>CAWUFW010001541.1:0-600000 GCA_963921515.1 Calotriton arnoldi | reverse complement strand
CTTGAAACCGGCAACAGGAAATGGGAGAAACCACTCTTTTCCTTTAAGAGAGCAAGAAGTATTCCGAGACTGTCTGGTACACCACTCGCCCGAAAAGATCGGAGGTTAACAGCAGTCCCTCAGTACTTAATGCCTGGGGGTTACCGAACGTAGTGGGCCATTTCTCTTGTGGCAATTGTAGTGTCTGCCACCTTACTCTCTGCCTCAAAGACGCTTGCACTTGAACCTAATAAAATCTGGACCCAGAGAGCCCATACGTAACTGTAATTCAAACAACGTGATATATCTTATCACATGCCCATGCGGCTTAAGGTATCTTGGCATGACAACCAGGAAGATCAAACAACGGATATGTGAGCATCGGAGCAATATCCGCTGTAAAAAACAACGACCAAGATGACAGATCACTTTATCCAGTTGAATCATACCACCAATGACATCCACTGGACGGTGATTGAACAACTAAAACAAGGCAAGAACATACAGGGCGCACTTTTCGAAAAGGAACAGCGCTGGGTGTACCGTCTGGGTACCCACAAACAGGGTCTGAACGACAATATTCCGTGGGGCTCAGTACTGAAAAGATAAAGCAGACAGTCACAGCCTGCTCGGTTTTTTCATAGTATAGTCATGACACCCATCTCGAGCAGTGAGGCCAAATGGCTATCTAACCAGTAGCCCTATCATATTTTACACCTATAGTGGGCCTTGTACTTAATGTAGGCACAATTATGACAGCGCAAGCTATTACATAATAGGCACATTGAAACACATCTGTCTCACGGCTATTTACCGTGTCTTTAGCGGTTTTATTAGCTCAGAGTAAATGCTATACTCATATAAACCGCTTGACTGCAAGCGTTACATCAGAACCAGCAACAGTAGATGGAATGTCCGTTTGTAGCCCAAACTCCAGAGCAAGTGTATACACACACATGAAGTAGGCATACCGTCTACCATTTTATTAAAATTTGTATATCTGGGTTCGCGGCAGTATATGCGATAATCAGTAATTGTGCGAGCTGACGGTGTTGTGAGAGCATATACGCTCTATTTTTTCTATAGATATGCCAACACGCTCATGAGGTTAGCGGTGCACTCATTACGACGTAAGCGTTAGCACGCTTTTACGCGATAGGGTCTAGCTCTGTTTTGTCCATCACCGGCGTCAGTTATAAATTACACTCACAAACGGCCCGGCTTTATCATCGGGGTCCCGGGAATGGGTACTATTTAGGCACAACGCAGGCGGTGTACTATGGATTAGTAAGTCTACCTACAACTAACAGGGCAACATAAGGTATGTGATGGCCATGTTGTGTGATGGTGATTCTTTACTTTTTTCTTGTACCCACTAGCGTGTGACTATTAGTCACCGCCTCCCACCGAGACCCATGCAGTATAATTCCGCCGCAACAAATGTAAGCTCTTTTTTCTCCTTTACTATTTTTAATAGACGGCCGCACAGGCAGTTTTTTCTAACAAGGCAGTAACACAGCGTTTCACACAAGACTCGTATGAATTTTACATAGGCACTTTGAGATTCCATTGGCGCCGCAGCGAGTGCATTTCACATCGTTTATTACGATCATGGATAAATTTTGTCTTGATCTATTTTCATCTGAAGCAGGCACAGTATTTGCTAGTGCCGCAGTATGGCTACAGCTACTGATTTTCGTTTGGTTGTAGTTCAAAGACTTCCCGTCATTACTCCTTGACAGGCATCAGCGAAGGCATAACCAGGATCGCTCAGTTTGAGGGCAGATAACCGGACGCAATCATCTGTGTATTGTCACGTCTTATGTCTGTGTTTTTCCATGTCTCCTTCCCCTTTTCTCTCCTAACAGGTTTGCAAAAGGCGTTCAATAATTCGGATGATATTAATTGTGGAACCGTGAGTAACTCGGTCCCCTTGTTCAGACCATAGGTTAGGGTGCGCCATAGCGTGCGCATATCGCCATGGTCTCCGGTCCTGACGAAAGCCTGGCAATTAGCATTCAGAGGCTGAAACATGTAGACCAGATTTCTTAACTTTGGATGTGTTTGAGCAATATACTCAACCACAGCATCCATCACATATTTTTAACCTGGCCTTACTCTCCATTGAATAAAACATTTTTAGGAAGTAGTAAGTTCACTTTTAATCTCACTTTATGCACCAGCACTTGTCACCCAAAAAAACCTGCTCCGCTGTAATCAGGCGTCGTAGCACACCGGAGAGGCATTCGGCCTCTCTGGTGGGAGCCCAATGATGAAGCATGTCACCAACTAGGTTGGTGAGTGAGGGCTCTTTTAATTAACATGAGTGATTCCTGTTTAAGCTTCTTTTGAACTTTTTTGCTTCACTCTTCTGTTGTTTATTTGACATACTAAAGTATACAAAAAGTGATGGATGGAATGATTAAATTAAGCTCAGCCATTGGTAATTACTCGGGCTGCATCTCAATCCATCGTTATTTTGCGTACCATTCCACCTTAGTTTGGACCCAGCTATATGCAAAACTTTCTTGATCCTGCTCTAATGGAAACAGTCCAGCCCGAACTGCCAAGCCAGGTCCTCCCTTAACCAGAACACAAGCCACCCAGAACCTGCTTCACCCATGTTATGGGCTCATCAGCCAGGTACAGCTTGGTTCCAGTGACACAGTGTACATGGGTATGTCCAGATGTGGGTCCCGTCCTCACTGTGCCACTGAAATCAAGCTGTACCTGGCTGATGAGTCCTTATTAGGGCAAAACCAGTCCTAGGTTGCTTGTATTCTGGTTCAGGGAGGACCTGGCTTGGCCGTTCGAGCTTGACTGTTCCCATGAGAGGCAGGATCAAGGCTGATTTGCATATGGCTTAATCGAAACTGAGGTGGCATGGTGGATGAAAAATGATGGATTAGGATGCAGCCCCTAGCGATTGCCAGTGGCTGAGGTTAATTCAAGAATTCCAATCCATCACCTTGTTGTTGTTGCAGGTGACCTCTTAAGTGTGATGGGTATGCCCAGGCATGGGCCCCATGCTCACTGTGCCACTGGAATCAAGATATACCTGGCTGATGAGCGCTTATCAGGGTGAAACTGGTCCCAGATTGCTTGTATTCCAGTTCAGGGAGCACCTGGCTTGGCAGGTCGGGCTGAACTATTCCCATGAGGAGCAGAGTCAAGGCTGATTCGCAGATGGCTGGGTCCAAACTGAGGTGGCATGGTGGATGAAAAACGATGGATTGGGATGCCGCCTGAGCGAGTGCTAGTGGCTGAGATTAATTCAAGCATTCAAATCCATCACCTTGTTGTTCTTGTTGCAGTTGATGCCCTAAGTGCAACGGGTATGCCCAGACGTGGGTACTGTGCTTACTTTGCCACTGGAATCAAGCTATACCTGGCTGATGAGCCCTTATCAGGGCGAAACTGGTCCTAAGTTGCTTGTATTCGAGTTGTGGGAGGACCTGGCTTGGCAGTTGGGGCTGGACTGTTCCCATGAGGAGCAGAGTCAAGGCTGATTTGCATATGGCTGGGTCCAGTCTGAGGTGGCATGGTGGCGAAAAACAATGGATTGGAATGTGCCCCTGAGCGATCAATTCAAGCACTCCAATCCATCACCTTGTTGTTGTTACTGATCATTTCGACAGGACAATAAAAATAAATGTTGTCTCGTGGAATGTGCTTGGTTTCAATAGATGACATAGTAAAGACCATGTAAGCCTGATAACAGCTGCAGTGTTATATTATAGCTATAGGAGACTTGGGAGTATTTCACTCTTTACATTAGATTGGAAATCAGTGTTACTTTAAACCAGCAACACGAAGTCACAAGATCCGAGGTGAGGGCTGGATATATTCATCAGCAAGAAATAGCTGACTAAGAGTGAGGCTTTGTTAACAAATTGTAATTCTATGCTGACGGCTATTTCTGAGTTTCTAAACCGGGAATGATAATTCCATTTGTTAATATCTATTTTAATCCAAGAAAAGATATACAGACTCTCCTTAGGCCCCTAAGTGGCATCCTCATCAAAGTCTAAGTTAGCCATCCTGAGATTCTTATAATAGGCGGTGACTTTAATACTAGAATAACTGTCAGGTTATTTTTAACTGCACATCCGCCAGGCTGCAAAGACATGTGAAGGCACTAGGAAACTGTTTCACTGGGAATAGACTATTCATTAATATAAGCCCAGATTTAGGTAATGCAATGAGAGAAGCACAAAAAGTCATTTACATGGCCATTTTTTTAATTCGAAATTTGAAAACCTTTCATTGTATAGATGTCTGGGACTTGTGTTTGTTGACTGTATGACTTTAACCACTCATGATCAACAAGCATTTTCAGGGCACATTCTTGACTGATAGGTCTTTGCTGTTTTAATAGGAAATATGAATGCTGCACAGTAAGCCCTCTACTAAAGGCCTTGCTAGTGAAAGTAGTTCCTATTGCCACTTAAGGTGGTTTTCTACTTTTGAAGATCCCTCACTACGAAACGTTTTAAGCCTGCCTGCCTGCTGTGATGGGAGCGAAAGCCTTATGGGACTGTGCTCTTTGCCCCCAATAAATGAGGTAGCTGGTATACTTTTTTGTCAGTATTACCAAGGCTAGCGAATCACTCTTTTCTAGAAGACTGCTTACTGGATCTTTGTAAGAACAAGACAAGTTTTCTTGCAGTCAAGACAAAAGGAAAGGCTAAAGTATGGCTTGTCTTTTGATTTAGAGACAATTTTAAAGAGTCAGGATTTACAGTTAATGAAGGAGCTTAGGCAGGACGCGATTAAGATGCCATTCCGTGCACATAACTCATATATTGAAAACAAAAACACACTGCTACATTTTCACATAGTTAAGGATGCCTATAGAGCAGCAGAGTACCTACTAACTGTATCTAGCCATAACATGCACCATTAACGTTTACTATTTAGAGAGGGACGGAACTCAAGTGACATACTTTGACTGGGGCAACTATTTTATTTAAATGTAATTATCTCTTGAGTTGACCTAATGAAGTAGCTCAGTGGTTCTTAACCTTTTGACTTTTGTGGACCCCCACCTAATCATTACTGGAACCTAAGTACTCCACTGAATCATTATTGGAATCCAAGGCCCCCACTGAGTCACTACTGGAACCTGGGGTCCCCAGCCCAAGCATTTTCGATGCTTTGAACCTCAAACCAATACACAAAATATACAGAAGCAAACATTCATCAAAAAATACGCAGATGATTAAATGTTTTATTTAATTCACAAGTATAAAAAAGGATTAAAATTCTAATTTTAATAGGAATGTTGGAGCTTTTCTAAATTCAATTGGGCCACTCATTGTCCATACTATATTCTGTTTGAATGCAGTTGCACTGCTCCCACGAATCAATCTGAGGATACTAACTTCAATTTTAGCCTCCAATTTCAGATTCTTTCACATTTACAGAACATTTTAAAATGTTCAGTCATACATTTTGCTCCTTAATTTGTATACAATTTATTTATCTGTCAATATTATTTAATTTCCCAAGCAGTCACGGACCCCTGAGTAGGCTTCGCGGGCCACCAGCGGTACCCGGGCCACAGGTTAAGAACCACTGAACTAGCTCATATCACGCACCTCTTTTCAGAAGACAGGTCACTGAGAATAAAATATCTAAAATCTCTATTCATGGGAAATTGGTCCATGTACTGTTGTATCAGCTCTAGATATTATTTTTATTAGAACTTAATTGAGATAAGTTAGCCATTGGGGCTGGCTTATTTTTATGTCAAGCTTAGGCAGCACATGCGCTGTGTTTTCAAGACATGCTGTATTCACTCTGTGGACTTACAGCCTGCCCATTGCCTTTTTATTTTGTACCTTCGATTGTCGTTCAAAAATGCTTGCTTGCTAGTGGCTGATCCTCCTCTTTGTCCCATCTTTTTGTGTTTGGTTTCCTCTCACAGAGCATCGCCCAATTGCTGTTAACATTACGCTTCTGTGTTTGTGTTCATTTGGGGGGACTATTTTTTCCTTTGATTGTTGCTTGTTTGTGTCACTGTTTATCCATCTTCGGTGGTTCATCTTCGGCGCCCATTACTTATTCTCTCCGTCCCGTTCAAATACCGAGATGAATTGCCAGACGCTTCGGACGCTGTTTTCAAAATCACCTCTTTAATTTTCTCTGACTTCAAAGTGCAAGGATTTCCCCTAAACCCCCCGCCCCCACTTCGCTGCTTGTTGCTTCAGCGAGCCTCAGTCACCAGACCATCAGCAGCCCAACCTTGCAGCACAGTTAAGGGCAAGGCTTGGGCAACTCCTGTTGCATTTTCTCTGATGCTTGTTTATATAATTTGAACACTAGCGACCCGAAGATGTTGGAGCGCTTTACATGAATGCTAGTTACATTACACAATGTCAGATTAATTTTTGGGGGCATTTTTATAGAGTGTGAAATCGACTGACTGAAAGGTATTAAAGCGCTTTACAAAAGAGGCAGTTACGTTACACAAGGTCAGGTTAATTTTTTTGTTTTGTGCGCCGAGATTAAGTGATGCCGATGCCGCTGCTGTTTATTCATTATTTCCCCTCTACCTGACAAATGGGAGCAGCATTCGTCTCTCCCAACTCCTCCCATGTCGTTGCATACCCGCCCCCTTGCCTCTGTCTGTCGTCCTCCTCTTAGAGCTCTAATTTCAAAGCACTTTCACTGCAGCTCCCCAGGGACTGTGAGACATTTTATAATGTGAACTCGAGTGACCCAAAGGTGTTAGAGCGCTTTACAAGAGCGATAGTTAAATTACACAAGGTCAGATTAATTTTTAGGGGCATTTTTATAGAGCACAAACTCAACTGACCCGAAGGTAGTGGAGCGCTTTATAAAAGCACCAGTTACATTACACAAGGCCAGGCTATTTTTTTAGGTGCGTGGAGATTAAGTGATGTTCACGCCATCCCTGTTTATTCATTATTTCCCCTCTACCTGACAAAAGGGAGCATTTTGTTGTTGTTGTTGGTATGCCCAGTGTTTCTATGCTCAGGGGCTGGGACAGAGGGCAGGGCTAGGGGCTTGCCTGTAAATGGATGGTGGGAGCAGTGTTTTCAATGGAAAACTCCGGAGAAGGGCATCTGGTGACTAGAGGCCTGGGGGAGGAAGGATGTAACGTCTCTGCCATTGGAAAGTACTTCACTACCTTTTTTTGTAGGCTATTCAATCCTCTAGTGATGCAGTCGCACACAGAATGTTATAGTGCTGTTGATTTGCATCAAGGCACTTATCTTTCTGTTTGTGCGTTAAAAATCCTTGGAATGTGTCCATAAATGTTTCCTGAGGCAAGAATGTATTCCTGAATCACACTGCATGACCCATTGTGTAGTAATTGTATAGTTCTTCAATCCCTGGCGGCATAGCACCCAGGATAATATGCTGCATGGTTAAAAACTTATAAGGTCCCAAAAGCAAGTCCTATTGGCTATGCCAATGCTTGTTTAGCATTGGCAAGAAAGGCCTGACTTGATGTCTTTAATGTTTTTAATATTGTAACACTTGCATGAATATTTTTAATTTGTTCCCAAGTTTTATTCTTCTTAAATGTAAATTGTGTTTAAAATGAAATATTTTTCAATGCATTTTAAATATTGCATGTATATATTATTGTATTGTATAGGCAAACAAAATTGTTAGATAAAATTTTTTTTTTTTTAGTTCGTTCTGAACTTATTGTGTTGCCAGTACTAATTGTCCTGTGGAGCATTGTGGATGGGGGTGATTCCATGGCATTGGTTTTATTGGGCCTATCAGCCTCCTTTAGATCTATTGATACGATTGATAATATCATTCTACTACAAAGATTGACAGGAGCAGTTTTGTAGGAAAGGTCCTGGCTTGTTTATATTTCTTTCTGAAAGACAGATTTCAGTGAGTCTTTATGTTTCTATTTGTCTCTCAAATAAACAGGATATAGTACCACACAGGTATCCACACCCAGACGGATCAGCAGCCCCCCCAGCGCTGTGAGACCCTCACGGGTAAGTAACCATGCTTTACAACCCCCTGCTTGATTGATTGATTGACCCTTTCTCTTTAACATAAACTTCATACATCATCATTGAAATATTAATATGTGAGGTAATCAGCGGTGCATCATAGCCGTGCAAGTTATACTTAGGTGAGTTATGTATTTCTGGTGAATTTCAGTGTTTTTTTGGTTTTTAACCTGTAGCTTTCGTAATATTAGAAGACTTATGTATAACTTCTCCTTAGCCTTTGTTTTTTTCAGTCACTTTCTAAGGTATTTTTAATGTATGTTAAAATCTTACTACCTTACCTACCTATAACTCAACTTAACCTTTATTTTTTCAGTGAATTACTATTTCTCTTTTTTAAACATAAAGTAATATCTTATTACAGTACGTCTGTATGGCCAGGCCGTACGTGCAACTCCACAGGCAGTCACGCCCCCATGAGCGGCCAACCGCACAAGACTCCCACCCTGCATCTTTTTTTTCCCCCCAGTTTTGCTGATGTCTCATGGAACCATACAGGAGCCGCGCTGGCACCCGCGGGAGTCCTGCAGGTCTGTGATGAAAATATTTTTATTTTCATTTTTGGACCCCCCCCACAAGAGCAAGGGGGGTCAGAGTATTCCTCCCCTTCTATTTTTTTAATTTAGTTTTCAGGACTTGGGGACCAAGTCTAAACGTCAGTCTGAAAAATAGGGGAACCTAGTGGACAAAAATCTGCAGACTGTCTGACCCTCACCACCTACCAAAACAAGGCTATACCTGGATATTTATCTAGAGGGTAATCTGTCATTAAAACCTCAAGTTTCCATAGTTGCTAGTTTCTGTTAACTGCAAATAATATAGACACAAAAAAAATTGCAGCAGTTTATTGACTATAAATGTCAAATCCCAGTGTTAAATGCCTTAGTTCCATTAAAATAGATTACAGGAATGCCATTTAGTTTGTAGCACAAGAAACATTTCTATACAGACTCTAGCTGGTTCAAAATACTGTGGCCACACTCATCACTTGCCAACTTAGAAGAAAACATATTAGCCCTCAAATTGGATACCAGTTAAGTGGTGGATAGTATTAAAGGCAATGACAACAGCGTATAAAGCAGTGCACTCTCATACACCTCAGGTCTGGGTGATCAAGTCAGCTAGCACACCCCAGACCAGTGTCTCCGGTCAGGGAAACAATTTCTACTGTGAGTGGTGAGAGCGTCAACAGGTGTTTACACAGAAAGAGCTTTTTCTGCTGCAGCAGGAAAAGAGCGGAACTCCATGGAACTCTCCCCACCTTCTTTTACGCAGCACACAAAACTTACTGACTCTTTAAAGTCTTTGTTTTCTAATCAAAAAATCTTTTTCCTATTGACACTTTCCTAGTTGATTTTAGCCTTCTTAGGGCTTGCCTTTTAGGCAGCTTTAGCTGTCTTGCCAGACAATAGTTTTCCAAAAAAACTCATACACAATATAATTACATGGAGGGGCTTTTGGTTAGCAGGCTTCTTCCATAGATCTGTTAAAATGTCGTTCACATTTTGCTCCTGTTCACCATAGCACACAGCATGGGGCAGTGGGTCAGCCCACTTTACTCATTGACACCCTTTATTTTGAGTGATTGCATGAAGCCTGTGGACATTGTTCACTTCCACCTAGCAGTAGTTCCTCTCTCTTCAGTCTTCAAATCTTCTTCAAAGTGTGTTTTATTTATTATATTTTAGTCTCCTGTTTAAAGGCTCTGATACCCGATACCGTTGGGTCAAGTTTGCGCTATATAAAACTTCCCCCCCCCCCAAAAAAGGTATAAAGTGTTAAAAATGTAATTGCAACATTTCAGCTGTCTGTGACTTGGGTGATTAGTTAGGTAGTGATTTATTTTTGTCCCCTCATAAACAATAATAATAATAAAATGCATGGCACAGCCAAAAGGCTTATTTAAAAATATGATTTGTAAAACGGCCAATGTTTATTAAATATTAATTTTTTTTCAAGCATACGGCGGTCACATTTAGGCAGCTGAATGTTTTCTTTTTTCTTGTTTATTTTTGAGGTGTTTGCTTGCAATAAAATATTGTAAAAATCATTGCGAAGGCCAGACCTGTTGGCTTTGACAATGCTGCTTATTTTGGGTTGGTTAAGTCAGCCCCCTACGGTGCCAAGTAGCTTTGCGATTGTGTGCTAAATAAATGCACTAACATGAAATGACATGACATGACATAAAATAACATAACAAGCATTCATGACGGTACAACTTAGCTCTGTGCAAAACCTGTAGAATTATTTTTAGGTCAAGCTTGCTTGACAGCACATGCCCAGTCAGTTGTGAGGCATATTGTGGCTTACCTAGAACATAGAGGGACCTGGAGCCTACCCATTGCTTACCATTGTTTGGCTTTCCTTGTCACTCTCATTTGCCTGCTTCTTATTCATGTCTCTGTTTGTCACGCTTGTATTTGTTCCTCCTATGAAGCAGTGTCTCTTTACAATCTCTTTGATTCCACTGCTTGCTTTTCAAGCACTACTTTTTTCTTTTGTGTAAAGCACTGCAGTAGAGTGTGTGTGTTTTCAAGCCATCTCCCTCCTTTACGTCTTTCCCCTGTACTCTGTGCTCCGTTGCCAGAATGCTTCTACCCACCCTCCTCCCTTTTCCGCTCACCTGTGTGTTTCTCACCATTGTTTGCCCCCATTCGTGCACTCCATGTTGTTTCCCCAAACCCCATGTTGCTATTGCTCTTGTGCTCCTCCCGTTGATTTCACACCCACTCCAACACCTCACTCCTGTTGCTTTTGCAACCCCACCCATGGTGCTTCGCTGTTCCCCCCACCCTGCCCCATTTTACTTTGTATTACCCCCACGTTACCCTGTGTTGCTTACGCTTTCCGGCCTGCTTGGTTTTTTTAAACACGTTTACATGATTTTAGAGATAGGGGCGATAGGAGGCCGCCTCCATAGGGCCTTTCCCAGGATTGGGGATAAGCACAATTAGTGCTTTGCGCATGGATGTGGGAAGTTATCCCCGTTCCAGGGCCTCCTGGTACACTGGGGGGCAATCTATCGGCCATAGTCTCTGGGAGTGCCTGATAGAGCTCAGCGGGGAGCCCATCTTTGCCTGGAGCCTTAGCAGTTTTAAGAGAATCAATGGCCTGTAGAATCTCTTGTTTGATGAGTGGAGTCTCCAGTTCTGCCTGCTCAGGACCCTCGAGCTGTGGTAGTGGCAGCATATCAAGGTATGCCAGCACCTCAGGGGCTGGTGCAGCACCAGGCAATGTATATACCTCGTGGAGGTGGTTTGTCAAGGTCTCATTAATATATAAAGGAACCGCACCTAGCACTCTCCTAAAAAGTTGCTTGAGCCAAAACAGTAGCGGATACTTGTACATACAATCACATGCTTAATGTTGATCATATATTCTTGTACTATTTTTGGAACACAATCGGTATATATAAGTCCAGGTAATAAGCTTTTCCCAAAAAGAATACGATCCAGTTTCCATTCAAAAGTTGGTTTATTATGAAGAAACAACGCCTCCAGCGAAACATCAGCCAACACGTGTTTCGTCACTCTTGACTTTTTCAAGGCAGATAAGTAAAACAGTCTCTGATGTCTTATGGTCTATTCTAATAACTCGCCTCACTGTATCCACACAAGAAACATCAATGAAACGAGAGTATACTATTCAAGTATGAGGAAAATTATGGCCCTCCAACGTTTTTAAGATAGATGACATACTTTCAAATTCCCTTCGTACGTGAGAGTCCATACGTGGGGCCTTCGATAAATTGTAACCGCACAGAAACGAGTCGATTTTAATAAGCTTGTATATAGTAGCCGGCCGCCCTAGTGTGCTACATAAAGAAGCCCATGGTAAGCTCCCCCGCCGGTTTCGTGTACTGGTGCACGCCACCCCTGTCCTTTCGATATGGATAAGGTCTCATTAATAGCCTGTTGAATATGGGCCAAGCAGCCCGTTGGATCTCTAATCTGTAATATAGGGTCCATATGGCATTTCTGCCGTATTATTCTAGTCAGTAATCTCCCTGCCTTATCACCCTCCATGTGTAATCTCTGTCTATAAGTAAGTGGTAAGTCCTTTTCCAGACTATCCCACAGTAAGAGTACTTGCTTCTTAGCGTTCCCCCACACTGGGCATACTGTTGGGTCATGTGGTAGTGTTGCCTCCAGTGTCACCAGTTTCCCCTCCTGTAGGGCGAGGTCTTCCTCTAGTGTATGTCGTATGCCCGTAGAGGTTGTCATGCCCACTCCTATGAGCACCACCTTCATGGCCTCCCACTCCATTGCCCTGAGTTCGGTGCTCTCCCATTTATGGGTGAAATACTCCGTCAGAACATCCACGATCACACCCCTATAAACAGGGTCCACAAGGGACACTGCCCGCATCCTCATGACGGCACTCTGGGCGCCCTTCTGGTCAAAGAGTAGGTTAAGATTTGGGGCGAATGGTCTGAAATGTACCTGGCTAAGTATGTTGTGTCTGACACTTGCTGTGCCGCCTCTGCTTGTATAAGGAAATGGTCCAGTCTAATATGCGTGTCCACCGCAGGCATGTAGCATGAGTATGTGCATGTCAGTGGATGTTGCGCCCTCCATACATTCACCAATCCCATGTCCCACATCATTTGTTGCAAGAATTCCACTTTTCACGTCCCTTGTTTTGACCAAGACCAATATGCTGTTGCCTTTCTTGAAGTAGAAAAGGCATTCGATTTGGCCTGCTGGGACTATGTGTGGTGGGTGCTTGAGAGACTGTGACTGGGTCCCAAATATATTGCCTGGGTAAAGCTGCTCCATACTAAGCCAATGGCAAGAGTGCGCACTGGATCCCTGGTGTCTGAGGTAATTCAGTTACAGAGAGGAACCAGACAGGAATGTCTCCTGCCTCCTCTATTGTTCGCCCTCGCGATGGAGCCGGTGGCGTGCAGCCTACATCAGGTATTACATGGATGGGGGACACAGGTAGGACTCACGTGACACGTGGTATCCCTATATGGAACTGACACTATAGTGTACTTGAGTCAGCCGGACATATCGGCCCCAATTCTATTGAACGTAATGAAGGAGCTTGGTGAACTTTCTGGCCTTCATGTGAATCAATCGAAATCTGTGCTGTTTCTGTTGGGACAATTGAAAAGATTATAGGCCACCCAGCTCCATGAGTCCGTAATACCTTGGACCACCACTAGTGTTCGCTATCTAGGCATGCACCTGCTGCATGAGGCACAGCTCTGCCACGCTCTAAATATGGGATGAGTTACCAATTGTCTCAAACCCTCCATCTAATTCTGTAATACCGTCAAATTTTCCTGACAGGGAAGATCGCCTTGATCAAAATGGTGGTTTTAACCTGATGCCTCTATGCGTTACAAGGCACTATTTTTTTAATATATATTTTATTAGTTTCCAGTTATGTTGTATATCATTTCAAACACCATTACAACACTCCAAGTACAGAGATGCAGAATTACATCGCAACATAAGAAACAAAAACATGTTCCCCAACTTCCCCCACCCCCCCTGATTGCTCATGTGATTACAAAGTATGCTTTTGTTAATATTGTTTGTTCACTAATCTAGGATCATAGGGCATTGCTCACAGAACCCACACCGTGGACGGGCTTGTCTCAGTTTCGTCTGGCCTCTTGATCACCTTCCGAGCAAATCCTTGGGATACAACCACATTGTCTTCCCCCTTCGTCATGTCCCCTACTCTCTTGACCTAGTGCATCAATCGTTACACCTCATCAGAGCCATTCTTCTCCTCCTCCACATTCCTCAGTTCAATCAGCATCTGTCTCCATGCCAACAGGTCACCGTCAAGGCGTTCATTGCATGTCGTGTGTTTCATTCTTACCTCCTTAGCCACTGCCCCTTTGGACATATCTCAGAACCATTCCGCATAGGTGGGTGGGTGTGCACCCATCCACTTGATGGCAATCTGCCGCTTCCCCAGCACCAAACCTATGGTCAAGAATATGCGACTAAGTTCTTTTTAGGAGGGGCTGATATCAGACCTAGCAATACCTCACATGGGTTACAGGGGATTTCCCACCCTGCCGCACTGTTTAGGTTCTGCAATACTTCAGTCTAGTAGGGCACTATGGAAGGTCAGTTCCCTACCACGTGCAGGAAGTCCGCCTCAAGGGTCCCAGACCTTGGGCATCTGTCAGGTTTAGTAGGGTAAATAGCATGAAGCGTCTTAGGAGAGAGGTACGCCTGATGGATATAATTATATTGGATAAGTTTAAAGCGTGCATTAGAACTTACAGTACATGCTCCCATGTGTACTTTCTGCCATTCACGTGCGGTTAAGGTCTCTCCTAGCAAGGTCTCCCATTTGTTCTGTTTCCCAGCAATTCCCTCTGGCATGTCCTCTCGTAGTGCCCTGTATATATGTGGTATGAGTCTGCGGCCTCCAGTCAGTTCTAGTAGTCTAGTCAATGTCTGCGAAGGTGGCGATTCGTCTGGAAAACAGGGCCAAATCTCACGGCCCGTGGCCGATAACTTACCGTATTGTAAATACTGACCTTTACCCAGTGCAAATGAATCCAGTGCCTCGTCTCGGGTAGTAAACTGTCCACCGAGATATAGGTCTCCTAGGACATCACGTCCCCCCTCCCGCCATCTCTGTATTGACATTACCTCTGCTACAGCCCGGAAAGGTTTCAGAACCCATATTGGCATATCCCGCGCATAAGGCGCAAGGTGCAGCACTCTCTTAACTACCTGTTTCCAAATGATATCCATCTGCCGTACCAGGAATGGTTGTGTCGTTGGTATCCGCGCCCCGTACATAAGCAGCTCCGGGAGTGTATAGCTCCCATGTGAGCCCTTCAGGTGCCTCTTTTCCCAGTTGTTTACCTCTTCGAACCAATGGATCGCATGTTGGAGGTGGGCTGCAAAATAGTAGAGTTCCAAATTGGGAAGTTCAATACCTCCTCATTCCCAAGTCTGCTTCAACACGGCCAGTCCTATCCGTTTCCGTTTAGTGGCCCACGGGAGATCTATTATCAAACTGTCCAGTTCTTTAAAGTAACATCTAGGGATCTCATGGAGTGTGCCCTGTAAGACATATAGGCATCGTGTTAAGATCACGATCTTCACCAATGCGGCTCTGCCCACCAGGGAGAGGGGGAGTTCTTTCCAGAACCGCACCGAAACACGTAGTCCTTCAATTACTCTGCCTATATTCAGATCTAGGAAAGGTTGTTTCTCGTATGCGATCTTGATTCCCAGATTTCAAATAACCTCTGCTCCCCAGGGCAGCCCAACTAATGGTAGCATATTGGCATCCAGCGGCAATAGCCGTGATTTATTAGTGTTCACGTATAGCCCAGTCATGGCTCCTAAGTCCCTCAGGGCATCAAACAACACCGGGACTGAGTTCCCAGGGTCTCGTAGGTACACAAGGGCGTCAACCGCATATAAAGACACCACGTGCGTGTCGTTGCCCACTCGGATCCCTCAGGATTCAAGCTCACGCCTCAGTATCGTCACCAATGGTTCCATCGCCAGGGCGAACAACAAGAGTGACGGGGGACAACCCTGTCTCGTGCCGCGATACAAAGGAAAACTCGCAGACACCAGATCACCTATTCGGATCCTAGCTTTTGGTTTGGTATATAGTAATTTATCCAATGAAATATATTTAGGTCCAAGGCCCTCCCTCTTCAGCATCCGCCACAGATATTCTCACGAGACCGAATCAAACACTTGCTCGATATCTAGAAACACTAGTGCATATAACCCTTCCCGCAATTCAGGGTTATGGATAACATGGAACAGTCTGCGCAGATTATAGATAGTGCTTCTCTTGGGAATAAAGCTGCATTTATCTTCGTGTATCAGGGTCGACTGGTGCAGGAGCAGACGCGCAGCCAGTATCCCGCTCAGTATTTTAACATCAATATTCAGTAGCGAGAGCGGCCTATATGACGTCCTCTCTGTCAGTTCTTTGCGTGGCTCTGGTACTAGCACTATGAGAGCCCCACGCATCGCCTGGTGTCCGGAAGGCGTCCACAGCGCAACATCTCTTGGTACACCTCCAATAGCCTATCTACCACTACATTTGCATATTTATGGTACAATTCAGCTGGGAGACCATCTCTTCCAGGTGTTTTTGCAGTTTTCTGTCATCATAGTGCCGCAAGAACCTCCTCTTTAGTTATATCAGTGTTACAAGGCACTATGTATGAGAGTCCCAGGACGTGTTCAGGGAACTCTACAAACTTATTTTAGAACTACTGTTGGCTGGAAAAGGGTGCACGGTGGGGCTTGCTACTCTGAGATTGGAGTGGGATAGAGGTGGAATGGAGGTGCCCAATCTCGAACTCTGCTATCTTGCATCACATTTACAACATGTAGTTCATTGGTTTGACGCTGAACCTAACTGGGAAATACCCCTATTAGCCGGAACTACTGGAGAGTCACACCTCTGGACTCTCCTACTCTGGTAATAGGACACCTGAGACCTTGCCATATGTGCTAAGACTGTTGTGCAGACTCTGGGAGAGGGCGGTGTGGGTGGTGCTTCATAGGGCACCATATGCACTGGAAATGGAGGTGTGGCGGATCTGGCCCTTCGAGCAACTAGCTCGAAGCATGTCTATGGCTGGTTGGGGAGGAGGGCTGTACCACATTGGATGACCTGTATTCGTGGGGCAGATTCATCATCCAACATGAGGCAATGGAAACAGTCAGGCTGGGAAGAGGTCAGTTTCTCTAATAAGCAAAAGTAGCAGCCACGGGTAGGTAGATATGGCCCGGATTTCTGGATGACCTTGACACCACACAGACCATGGTGACCCTCCTGATGGTGGCAGGTGGGCATTAACTTAATACCCACATCTACCGCACCCTACGTGCCGATCGACCCAGGGTCCCCCTAAAGGTGGAAGACATATGGTAAAGGCTGAGTGAATTCCCCATTATAACTAAAGAATGGTGTAGAATACATGGAAGGATCTGCAAGGTCTCCACCAATGTGTGTTTTAAACTTGCTCAATTCAACATAGTGCACATTACATACCTCTCGCCAAAACACCTGCACTCCATATATCCCACAAGAAGCACGGAATGACCGCGCTGTGGACAGTCACCAGACGACTTCCTTCATATTGTGTTGAAATTGCTCCAGGATATTAAATTATTGAGATGTATTTTTGGGTCATCTGCATAACCCCACAGGATGGCAGATATCTAGAGAACTGAAACACTGCCTATTGGGTTTAATCCCTAGGAAAAAAAACAGGAAACTGAGCAGATAATTTTCAATTGTAGGACTGACTCTGGCTGAACGGAGTAGAGCCATTCGATGGCTAGCACCCCCTGACACGGATGGGGGGGGGGTGGCCCTGTTGTATGGCTGTAAGTTGATATCTCTGCCGAGCACTACGTGGGTGAGCACCCTGCCGCTGCCTGCTTGTGATACAGGTGCCCTTTCTGCACTACCCTATGGAACTAGCTGAGCATGGGGGAGGGATTTTTTTTTTCTTTTGCTCTTTGATGTTGTATCATGTACTTGCTGCTATTTGATATGTTGAGAATTACCTTGGCAACATTTAAAATTCCACAGGACGCTTACTGGGATTGTACTGTTTGCTAATATTTCCTATAATGTGGAACTGTATTTTGCCTGAAATGCCAATAAAAACATTAAAAAAAATAAAATAAAAAAAAGGCCTGCGTCATGTTATAGGGGCCACATGCATGGTGCATGCTCATTATTTGGGCGGCTGTGTCAAATTTTTGGTTTAATTTAGCCACGCTGAACAGCATCCTGAATGCTGTGCAGTTTATCTTTCGAACCGTTGTCAAGGCCATAGTTCACAAAGGCGAGGCCTATTGGCTTTGTAATGCTTGTAGGTGTCCCCTCCGCCGTTGCTAAGCCCGATGTCCACCTGAAGTTTTCCAGTTTCTGAAGTTCTGCTTCAGACTCCACAGGGAAGCACCTGGCATTTTAAAAGCACCTGCTATGAAAGGAATTTGATGAACAAGGGGCACCACTTTTAAATCTAAACAACCATTTTTGCATGCCACCCTAGTGGGCCATTGTTAAAAGAATAAGTACAGGGGTCCAAAGTTTTCCTCAGAACGTTGAGGGTACTGAACACCAAGGCTGCTTAGTCTACATTCCACCTTATGCCTCGTTCATCCACCGCCATACACTCTCCACCCCTTTATCTCACTCTCTCAGATTCTTTTTCCTCCCTGCTTTCTCTTATTGTCACTGTCTCCTGTTTTTCTCTTCCTCCATCTTTCTCCCTTTTCTCCGTTTTCTGCCTTTCTCTCTCTTGTTCTTAGTTCAAGTCTGATAATAAAAAATAAGTCGTGGTCCACAAAAATGAGTGTCATGAGCCACACATGCAAAAACCGTCACATATTAAGCACTGCTTGTGGGTTTAGACCTGCACTCAGTCTTGGATTCCAGTTTTGCATACTTGGTTTTTATTGGCATTGCCCATAGACTTGTTAAAAATCTCCATGAAGAAGCATTCTAGTCATTTTCAGACATCTATCTCCCAGGTAACAGACACAGTTATTTATTTGAACAATTAAGTGTAATGGTGAGAATAACACATGTAGGCCTTGGGAAATGTTTTTTTTCATTAGAAAGTCCTGTAAGTGCTTCTCAAATATGAGTGGTGTTTCTATATTATGCACGTTAAAAGACATACACCTTTCCATGTATTTTGTGCTCTTGTTCAGCCTGGATGTAATGAAAAGGAGGTGCCTGAAGTCTATATTAAAGAAAGTAGGTCAAAGGTCTTGATTAGGAATTGCTGAGTGCACTAATGCATGGACTGCAGGGATCTGTGTTTGATCTAATGGTCACAGATTAGAATCCTAGCAGATCTACTCATTCTTCAGTACTTTCAAGGTGAATAAAATGAGCACTACTGAGCTGAGTAACAATAAACAGCTGTTATTTCAGCATCAAGATACCCTTCAGGGTGAAAGTGTGTTTTACACTTACACGAATACACATTATGTTGAGTTGCACAGTAGAAGGGCATGTGGATATCATTTCTGAAATTGCTGTTTCTAGTGGTATCCCTGCCCCTGTACTGTGAAGCTCTGAGGTTTTTGGTCTTGGATAGGAAATAACTTGCAGGGCTTGGAAGTACTGGGTCAACCCATGACCTTTCTCCACCCATGCTTCCCCCCTGTTGTCAGCACAAAGCATGCTCTGATTTGCACCAAGCGGGTTTCTGCAGTGAAAATGGCATGGTGACCATTCAGTGCTGCACTGATACACATTGTGGATCATACTGGAGATAGATGTAAAACAGCAGAAGGAGGGCCACTAGGCACAGTAGCAGCATGGACACAAGTGTGGGTAGAGCCCAACATGGTTGCCCTTGTTCAGACCATGTACTCAGGATGCACAAGCACCTCCCTGGTAAATTACCCATCACCACACTGCCCCTACTGTGAGAGCCAATGGGGTCAGTTCTATATTTGGCGTTGATGAAGCTTGGTTCCCTTGCCTGTCCTCAGCAACGATTTAGACAGGAAGTACAATGGTCCTAAACAGGTGATACATGCCCGCAGGGGAAGGGTTACCTGCACACAGCTATGGAAAGAAATGTAGGGTTTTTATCAAATCAACCTTTTCAGCATGGCTACCCTATATGTTTTGCCTTTTGCTGTACCCTACGTTTTTAGAACTATGAGCACTTTAAACCCCATTGGTTAGGGCGTGTCCAGTAGTCATTCCTACCCTCACCCCGTGTCAGGCATAAATGTGGTACCTCAAGGCACCCACTTCCAAACACTCCTGCACCCGAGGAAGATCAGAAGAGGAATAAACCTGCTGTGTGTGACTGGGGAAGATCCCTGAAGGACTGGACCTGATTTCTCTTATACTCAGGACAAAGAAGTGGACTCCAAGGGTCATAAGGCTGACCTCCTGTTAAAGCTACAGGTACACAACTCACTACAAGAGGCCTCTTCCTGCAACTTCCTAACTGACCAGTGGCAATTTGACCCAGACTTGGACCCACCTGTTGGCCTCCGTCTGCCACTCTTTGAGTCTCTAGGGGCAAGATGTACAAAGCTTTTTTGGGGGTGCAAATGGCCTAATTCAGAGAATCAGGCTGTTTATTACAGCAAAACAGCTTTTTAAAATGTACAAACACCAAATTGCGATTCAACAACTTGTTACAGAATCTCAATTTGAGTTTATGACCCAAGTCCGAATCGATTTTGGGAGTGGGTGTGTTTAGTGCTTCCCTTCCGAATACAAAATGGCAGTGGTATGTATTAATGTTTTGCTATTGAATTCCGGTCGCAAAAACAGTAATATCACTTCAAAACTGGTGGTAATCAATTTGCAAATGAGAAGAGGTCCCGATGGGACTCCTTCCCCTTCAAGAATGTTAAACAAAATATTTTTCAAGAGTGGGCAGTGGGCCCACGGACCACTGCCTATTCTTAAAAAAGTTAAATGTAAACGTTTTCTTTTCTTTTCGGAAACAAATCCCATTTTTCTTTAAGGAAAATGAGTGGCATTAAAAAAAGATTGCTTTATTAAAAAACACCCACCGACATGGTGGTCTGCTGACCCAAGATTTGATGTTGATTTGATTTGATTGAGTTTTATAAAGCGCGAAAAATGCCCATGGGCGTCTTGGCGCTCCCGTCTGAAAGAAGGAAGACTACCTAAGATGATTTAAAGTGGAAAGGTAAACAGCCAGGTCTTAAGTGATTTTCTGAAAGTCATGTAGTTGGATTGGTTTCTCAACTGCCAAGGCATTTGATTCCAAAGGTGAGATTTAACATTGGAGAAGCTTCTGCCCAAGCAGGCCATCATCCCTGTGATTGCGGCGATTCCTAATGGGTTGCAAATGGTGACCAACCTCATTAATATTGATGAGGTAGGGCGATTATAAACTGCTAAGAATCGCTATTTTAAAATAAAAAGTTTCACACATTAGTAATAGCGATTTCCTAATTGCAATTCAGATATAATCACAATTTGGAGATCGCTATTCCTAATGTTAGTACATCTGGCTAAGGCCAGATGTAAGTGCCTCTCGTGAGGTCCTGAGGGGCTTTAGACATGCACTCCTGTGGTGGATTGAGATTTAAAAGACTCAAGTCAGAAAGTAAAAATCTTTACCAGGATGAATCTGGTTGGTGTATCCAACCCAAGCTCCATCGCAGTGAGTGTCAAATTGCACCTAGGTCACGGGCTACCGGGACCATTGACAGTCATTGGCACTTTATTCCTCTTGGTACCATTTCTACTTAAAATTTTAAAATTCATATCACAATTCCTCTTCCTTATTGGATTTTTGTCATTTTTGTGTCATTTTGTTTAATATATTATACTCTATTTTTTAAATTCAGTGTGGGATTTTTATTGTTTTGCATTTCGACTTTATTACTGTTTTGGTACTGCATAAATACTTTAAACATTGCTCTAAATTAAGCCTGTCTACTCTGTGCAATAGCTAGCAGGGGGTTGAGCTCAGGTAAATTCTGTGGCTTTGAGGGTTCACCCTGACAAGATTTGTGATTTATCCAATTTCTTACAGGATATTGTTGTAATCTTACAATGTGAGATGGTCTATTCCGTCCACCCCTCCGTTCCCATCCTGATGGTATCACCCGGAGAGAGCTCATGTTAGAATGTTGGGTTCACCTGAGTAGTTGGGAGAGATGGATGGCCAATAAAGAAGTATCCGTAAAGGAATGGAGAACTGTACTCCCCGCATAGGCAAATGGATATTGGGACTCGAGAACTTTAATTTCAAAGTAGAGTACGTACCTGGGGAAGAAAACGGGGTCGCAGATTTCTTATCAAGGACTCCGCTGACAACAGTGGACCAAGAAGAGATGCTAGACAGTCCCATCATGACAGTAGACAACCCTGCTATCACGGAAGAAGAATGGGACAAGCACATGGAGGGCGACAAGATACTTTGCAGACTCAAGGTCATTACGAGAGAAGGATGGCCCAACAAGATTAACGACCTGGAGGAAGGGCTCAGAGAGTACTGGGAAGTTCGTAATGAACTGAGCATCATTGGGAACAGAGTGTACCGCCAAAGCAGAGTAATACCGCCGACTGACCTTAGGAAAAGAATAGTGGAATTGGCGCATGAAGGACATTTGGGACGCAGCATCACGAAACGGAGAATCAGGGAGAACTTCTGGTTCCCCAAGATGGACACCATGGCAGAACAACTAGTCAAAGATTGTGTAAGCTGTGCCAAGAGTGACAAGTCTAAAACACCGCGGAAAGCACCTCTGGCCCCCGTCAAGGTACCAACCAAACCGTGGAACAAACTAGCCATGGACATCATAGGGCCCATGGACAACCTGGGTGTCCAGAAGAGATTCATGTTAGTCCTAATAGATTACACTTCACATTGGATTACCCAGAAATTCGTACATCGCGTTAACACAAGTACAGTCTTGGAGTTCCTCAAAGAAGTGTTTTCGAAGGAAGGCATACCCTCTATATTGATCACAGACAACGGGGTACAATTCACCTCCCAGGCCATGAAGGAATTCCTAGACAACATGAACATAAAACACGAACTGACGGCATTATATTGCCCAAAAGCTAACGGTCTTGTTGAGAGGGCTAACAGATTGATCAAAGAGCACATACAGTTAGCTGTGAGCAATGGTCAAGACGTAGAAGCTCACCTACGCAAATGTCTATGGGCTTACCATACCTCTCCTAACCCAGTAACGGGATTTCCCTTTCGTCTCCCTCCGCAGAAGAGAGCCGTGTACAAAGTTCAACCCTAGTTGGCTAGAAGGAGGGAAAGTATCAACCCACAACCCTGAAGAGAGTACCAGGAAGATTGAATTGCACCAAACCAAATACAAAGAATGGTATGATCATAAGAATGGTGTTAAAGTTCCCAACTGGGAAGTAGGGGATGTAGTGCAAGTCAAAAGAAGCACAAAAGACTGGCACAGCCAAAGTAAGTTCTACCCCTTGCCGGGTTGCCAAGGCTCTTAACAATGTTGTTCTCCTGGATAATGGGCAATGGTGGAGCTGTGACAAGATTGTAAAGTCTGAAATGTAATTCTCTTGCTCAACCAGGTATTCATGTTGAAGGAAAATGTGCATATATGACTAGTTGTAGGACTAGAATTCAATACAAAATTACTTTAGCAGTGTTCTAGTAGTGTAAACAGTTATGTTGTTTCTTGTGGGGCGTCGTTTAACCTTGTTCTTGCTAGGCGTCATCCTGGGATGGTGGAGCCCCTCAGTTACTATATATTTCCACCCTCTGTTGTGTATAGGAAGGGAGGTGTGTTGTAATCTTACAATGTGAGATGGTCTATTCCGTCCACCCCTCCGTTCCCATCCTGATGGTATCACCCGGAGAGAGCTCATGTTAGAATGTTGGGTTCACCTGAGTAGTTGGGAGAGATGGATGGCCAATAAAGAAGTATCCCTATCCTTGGCTTTTGCTTCATTACTTCTAACAGATATGTTAAGCGATGCCACAATACCCACACATAAATAGCGTGAAGAGTAAGTGTGACAGAAAGATAAATGTATAAATACATTTAGGAGGGTAGAACACTCCAAATCCTCGTGTGGCAGTCATGCTCACTGGATCTGCACAGAGAAATGCATAACTTTATAGGTCTGATGTTAATGAAGACCTTTTCATTTTACTAAAGTCATACATATAATATATTTACTCATAGAGACTTTCAGCCAGCCGCTTCATCCATTGGTCTGTTATTGTGGCATTCACATTTTTCTTCCACCCTTTACAGTACAGAGCATGGGGCAATGGGTCAGCCCACTTCAGTCATTAGCTAACGTTACGGTGAGTGATGGCATTGCGCTCTTTCACAAGGAACAACACAGCTGCACGCAATGTAGTTCCCTTCAGGACCTACTATGGCAATGTGTGCATTTTGAGACCAAAGTATATTTTTGCTTTCAGCCAATATTTTTTTAATATTCTCAAAGGCCCAGCAGCTCCTCAACAATAAAGTTTTATCAAAATAATGACAAATAAAAAAGGCTTTGACAAAGCCAAAAGGTTGGCAGCCAACGGCAAGACCTATTGGCTTTGCCACTGCTTGTTTATGACTGCTGTTAGCTTCTCTCACAGTTATATGCCTGAAAACACCAGGGTGTTCTATGACTGTGGAGAGCAACAGAAAGAAGGGCAGACATGTTTTCATTTTCAGCTTCTGAGAAAAATGGCATGGGAGAAAATCGTTGCAAAGATTCCCTGAGCCAATTTGCATTGCTCTGTTTTTGTGACGATCACTATTAATGGTTCTTTTTTCTGCTGAATCCCCAAAATGGAAGTTTACAGTGCATTTGAAAGCCACGTTTGCTGTAAGGACTCGTTTAAATTCTCTTCAGTATTTGTCATTAAGATGCTTGCTGCCTTTTAAGTGTGCTTTCCCAACGAACCCTCTCCTCCGAATCCAAACTGGGCTCAGATGCGCTTTCCTTGCCTGCTGCAAAACCGCCTGAGGCTGAGCCTTTAAGCTGTTCTGTGGTGCATCTGCTTCAGGAAACCTGTTGTAACGTTTGTCCCAGGCCTCCCGTTTGTTGCATAAATCTATTCCCCATGTGAATTCGCTGTTCTGGTGATGGTACTGCTCCAGCAGCTCAGAAGACTGTTCAATTCTCAGTAGACATCATAAAAGAATAAAACGAAATAATCTCCTCTGACCGTTATCATGTGACTCCCTTTCTAATGCAGTGCCTGACACGGCTGTGCAGAACAGCTATGCAATTCTTTCTGTTTAACTCCACACGAAAACGAGGCTTCATAAATAAGTCAGGCTGATAAATACCTTACTCTGATTTTACTCCTATTTTCATGGATTGGGTGAGGCACTATAAAAGGCCGGTGCAGTATTCTAATATTGCTGTCAAGTAGGGGAAAACTAATCATGGCAGACATGTTTTAGCTTCAAACATTCGAATAGGAGAGCTGGGCACCATGACTGGGAAATCCCTGAAAGAGGATGTTCGTTGCTGCTATTAGGCCCATGTTATGTATAATGCTGTGAGCTACTCCTAGCTTTTCAGCAACAGGACTTTGCACACTGATTGTAGTAGAGCGCTTTGGGCTTATACACCGCGCTATGCAGAACCCGCGCAGAGCAATAAACATGCTAGGTGCTCTGTTGTGCTGACTCGGAACAAGCCAGAAGGGGCTTAGTTTTTTATTATTTGTACCCTAGGCCGTACAAAGCATACAGGTTGCAAGGATGTGTGGTGGTCTGTCACGTAGGTGCCACGTGGCAGACCACATCCCTCCCCACCTCTGAACAAAACAATGAGTACCAGTGTCAGCATTGCTAGTTCTACCACACATAGTCTTTCAGTTTCTGTGATGGTTGTGGATTTGGACAGAGATAGCATCTTCTACTCTCTCTGGGATACTGGACTTGTTCAGTCCTGAGCAGTTGGTTACATTCAGGGGATATCCTTTGGGACGTTCCACCAGCAACAGTTGGAGGCACTGTGGCATTGAGTGATGGGCCTCATTCCCATGTTAAAGCATCTTCTGATGGAGCCAATGGCCAGAAACGTCAACAGAGGGCCTGTCTGGTTGTCAAGCGTGGGTCTTCTGGGCGACACTTGGAGGGTCTTCCTGGTTTGAAAAAAAAGACCTCATCTCCAGAGGCAGTGCCGGATGCCAGACTTAAACAGGAAGTCTAACAATGCTCCAGAAAATCATTCAGCAAAAGGGAGAAAAAACTGGAGACCAGAAAAGACCTTTCAACTGACCAGGCCAAGCAACTTCACGATGAACTGAAGAATAGCATTGGGAACTGGACAGAACACAGAGTTCACTAAGTCCAGTGAGCAAGCAATGATTCAGGAACAATTTCGACGGAACTGGACTAACAATAGAGCTCCCTTTTATAGTGGAAGACCAGACATGAGATAATTTCCAAAAGGTTTGGCCATTTTGGATTGGGAAGAACCGACAAACATACTTATAAAATGTATTTGCGTGCACATAAAAACAATCACTATTATTCAGCAATGTACGTGTGGCGTTGCAGTATTCAAAAATCCTTACACTGGTAGTTTTTTTGAAGAGGGATATGCAGGTTGTATCAGTCTCATGGCTTCTTGTTGCTTAGGTCATTGGTCCTTTGGTGGTGGTAAAAACCCATTAGCCACTCTCATAAGGTGTCCTGAACTTCAACTGGTATGTCTGCCTCTGACCTTCACCTGGTGTCCCACACAAATGATTGAGCATTGAGACTCACTTTTACTTGAGAATTTGGCCTACACTGAGGAGCTGTCGAGATGGTGACCTTGATGGTTCAACCAAACATGAGGGTCACTGGGGCACTCTGAGTCGTACGGCCCAGGGTGTTATAGATAGACAGACAAGAAGTTGTAGATTGTCCATTCTATATCTCCATTTTATTCTACCCTGATCCGAACAGTCCTAATTACTGTTCTGATGAACCACCCTACTGCCTCGTTAACCTGAGACCACCGAGCATGATCTTGCTATGAGAGATTCATAACTTCCTGCGGTGGGAATTCATCTCCCTAAAATGGAGGTTCAAAGTCCCTTTTAATTTCCACCGATATGCTGTAGACTGCAAAGAGTTTCCCAAATTTATATTGGACTTCTCAAAGATGGTGGACTGTACAATTTTATCTACTGTATATTCAGTACACTTACCTAAGACAACCATTAGAAGATACCATCAGGAAGAATGCAGAAATCAATGCTAATTTTAGACAATGGGGCTAAGCAGGCTTCTTCTGTCATCGCATGTGTTGGACGATAAATTTCTCTGGTGACTTGGCAAAGCTGACATTTACTTATCATCCTCTTGTGAAGGCTATCTATGCTCAGAACACACCTTCCCTCACAGCTCAGCTTTTGGTATGGCTCTACCTTGCTGAGCTAGTCTGATTACTTGTCGGAGGTCTTGTGGAATTGCTATTTTGCATTCTTATATCAATCCTTCATTGGTGATGGATAGTTCATTGCAAATGAATGGGGACTCATGTCACGCTGGCTCACCATATTTCTGATACTGGCTCTGGACAGGAATGTCTTCCAGGTTTTGGCACTGATGACCATTCAGACTTGTTGCAAGAACCCGTCATTTTCTCTACACTCTCTATAATCTCTTGGAGGGATATGGCTGCAGGGCATGCTGGCTGAGCCACAAGGATGACGTGTTCTTACTTGTCTATTTTTTCAGTCGTCTGGATAGGTAATCAACAGGATTGTCTACTCCTCCTCTGCAGGTAACAATGAATTGTTACTTCTGCAGCTGGAGCACTCACGTTTCAGGGTGTATGTGTGGGGTGGTGATGTACTCTGGAAGAGGTGTGCCAGAGGTTTGTGATTCATGATTACTTTGAATGCATGGCCATAAAGATGGAAGAGGACTCCCCCCATTTTAGGTCCAGTACCTCTCCCTTAATTTGGGAGTATCTGAATGCTAACTACATGTGAAATATGCTACATATGAAGGTTACACGAGCCATTGTGTCTTGACTTTGCTCCTGTTGTAGTACTACCCTCAAGCCTACTGGACTGATGAGTTTGTCTTTTTCTGGGGATCAAAATATTTAAGGGCATATTTATGAAATTTTCATGCAACGCAGCAAGCCACCTTGTTAAGCTGCGCTGTATGAAAGGGAGAGGGCAAGAATGCCTTGTATTTAACATTATATGGTGCATTCCTGCTTTCTGCCTGTGCTTGTGCACAAACTGCTGCCTAGCCCCAGCGCAGGCACACTTACACCTGGCTGTTCGAATAAGCCTCTGAGACTTGCAAGTGCCTGGATACCCTCTCGGTGATGGGCCGCGCTTTAAAAATCCCAATTGATTGATTGATTGTCTGAGTTGTAGGCAGGATTGCTTTTGTGCAGGAAGAGACACCTTCCTGCACAAAAACAATAATCAGAGGCATTTTCCTCTTTCTATGTGTGCTGCAGAATGCAGCTCACATAGAAAGAGGAAAAAACAAGGAGAAATAAACATATTTCTCCTCGTTATGCCTCCCCTGGGGAGGTGTAGCATTTTGACACATTCCCAAGTCTACCACTAATGGTAAATCTGGAAATGTGTCAAAATACATGGGGGAATGCGTGGGAACACCCACGCTTCACCCATATAACGCCTCCCTAGGGCAGAGTAACACAAGGCAACGACTTGCACTGCCTTGCTTTACTCCACATTTACCAAGCCATGCAGGTCCATGCAAGGTTGCCTTGCGTGGCTTGGTAAATATCATTCTAAGTTTTGTGACGCCCTTGCACCCCCCTGCATGGTGCAAGGGTGACGCAAACCCATGATAAATATGGGCCTTACTGTTTGTATATTTTAAGACAGTGTCTTTTATTTTCTGGACTCAATTCTGGTCCATATCTGAACAGTCCCTTGGTGACAAGGTGGAGTGGTTCCATGAGGGACACAAGGTTAGAGATAACACACTGAATAGCAAGCTAGCACTAAGAAGCAGCAATCTTGGGATGCATCCTGGGAGCCAGATGTTTTAGGGTAGATGCTAATGCCTTCCATAAAGAAAACATAGCAGAAGATATGGATTTTGGGCCAGATTTACAAACATTAGGAAAACCGATTTTCTAATTGCGATTCTCTCTGAATCGCAATTAGGACATTGGTATTCCTAATGTATAAAACTCATTGAGTTTCAATTAGGAATTCCATGTGGGTCGCAAATCAACCTACCTCATGAATATAAATGAGGTAGGTTGCAGTTTGCGACCCATTAGGAATCACAGCCATCACAGAGAAGGTGGCTTGCTGAGGTCAGCAGAGCACCATGTCGGTCATTGCTTTTTAATAAAGCAATCTTTTTTTAAATGCAGCCCATTACCTTAAAGATCATACACCTCACACAACAATCGTCTGCCATTATCTAGAGCCCATCACCTCCTACAGGAGTCAGGCCATGCATATGTTGCATCATGCATGGCAAAAGAGAATCTAATAGCATAGGCTTTCCTTCATTGGCTACCCAAATATCACTGCATCTTTTGTACATCCCATTCTTTCCAATTTGGCCTTTTCTATTTCTGGGCAGCTTGTTGTAATTCTCTCAGAATCAGAATAAGCTTTATTCGATTTCAGTCATATAAAATCACAAAAGCAGACATAACAGATAAAAATGGAAGACAGTTTTAAACACTTATTAAATCGTACAATGTATCCAGAATTTCATTTTCCACATGGTTAAAAGAATTTAAAAGAAATGGGCATAGCTCTAAAAGTTAGAAAGGGAGATTATTATGCAGAACATATATCACAAACAATTCAAACTTACATATTTTAGTTATTTCCAGGTCTTAACAGAGGTTCAGCATTTGTACTTTTTCTGGCTCTGAGTACGCTTTTTAAAAAACTATCCATAGCTCCAATACAGCATACACTGTCTAAAAACTGCAAATACAAGAAAGCTGGTCGACATTGTCTCCATCCCCCTGACTGTAGTAGAGGCAAAATCCATCTCGATCTCTCCTTTATATAAAATTTACAGAAAAGCACCTCATGTATCGTGGATTGTGGGGATAAGTCCTCACAGGGACAGCAGTAAAAGGCGACAGGAGTATAACCCATAGACCAGGTTGAGATCTGGGTAAGTAAGCAAGAACTAACAACAATGTCTCAACCGGTGTCATTGAGGAAGGCAAATATATATGCATGTACAAGACATTACAAAAGGAAAAGGGAGACTTGTGATAAGTTTTTAGAAAGATCTCATGGCATCATGTATTTAAAGTAACAAATTATACACAACAGTTATATCACCACTGTGGGCATAAATTGCAACGGCAACCCAAAAGGACTTGGTGCACTATTGTGCTTGTGACACACAAGGTGACGGCGCAAGTGACAAGTGAGAGAGCAGCGGAAGGCGCAATGTGACAAGGTGAAAAAAATATATATATACAGAAATATATGGTTCATCAAGAATTATTATTTACAATAATTGATCACGGTTTGGCTAGACATTTATGTGAACCATAGTTGAGTATGCACCGCAGATTGCCCTGAATGGTTGGTCGACGGCGTTTTGATCCTATTTATTCAGGATCATCTTTAGGACCGGGTTGCCAAGTAAGGGGTGCTGTATAGGGGAGGAAAGGGGAGAGATCAGAGAGGGATGGGACAGGGGATGCAGTGCGCGTTGAGAAGCGGAAGGGGCGTGAGGAGGGTGAAGGTGTGCCTACCTGTAGGAGGCAGGGGACAAGCGTCAAGGGGCAGCATGGCTTGCCCAATGAAGAAACAATGTTCCAGCGTGGGAGAGCTGAGGACCACGGGCGGTGTGCAGCAAGGAGGAGCGTCTGTGTGATGGAAGGTACCGGTGATTCTAGGTGGTACCTGGGGGTGAAAATACGGTCAATTGCTGGAAAACCGTGAAGGGAGACTGTGTGGGATGAGGCGCGGTGAGAATGCAGGCTTACCTAATGCCGAGGTAGCTTGGAAGTCAGAAAGGCAAATCACAGGGTCGGAGCCCCGATCCACTGTGTCAGGTAAAGTGGTGAAAATCGGTCCGTGATAGGAATCCTTGGTGGGGGGTGGAAGGACTGAGCGGAGCGTCTGCGTGGTAGAAGGTACCGGTAATTGTAGAGGGTACCTGGGGTGAAAATACGTTAAATTGCTGAAAAATCGTAAAGGGAGACTGCATGTGAGGAGGCGCGGTGAGAGTGCAGGCTTACCTAAGAGCGAGGTAAATCAGAACACAGAAAGGCAACAAACAGGGTCGGAGCCCCGATCCACTGTGTGCGGTAATGCAGGGAAATCGGTCCGTGATAGGAATCCTGGGTAGGGGGTGAAAAAAGGGGGAGATGCCCAATACAATAATTAGAGAGGACAAGAGGAGAGGGCATTAAACTACAGTACTATTCGGGCAAAGTTCGAGGCTTACCGCGAGGTGTTCAAGAGAGTCAGGCGCAGTGGTAGAGACTTAATCCAGGGACAGGACGAGCGCTGCGATCAGCGCAGAGCCGCCACGTTCGTGAGCGGTCAAGCCGGTGTCCAAGCAGAAGGAAAGTGTCAGCAGTGGAAATAGACGCCGCACTTCCGGGTAGGGAGCATCGGGGTGTCATGTGACCATGACTCATAGTGATTGGGGGCATGGCCGGAGCGGTTGAGGCAGTGTCAAGGCCAACCCAGGTGAAGGAGAGGTTGGACGCGCGGGGAGGGGAGTGGGACGGGAGGTTCTGGAGGAAGAAGGAAGGGCTTGAAGTCCTACAAACATCTATTTATTCCCCGTTGAGGCTACTGTGTATTAGCCAAGTGCAATAAATGACAGAAAGAAAAATTGGTACTCTCCATTTACATAGCGTATATCAATTATAATCACTAAGCTGTCATCAGTAGTATTCAGTGATTAATGTTGAAACCAGATGGCAGATGTTAAGTAACTAAGCATATGTGCTTTTGAATACACAGTTTTCTAAAACACCACTAGTTACCACTGATGCACTATTCACTTACACAGGTTTTTACTTTGGTGCACATTAATTTTTATGGTTTTCTTGGCTTGTCGGGTCAATATGACAAACTAGGGAGCCTTTTTTGGTAGTCCATCACCAATGTTAGTTAGCTGTCATTAAATTTAGTGTTTACCATTACGCGTTTATAGATATCGAGTTCCGTTTAGTGACTTGTCAGTGCAGCCGATAAGGCCATAGGGTTGCATCTACGGTTAACAACGGTCAACATGTTAAGACGGGGACGAAGAATAAAAACTCTGTCGCGTGTGGTTAATACGGTGTCAAATAGGTGCGTGATGCACGTTTAAATTTCATAAACGTCTGGCGGAGTACTCAGGGGCAGCGGATAACATCACACTTATGTGTTAAAGTGTCAACAGACGTAGGGAGATAGAGGAGAGGAGCCCACTGATACAGAGAGTAAACAATATCAGATCTTCTAATATGGCGGGATTTGTTGTCAAGCACCGTGACTATAGTTGACCTTTGAACATAAGGTTCACGTACGCGTGCTGAAAGTTCAAAATCGTGTTTCTGTGGAGGCAAAGATGAATCTCCTTTTGTGCAAGCGTTACGAGGATTAGGAATTCCGTTAATCTGTAGGTAAGCACGCATTGAAAGATCCCGATTAGGATTTTGTTAATAAGTCGTGACAAAGGTGTGATATACATATTTTGTGTTGACAGACTTACATTGATTATTTTGAAAGAACGATTTACAAACGCGATTCTGAAAACAACGCCAGGTACGGATGATGAGTGAGTTAGTGATTGAAAACTTTATTGGCTACAATAATTCTGATTACAAGCACAGACTTCCTGTTTTTGATTGTCTCTTATTTTGTAGATATTGAGTTGAACCTTGTGCATTAAGGTAACCGTATATTTTCTCATTTGGAGGTATTGGGTTATGCAGTATAGCAATTATTTGAATACACTCGGATGCGTTGACAGTGGTTTTTGAGCACTGGCATTCTTTTGCATGACAAATCACAAGGTGTGTTTTTTACGGTATCAACACACTGGTTTCACTTAGTACATTGTAAACCATCAGGTTTCACCACAAAAGCCACATATAAGCAAGGAAGTGAACCCCACTATCATCGAACTACCCTGTAAAGATAATCAAGTTCTATCATCATTAAGTAGGTTTATTTCTTCATTTTCGATTGGCCCCTGAAGAAGGGACGCAAGTCCCGAAATGCATTGGGCATATTTTCTATCAGCAGATATGAAGATGCATGGAAATGTTATAATGTTTTGTTAACAAAGAATGATTGAGAATTCATTTTATGTTGAAGAAAGATTTCCATTGATTTTTGTAATGTCTATTTCGTTGACAAAGATGTTATAATGAATATTTACTAAGATTATAACTCAAAAAGATAAAAGAATTTGAACCATCACTGGTTTTCAGATGAATAATTTATTGGTTGCACTGATTGAAAGATTTTGATTCATGAGCATTATAGTTGTGCACGCCCTGTCCCAGCTCCTCTCATAAAGCTGGGCCTTCAGTCAAGACATCTCTGGATGGGAACATGCTCAGCTGCCAGAATAATTCTCTCATAGCGGGTTAGGCGGCTATTTGTCATGTGCTGCATTCTGGAATGAGTCATGAGAATCTCAATTGAGTGAGGTACCATAACAATCAAATGATAACCCATCACAATCCCTTCTGTTTGCTGAATGCAAAGGCTAACCGCTGCAACCGCTTTAGAAGCAAACAGGCAAAGCTGTCTCCACCAGATCAAGAGCTGCTAAAAGCTAGCCAATGGGACGTTTGGTATCACCATGGGCTTGAGTTAGTACAGATAATGTGCACCCATCTCTTTCATGACAAAAGAGCACAACATTTTTTGTATAGCCTAGCATGCCACGAGCGGGTACACAGCAAAGTAAATGTTTAAGCTCTTGGAAGGCTTCCATGCATTCATCATCCTTTAGTATCGGGTCAATGACATCAGCATGTGCCAGCCTTATCAAAGGCATTGCAATCAAAGAGAAGTTTGGTATACATTGTTGGCAATAACCAATCATTCCCAAAAACATTCTCACTTTTCTCCGAGTAGTTGGGAGTTTAATTTTAAGGATTGTCTCTTTTCATTCATGAGACACTCGTCTCACATCTTTTGATGTTTGGTGGCCCAAATACATGACTTCCTCCTGACAGTACTGTAACTTCTCAGGTGAAACCTTATGTCCGTTCACAGCTAAAGGATTAAGTAATGCAATGTTGTCCTGTTTCTTTTGTCATTGAGGCAATCAGTAGACCGTTTGTTGATATATTGGATTAGGGTGGAACTATATGGTAAATGCAAAGTCTCTAAATTCTTTTTAAGAATTTGAATAAAGTAGGAAGGACTCTCTGTATACCCTTGTGGCACGCAACACCACATAAGGGTTTTCTCTTGGAACCGAAATGTGAAGAGATACTGGCTCTGTTCATGTAACTGACCAGAGAAGAAAACTTGGCAAAGATCAATCACTGTAAACCACTCTGTCTGAGGGAATTTGGAACATAATCCCAGCAGGATTTGGTACCACAGGATAGCATAGAATGAAAATCTGATTAATCTTTCAAAGATCTTGTGCTATGCTCCATTTCTTGTTTGATTTTTGTAAGGCCAATATAGGTGAATTGCACTGACTTCCAATTACTTCCTTCAAGTTTCCTTGCTCTATCATATTCTCAATAACAGGGGTGATTCCTCCAATGGCTTCTGGGGTCATTTTATATGGGCGAGTCTGAGTGAAACCAGCATTAGGCCGAAGGGTAATCTTAAGGGGTTTAGCACCTTTAATCATTCCACTCTCCTTTCCATTAAAATCCCAAACTTCTTCCTTATCTTCCTCTCCTAAGCCAACAGGCAAGTCTTTAGTAGTGAAGACTGTATAGAGTCTGACGACAGTCTCTGGTGCTTTGTAGTTTAAACTCAGCATCAGCTGCTTGAGTCTCAATTCCTACACCATCCTTCGTACAATATATGATACAGTTCAATTTACATTAAGATCTCTACCTAAAAGGTTTACAGGACTCAAATTAAAAATTACAAAGTGATGGTGTTCTTTGATAACTCCTTTTTTTACTGGCACTGAGGCAGTAATTTGATTAATACGCTGTTGATTTGGGATACCTACAACTTGTACTACTTTTCCCGAAAGGGGTACGTTAGGGACCTCAACAGTTCTAACTGTTGAATGGGTAGCTCCTGTGTCTATTAGGAAATATATGGGATGTCTATCTACCTCTCCTTCATCATATGCTCCACTCTGATCCACTTCTAGGACTGCGCAAAGTACACACTCCTCCTCCTCCCTCATGCACCATCATCGGTCCTGATTTAGGGCATTTCAAACATCATGGGAACTGGGCCTCCTTGCACTGTCATCGGATTTTGGGGAACTCTGTAATTTTTCTGTTGGTGTGGAATACTTCCTTACATCTGCATTGGATTGTAACTGTTTGATAACACTCCAGCATTTGGAACTTTCTGAACAGCCACAAGGGATTTAGGGACTGGCGAAATGTCTTCTTGACTGATCAGATTTACACCTTGGGAATCTACTGCAAATTTATCTGGATTATATCTACAATTTTCTAACAAGGCCCCAACTTGTGGTATATGTGACAGAGGTTAACTTTCTTCAAGGCATTTATGTTAGTTCATGTTGCATTTCCCCTACCTCTTCCTATTACAGGTATACTTTCACCATAAGATGAGTGAACTCCTTGAATTTGCGTTACATAATTTGTATCTAACTCAGGCACCTGAACAGGAAATTTGAGTCCCTTCATCCCTAAACTCTGAGCCAATTGGGTCTGGGCGATCATAAACCTTGCTTTCAATCCTTTTCATTTTGCTTCTAGATTCTGGCCGCAATACCTTTTGTAAAATCTCAACTGATGATTTGGTCTGCCAACAAATAACACCTTGGGTAATTTGATTGCTAATTTCTGATCTCAACCCATACACAAAAGAAGAAATAAATTGTCGGTAGCAGAAGGGACCACACGTACAAAAGAAGGTTGTGAAGGGTTCGGGATACTTTATTTAGTCCCAATAATACATGCAGGGAATTAGCTATCCTAACGAGGTAGTCCGCCGGCGTCTTCTTCAGGGGATAGGTCTCTACTGCTTGGCGCTCGTACTCCTCGGTCCCACACCGAAAACAAAAAGAAAGGAACCAATATTAGAGCTGATTATAACCAGCCTATGGGAACGGGGAGTGAGGAGGCACGCACCCGGTTTTAAGGGAGTGTGTGGGGAAAAGGGGGGGAAACCGACACCAGGGAAGAGAGGCGAGGAGGGCGATGTGCGAGGCCTCACAGAACAGGTCAGCCTTCTCTTGCACTGTCCCCGACCTCGGCGGTAGACCTGAGCTTCCCCTCCCCACTCCTCGGATCCTGGCACGCACCTATTGAAGCCACGTCCCTCCAGGGCCGTGGCGGGGCGCATCGTCCTCCGGTTGCTCTCCTGTGTTCTCGGTCTCCTTGCTGCCGACTCGTCTCGTCCTCACGTCTTCGGCACTCCGGGTTTCCTCAGCTTCCTCCTTCCGGTCATGGACACACCTCTCGCTGGTCTCTCCCGTCTTATCCTGGCGAAGGCTGTAGTCGTCCGTCCTCTTGGGGGTGTGGCTTCCTTCGTCCGCGGTAAGTTTAAAGGGCCAGTCCGCAATGGTGTAATGGTGGACCCGGTCTCCCAGGTTGAAGTCTGCATCAGGCAACTGGAAGGGAGAGAGAGAGCCGGGTTGTTGTGGGGGTGATTCAGGAGTCGGATCCGGACTCGGGCCAATAAGTTCTGACACACCCCACCCCTAGAGTCTTCCCGCTCGGGGATGAATGGAAACCGGGACAGAAAATCAGCATTGAAGTTGAGCGCACCTTTCCGATGTCTAACGTCAAAGGCAAAGGGCTGTAGGGAAAGGAACCAGCGCATCACTCGCGGATTGTTCCCTTTGTTTCTGCTCATCCACACAAGCGGAGCGTGGTCAGTATAAAGGGTGAACCTGTTTCCTTCTAAATAGTACCTCAACTTCTCGATGGCCCATTTGACAGCCAGACATTCCTTCTCGAGGACCGGATAGTTTTGTTCCCGAGGGAAGAGCGTCCGGCTGACAAACAGGACGGGGCGTTCCACCCATCATCAGAGAGTTGGGAAAGGACCGCTCCGATACCAACATTGGAGGCATCAGTCTGTAGTATGAAGGGGCGTGTATGGTCCGGTGAAATGAGGACGGGACTCTGGGTGATAGCGTCTTTCAGGTTCTGAAATGCTGCTTTGACCGATGAAGGGGGGGAGTTTAGGACGTGTTTGGGGGTCCCTTTTTTTAACAGGTCTGTGAGGGGGGCAGCTAGGTCGGAGTATCTTGGGATGAATCTCCTATAATAACCTAACAAACCCAGAAAGGCCCTGACTTCTTTCTTTGTGGTAGGGAGAGGGGCCTCAGTGATAGCCTTGATCTTTTCTCTCTGGGGTTCGATGCAGCCGTTCCCCAGTAAGTACCCCAGATATTTCACCTTGGGAAATCCCATGCGGAACTTTTTGGCATTGACGTGGAGTCCTGCCCTCTGTAGCTCTCGGAATATCAAATGACAATGTTCTAAGTGTTTCTCCCATGTTGGGCTGAAGATAATGATGTCATCCAGATAGGCTGAGGAGTACGCGTGATGGGAAGACAGGACCCTATTCATTAGCCTCTGGAAAGTGGCGGGGGCCCGTGGAGTCCAAAGGGCAACACCGTAAATTCGAAGAGGCCGTCAGGAGTGGTAAAGACGGTTTTATTTTGGTCGGTGTTGCGTAAGGGAACCTGCCACTACCCCTTGGTCAGATCTAAGGTGGAAATGTACTTGGCGTCTCCCAACCTTTCTATGAGTTCATCGACGCGGGGTAATGGGTATGCATCCAGCTTGGAGATGGAATTTACGTGGCGGAAATCAATACAGAATCTGATGCTACCGTCCGGCTTGGGGACCAGCACTATGGGCGAAGACCAATCACTTTGGGAGGGGCGTATTACTCCCATCTTCAACATGTTCTTGATTTCCGCGGATATTGCCTCCCTTCGTGCGGCCGGTATCCTATATGGTCGCAAGCGAACCACCTTACTGGGAGGGGTTTCGATACAATGTTCCACTAGGGTGGTTTTTCCCGGGAGGTCCGAAAAAAGGGATGCATACTCCTCAAGTGTGTCCAATAGGGTCTCTCGTTGTTCCACTGACAACAGCTCATTCCCTACAAGATGTTCTAGCGTACAGGCCTCTACATTTGGGACAATGGCAAGCTGGTTGGTGGCGGGCGGAGGGCCCAAACACTTTTTTAGCAGGTTGATGTGGAACGACTGCAACCGATTAGGACCCAGCTGGAGTCGGTAGGTGGTGTTACCGATGGTGTCTACAACCCTGTAGGGTCCTTTCCATTCGCTTTTGACTTTGGCTAACGAGGTGGGCAGGAGTACCAGGGCCCAGTCACCTACTCGCAAGGTCCTCCATTTTTTTCCTTTATCGTAGTATCGTTTTTGTTGTTTCTGGCTATTCTCAAGGTTGGCATGTGCCAGTTCCCTTAGCTTCCCTAACCGTGACTTCAGATGCTGGGTATACTCGAGAAGCTCGGTGGTACTGTTAGACTCCTTCTCCCAGGCTTCCTTGGTCATTTCCAACAGTGTCCGGGGCTGCCTGCCATTTAACATCTCGAAGGATGAACAGCCAAGGCTACTCTGGACCTGTCCTCTTATGACAAAGAAGGCGAGGGGTAGGAGCCGGTCCCAGTGTCTTCCTTTGTCCATCAGCATCTTCTTCAAGGTAAGTTTCAGCGTACCGTTGTATCTCTCCACCAGGCCATCGGTCTGCGGATGGTAGACTGAGGTTTTTATGTGTCTCACATCCAGCATCCGGCAGACCTGCGACATGAGTTTCGATACAAAGGGGGTGCCCTGGTCTGTAAGGATCTGTTGAGGAAACCCCACACGGGAGAAGTATTCCAGGAGCTTATCTGCAATATTAGCGGTGGTGGGTGCTCGTAAAAGAAAAGCCTCCGGAAACCGGGTACAGTAGTCGACGAGTACGAGGACGTACTGGAACCCCCTTGTGGAACGGGTTAGGGGGCCAATGAGATCCATACCGATTCTCTCAAAGGGCTTCCCTTTTATCGGCAATGGTTGCAGGGGAACCGCTGGGGGTTTGTAGGGGTTTTTCCTTTGGCAGATGGGACACTCCTGGCAGTACCTCTTGATTTGGGCATATATGCCGGGCCAGTAGAAATATCGCAAGAGGTTTTGGGTCATTTTCTGCGCCCCCGCATGTCCCGCCAGCAGAGGGGAGTGGGCGTAAAACAAAATCTGCTCGCGGAAATCCCGAGGCACCAACAACTGTGGCTCTTCATCGACCCCACCAACTCGATAGAGGAGCCCCTTGTCTATCTGGAAGGAGGGATATACTGGGGTCGGAGTGGTGGCTGGGGTGCGGGCCTGTTGCCAGGCCCATGCTAGGGTAGGATCATTGGTTTGGGCCCACCTGAAGTCCCTATCGTTCTGCCAGGGTTCCTGTGTGAGTAAGGCCCCTGAGATACTCGTTTTGGCGTTGGTAGGGCTGGCTTGTCCCTCCCGTACCTTGTCCAGAAACAGAGAATTACATTTGGGGTTATCTGTACCCAGGATTAGACTCTCAGGGAGGTTAGAAAGAACCCGGACTGTCACTACAGAAAGGGACCCCCCTGGACACAGGATAGGAACCTGGGCTATAGGGTATACTCTGATATCCCCATGAACGCACCGTATGTGGACTCGCCCCCCTTGGAGATACTGTTCGGGTCTGACTTGTTCACTTCTGATTACTGATTGTCTGCAGCCAGAATCAAGGAGAGCGGTGACGGGGTCCCCGTTGAGCTGTAGACTTACGTAGAAACATGCTCCCATTTCCTCTGTGTACAGTAGGTTCCTTGGGACATAGCTTACATCGATTGCTTCTTCAGTTCTTTTTCTGGGACAGGCCCGGGCTATGTGGCCCCAGTCCCCGCACTCAAAACATTGAGGCCCCCTTGAGGTTGGTGTATTGGGTCTGGGTATCCGTATTTTCTCAGGTTCCCTTATGGGACGTAGGGGTTTTCTCGGAGTCGGTGCACTTCGTGGGGGTTTTTCAGGTTCCCAAAAGGATCCACGGGGCTGGGCATGGGAAAAGGACGCAGCCATATCGACTGCTTGTTCGGGTGTCAGGTTTGCATGTTGCCTGAGCCAACGTTGCGTGGGGTATGGAAGAGCCTCAATAAACTGTTCGAGATAAATGGAGTTCATAATCTCTTCCTTACTCCGATCCCTAGGCGTCAGCCATTTATCTGCAGCCATTTTAAGCTTAAAGTATAAGGTTTTTGGGTTGTCGCCAGGAGCCCCCTTCTCCTTCCTAAACCTCATTCTGTATGTTTCGGCATCCATACCTAGATGATCTAGTATGACTGTTTTTACCTCCTCGTAGGGGGTCACACCTCCCGGGTTGGCAACTTGATAGGCCGCCTGGGCCTCGCCTGACAGTAGAGGAGCCCGGAAGAAAGGCCACTTGGCGACAAGCCATCCAGACGCCCTTGCAGCTCTCTCGAAATTCAACAGAAAAGCGTCTGGGTCCTCCCCAGGGATATATTTTTGTAGGGACACTGTGGGGGCAGAGGGATAACTCCTGCCGAGCTTGTGCCCACACTGCTCGGGGTCGCCTCCTCCCCCCGCTTTCTGCATGGCATCCAATTGGCTTTTCATCATGTCCTTAAACATGTCTCTATCCACCTGGGCGGAGTTCATCTGTCTTTCCACAGCCCATTCGAGTTTCTTCTGGCCCTCCACGATATGTTGGATCAGGGCCTCCATTTTGGGCACACAATGGTCCTCTTATACCCGCATTCTCCACCACGTGTCGGTAGCAGAAGGGACCACACGTACAAAAGAAGGTTGTGAAGGGTTCGGGATACTTTATTTAGTCCCAATAATACATGCAGGGAATTAGCTATCCTAACGAGGTAGTCCGCCGGCGTCTTCTTCAGGGGATAGGTCTCTCCTCCTTGGCGCTCGTACTCCTCGGTCCCACACCGAAAACAAAAAGAAAGGAACCAATATTAGAGCTGATTATAACCAGCCTATGGGAACGGTGAGTGAGGAGGCACGCACCCGGTTTTAAGGGAGTGTGTGGGGAAAAGGGGGGGAAACCGACACCAGGGAAGAGAGGCGAGGAGGGCGATGTGCGGGGCCTCACAGAACAGGTCAGCCTTCTCTCGCACTGTCCCCGACCTCGGCGGTAGACCTGAGCTTCCCCTCCCCACTCCCAACTCCTCGGATCCTGGCACGCACCTGTTGAAGCCACGTCCCTCCAGGGCCGTGGCGGGGCACAGCGTCCTCCGGTTGCTCTCCGGTCCTCCGGTTGCTCGTCTCGTCCTCTCGTCTTCGGCACTCAGCTTCCTCCTTCCGGTCGTGGACACACCTCTCGCTGGTCTCTCCCGTCTTATCCTGGCGAAGGCTGTAGTCGTCCGTCCTCTTGGGGGTGTGGCTTCCTTCGTCCGCGGTAAGTTTAAAGGGCCAGTCTGGAATGGTGTAATGGTGGACCCGGTCTCCCAGGTTGAAGTCTGCATCAGGAAACTGGAAGGGAGAGAGAGAGCCGGATTGTTGTGGGGGTGATTCAGGAGTCGGATCCGGACTCAGGGCCAATAGGTTCCGACATAAATTCTCCCATATTTTCTCAGATAGGATCATTCATCCCACTATGCTCTCTCTACACCTGCATTTACTTCTCAAAGTATGCATTCACTGATCCCTTAGGTTCCTGTGAGGTTCAAAATAATATTGGCCAATAATTTCCTTTTGTAGGACTTAAGTCTTTAAATGTCTCATTACTTCCTCATATTTGGTCTTAACTTTAGGTGAAGGGGCATTAGTCCCTTGCACCCATGGTGGTTCCTGCATGGGCCAATCAACAGTTCTCTTATATTCTGTCCACAAGTCTTTTGGGACCGCTACTACACATAACACACAAAACCTTTGATGTGGTCACAATCTACTCCATTTGGGTATACCATTTATTGGGATTCTCTCTGAGTTTTGGAAGAGTATTAGTAAAATGGAAGAAGTCTGAACGAGACCATGGAACATGTACATATTCTCCTCTCTGAACCTCTCGTAGTGGAAACTCCTTTATCTTTTCACCCATAGCAGTTTCTTCTCCCTCTTTCTTGTTTAGTTTAATATTAACCTTCTCTTTCTTTGACCATAGGTCTCTGAGTCTCTCTGTATCACTCTATTCTCTAATATTCTCAATTAACTCCTTTACATGTGTTCTCAATCCTCTAACCGTTGACATTCGCAGCTCCTTTTCAGTCGCATCCATTCTAGTATTTCTTCACCGCTTCTATTGTTATGTTATATCAACACCACATTCATTCGTCACTTTTTCCATTTTAGCATATACCTCTCTCACCACTCTCACTGCTTCTTTGCATAAATATAGCATCTCTTTTTCCCTATAATATCCTATGTTATCCATTCCCACATTTCCCTTCACCAACTCTTCAAATTCTATTTTTAGCTGTGTAGGTATCCCTTTAATGAGAGCGGCAATAGATTAATTTGTAGAAAACAGAGACTGAAAGAGGCGATGGACTAGCCAGGTTGCACCTCATTTAGTTTCTAAATGTAATGTTCTAGACCTGTGCACAAATCATCCGGCACTTGTCGCCCTTCAGTGCCACTGTAAGACAGATTCCAAACTTGATGAAAGCAGGGAGGTGCACCAGGAAAGCAGATCCAGTCCAGTATAATTCTTGAAGTACAATAAAATGAAAAACCAGCTAACACGTTTCATTCACAAGAAATACTCATGGAACTTCGTCACGGCTGTAATGAATCACATAGAACACATAAATAACAAACAATAAAATGAACTAATACAACATTTTGGCGACAAGTGCCGGATGATTGGTGCACCGGTCTAGAACATTACATTTGGAAACTAAATGAGGTCCAAGCTGGCTAGTCCGTCGCCTCTTTCAGTCTCTGTTTTCTACTAAACAATGGACTTGGTTGCACTCATTATTGTTTTACACGATCACACTATGCCACGATTTAATGATGGAAGGGAAGAATTGACACAGGACTTATTTGGCAGAAGTTCCACCGCTCCACCTGTGGCACAGGGTGCACAGGGAAACTTGGGGTTACGTGCCCTCTTTTTGAAGTTGGAACGATTAAAGAAACAAGACCTAGCACGTGGTGGGATGGGGTCACTGTACAGCAATATATTGATAATAAGAAAACTCCCAGAGGTTTGTGTATTTTAATTTTTCCAACCCTTGAGGATTTGAGCGAGGATTTACTAAAAGAGTGGGAGTCCAATCTCGAAGGTGCGTCACTTGTTATGATGCAAATATTCATCAGGCATGCTATTGATAAAGGGGCTAAGCTGCTGTCAGAGATTGAGGTTGTAGAAAGGGAGATGGAAGCTATTAAAGCCCAGGATTTAGTTGAAAAAACCTATGACATTTAAAAAAAAGGTAATTGAGAGCCATCAGCAATACCTCAAAGATAAGAAGATGAGAAAAATAAAGTGTGACGATAGAGATTATAGGGAAGGCCGTATCTACACATTTGCCAAAAAATATGACACAGTTCAGATTCCAGAAGACAGAAAGAGAGGCAGGGAAGAGACAGATGACACTCGCTCGGCAAGCAGCATCTCTATCTCTTGACAGAGTAGTGTTGCTTCAAGCAGCAATGTGACTGAGAACCCTTTAGGGGAGGGAACATCCTCGTTCCAAAAGGAATTGGCAAAGTTGCGAATCAGCAGCAGACAACGAAAAAAGCAACCCCTAAAACCAGGAGAGGAGGTACAAAAGGCAATGCAAAAGGTGGTCTAGTAGACAGGGAGGGCATGACGACAAGATCAAAGAAAACTTAACATACGTGCATATCCCCCTGGGGAAGGTGTTGGGTCTCTACCTGGGAATGAATCTTGTAAAGAATTAGAGATCATTAATCTGTCTGATAGAGTAATTGATGATGACGAACTAAAACTGTTGAGTAAAGCTTTGGGTTTTTGTCCAACGCAAAGCGGTGACCTAAAGGATGTACACATTGATCTGTTTAAATTTGTTAGAACTTTGAAATGAAAAGATTTTTTTCACGATCGAGTGTCTGAAGTTAATGTGCCCGCTGTGGGTTCTACTGCTACACCTCCCACTATCGCAGATATTCTAAATATTCAGTGTCTCCTGTCCATTCAGGATAATGATGATACTGATGTAAGAACAGTTTTACAAGACTTAAATATTGTGGAGAATCTCAACATTGACAGTGGGCTGCGGCCCAAATCTAAATTCATCCCCATGAATTTGTACCATCGAAATTTTCCACAAAAAGGTAACTGAGTATTTATATAAACTTGAGTCTCCAACTAGACTTGTCAGTCAACCATGTTCTAACCTGTCACCTAGTGAGAGGCAGGCCCTAGGCAGGCTTCATAGTGATGGCAGCATTGTAATCAGAGAAGCTGATAAAGGCAGTAATGTGGTTATAATGAACAAAGCAGATTATATGAATGAGATAAATCCCAACTCAGTGATGGATTATGTTATTTACCAGTAAGAGCTAACCCCATTGGCGAATTGACTTCACTTATCAATTTAAAATTGAGTGAATGGAGAGACATCAGTCTCCTGAGTGACTCTGAATATAAGTTTTTGAAGGTTGGACAACCTAGATATTCTTGTATATATATGTTACCGAAGGTGCACAAGAAGGCCCCATTTCCACCGGGGCCACCAATTATTTCAGGGGTGGGATCACCAACCCAAAAAATTTCAGAACTTGTGGACACCAAACTACAAAAATACATGGGTAGTCTTCCATCTTACATAAAGGACAGTAAGGACATACTGTTGAAACGCAATAATCTCACATGGTCAGATGACTTGCGATTTGTCACTTTTGATGTTATCAGTCTCTATACCTGTACTGAGAAAGAATTTGGGCTCATGGCCATACGTTCTTACCTGGATAGAGAGGGTGCAGACCGATTTGAGCACAACAATATGATCTTGGAGATGATGGAGTTGATATTAACAAAAAACATTTTCCTCCATGACGGACAGTGGTACCATCAAGTTCGTGGCACGGCCATGGGTACTAGGTTTGCTCCCTCTTATGCCTGTCTCTTTATGGGTTGGTATGAGAGGGAGCATGCCTGGAGTTAAAATACCTCCCCCTGGACTCAATATATAGTCTTCCGGGGGAGCTACATTGATGATATTATTTGCCTGTGGTCAGGTCCCGATGAAGCGCTTCAAGAATATTTCTCCTTCTTAAACAGTAATCCATATAATGTTAGACTAACCATGAGGCAACATAGGGAGAAGATTGATTTCCTTGATCTCCACTTTTACGTAAACAATGGAGTGGTACAGAGCAGTTTATTTCGTAAAGAAAAAGCTTGCAAGGGTGTGCTGCATGCATCAAGTGCACATGCACGGTCAGTGATCAGGAACATCCCGTATGGGGAAATGGTAAGGGTTTGGCGGAATTGTAGTGAAGTTGACTCCTGCCAGGCTAACATTGTGGATACTAAAACACGGTTCCTCAGGAGGTGTTACAAAATAAGAGATTTGCAAAGTGCGGAGACCAGGATACAACAGCTGGATAGGGACACAAAGCTTATGACCAACAAAAGCGTAAAGAATAGAGACAGTCATGATAACACTCTTAGATTCATTACTAAATACACCATGTATAGTGATAGAATTCTAAAGAAGAATTGGCACATATTGCATGACATTCCAAGCTTGAATAAATCATTAACCCAGTATCCCTCGGTAACATACAGGAGAGGGGTCACCCTGAAAGATAAACTTTGCCCTAGTTATGTGACATCTGACAAAACAGTAACGACATGGTTACCTCCGAAACCTATTGGTTTCTATATTTGTGATTCCTGCAACATCTGCCAATTTGGAAGGAATAAAACTAAGGAGTTTGTCTTTAACAGCACGCAACGATACAAGGTCAGACAGTTTATCAACTGTAACACGAAATTTGTGGTATATGTATTGGGCTGGGTATGCAAAATGATTTATGTGGGCAGCACTACACGATGCTTGAAATTGAGAATTCAAGAGCACCATAGAGCCATAGTAAATGGAGACACCAGGTATCCTATGGCCGAACATTATAGACAGGTCCATCCCACCGATCCCAGCTTTTGGTTTCATGGGATTGAGCATGTTAGAATGTGCAATAGAAGAGGGGACAGGGAGCTCTTTCTGAGACAGAAGGAAGCCAAGTGGATCTGTAGATTACGGGCAATTATCTGTGGTCATAATACCGATGATGAATTTCATTACTTTCTAGGCTAACCATAGGGGGGTATTATCAAATGTTACCCAATGATAATGATAATCACACATCATGGTTTTCTGTTCATTTACCATCAAGACTAGTTTATTTATTTATTCCACCATACTAGTGGTCCTTGTCTAGAGTTTCAAATCACTCCCTCCTTTCTGTAGCAAAGGGGACAATCCATTTTAAATACAGTTGCGTTAATGCATTACTGCGATGTACATGAAGATCTTGTTGTTTATGTATTAATTTCTTTGTTAGATAAAATGTTTACTTAACAATTTTTGTGTCACTATCAAAGTTGGATCGCATTTGCTGGTTATACTTCAATTGTAACCAAGCGCGATTCCAGCATAAGTGAGTTATTGCTAGTGGTTTAATTTCATTAATTATTGTTGAACGATGTTTATTCTCTATCACTACATGCTATTTTCTTTCTTTACCAACTGACTTCTGATTTGCTCTGCCACTTCATTTTCAAGTATTTTGGGCTATATTCCTTATGTTACTTCGAGGGATTAGGCAGCTTGAATGTTCAAAGATGCCTGCAACATTGTGATTACAGACTTATCTAGATTGGGAGTTTCTTTCGCCTACGCTTCCTTTTATTGATTCAGCAATACGAAAGCCAATGGAGTCTCATTTAGGATAATATTAAGGTATTTCAGTTAGAACATAGACTGGGGCATCCAGCGGCTGGACTCCACTGACTGGGGGATCTTTGCCGCCTGCACGCTCAAAGATGGGCGCACTATTAGATTACTGACTCAGCTTAGGACAGTGGCGGTCAGCATAGAATGCAGAGTTTTTCACAGTCGTTTCCTCGTTTTGATTTAGTTCAAGCGTAGGTTTCGACGTTCCGTTCCTGTTAGATTGCGGACATAAGCAGCTGACAGCTGGACACCTTTTAATGGGAGACACTTTACAGTACGCATTTTCAAAGATGGCAGCACATTGCACGGTGTATTGATTGAGGATTCAAGGCTATAATCATAGCCAGGATCGGGATCTACATTTGCTTAAGTAGGGGTCATGTGATACATGACACCATGGCTTTATGCTTATTGGTGATTGGGGTCGCTGGGTATTTAAACGCATCATAATGGCGCAACTTTTAAACGCATACCGAACCGCGGGTACACGTGAAAGCACACTTATCAAGGTACGCAGAGAGAGGGTCGGACTTTTTTTTGAACGCGAGCTATGTTATTCTTAACGGAGAGGGTAGTGGAACTATATTATGAATGTTTGAGGAGTGGGGGTCCAGTCTCCGGGGGTGTAACTAAACACAACAGTGTGATTCAGGATGGATTTCTCCTTCCCCTATGTTATTATGTCCTACTAGACTTGCAAATTGTTTATTGATACCTCTGCCCATGGGATATGATGCACCAATGGTGATATCACATTAGTTTTTACAATAAAGTGACGAGGGTTGATATCGCATTAAGTTTTGGAATTAAGTGATCTTGGATTGTGCAAATGGTACTCAGGCTGCCGTGGGAGTTGGTTGGGCTCGAACGCAATCATGGGCGTATCCGGCAGATTACGTCCAGGGCGAAGTTTCAGGGTCGCTTCCCACGTAAAGTTGTCCTTGCCTCAGTTTGGTCTAGTTTTGACATGAGGTTTATTACTGCTTCTTCTGTTGTTGTTTAGGTTATTTTCAGTCACTTTTTGACCTACTGGCCTCACGAAGTTTGCGTGGATGCATCTACTTATATATCAGGCTTTACTAGCAATTGCTATCGCATTACTTGGCAGATTCCATACATGGCGGCGATTCAGGGTCGTCGTTTTTTACTTATGAATGCCCCTAGCCCCAGTTCGTTCACACAAGGGGCGTCACTATTGCTCCGTTTGTTAGTTGTCTCTGTGCTCAATATCAAGTAATGATCTCGACCTGCACTTTTAAGAGTTGTTTTTACTTTTATATTTTTTTGCATACCTGGTGGCGTACATCGACCCGCGCTCCATTTAAGTGTTTCTAATTGTTTTCAAACTAGGTGTCAGACTTCGGGTCTGGGATTTCCCAATTATTATAATGGTTGCTACTGGATCATGATGGATCTTCATGGCGTATTAGCCTACTCTAATATAGAGGTGAGAGTTAAAAACTACTATCACACTGTTTTTATTCACGTAGATATCACATTATTTAGCTATACATTTCTCTTACGCGGCTCCTGCGGATCTCCATTTTACCCTATTTTGAGCTTATTCACTTTTTCTTTCACTCTTCTATTCTGCTGTGATCTGTCCCAGCTATATTTTAATGGGTTTGACTTTTCATTATTGGGTGACTCATTTCTATTCTATTCTGTATGTTAAAGAGTCATGCCTTATTGGTTCTGAGGAGAAACCCTCAGCTACTTAGGTGCAAACAATGATGCAGTCATATGGGATAAAGAAAGAAATTTTTTTGGGGCAAAAGGTTTTTTATATAATTATAAAGTTAGGCATCTGTTTTTCATTGTGGACTTATGTCTTACCAATGTCCAAAATCTGTGGTTTTATTATGCCATTATCAATGTGTTATCCTTTGTTGTGTTTACTGTGCGTCCTATGCCTCCTTACTATTTTAGTTTACAGTTATCGTTATGCCACTGTGAAAATGTTGTATTAGTTCATTTTATTGTTTGTTATTTATGTGTTCTATGTGATTCATTACAGCCCTGACGAAGTTCCATGAGTGTTTCTTGGGAACGAAACGTGTTGACTGGTTTTTCATTTTATTGTACATGAATTTGGAATAAAGAATTTCTTCAAGAATTATACTGGACTGGATCTGCTTTCCTGGCGCACCTCCTTGCTTTCATCAATTGATTAATTTGTACTAGTTGATTGTCCCAGACTTTCTCTACTGATTATATTTCTCCCTTGGTAAGGAACTATAGCCATACTTCCTGCCCTTGGGTCTGCATCTTAGGGTATACTCGGGACAGGTTATGTTTGAACCAGGTTAGAAAAGGTCTTAATTATAGAAGTTGATAATATGCTAAGTATAGGTAAGGTGCTTATTGCAACTATTACAGGGGTCTGAGTCAGAAACAAGACAGAGGTCTCTGTATAGCTTGGGGGCTCACAAGACTCCACCAAGGATCCTACAGTCACTGCATTCTCTGGCATTTCAATTGCAGTTGCACTCGGCACTTGCAAAGTAGTGGCATTGTATGGGGTGGTCTAATTCTAAGCAATTCTTCTATCCCGGCATCTTCTTCCTCACTTTCTATATCTGCTTCTTGCTCGGGTTTTTCTTTAAAATTTTCTTTCTCTTCCCTTACACAACAGAGGATATACTCCACCTGTTTCGATGACTTCCTCTCTCCACTTTCTCTGCATTTCCTCATCTTGCTCCTTTTTCCATGAATGAGCCCTACTTCTAATTTTGAATTCAAACTTCTTTGTCCTTTTTTCAGTCGCCATCTGCTCCCAAAAATTTAAAGCCTCAAATTGAGTAGGTCTAGGATGCAGCTTTAACTCGTACATATTTCTTCTCAAATTCTCTATTTGTGGGATGTAGAAGGTTCCACTCAGAGGAAATCGTAATTCCTCATCTCTAGCTGTATATTTGTGCCATTGGGTAAGCCAGATGCCCATATGTACCCCATTCTTCTCTGCCATTTCCGTAGCAGGGGTACCTTCTGGAGCAAACTTCTCTTCCTTATTCATGTCTCTTTCTCTTTTTGACAAAGGGCTCCCCATTTTAATTTTGATCGCAAGCAATCTTAGTTCAACTTTCAACCTTTCCACACTGACAGTCTCTGTAACTCATCCATCAATACCAGCTCGTCTCTTCCAAAGGTGACCCCATCACAGTGTGGCTTCACTACTCACTAGCCAATCACAGCGCAACCCAGAAATAAAACTACGCTCCAATCGCTCCAATCACAGCGCGGCACAGCAATGACACAACACCTCATTTGCTTCAATGTCTCCCAACTCTATTCTGTTTGCCTGCTATGTCTACACAATGTTTTCTGTGAAGAAGGATTTTCTACTTGCTCTCACTAACATGAGCTTATGACCAGTGAAAGTCACAACTCAGCGTGTCCACCCCATGTGCACTCAGGAGCAAATCACTACCGTGCTCTGTTAATACACTCATACAAAACTATACTTCTAACTTGGTGTGACTGATAGAGCTTCACAGTACACCTCTCTTAGCATGGCAATATTACCAATTAAACTTCTAACTTGAGGTACTTCTAGTCTAAAATTCAAAAATATAATCAAACCCACAATAATGATAACTCCAATAACACCAAAAAACAAAGCCATCCGATATTTATCCTCAATTATTGCCTATAGCATCCCTCTCTCACAATGCTTACTACAACTCCCAACATGCAATACACTGCTTACTTCATGCAATCCCTATTGATACTCACGTCATTGTTCTACCGTAAGCCACCTCTTGTCCCTCCGGAAACCACGATCAGGTTGGAGGGGTCAGTTTAAATCTCAGGGCAAAACCATCTGGACCATGAAGGAACTGTACCCAGTTCTACATCCAATCAATATCGAGACAAAGGTCAGTTCCAATCATTACCGTCCTCTGCTACCAAGCTCTGTCGGCGCTTGTAACCTTTACAAGATTCCTAACTTAAGCCATACAAATTCAGTATGGAGTTTAAAAATTCAGAGTGCTGTAGTCCCTGTAGTGAGGACTTTGGTGCTCCTCGATTGGAACTGTCACTTTAGAATCAAATCGGGCCCACATAACACTTCTGAATGACAGACAATAGACATTTTTTAACTGCTTTATGTAAGTATTAAAGTCAAAATACAGAATATTTCATCAATAATTGAACACCGTGGCATATAAATCATAAGTAAAAGAACTCAGTACAGTTCAGTATAAAATCCGGCATAGATACACCTTCTAAGAATGGGAGTAGGATCTCTCTCCTGTGAGACAATGGGGTTCACATATTCGGTGGGAACACGATTAATTAAGTTTAAACATATAGGAAAACAGTCTAAAAGAAACATTTCGCATTCAGTGATTTTCCCACCACCAATATATTATGGTTCGATCATTCCTACAGTCTTGGTTATACAGTTTAACTGATACAATGTTAACAGGACTAGGATGAGCAAGATTTGTCCTTGGCTAGTACATTAAAAAACTTTCTCTGAGAAGTTTCTTTGTTGACTTGTGTGAAACTATTAAGGTTTAATTTTGGAACGGAATCAACAATATTGGTGGGGTGACTAGTAGCGAGCAGTGTATGGTTTGATGATGCATGATAAAGTGTGGACCTGAGTGGTTATGGGTTGTGCAGGGTAGCTTTGCATATGTTGTTTAGTGTGTCGTTGGATGGGAATACCTGTGCACATGGCACAAGAGAGATGCCTGGGTAGATAGCACTGACTAAAATTTGATAGCATATCTAGGCACATGATATTGGTTGTCATCCGATGTGTCATGCATTGAAGTCCAGATGACGTGGCATACATATCTGAGCACATAATGGCAGTGACTGGCAAATGGGCAATACATCGCCATATGACACTGACTTACATGAGTACATAGCAATGACTTTTATATGTTGAAAGAAACCTGAGCGCCTGATCTTGACTGTCAGAAGATGGACCGTGCCTGAACATGAATGTGGCATTGACTAGCATATGTGGGCATCTGAAATTGCCTGGCATACAGTGCAGCACACCTGGGGACATGGTAGCATTCGCCGACAAATAATGTGGTATACTTCGGCACATTGTGGCATTGAGTGACATATGTTGGTGTGCCTGACCGCATGATGCCAATGATTGGCAAAGATTGGGCATAGCTATGAACATGATCACAATGGCTGGAATATATTTATGTTCTCAAAATGAAAGATTTGAACTTAGGAGCAAAAGTAGTGAATGAACTTACTCCGGACTATTATTTGGGGACAGCGTAAATATATTTTAAAAACTGAAACAGTTGTTTGTGAATAAAATTTGTATGCACTAACTTTGGAATCTGACATTTGGGAACAATGTATTTTCAGGAAATGATAGGCTAGCATTTGCACCAGGGACACATTATTCTAATAAAAAGTTGATTTAGTAGGACAAAATGAATGGAGTGCATTTGCAAAACATTTCAGTTTGATTTTTGAATTATAATGCAGAAAATGTCAAATTGTCGTTTGTGAACACAATTTATGTAATGAACATTGAAGCTGGCATTTGAGAGCACTGCATTTTATAAAAAGGCAGCCCAGTGTTAGGGACAGGGGCAAGCTGAACTAATTTAAAATAGCAATCTGATATTGTGGGACCAATTAAGGGCTGCGCATTTGCACATTTTTGACTCATAAATCAGGCAGATTTTAGGATCTGTTTTTGCTGAAGTCACTATATTACTTTGCTGGTTACAGAAGACTTTCTTGTTCCTGTGATGATTAATTCGGGACTCGTGGATACATTTCATTACCTATGTTGATAGCCTTCATTTATGAGTGCTAATAACTGTTTTTAGGCTGAACCTGCATGATTGCTGTAACATAGATATTATAAGCATCTGGGCTTTGGCTAGCCTGGAGGATATCTGTGCTGTCTAAGAGCTTAGATTGTAAGAATTGTGAAACTTTTCAAGGTCCCAACCTTTCCTTTTAGAGTAGATTCTCAGTCACATTACACAGCTGGTAATCTACTTGGAAAGGGACATAAAGGAATATGAAAGGCAGTTTTTGAGCCATCATCACAACCCTTGACTTTTTTTGCTACTGTCTTTGAGAAATTGTGTTCTAAAATGTGTTGTTTGGTTCTAATTATTTTAGAAAAATTCTAACAGTGCAAGCTACTGCATATTTTCCTAACAAATCACTCATATAGAGACAGCGTTTACAGGCAGTTCAAATAATCTAGGTATGCATTTGACATGCTGTACACCAATATCCCTCAAGAATTGATCTTTTTGGCTGCGCAGGTTCAGTTTTCTGTACTTGCAGAAAAGTTCTGTCCTTCCTCCTTCCACTCTTGGTTTTTAAATTGAAACTAGAGCTCGCGGCAAAAGGAACAAGAATTGGCAAAGCCAATAGGTTTCGCCTATCCAAAATCTATTGGCTTTGCCAATGTTTTTTACATGTTGTACAGCAGTGCGAGCTGCTGTACAACATGGTTTATAGAAAAATAAATTAAAAAAACACGATGATGTGGCCAGCACTAACCCCGTCATAGCACCTTTTAAAACTTTAAGCCATGTTGCACAGCAGCCCGCGCTGCAGAGGAACATGTGAAAAGACAGCACGGGGATTGAGACATGGAGGAGGATGGAAAACACAACAGAGAGCTGGGAGGGGGGGGGAGGGGATTTAATGCTGCATTATTCAGAATATATTTTTACTTTACTGGCAAAATCTACAAATGTTGTGCTTATATATGGTGTGCATTTAATAAAGGTCTCCAACTGTGGGATACATGGTGACCAAGTTAATTGTAACTTTAATTGTATTTATATAGTGCTTACTACCCCTAACGAGGCATTGAAGCGCTTTTCAGCAAGTAACACTTTACTCCGGAATCCAAAAAAGATTAGTGGTGGGTTAGTATAGGGAATATGTGTTAATTGAGCGGTGGACATGTGAGTCTGTTAGTTGGATTGAATAGGAGAATGGAGGGATAGAACAGGGAAGAGTCAAGAAGGTGTTATTTGGGAGATCATAGTAGTAAGACCCCTGACAAGGCGTCAAACCATTTTTCAGAGAGTAGCACGCTGCTGCGGAACGCAAAGAATATAAGTGGTGGGTTAGTATAGTGAAATATGTGTTAATTTGAGCTGTGGACATGTGAGTCTGTTAGTTGCATTGAATAGTATACTGGAGGGGTAGAAGAGGGAAGAGTATAGAAAGTGTTATTTGGGAGATCATAGTAGTAAGATAAGCTTGGGATGAGTAAAAGGAGAGATGGAGGAGGGACCAGTCTCTAGAAAGGGATTAGGGAAATCATAGTAGTAAAATGAGGTTTGGGATACATGAGGGATTAATTTAGAAAGGGTTGCTTTGGAGATCATAGTAGTAAAATAAGGTTTTGTGTGAGCCAAGGAGGGCTAGAGGGGGAAGAGTCATGACAATGACATTCTTGGAAGTTGTACTAGTTCTTAGGTCACTGCCTTCGCCACCTATGTTTTACACCCTTCTAGATGGCTGCTCCATTCTCGTGTTCTATTAAATTGTAGAAGATGCTACATTTTAAGAAAAGCCCCCAACTCTTTCCACAAACTAGGCTTGTATCCCTACGTTCGTACCCTACCACTCCCTCCCCATAGGTAGGTGTTTATATAAGTGAAGACGTGCAGCAACAGCACTCGGCCTTCTGTGGTGTCCTATGGGTGCAGAGGGACACCAATAATTAAAACTTGTTACATTTTAACTAAAACCTGATGTTTCCTTATTTCGAGACCCTTGGACCAAAGACTGATGCCTCAACCCTTCCGCCCCGAACTTTGAGTCTCATCTGCCCCACCATAATCTAGACCAGTGATACTTAAAGTACGGCCAGAGGGCTGCATCCGGCCCTCTTGACCTTCACATGTGCCCCCCACCTGAAAGACCGCACTGAACTGCTGAGAGCACTAACATTCATAAAGATGTTAATTAAACAGGCAATCGTTTATTTACACACCTAACTGAAAAAAAGTAAAGAAGCACATAAGGTGTCCTGCACCACTTAACTTTAGGAACACATTCATTTTTAAGACCTCTTTCAGCAAACGTGTAATAATAAAGTCTTTTCAAAATTAAGAAAAAGTGCATTTCATGAACATGCATTTTACCTTAGTACATCAGATTATATCAGTGCTTTGAGATGTATTTTTTTTAAAGTGGCAGTTTTCAAAATGAACATAGAAACAGTCATGCCTCCTCTCAACCTAGCAACAAGGCCAATACTGAACTAAGAGGCAAGCCAGTTATCACAAGGAACCCTCTGAGTGGTCTGGGTTGTTATTATAGATAGACAACATTATAGTTTAATAAATCAAATACAAGAGAAAGTTTTATACAGCGTATATCTTACCCACATGTATTTCAAGGTGCTCATATGTCAAAATGAAGACAAAGGAGGAAATGTGAAGTTAGACAATTGCCTAGGATCACACAATTTGGTCAAGTGGGGAAGCCATGATGAATTTCAGTTTTTATGGTTTCACATTGTTCAATTCTATTTCATTCCATTCATTAATTAAGTTACTTCCTTTTTACACTTGACTCTCAAAAGGTAGCGATAGCAAGCAGAGAAGGCTTATCCCACGGTGCGGTACAGGGATTGCAATTCAGATACAGCATAATACAAAGCCCCACTGCCACCTGCTAGCATCAATGTGGCCCTCGGGCATGCCATAGACCTTACTTTGTGGCCCCTGGGAAAATATTTGCGAGTACCCATGATCTAGACTCTCGCTATGAGAACACGATCCGCTATATACTCTGTAGCACCCGAGTGCTCACCTACCCCTCAACCCCCCAAAAATATGTACTGCCCACCCCACCCGATATGCTCCCTGGCGTACAAGCTCCGTACTCTTCACATTATTTGCAGTACCCCAACATACCAGGATGTGAGACTCTCAAAAACACCCCCATGACCTCCTAGGTCCTGTAATGCCCACCAACCCCTTCAGGACACGTAATGTACTCTCCATAAGCTTACACAATCTGTTCTCCTCCCCGTGGCAGGCACCAACCATTGCAAATCCCCCAAAACACAGGCTCTATGCTTTAGTCATTGCCATTCCTAAGCTCTGTACTTCTCGCACTTCTTTGACCACCCGCATCCCACAAGCGTATAAACCCCGCCTTTCCCCAAATTTGTACCCTCAAATGCAACACCACAGTTGTACTTCTATATTTGTCCAAACTTCCTCACTCAAATAAATGTCCCCAAAAGATCCGCTGCCGATCTTACGACCCAGTCGGTATCTGTTCCCGACCCAAAGCTCCATGCCACTGATGAAGCACAAAAGCTTATCACCCTTTACACAACACATTAACTGATTTTTACAATGAAAACTAAAAGTGTACTTTGCACATATCTAGAAAAACAACACTGAAACTGTAAGTCTCACCTTAGGTTTCCTCGGGGGTGAGATGTCAATCCTGAAGTAAGGTCCCAACTTCCATTCTCCACTTAAACTGCCTGACAAAGTCACGGCCAGACAAGTGGAATAGGGGAAGAGGGGAAAGCCATGGGAAGTGAAAATACTTCTTTCCACGACACAGTCAGGGAGTACAGGTAACGTCAGTTAGGCTCAAGTGAATGTCTGTTGCAAAGAAATAAAACATGTGTGTTAGTGTATATACCTGGTGTACTTAGGATTAATACACTCTTGTCATATAATTGAATATTGTGTCAAAAAGATATCCCCCTGTTAAATTCCCCTCTTCCACTAAAAGATATGTAGGTAGGCAGCTGCAGGATCAAACATAGATGAACTAATGGAAAAGAGAGAGAACAATAAGATGTTGTGTACTTAAAACAAGTATGCTTAAACAACAAGGTATCCCTTATGTGCTGTTAATTCGTAGTTCACATTATAATCAAAAAAGTGTACACTGAACCAAATCCTTTTTGTATAGTCAAGACGAGAGATATATTCAGCTGAATCTAATGAGTATACAATACCTAGATTTCCTCAGTGCATTTTGTTACACAGACAAAATTTGTATTCCTAATACACAAATCTAAACATTTGTTAAAAATATCTGCATATAGTCTAATCACATGTATTTGTAAAAAACAATTTTTTGTATCACATAAAGCCGGATCATATTAAGACCTCCTATTACAAAATACTGTACTGTTTGTTGTAATTGAATAAGTGTCGACGCAGTGTTTCGTCGGATTGTTTAGTTTAACTCCGCCTTCTTCAGGACTAATTCAATACAATCAGTTGTTTCTTAAAATATATTACCAACAATAATAATATGATCGAAAAGCAAAAAGAGATAAAAACATCATTAGAGACATCTCATGTCTATTTCATGAATTGGTTCAGTGCAAACTATTGATATCATTGATTATTTAATAACAGTAAACTTTCCAGATTATGAAAATCAGTCAGAGGTTTACCAAATATCGAAACCTCTAATTGGGTACACTATCTGTTAAATCATATTAACTAGATGCTCACCCAAAATGCCTGGAGCAGGTACACTTCCGGACCCTGCACTCACTTGGTGTTGCGGTGCTTATGAACTATGGTGTATTTTTTCAAATTCTATCCCTGTTAATAATAGCCACCTGTAAATAATGACATAATTGTTCGCAATCATTACTATTTTTATTATTCCAGAGAAACCCTCATAGCTACTTTTAACCCATTGTGCTACTTCGATTCGATTCGATTTGATTTTAAAGCTTTTATTCGGTTAAATAAATCAACCATATAAGCAGTACAGACATAAAAAAAGCTCAATTTACAGTTAGATAAAAAAAAAATGAAACAGTGGGATGGAGAGTGCAAATACATCAAAGTTCATAAACATATTAGTACAAATACAAAGTGCAAGTGCGTGATTCACAAAAGGGTCCAAGCATTTACTGGGTCATATATTATCCTAATTCAGAAGTGCAAATGCATATAATTACATGATACCCTTAAAACATACAATCAAATGTCAATAATCATAGATTTCCAAATACTAATAGATTTCAGAAGAAATGTAGCTAAATAAAAGCACAATCGTGGGTCATCCAATCTGAAAAGCAAGTTCATGGCATCTGTAGTGGATCTTATATTATAGTGTAGAAAAAAAGGTTTTAAATAAAATTTCCTAAGATGAGAATAAAATATGCAAAATAATAACATATGACAGCAGCTTTGTCGTGAATCTCCATCACATGGGCATGCGTGAACAGAGCACTGGTTCATAATTGGAAAATTAACAAGATGGTGTACAATACCCAATCTTAAGCGTGTCAGCACAAATCGATGCGAAGCTCTTGTCACGACTGACAGATAAGTTTGGAAGCCCTGTATAAGGTCCAATTGCAAGTAGAAGAGGAGAGTTGATTGATTCTTAGTAACACATGAACGAGCCTCTATTTTATTTGCTAGCAAAGTTAGTTTTATCTCGGCTCTAGCAACAGAGACAGTACACCCAGGATCCAATCGGATATCACAATTGAATAAAGATTTAAACCAATAAATGATGTAGTTAAGCCAGGGTATTCTTAAACAGTTCTCCAGTTTGAGGCAATCCCGTATAATAGATTGAGTAAATAGTGTTTCCTCTTTTGACCATATAGATTTCCATAATAAGAGGGGTCGTGTTGAAGCCAGGTCTGAAATATATTTGATGCCCACCTCACGGTGGATCAGTTCCGTGGAGGCAGATGAAGGGACACAAAGTAAACGTTTTAAAAACGAATTTTTGGTTTGTTGTAATATATTACCCTGAAAGTGACCCCAAACACCTGCCCCATAAAGAGCTGCGGTGACGCATCGTATCTCATAAATTGTCAACATATCTTTAATGCGTCGATTGCCCAGTTTGCCCGCAAATCTGAAAATACCATTTATATTTCTAAGCATCTTAGAACAGGCATTTTCCTGTTCCTGAGCCCATGACCTATTCCCTGCAAATGTAATGCCCAAGTAACAAAATGTCTTGACTATCTGAACCTTGGAACCTTCAATAAAGTAAGAACTAGATGTTATAGGGTTCCTACCGCAAGCCATAACAAAAGTTTTTGATTTATTGATTAAAAGTTTTCTTTTAGTAATAAAAACAGTAAAATTATCAATAAGACGCTGTAGCCCAATAGGGGTGCAAGAAAGTAAAACCGCATCATCGGCATATAAAAGGATTGGGACAGGCTTCCCATCCACCCTAGGGGCATCCGACTCAAACAGTTTCAGAGCTGCGTCGACTTCATTGATAAACAATGAGAAAAGTAATGGAGCTAGGACGCAGCCCTGTCGGATGCCTCTTTTGACTTTAAAAAGAGGGGTATATTCGCCTAAATGACCGTACCGCACCTTACTTGACAGCTCCCCATATAATCTAGCCCCAAAAAATATAATCTCTTTGGGGGCACCCATATCTAACAATAAGGGCCATAAAATAGAGTGGTCTACCAAATCAAAAGCACTGCTAAGGTCAGCAAAACATAAATATAAATTTCCCTCCTTAGCTAGTGTATACTTGCCGATCAAAAGATCCAGGTTGACACACTGCTCCAGTGTGCCAACACCCTTTCTGAATCCATATTGCACTTGGGTAAGGACTGACTTTTCTTGGACCCAGGCTTCTAGTCTTGATAGCATGACCCTACTCATGATCTTTATAGACGAGTCCAATAAAGAGATTGGACGATAATTACAGGCATCGGTCTTAACCCCCTTCTTATCAATTGGTATTATAATTGACTGGCCCCATGATAAAGGAAAATGAGTCTCAACGGCGACGTTAAAAACTCTAGTTAATAACAGCGACCATAAAACCATTTCATTTTTATAAAGGTCTATCGGGACCCCATCGGGTCCCGGTGCCTTACCCCCCTTACTACTAATTATGCCCTCAAATACTTCCTCTATACTAATTGACAAGGGCAATTTTGGCCATTCGGCGGGGTTTTGGTTGGGCAAGGTGGATGGAACATCTTTATCAAATGGATTAAAAATATTGGAAAAATGAGCTACCCAAGAATTACAATTAATATAAGAACTAAATTCTGGAATATGGTCATCCTTCAGGAAGGTACTATTGACGGTATCCCAGAAAAGTTTATTATTTTTGGTATCGGCTGCCAGGCTTAAGTCTTCCCAAGCTATTTTTTGGAGTTCCAATTTCCTAGTTTTTAGGGCTAAAGCGTATTCTGCACGTAAGGTCTTAATTATATCCGGGTTTCTTGGCTTACACCCCAGAGCTTGTTTGAGACGGCCCAAAGCCACTATACAGTTATCATCAAACCAGCCCACCTTAGGTATATTATTTCTACACACTGGTTTCATCAAAAGGTTCTCCACAGTATTATTGATCCTAGTAAAGTTATCAAGCAACAATACTGGGTCAACCTCGTCCCCTAAACAGACTTGGATTTCATTCTGACACTGTGTAATAACATCATGCTGGATTTTAGATGGGTCCACACCGGCCCATTTTATCCGGACACCATTCGGTCTGATGGGGGCAATACATAGGCTGTGAGGAACACTAGTAATATTTTTAAAACCCCAACATAATAAATACAAAGAAATGCTATTATGATCACTAGTTGGTTGGTCCGTTATCCAGGGGGGTGAGAATAAATGTACACTAATACTAGAGATAATAATGTGATCGATATTAGACGTTGCATTCCTGCCTGTGAATGTGGGACATATCATGTTATGTTTATCGGTAGCACAATACAGTAATTCTAAGTCCAGCTTAGCGATAACACCATTTAAGGCCCTACCATATTCACAATGGGGGAAATGCATATAACAATCGTCTTCGAATTCCCCCTCCTGGGCCCACAGACTTTGGTCAAGGACAGTGGGCATATTTGAACATTAAAATCGCCAACCCAAAGAATAATAATCGGTTTCCTAATGGTACTAATCAGCTTCTCGAGTTCCCTTTCCAGGGTATGGACAATAGAACTACGTAGGGAGTTAAACAAATTGTTATAAAAGTTAATCAGGATAACATCATTACCCGCGGTGGATGCCAGCCACATAATCTGAGCATAAGTGCCCACAGTGATACAACCTTTAATTTTACATTTATTCAAATTAGTAGAAATCAAAATCAAAAGGCCACCCTTAGCTCTACCCGAAAGGGAAGCCTGGGCTGGTAGCCAATGTGAGGTAAAACCCTCTACATATATTGGATCAATGCACCACGTCTCCTGTAAGCATATAATATCATATAATATCATGTTGGGCCAAAATGAGAAAAAACACTTGTGATTTAAAAACAACTGACGTGATCACAGTACCCAAGGGTAAGTGTAAACATCCCTGTGATACCTATAAATTCCGGTTACTGTGAAATTAACAAGATTAATAGTATTGCTATATATGGATTTCCAATAGGTAAAAAAATCCCTAAAACAGGAGGAGAAGCCCAATGGGCACTGCAGAGATTTTGAAACCAGACTGCTCCCTTATAAGTAAGTAGCACAATGGGTTAAAAGTAGCTATGAGGGTATCTCTGGAATATTAAAAATAGTAATGAATGCGTACAATTATGTCATTATTTACAGGTGGCTATTATTAACAGGGATAGAATTTGAAAAAATACCCCATAGTTCATAAGCACCGCAACACCAAGTGAGTGCAAGATCCGGAAGTGTACCTGCTCCAGGCATTTTGGGTGAGCATCTAGTTAATATGATTTAACAGATAGTGTACCCAATTAGAGGTTTCGTTATTTGGTAAACCTCTGACTGATTTTGATAATCTGGAAAGTTTACTGTTATTAAATAATCAATGATATCAATAGTTTGCACTGAACCAATTCATGAAATAGACATGAGATGTCTCTAATGATGTTTTTATCTCTTTTTGCTTTTAGATTATATTAGATTATATTATTATTGTTAATATATTTTAAGAAACAACTGATTGTATTGAATTAGTCCTGAAGAAGGCGGAAATAAACTAAACAATCCGCCGAAACGCTGCGTCGACACTTATTCAATTACAACAAACAGTAAAGTATTTTGTAATATGAGGTTCAGATCTTTACAAGATCCGGCTTTATGCGATACAAAATATTTTTTCTCAAATACATGTGAATAGACTATATGCAGATATTTTTAACAAATGTTTAGATTTGTGTATTAGGAATACAAATTGTTTGTCTGTGTAACAAAATTGATTGTATTTTATAAATGTGTAATTTTTAACAGAAATTTTTTGGGGGAGAAAAATGAATAAAGATCTTTTTTAATGCACTGAGGAAATCTAGGTATTGTTTACTCATTAGATTCAGCTGAATATATCTCTCGTCTTGACTATACAAAAAGGATTTGGTTCAGTGTACACTTTTTTGATTATAATGTGAACTACGAATTAACAGCACTTAAGGGATACCTTGTTGTTTAAGTTTTAACTACCCAGTCCCTTCTTGGCTTAATTGGGGTAACTCTCTTTTTTGAGGACTTAAAACAGGTATGTACATATATGACTGAACTATGTAGTGTAACACTGACCTTAAAGGTAAAAAACAGGAGTTTAACATAACCCCAAAATTAAAGATATACATGCGACCAAGGAAAATACTCCATAAAAATATCCTTGTCCATAGGAAATATATCCCTGGATATGTATTTGTTCAATGGCACAAAAAGGTGCAGGGTAGAATCTAAGCTAACTAACTTCCTGTACTTCAGGAAGAATAACTGTCTTTTTGCTGTGTTTTATTACAGCCTGACTGCAGAATGTACACTAGAAAAAAGAAGATCTCCTAACCATCTTGAGCAGCAACATCAGATAAATAAAAGACATGAATAGCCCTAATAAGCGGGCACAAGCGCGTTACTGCGATAGTGGAGAAGAAGGCTCGTTTACTGGGGTTTGCCTTCTATTCACAGGTAGTGTCAATCATCAGGAGACCGGAGAACCAACCCGTCGAGATCAAAGAGCAGGAAAACAGGAGTCAACGTAGGGGAATCCAGCAAGACACTGGAACATGAAACTGGGAGCCGACGTACAGACGTCCGACGAGGGATCGTGTGACCCGAAAGCATCAGGTAAGTGAAGGGCCGGGCAGAAGGCATGCGTGGCAACTAGAACGCGAAGCGCTCTTCCGCCCGTGCCGGCCGCCTATATCCTGCCAGTGGCTCCGACCTGATTGCAGACGCGATCGGGCGCTGCGCAATCCTGACAGAAACTGAGAAAAGTAGAAGTACAAGCACTGTAAAAGTGTGCTTGGATAGGTAGAAATAGTAGGATTAATAAAATAATTAATTTATTATGTTTATTGATTAATTACTTATATATTTTAACAAAGTCATCATGAAAAATTAGTGATGAAACTTAGCATGTATGCAATGTGCTATATGAATGAAACGTTCAGTATAAGTGCCTAGCATTATAAAGATATTATACCTATTGAAACTATTGTACTTTAATCATTTCTAGAAATAGTTTACATGTAGGTACTTTTCGAAATTTTTGGTAGTGGGCCATAATTAGAGTTGAACATTTTTGTGTAATAAGCACTGACAATATTACAAATATGCTCATATATGACATGTTTGATTTATTTCCTTAAGCTTGAACTTAATTAGGAGGTAATTTTTCTAAATAAGAAATGTTAACTTTAAAATGCATTGAATCGACTTTTTCCTTAGGCTGCATTATTTCATAGTCTGGTGTAATGGACTTTTGATCCGTTTCCTCAAATGTTGCATTATCTGTTCTGTTTATGCAACATTCTTTAAGCAACAAGACACTTTTCAGTATTTCTTTGTGTGTGAATTGAGGGGACCTAACCTTTGGACTATATCCATGGAGAGAAACAAAGTAAATAAGCTCTTTGTTAACTAACCAGTGAGGCCGGAATGGACAGTCATTTTACATGACCAGCATGGGAAAGTATGCTGGAGTATCAATTTGTACCTGGAGAACGGAAGAATGATCACAAGATGAGCAGACCATCGTATGGTGACTTCTGATGTCACAAACAGACAATTTGAAGCATATAAAGTGAGTTTCCTAGGAGGAGAAAGGGCTCCTTCTTCATTGCCCTTCTCCTTGATTGTCGACTGCCTGCCGGACTATCTTTTCATGCTCCTTGTTTTTTTCCCCTTGCTGATGAACTTGCCTGCTGGATGATTTGGAGCTGTCTGGTGAGAGACCAGACTTAAACATTCCTGATTAATGCTACATTCCACATGCCTATGGACTTTTCCCTAGTGGACTCTAACTTGATCCCCTTGACATGGTCGGATTGGGAAGGCGGGCAGTCGGGCATAAGGCAATGGGCCGGTGCCTCAGGGTCACCTTTTTTTAAGGTCTCTGTAAACTGGCCCAAGAGACTTACTTTCTTCCCCAGTCCTCGCCAGACCACTTTAATGTGTCGCCAGTATCATGGGCACTCCCATGCCATGCTGTAAATTGGGCCTGGGGAGAGGTGATGCTTTGGCCAATGGGACATTCTCACCTCTGCGCCCTGCCTCGTATGGCCTGCCCTGCCAGAAACAGTATTATCCCCTGCCGGGCTATTATGTTTAGGCCATGGTGGGAATTGGGAATATGGGAGTATGCAGGGGCCTTGCTGCGGGGAGTAGGTGATTTTGTGCCATTGGGCAATTCTTACCTGAGAAACAGCAGCTGCATGCCCCAGGTCATCGTTCTGAGGCTATAGTGGGCTGGGGAGGAAGTGAGTAAGAGATGTGGCCCCCTAGGGCCCAGGTGTTGTCACCTCGGCCCCAGTGCCTTTTAGGCCTTGTTGGGGGGGGGAGGGGTGGGGCGTGCTTGCATAACCCTTGCTGTGAGGCCACCTTTCCCAAAGGAAATAAAAAATGGGTATGGCTTATTGTCAGAGCTGCAGACATTGGAACTAGGATCAAGTACCGGCATCAGCTCAACATACTGTGATTCTGGGCAGATCATTTAATCTCCCCTAAAATAAAATCATCTCACCTAAAATAAAAAAAAATTGGATCTTGTGTAATGTAACTGGTGCTCATGTACATTGCTCCAGTGCCTTTGGGCTGAGTTCACACTTAGAAAACAGCAAAAGAAATAATAATAAAAAATAGCCAGCCAGATTCCAATGAGACTAACCAGATAGTGATACATGAAAGTGACGATCCGGGAATGTAGGCCTGGTTTTTGGGAGTGCCCTGGCCTAATTGTGATCCCAATCCGACCCTGGATTTGACCGTCTTGTACTTAGTATGGCTGCATGTTGGAAAGTAAAAAAAAAAAGTGCCTGCACTGCAGAGCCTGCAGTGGAAGGACATTGGCATCCGGAAGCAGTATTTGGTCCGGCCTCCACTGCAGGATGGAACGATGAAGACAAAGAGCCCAGGAGGAAGACAGAAGTGAGGAGGAGGTGGTGACCAATAGTAAGCAAAGAAACGAGAGTGATGTGGGAGCCATTTGGGAGCCAGCCAATGGTAAGTAAAGTGACATGGGTGCCAGCCAATGGTAAGTAAAGGTAAGTAATGGGTGGGCTCTAAGCCCATTTTAAGACAAGTGCTGTGCAGCTGAAACCTAAACATGAATTGGAGAATACCAGTAATCTCAGAGGGAGAAAAAAAACTGAGGCGTAAACAGGTCAAAAGGGCCCAAGAACTGTTGATCCCAAAATAACTCAAGAATTAGGCAAGTGAAGGGGCACCTGGAGGAAGCAAACTAAGGATCAAGCGACATTGCAATGCTTTAAATGCTACAACCTCCATCCTCACATGTGATTCTGAAGGTTGCAGCCTGGAAGATAAGGGTAGAAAACTGCCATTCTGAATGGAGTTTCCTTATTCGCAAAAGATGGAACTTCTTTTGCTAATTCTGTTGGAAAAGTTAGTCTGTACTGAGGAGTTAGAAGAATACATGATAAGAGAATGTTAGCAGGAGTATTATAGTGGGAAGGTGCAATGATTAGGACCATCCCATGCATCTGGATGTGCCTTTACCATCCCCATGTGTGCTGCAGAATGTTGAGGAGCTATGTTACAAAGATGTCTGAGGTAGTCCTGAAACATGATGCGCAACTGGCAGCCACCAGCTAGCCTCAGGCCTGCACCCACAGCACTGCAGTGAGGTGCAGATACGGCAGCACAAATAGGCATGAGCAACAGGGTCAATTTCCAATTTTTGACATGTCATAAAACAGAGCATAGCCATGGCATGATGGAACATGTGTAGGGTGCATCAGGGCAAGCTCCCCAACCAAAATCACCAGAATCATAACTGCCTGTTCCTCGTGCTTGGATAGCACAGCCTCTGTGCCCCGACAATAACTTCCACTTGCTGTCATTTAAAAGTGGTAGAATAGGAAAATGAAAAAATTCCAACATGCCAGACCTAATTCATTAGAGGTATTTCACAGGCCAAACAGATGTTACATGCTCAGACAGTAGAGCTACTTCTCATGATGCAGTCACAGCACTTCAGAAGTTCGGAGCGATGACATGTTCTTTCGGTTGCATTCATGCCCCAGGCCTGAAACAGCAGAGTTATATATGGTAATGTAATAAAACACTTTCAATTTAAAACACAAAATTAGTTCATATTACTAATAAAATGATGAGCCTATCAGTAAGTGCCCTCTGAGAGTAAAGGAAAAATATCAGCAAAAAGTATCCACAACTCAGTGTTAATTGTAACTCAGATATGATCTGTGAATTTACTTTGGAAAGATGCTCTGTTCATTCCTATGTATCATTTTATTTTCTGGAAATGCAAATTTCTGTTCTGTAAATACCAGTTTTTCAGCTCTGTAAAATAATTCTTATTTTTTCCTATACAAAATTAATACATTTGTTCTTATTATTTACACTTTTTTTTATTAATAAATACTTTGATTTGATCCCTGGATATCAGCTTGAAATTTGCAAGTACTCTCTTTAAGTCTGTCTCACATGACAAGCTGTTGCTTCATATTCCTATGTACATTCCTAGGAATGTGTTAGGGCTTGGTGTGCTGTGAACTATCCTTTTCCTTTACACTCACTTGGAGTCTGTCAGACTTTGGAATACCTGACTCTTAGTATAGGGAAATTGCTACCACCAAATCAGAGATCCAATCCAGAACTGAAGGAGAAAGGCAGCAATACACATATATAAATGACTTGTCAAGAATGTGACAAAATGACGGTTTCTTCCAGAAAAACTACAGTGGAATGCAAAATGATGCTATTGACATCCCGTACATTAGTACTTTCTGTTCTGGGGGAGGCACTTGAAAAAGGAATTGAAAGGCTGATCCGCGCCTCTCATTTTTGCCTTTCCAAACAGGAGTACAAGCTTTGTCTTTTTTAATACAAGATGCCTGCAGGGATATACGTTATAGATAGTTTAATTGTGTGACTTCTTCTGGAGTCTCTGAACCCTTGGACTGAGCTAGTGACACTTATATTTCCCAAAGGAACCAAGAAACTGCAAGATTTAAAAGTATGGAACCTTCCTGCTAAAGTTTTGCAGAAAATCTTCATGAGGAGACTGGCTGTACGTCGAAAGGGAAGCCGTCAACGACCGCTTCAAGACCCACCTCACAGTCAACGCCTGTCTTTTCACTGAGCCGCCAAGCTGCAGCAGGCTGCCGTCGTCGACTCAAACCTCTGATCCAAAAAAAAGCCCAAGGACCTACCGACGAGCCCATTTGCAAGAGAAAATCTCCTAGAAAAACACTATGTTCGAAGGTAAACTTTTGACAGGGACCTAGCCTTCTGCTTATCCGACCCATGCACCATCACAGTCGGCCTAAAACTTTGACTTTGTCCCGGCCTCATACGACTAGATAGCTGCGATTGGTGCTTTAAGCTTTTTGGTGCTAGAATGCACAATTTTAGATTTCATCTTTAGAAATTCATATCTCCAGTTGTTTGTCATTTTGGTGTTGTTCTGAAGATGGAAATATTTTCTTTTTTTATGAATTGGTGTTGGATTTTTATTGTGTTGTGCCTTTTATTTACTTACTGTTTTGGTGAAATTAAATGCTTTGCACATACCTGTCACCTAAATTAAGCCTGACTGCTCGTTTGCCAAGGTTTCAGTAAGGATTAATTTCATGAGACTTGACTGGATCTATTAGTGATTGTGGAATTATTACTAGCGGAAGGTGAAAACTCTCACCTACTAATAATCCACTTTCCTACATAGAGGAACAACTGTGATATCAAATACTTAGTTTGGTGCTTAGTCTGACAACATTCTAAACATTCACCATTGGTTGGCTGCACACTTGTTTACATAGCTTGGCATTTTCTTCACTGCTTCCTAATGTGTCCTTGTTTCTTTGCAGTTGCCAGGCTGTAGAAATCCTGGGAATGAAGCACTAGGTACATTTGTGGTGCCAGGTACAGTTGTGGTCCTGGAGAAGTACATTAGTGTAGGTTAGTTCCAGTTTGTGATTAGACATGGATTACGGTAAGTAGTACAATTTAATCACAATCTTTGTATTACTAAGTCCTACACATAAGTGATGTGTCTTTGCCTGCTTTGCCTGTAAATGAGTGATGAGATCCTTTGAGTTATCCAACGCTGCTGTTATGTCCATTGCACAAAGTTTCCACATAGGAGGTTGGCAGACCTTGTTGCTCTTAGCATGTCCTCAAGGGTGCTGAGTCAAAGTCTGGGATTGCTGAAGCAAGGGTGCGCTAACGTTGTGCAGGAAGACTGCAGTTTGAGGGCATCCAAGCTTCCCGACCAGATCCTGATTGCCTACTAAGTCTTTCATGATCCAGGCCTGATATTTTTGGGCCTATATCCAAAATGGCTGTTGAGATTTGCTACGGTGGGCTTTCTTTACATTTCCCTCGAAATTTTGCAAGATTTTGGATTACTCTAAACCAGCTACTAATGTGCTACATTCCATGTTCCCATGAAGGGGGCATCCACATGGCTCTCTGCCCCTCCAGCCCTTCACACGATATGTTCACTTGGATGGGGGCCACTGTCCCATATGTTGCAACTCCAGTGCAGATAGACTTAGGGCCATATTTATGACCCAGTTTGCGTCACTCTTGCACCACGCAATGTGGTGCAAGAGCGATGCAAACCTTAAGTCACATTTTTGAAGCCTCGCAAAGCCACTTTGCATGGCTTTGAGTGGCTCCGTAAATCTGGAGTAACGCAACGCAGCACAAATTGCTGCGTCGTGTTACTCTGACCTGGGTAAGCTTTCCATGGGCATTGCATGGGTGTTTCCACGCAACTCCCATGGTTGTTGATGCATTTCCAAATCTGGGAATGCGCCAAAAAGATACGCCTCCACAGGTGAGGCATAACAAGGAGAAATGGTGCAAGGGTGCCTGTGTTGGCTAGGCAGCAAAACGGTGCCAGAGCAAGGGAAAAGTACAGGAATGCACCGTTTTGGATAAATACGACACATTCCTCCCTCTGGCGCAGTGCAGTGCAGCAAGGTGACTTGCTGCCTCGCCCTGTGCTACAAAATTCATAAATATGCCCCTTACTATCTATAACAGTACCTGCCAAAATGCTTCATCGGTCTGGTGCAGAGTATTTTGATTTTCCTAAATCTAACCTGTGGACCTGCTGGAGGAGAGGTGGGGCATGGCCATTAACAGGAGGCTCCCAAAATTGTTCCTCTAGGCATTGGCAATCTAATTCTACAAAGTGAAACACTATACCATGCGCACTTCTAGAGTTAAGAAGACGATGCATCTCGCTACTCCTCGTCCTATTGCAGTATCTTGAAAGAGTTCAATTGGGTGTACCTTGTTTGAAAGAGGCATAGGTTTATCAGCCCCACATGGAAAAGAGGGTATACATGCAATGATGGTGGCAATATGTACACAACCTTCACAGGTTTGATAATTATTTCAATGACAAATGGACTTACACATTTTGGGCATAACCTTTGCAGACCTTGCGTGTGTGATTGTTTATTTGTCAATCACCTGGTTGCCTTCGGAACACAGGGATGGTGGTGACGGTTATTGATCGCACTGTTTCTTGTACCATTATCTTGCTGCCACCAAATGTTGTTTAGCCAGTGGTAGCATTTTTTTATAAGTCTTCTTGATTCTCCTGGACACTGGGCAGAGTCAATATGGCACTAAGGTATAATGGGAGGAGTTTGGGATGATACCCACATAAGCAGGAACATTAGGACATACTCAGGGAGGCATGGGTATACTCATATAGACCCTATGATTACCCACTTGTTGGTAGTAGCTGGTTGATATATGAGTATCCATATCCAGAACCTTGCAGAAAGCCTTCTAGAGCTGGAAGGACACCATACTGTTTAACATCCTTGGATAAGGATGGTCACCAGAATTGCTGCTGGTTGACCCAAACCATGAAGGCACTGTGTGACTAGTCTTCGGAAAGTGATTGTTTGCAGATGTAAGGCCAGATTTAAGAAATAGTAATACTGCTATGCATTGGTGTTAATGTGATGCTGTGCAATGCACAGCAGCACAAGCATTTGTTGCAAAGTTTGATGGTTGTGCAGTGCTAAAATACATTTGCAGTGTGTTGTGTCAGTAGCATTCTAATACATAAAAAATTGGAATTCTATGTGTTACCACGCTATTCCCGCACAATGAATTGCATATCAATACTTACAAAAGTCACGCAGATGTTGCAAATGAGGGCAAGCACAAATTGTGTGAATCAACTTTTGAGATCCCCAGATCAGTAGGGCAAGCAGGAATAAGACTAGAATTTGGTCTCCAAAGGCAGAGCTTGGTGTCAGCCGGAGCTTTTTGAAATGTATGTCCTCTATGTTTTCTGCTCTCCCTACCTCCCTAGGGAACTATTGCTGATATTAATAAGTCTGCCCATACTGTTAAATGGAGATCCCATATTTCAACGTGCTTAAGGGATATTGATCTGCAAGTAGCACTTCAATAATTGATAATGCCCAACTATAAGTTGATTTAAAAAAAACAAATTAAAGTTGAATCCCTTAAGTTGGATAAAAAAGCGTTAGCAGGGAAAAAGCATGCATGGTATGTGATTAATTCATATCAGTCGTTACGCATACAGCCTTATTTGACGGCATACTTCTCTGCTAAAATAAAAAATAGCTTTTTAAAATTACGTATGGAAATAAATCCGACAAAAGAGTGTATGCAGCCCTGGATTGAGCAGTGGACCGATACCAACTGCAGATTATGTGGATGGCCACAAGAATCATTACTTCATATAATATGTGTGTGCCCGAAACTGATTACAATTCGGCGTATCTATTTAAAACCTCAATTTTTGAAGATGGGGGTTAGATCAGCACGCTAGGCTCTTGTTAGGTCGTTATCTGGTGAGTCGATTCCGCTGTTATGCCAGCTAATTAAATTTTTATATGTAGTCAAAAAATGCTTGGTATCGCCAGTTTGAGATGTATTACATTTGAATTGCCTGAACTTAAGAGATACCCTGGACAGTCAGATACCTAGTAGTACAAACTGAACTTATTGTATCAATTTTGGGACAGATTTATTTGTTGCACTTTATTATCGTCCTGCACCTATGAAATTAAAATTTATGATGCACTGGCACTTTAACCCCTCCGATGTTCATGACGGAGCGGTTCCGTCATGAGCATCGGTTGGGCTGTGCTTATGACGGAACCGCTCCGTCATGAGCACAGCCCCTGGGGGAAGCGCTGGCGCTCCCCCCCGGGGCATCGATCTTGCCCCCACAGAGGGGGATGGCAGCGGAAGAGTTTCCGCTGCCACCACCGGCCCCCCCCACGCTTCCCCATGACGTCAGCGCGCACAGCGCGCGCCGACGTCATCAGGAAGCGCTGGACACGCTGGAAATCATTTCTTTCCAGCGCGTCCAGAGGGAGGGTGAGTGTTTGTTGGTGCGGTGGGGTGGGGGGCCCAAATCTGGATGCCTTGAGGCATCGGGGAGAGGAAACTGTGTTTTCTCTCCCTGATGTCTCAATGCAGGGCATTCTGGTGCACGATCGCGCACAGCGTCGCGATCGTGCACCAGGAATGTCCCACTAGACACCAGGGATTCCTTTTTTTCTATAAAGGAAGCGACCCCTTGGGCAAGGGTCGCTTCCTAAGGGGGCAAATAAATTAAAGACTTTTCTGCCCCCCCCTGGGGACAGATCGGCCGATTTTTGGCCGTTTGTGGACCCAGGGGGGGCAGAAAAGCCCACTAGAGCCAGGGATCTTTTTTTAAATTAAATTGGAAGCAACCCCTTGGGCAAGGGTCGCTTCCTGGGGGGCCAATTAATTTATAAGTATATTCTGCCCCCTCTGGGGGCAGATCGGTTTTTTATTTGGCCTTTCTGCCCCCAGGGGGCAGAAAACCCCACTAGACACCAGGGATTTAGTTTAATTGTAAATGGAAGCGACCCCTTGGGCAAGGGTCGCTTCCAGGGGCTAAATTTAAAAATAAAAGTATATTCTGCCCCCCCTGGGGACAGATAGTCTGATTTGTTTGGCGTTTCTGGACCCAGGGGGGGCAGAAAAGCCCACTAGAGGCAGGGAATCTGTTTTTTTTAAAAATTGGAAGCGACCCCTTGGGCAAGGGTTGCTTCCAGGGGCCATATTTAAAAAAAATTATATTCTACCCCCCCTGGGGGCAGATCGGTTTGTGTATTTGGCATGGGGGGGGCATAAAACCCCATTAGACACCAGGGAGAGTTTTAAATTTTAAATGGAAGCGACCCCTTGGCCAAGGGCCGCTTCCTTATGGGCCTAAATAATTTTAAAGACTTTTCTGCCCTCCCTGGGGACAGATCACCTGCATTTTATGGCATTTCTGGCCCGGGGGTGGGGGGCAGAATAGCCCACTAGAGCCAGGTATCTAAAAATAAATAAATTGTCCGCTTCCAGGGGACATATATTTTTTTATGTGTATTTGGCCTTTCTTCTCCCATTTGGGTAGTGACATAGCATGTTATAATGTTGTTTTATTTCTTGTGAATTGCAATTGTAATGCTTTATTTCTCCTTTTTTGTTAGGTCAAGGCTTTTGCTCTTTAGACTGTTCCAGGTTGCGGTTTCGTTACTGTTTGCGTAGTTGCATGTGTTTGGTAAGAGACTTTTTTGTACAATGTAAATGAGTTTTATTTCTCTGCATGAATGTGTTTTTGCGAATGGTGTAATAATAGCAGTATGTTTGGCTTCTGTTTTTTGAGTGTCAAAAACTTTTTGCATTTGTGCTCGATGTGTATTTTGTTGTATTGTGAGTAATTGGTTTTGTTTTTTTCTTTCTAGTGGGATATCGTTGGTTTTTGCTGTGTCTCTGCAGAGTAGGTGCTGGTGAGTGTAGCTGTCTCTTGTAAGTGAATCGTATAGTTTTTGAGTATATAGATCTTTGTGATAAAGGCACACATTTTTTTACTTACTTGCTTTGCACAGTGTTGGTTGTTGTTGACTTGTTTGTGCAGTCTCCTTTCTTAGTAAGGATAATGGCTAGCCGCAGGATTACTGCTCAGCAGGTTGTTGGTATGCTTTTTGAGTCTTCCTCTGACCATGGTTCAGAGACTGACTCTGCATCTGAGGCAGAGGAGGCAGGGGACGATTCAGGCAGTGAGTTTTCTCTCCACATGGAATCATCGGATGATGAAGCTACTCTCAGTGCGAATGAAGTGCCTGTGTTAAAGGAGGACATTGATGTGCCGATAGTGCGGCAAGAGGCATCTGGGCTGCAGCCTGGGGCTGCAAGGCTTCCTGTTGGTGTAGTGCGGCAAGAGGCATCTGGGCTGCAGCCTGGGGCTGCAAGGCTTCCTGTTGGTGTAGTGCGGCAAGAGGCATCTGGGCTGCAGCCTTGGGCTGCAAGGCTTCCCGTTGGTGTAGTGTGGCAAGAGGCATCTGGGCTGAAGCCTGGGGCTGCAAGGCTTCCCGTTGAAAGTGCTGACCTCTGGGTTGCCCCAGGCATGGTGCAGCCGGCATTGCCAGACTTTACTGGTGTTCCAGGGTGTAGAGTGAATACTGAAAACTTTTTGCCGATACATTTTTTTCAGTTGTTTATGGACGATGTGTTTTTGGCAGAGATTGTTGAGCAGACTAATTTGTATGCCGAACAGTTTTTGAGGGACAACAGTGCCAGCCTTAAGCCCCACTCTAGAGCTACCCGGTGGACTCCCACAAATTTGGAAGCGATGAAGAAGTTCTTGGGTTTAACTTTTTTGATGGGCTTGCTAAGGAAGCCATCAATGTCTTCATATTGGTCTACTAGTCCCTTGATGGCAACGGCTATATTTCCAGCAGTCATGAGTCGTGATAGGTATTTGCTTCTGCTTCGGATGATGCATTTTGTCGATAATGGTTTAGCGTTGCCACGAGATCACCCTGAATATGACCGTCTTTTTAAGATTCGGCCTGTCATTGATCACTTTGTTGATCGATTTTCTGAGATCTATGCTCCTGGGAAGGAAATTGCAGTGGATGAGTCTTTGGTGTTGTTCAAGGGCCGCTTGGTTTTTAGGCAATACATCCCTAGTAAGAGGGCACGCTATGGAATTAAGCTGTATATGCTGTGTGACAGTAGGACTGGATATGTCTCTAATTTCAGGGTGTACACCGGTAAGGAATCCAGGATTTACCCCCCTGGTTGTCCGTCCACTTTTGGAGTGACTGAGAAAATTGTGTGGGAACTTGGTAGAGGATTTTTAACAAAGGCCACCATTTATATGTAGATAACTTCTACACTGGTGTGCGGTTGTTCAGGGAATTGGCCAAAGTGGACACTGTTTCTTGTGGCACAATCCGCTCTAACCGTAAAGGTTTCCCAAAAGAACTTGTTTGCCAAAAGCTTGTGCGGGGACAGTGCAGTGCGTTGCGTTGCGAGGAGCTTCTAGCTGTGAAGTTTTCAGACAGGAGAGATGTCTACATGCTGACTACCATCCATGATGAAAGCACTGCACCTGTGACTGTTTGGGGTCACATTGCTGAAGTGCGCAAACCTGTGTGCATTTTAGACTATAATAGGCACATGGGTGGTGTTGACAGAGTAGATCAGAGGTTGGAACCTTACGCTGCTCTTTGTAAGGCTTACATTTGGTATAAGAAGTTGGCTATCCATCTTTTCCACTTGGCAACCTTTAATGCTTTTGTTGTGTTCCAGGATTCTTGTCCTGAGTCAAAGATGACTTTTGTTAAGTTTCAGGAGTCTGTAATAGGCAGCCTTGTTTTAGTGGAACAGGCAAGTGTTTCTAGAGTTGGAGTGGTGGAGGATGTTGCTAGATTGAAAGATTGCCACTTTCCTGATCACATTCCTCCCACACCCTCAAAAGACTTTCCCAGTAGGAGATGTAGAGTCTGTTGGCGAAGAGGTATGCGGAAGGAGACTCGTATGTACTGCCCCGAGTGTCCTTCTAACCCTGGGCTGTGTGTGCCTGCTTGTTTTAGAATGTACCACACGCAAAAGAATTTTTGGGAGCATCCATGAGTGGTAAAGTGAACTGCCTGGCCTCTATTGTTTAATATTTTTTGTTCAGTTTCAAGGTTGGCATTTGTGTAGTGTATTTAGTTTCAGATTTTGTGTTAGTAGATTTGTATTTATTTGCAATTTGTTTGTGTTTTCTTATTTATATAAAAAAAATCCTAAATGTGATGGCGGTGTGCGTGGTCTGGCGTTTGGCTGGCGGTGTGTTTGGATTGGCGCTTGGCTGGTGGTGTGTTTGGATTGGCGCTTGGCTGGCGGTGTGCGTGGACTGGCGCTTGGCTGGTGGTGTTTGGACTGGCGCTTGGCTGGTGGTGTGCGTGGACTGGCGCTTGGCTGGCGGTGTGCGTGGACTGGCGCTTGGCTGGCGGTGTGTGTGGACTGGCGCTTGGCTGGCGGTGTACGTGGACTGGCATTTGGCTGGCGGTGTGTGTGGACTGGCGCTTGGCTGGCGGTGTGTGTGGACTGGCGCTTGGCTGGCGGTGTACGTGGACTGGCGCTTGGCTGGCGGTGTGTGTGGACTGGCGCTTGGCTGGCAGTGTGCGTGGACTGGCGCTTGGCTGGCGGTGTGTGTGGACTGGCGCTTGGCTGGCGGTGTGCGTGGACTGGCGCTTGGCTGGCGGTGTGTGTGGACTGGCACTTGGCTGGCGGTGTGCATGGACTGGCGCTTGGCTGGTGGTGTGTGTGGACTGGCGCTTGGCTGGCGGTGTGTGTGGACTGGCGCTTGGCTGGCGGTGTGCGTGGACTGGCGCTTGGCTGGCGGTGTGTGTGGACTGGCGCTTGGCTGGCGGTGTGTGTGGACTGGCGCTTGGCTGGCGGTGTGTGTGGACTGGCGCTTGGCTGGCGGTGTGCGTGGACTGGTGCTCGGCTGGTGGTGTACGTAGACTGGCGCTTGGCTGGCGGTGTGTGAGTAGTGACTAGCTGCTGGTCACTACACACACTGCTAGCCAAACGCCACTCAATGCAATCCGTGAGCTGGTGTGGTTGCTGTGTCAGGAATGTGGGCATGTGAAAGTGATGGGCCCTTGAATGGCGCTGTCTGCTGGTGTGAGTGTTGTAATGTGCTGGGCCCGCGGCTGGCGTTGTGAATGGTTTTGTATGTGTCACACGTGTGAAAGGTGTATGAATGGCCTGTAAAGAGGTTGGTGCCTTGTCGTGGCTTTACAGCTCACGAGCTGTGAGTCAATGGTTCAGTTTCTCGTCCTTTCAATTAACAGTGCATTTCATTTTTGTGAAATCTCTGGTTAATACAACTGTATATACTGAACCATCACTCACCCTCGTGCCAAATCCAACCAGTATGTATGTGTGCGTGAGGAATAGGTGGTTGTGCATAAAAATGTCTTTTCTGTTTTTGTCAAGCAGGGTGTACCTTGTCCTTTTTGGTGAATGTTGTAATGTGTTGGTTTTGTGCCTGGTGGTGTGAATGGTCTTGTGTGTATCATGTATGAAAGGTGTGTGAATGGCCTGTAAAGCGGTTGGTGCCTTGAAGTGGCTTTACAGCTCACGAGCTGCGAGTCACTGGTTCAGGTTTTTGTCCTTTCAATTACTGACAGTGCATTTCATTTTTGTGAAATCTCTTGTTAATAAAATTTTATATACTGAACCATCACTCGCCCTCATGCCAAATCCAACCAGTATGTGTGTGTGCTTGAAGAATAGATGGCTCTGCAGTAATCTTTGTCTGTTTTGTCTCTCTGCCAAGCTGTACATTTTATCTAAGAATAACCCAACAACTGTAGTTTTTGTCGTAAACTAAACACCCATGGGAGTGCATGGTGATGTCTCTCTTGTGGATTCCAACAAGTTAACTTACCCACAATGTCCTGCAAACCTCAAAATGTGACTGCGACATTTTCCTTGCATTATTGTGTCCAAATTTTCACACTGCAGAAAGTAACAACAAATTTCCAACCCCCCAGCATTTCTCCAAGTATCCCAATAGAAATGGTACCTCACTTGTATGGGTGGGCCAAGTACCCGCTGCAGGGAAGGGCCCAAAACCTATTGATGCGACATTAAAATTACCTATCACAAACCAACCTGGTTTTGCAAGGGGGGTCCCATGAGTTTTTGGCCCGGGGCTCGGCGGCCATCTAGGGAAACCTACCTAACCCACACATTTCTGGAAACTAGACACCCGGGAGAGTCCAGCGAGGTATGGCTTGCATGGGTCCCCATCATTCTCCTACCCAGAATCCCTGCAAACGTCAACTTTTGCTGAAAAATTCACTTTTTCTCACATTTCTGTGGTGGAAAGTTCTGGAATCTGCGTGGATCCACAAATTTCCTCCCACCCAGCGTTCCCCCAGGTCTCCTGATAAAAATGGTACCTCACTTGCGTGGGTGGGTCAAGGACCCGCGACAGGCAAGGGCCCAAAAGCTATTGAGGCGACATCAAAATTACCTATCACAAACCAACCTGGTTTTGCATGGGGGTCCCATGAGTTTTGGCCCGGGCTCGCAGCCATCTAGGGAAACCTACCTAACACATACATTTCTGGAAACTAGACACCCGGGGAGTCCAGCGAGGTATGGCTTGCGTGGGTCCCCCATCATTCTCCTACCCAGAATCCCGTGCAAACCTCAAATTTCGCTGAAAAATTCACTTTTTCTCACATTTCTGTGGTGGAAAGTTCTGGAATCTTCGTGGATCCACAAATTTCCTGCCACCCAGCGTTCCCCAGGTCTCCCGATAAAAATGGTACCTCACTTGTGTGGGTAGGCACAGTGGCTGCAGCAGGAAATGGCCCAAATCGTACTCTGGAGACTTCAAAATTACCTACAGCAAAACTACCTGGTTTTGGTGGGGAGCACCTGAGATTTTGGCCCCGGGCTCGGCGGCCATCTTGGGAAAGTACCAAACCCAAACATTTCTGAAAACTAGACACCCGGGGAGTCCAATGAGGTATGGCTTGCGTGGATCCCCCAACGTTTTCCTACCCAGAATGCAATGCAAACCTTAAATTTAGCTGAAAAAATACACATTTTCCACATATTTGTGTGTGGAATCACCGTGCCGGCACAAATGTCCTACCACCCAGCGTTCCCTTGTTCTCCCGAGTAAAATGATACCTCACTTGTGTGGGTGGGCCAAAGGCCTGTGGCTAGGAAGAGCCCAAAACATAGAGATTTAGAGTATAGCACCGAGAATTCTAAGCGCTACATTTTAAAAAAATAAGTTTTTAGCCAATTCTGCTTTGGACACCCACACAAGTGAGGTATCATTTTACTCGGGAGCACAAGGGGAACGCTGGGTGGTAGGACATTTGTGCCGGCACGGTGATTCCACACACAAATATGTGGAAAATGTGGTTTTGTCAGCTAAATTTAAGGTTTGCATTGCATTCTGGGTAGGAAAACGTTGGGGGATCCACGCAAGCCATACCTCATTGGACTCCCCCAGGTGTCTAGTTTTCAGAAATGTTTGGGTTTGGTACTTTCCCAAGATAGCTGCCGAGCCCGGGGCCAAAATCTCAGGTGCCCCCCCACCAAAACCAGGTAGTTTTGCTGTAGGTAATTTTGAAGTCTCCAGAGTACGATTTGGGCCATTTCCTGCTGCAGCCACTGTGCCTACCCACACAAGTGAGGTACCATTTTTATCGGGAGACCTGGGGGAACGCTGGGTGGGAGGAAATTTGTGGATCCACGAAGATTCCAGAACTTTCCACCACAGAAATGTGAGAAAAAGTGAATTTTTCAGCGAAATTTGAGGTTTGCACGGGATTCTGGGTAGGAGAATGATGGGGGACCCACGCAAGCCATACCTCGCTGGACTCCCCGGGTGTCTAGTTTCCAGAAATGTGTGGGTTAGGTAGGTTTCCCTAGATGGCTGCGAGCCCCGGGCCAAAAACTCATGGGACCCCCATGCAAAACCAGGTTGGTTTGTGATAGGTAATTTTGATGTCGCCTCAATAGCTTTTGGGCCCTTGCCTGTCGCGGGTCCTTGACCCACCCACGCAAGTGAGGTACCATTTTTATCAGGAGACCTGGGGAACGCTAGGTGGGAGGAAATTTGTGGATCCACGCAGATTCCAGAACTTTCCACCACACATATGTGAGAAAAAGTGAACTTTTCGGTAAAATTTGAGGTTTGCAGGGGATTCTGGGTAGGAGAATGATGGGGGACCCACGCAAGCCATACCTCGCTGGACTCTCCCGGGTGTCTAGTTTCCAGAAATGTGTGGGTTAGGTAGGTTTCCCTAGATGGCTGCGAGCCCCGGGCCATAAACTCATGGGACCCCCCATGCAAAACCAGGTTGGTTTGTGATAGGTAATTTTGATGTCGCCTCAATAGCTTTTGGGCCCTTGCCTGTCGCGGGTCCTTGACCCACCCACGCAAGTGAGGTACCATTTTTATCAGGAGACCTGGGGGAACGCTGGGTGGGAGGAAATTTGTGGATCCACGCAGATTCCAGAACTTTCCACCACACATATGTGAGAAAAAAGTGAAATTTTCGGTAAAATTTGAGGTTTGCAGGGGATTCTGGGTAGGAGAATGATGGGGGACCCACGCAAGCCATACCTCGCTGGACTCTCCCGGGTGTCTAGTTTCCAGAAATGTGTGGGTTAGGTAGGTTTCCCTAGATGGCTGCCGAGCCCCAGGCCAAAAACTCATGGGACCCCCCATGCGAAACCAGGTTGGTTTGTGATAGGTAATTTTGATGTTGCTTCAATAGGTTTTGGGCCCTTGCCTGTTGCGGGTCCTTGACCCACCCACGCAAGTGAAGTACCATTTTTATCGAGAAACCTGGGGGAACGTTGGGTGGGAGGAAATTTGTGGATCCACTCAGATTACAGAACTTTCCACCACAGAAATGTGAGGAAAATGTAGTTTTTTTGACACTTTTTTAGGTTTGCAAGGGATTCTGGGTAACAGAACCTGGTGGGAGGCAGTCAAGTCACCCCATCCTGGATTCCCCTGGGTGTCTAGCTTTCAAAAATTTATAGGTTTGCTAGGTTTCCCTAGGTGCCGGCAGAGTTAGGGTTCAAAAACTACAGCTAGGCCCTTTGTCAAAAAAGGGTCATTTTTCACTGCGAAATTGAGGTGTGTCCACGTTGCGTTTTGCGCCGTTTCCTGTCGCGGGCACTAGGCCGACCCACACAAGTGAGGTACCATTTTTCTCGGAAGACTTTGGGGATCACGGGGCGGGTGGAAATTTGTGGATCCACGCAGATTACAGAACTTTCCACCACAGAAATGTGGGGAAAATGTGATTTTTTGGACACTTTTTAGGTTTGCAAGGGATTCTGGGTAACAGAACCTGGTGGGAGGCAGTCAAGTCACCCCATCCTGGATTCCCCTGGGTGTCTAGTTTTCAAAAATGTATAGGTTTGCTAGGTTTCCCTAGGTGCCGGCAGAGTTAGGGTTCAAAAACTACAGCTAGGCACTTTGCCAAAAAGGGTCATTTTTCACTGCGAAATTGAGGTGTGTCCGCGTTGCGTTTTGCGCCGTTTCCTGTCGCGGGCACTAGGCCGACCCACACAAGTGAGGTACCATTTTTCTCGGAAGACTTTGGGGATCGTGGGGCGGGTGGAAATTTGTGGATCCACGCAGATTACAGAACTTTCCACCACAGAAATGTGGGGAAAATGTGATTTTTTGGACACTTTTTTAGGTTTGCAAGGGATTCTGGGTAACAGAACCTGGTGGGAGGCAGTCAAGTCACCCCATCCTGGATTCCCCTGGGTGTCTAGTTTTCAAAAATGTATAGGTTTGCTAGGTTTCCCTAGGTGCCGGCAGAGTTAGGGTTCAAAAACTACAGCTTGGCACTTTGCCAAAAAAGGGTCATTTTTCACTGCGAAATTGAGGTGTGTCCGCGTTGCGTTTTGCACCGTTTCCTGTCGCGGGCACTAGGCCGACCCACACAAGTAAGGTACCATTTTTCTCGGAAGACTTTGGGGATCGCGGGGCGGGTGGAAATTTGTGGATCCACGCAGATTACAGAACTTTCCACCACAGAAATGTGGGGAAAATGTGATTGTTTTGGACACTTTTTTAGGTTTGCAAGGGATTCTGGGTAACAGAACCTGGTGGGAGGCAGTCAAGTCACCCCATCCTGGATTCCCCTGGGTGTCTAGTTTTAAAAAATGTATAGGTTTGCTAGGTTTCCCTAGGTGCCGGCAGAGTTAGGGTTAAAAAACTACAGCTAGGCACTTTGCCAAAAAAGGGTCATTTTTCACTGCGAAATTGAGGTGTGTCCACGTTGCGTTTTGCGCCGTTTCCTATCGCGGGCACTAGGCCGACCCACACAAGTGAGGTACCATTTTTCTCGGAAGACTTTCGGGATCGCGGGGCGCGTGTAAATTTGTGGATCCACACAGATTACAGAACTTTCCACCACAGAAATGTGGGGAAAATGTGATTTTTTGGACACTTTCTTAGGTTTGCAAGGGATTCTGGGTAACAGAACCTGGTGGGAGGCAGTCAAGTCACCCCATCCTGGATTCCCCTGGGTGTCTAGTTTTCAAAAATGTATAGGTTTGCTAGGTTTCCCTAGGTGCCGGCAGAGCTATGGTTAAAAAACTACAGCTAGGCACTTTGCCAAAAAAGGGTCATTTTTCACTGCGAAATTGAGCTGTGTCCACGTTGCGTTTTGCACCGTTTCCTGCCGCGGGCACTAGGCCGACCCACACAAGTAAGGTACCATTTTTCTTGAAAGACTTTGGGGATCGCGGGGCGGGTGGAAATTTGTGGATCCACGCAGATTCCAGAACTTTCCACCACAGAAAGTTGGAGAAAATGTTTTTTTTTTGACAATTTGTTAGGTTTGCAAGGGATTCTGGGTAACAGAACCTGGTGGGAGGCAGTCAAGTCACCCCATCCTGGATTCCCCTAGATGTCTAGTTTTCAAAAATGTATAGGTTTGCTAGGTTTCCCTATGTGCCGGCAGAGCTATGGTTCAAAAACTACAGCTAGGCACTTTGCCAAAAAAGGGTCATTTTTCACTGTAAAATTGGGGTGTGTCCACATTGCGTTTTGCGCCGTTTCCTGTCACTGGCACTAGGCCTACCCACACAAGTGAGGTACCATTTTTCTCGGAAGACTTTGGGGAACGCGGGGTGGGTGGAAATTTGTGGATCCACACAGATTCCAGAACTTTACACCACAGAAATGTGAGGAAAATTTGTTTTTTTGGACAATTGTTTAGGTTTGCAAGGGATTTTGGGTAACAGAACCTGGTGGGAGGCAGTCAAGTCACCCCATCCTGGATTCCCCTGGGTGTCTAGTTTTCAAAAATGTATAGGTTTGCTAGGTTTCCCTAGGTGCCGGCAGAGCTAGGGTTAAAAAACTACAGCTAGGCACTTTGTCAAAAAAGGGTCATTTTTCACTGTAAAATTGTGGTGTGTCCACGTTGCGTTTTGCACTGTTTCCTGTCACTGGCACTAGGCCTACCCACACAAGTGAGGTACCATTCTTCTCGGAAGACTTTGGGGAACGCGGGGTGGGTGGAAATTTGTGGATCCACACAGATTCCAGAACTTTACACCACAGAAATGTGAGGAAAATTTGTTTTTTTGGACAATTGTTTAGGTTTGCAAGGGATTTTGGGTAACAGAACCTGGTGAGAGGCAGTCAAGTCACCCCATCCTGGATTCCCCTGGGTGTCTAGTTTCCAAAAATGTATAGGTTTGCTAGGCTTCCCTAGGTCCCGGCAGAGCTAGGGTTCGAAAACTACAGCTAGGCACTTTGCTAAAAAAGGGTCATTTTTCACTGTGAAATTGGGGTGTGTCCACGTTGCGTTTTGCACCGTTTCCTGTCGCGGGCACTAGGCCTACCCATGCAAGTGAGGTACCATTTTTCTCGGAAGACTTTGGGGAACGTGGGGTGGGTGGAAATTTGTGAATCCACACAGATTCCAGAACTTTCCACCTCAGAAATGTGAGGAAAATATGTTTTTTTGGACAATTGTTTAGGTTTGCAAGGTATTCTGGGTAACAGAACCTGGTGGGAGCCAGTCAAGTCACCCTATCCTGGATTCCCCTGGGTGTCTAGTTTTCAAAAATGTATAGGTTTGCTAGGTTTCCCTAGGTGCCGGCAGAGCTAGGGTTCAAAAACTACAGCTAGGCACTTTGCAAAAAAAGGGTAATTTTTCATTGTCAAAATGTGGTGTGTTCACGTTGGGTTTTGAGCCATTTCCTGTTGTGGGCACTATGCCTACCCACACAAGTGAGGTACCATTTTTATCGGGAGACTTAGGGTAATTCAGATTTGTAAAGCAACTGTTATTACCTATTGACTTTCGATGCATTCTGCTTTCCAAATGAAAAACATTGTGTAAAAAAGAAGTCATTTTAAAAAATAACCAATAATTCTCATGCTAGTATGAGTATTCCCAATTTCGGAAATGTGCAAATATCTACTGTTTCTAAACTCTACATTTTGTTCCCATTTCATAAATGCGTAGGTGTCTTTCATACCGATTTTTCCATGTATACATTTTCCCACAATAATTGCTATATACCCGGTACATAATAAAAAACCATTGCAAAACGCTGCTCAGTTATTGGCTCTGGGTTCGTCGGGTTCTTGGTGAACCTACAAGTCCTATATATCCCCACAACCAGTAAGGTCCAGCGGATTTAACAGTATATTGCTTTCAAAGGGCTGTCATAATTAGAAGAAGTTACAGGTGAAAACGTTGACACAAAAGGCTGTTTTTTTCAACTAATTTTCAATTTTTCCTATATTAAACTGTTACTTTCCATAAATAAACCTTGATGGATCTACACAAATGACCCCTTGCTGAATTCAGAATTTTGTCTACTTTTCTAAAATGTATAGCTTTTCAGGATCCATTATTGCTTTCATACCCATTTCTACCATTACCTGGAAGGAGGTTAAAAGCACAAAAAATAGCAAAAATAGGCTATGTTTCAGAAAATTGCCAAAACTGTGTAAAAAATATTGATTTTCTGACAAAAGTCTGTCATTCCCTAACATCTGGGAAAATGGTGATTTCATCCCCACAAACCCTTTTTTGATAACATTTGCAGGGAAAAACCCAGACGCTTTCATTTGCAGCCCTTTTTTCGCATTTTTCCCAAAAAACCCCAAATTTAGCTGTATTTTGGTTAATTTCTGGGACCCCTCCAGGGGAATCCACAAACCCTGGGTACCTTTATAATCCCCATGATGTTGGAAGAAAAGGACGCAAATTTGGCGTGGATACCTTATGTGGTTAAAAAGTTATAGGGGCCTAAGCGCGCACTACCCCAAATAGCCAAAAAATGGCTTAGCACAGGGGGGAAAAGGCCTAGCAGCGAAGGGGTTAACACAAAGTAGGTGTAGTATCTTGCCATAGTAATCGTTGATGTTTTATTGAACTATTAAATTGCAATTTATGGCACATTGGCACTTTATCACGAAATAGGTGTAATATCTTGCTATAGTAACTTGATGTTTTCTTTTAAAAAGAAAAAAAAATAATATATATAACTTTGTTTCATCAATGGAATTACTATTTATAGCATAATTTGTTTCACCTGAGCCCAAGTGATCCTCTGTATAGTTTAATAACTAGTAGAACAAGTTTATATGCTATCCGGTTAATAATTAAGCAATGTAATAATTGAGACAACCCTGGGGTCAGTCCTAATTGATGCACTTTATTATTGTCTTTGAGCTATGGAATTACTAATTATGCACGTTGACACTTTAATTCGCAATATGTGCAATATTTTGCTATGTTAATCATTGACGTTTTTTTAAAAAAAAATCTTTTTTTTTTGTTTTATCTTGGAATTAGTGTTTATTGCATATATGTTTAATTTTAAGATATGTTTATGAATGTATTGGTACAATTGTCAATAACGTTTGCAGTACAGAGTTCTCTGTTTTTATATATTATATGATTGTGAAGATGTTTTGATTGCAATGATTTTTATTAATCACACAATAAAGAATTTACTTACTTACTTTAAAAAAAAATTGTGTGAATCAGTTGTACCAAGAGAAAGAAAGGGCAAAGTCCTCCCGTTAACAAAGAGTACACATATGAAAGCGAAGACTCTCATCTGCAGACACAGGCAATATTTTAGGCAAGCATAAGGAGAAGGTAGCATAAAGAAAAGATGTATAAGCCCAGGGTGACACAGTCTGGTCAATGTGAGGAAGAAATTAAAAATATTGTCTAAGCAGTGCTTTAGTTTTACATATGCTTCAAAGAATTTAACCCTTCCTTGAATTCTCTAGAGGCAGGTCACATGCAATTTTCCAGCATGCAAAGCTGCTTGCATTAGTACATCTCTTCTTATCTGGTGCATTCAAGTAGACATCTGCTAAAGTGGTTAGTATTTCTCAAAGTGCTCTCCCAACTTTCCATGACCATGACCAAAGACTTTCATTTCCTTAGCACTTTAACACCTGTGTTTTCCAAAACCCAGATCAACACTGGCACACATTAAGACAATTTTATGCTATTGTTAACGTTTTATATGTTTTAGGTGCCATACAATGCATCCATGTGACCTTGTCCATTCAGCTAAAGTTGATTACTTCTACAGAATCAGGATACAGAGTCACTCCACTAATGTTCAAGCAATATGTGATGCAAGCTATTGTTTCAATATTATCGTTGCCAGTTACCAAGACAGTATACATGAGTCTTATTTATTTCTCCACTGCACCAGCAACCACCATTTTGAGAGAAGAATGTATGAAGAAGGACTACCACTGTGTGAGTAACACACCTATCAACGTTTATACTTCTCCATGAAACTGCTTTGTCACCCTTATATTTCACTGGTAACATATAATTTTAATAAGAGCCTCTATTTAACAACATTTTGCTTTCTGATTCTCAGTGTTGCCTACCAAGGGCCCTTCTTTAACTTAGAAGACGACATGTTTCATTTTTTCTTGTTTTGTGTTATGCAGAGATTATGCTGCTGGTTTTTCGACTCTGAGAGTGCACTGAGGCCTGCTAAGTAGACCTCAGTGCCAGTGTTCTAACCCCTTGCAAAATATATGTTGAATTGGATGTCCCCAGTTGGCAAGTACTGTTTATTTTCATAGGTCCCTAGTATGGTACCCAGGGTACCAAGGACATGTAAGGCGGAGTGTCCACCCAGGGCTGCCAAGGTACAAAATTGCTCCCAGCCTGCCATTGCAGACTGGGAAGGCAGTTGTCTCACTTCCAGTTTGACTTTGCCATTACAACTAATGGCAAAGCCACCACTTCCCTTTATAATATATGTCTCCCCTAAGGAACGCCTATAAAACCCTATGATAGGCAGCTGTATATTATTAAGTATTATTAAGTAGGACATATACTTTTCATTTGTCTTAGCAGCAACACTTTGAAATTGTCGTTTTGCTGTGGAAACATTAGTAGCCCAATTGGCTATCACAGGGTTAGCGGCTGGCACCCCAGCATGGCTAACTCCTGAATGGGACTACCTAACTGGGTACTGTAAGGTATTAAATTAATCATGGCACTGAACCCAAGCTGATACCCAGGTAGAATTTAATATTACAATTAAAGTTCTGCAACTTTTAGTAAAGTTGCCACACTGTGCTCCAGCTAGTCCAGTGGTCTCACTAAGTCCCTGATGCACAGACAGCTTTCTGCCTGCCTGGGGAGACATATGAATGACTCCCAGGCTTAGGAACAAAGGCAGTTGCCGCAGAATGAGGTGTTACTTCCTCTCTCAGGAAAGCCCCATGGGGTGCTAGCCCAAAAGGCAAGTTTTAGAGGGGAAGCCATCTTTGAGGGGCAGATTGCGATAACACTCCCGAGCAGGCTGCCTTTTGTTTAGTTAGACAAGTTGGAGATGGGGACAGAGAGGGAAATCCAGTGCCGACACAGGGTGGGCTCCTGACGACTGAAAAAGTGTTCAGACATTTTGAGAGTGGCAAGAATGTTGCACTCTGGGAAACATGTCACCACAAGGGAGGGGACCTGGTAGCCCATTGGCTAGTAACCGCGCGATCCCCACAGGGCACCTTTCTGGGATAAATATGGCACCCTACCCCTCAGATCACTTTGGATTTGGAGAAAGAACCAAAGAGGGACTACTCTGCTGCCCATGACACTGCACGAAGAGAGGCTGCGTCGTTGGTAGGACTGCACCTGCTTCACTTTGAGCTAGTGAAGTTTAAACTGTGCCTGTGGCTTGGGGAAAAGTTGAATCCCTGCCCCAAAGTAGTGATTCCAAGTATCATTTGGCGGATCCTATGGACCCAGCTCCAGGGATCCAAGAGTTGAAGAAGCCAAAATCGGCAAAGCAGTAGCCACTTCAAAGTAATCGTCTCTGACCGTGGCCGGGCGCACCTAGAGACAAATCTGAGATAGCCAAAGTTGCACCTGAGTCTGCTGAAACCAGGGGTATTATCTAAGTCCAGATTCATCGCACAAGAAGGTCAATAGCCCCCACCAAAATACCTCCTTATGACCACTGTACCGCTAGAACAGTAGCTCAGCCGCAGTTGGCCATCTACTGTCGCAAAGAGACGTAGTGGGTCCCCGAGTTCCATGGCCAAAGTCAACCCACCTCACCTGTGGACCGGGGAGTTACCTGCAACTCATCCTTATTGACCGCACAGCATCAGGAGCATCTTTAAGCATCTTTTCTGCCTACATCCCCAGCATCAGGGCCAGTCCATTACAGTCTATGGCGGTCATTCTCTGAAGGCTGGAACTGGATTGAAAAGGACTCTGGTTGCCAGGTAACTGTAAAAGTATCCTTACTGGCCCCCTAGAACTCCATCCTGTCAGATTTGGTCGCCCAAGCCAGGCCAGAGTAGGCAAACTAACTCTTTCAAACTTTTTAAAAGTTTACAAACTTTTTGTTGACCAATGCTTGTTTGCGGTTACATTTACAAGTGATAAAAGCTTCTAAAATCTCTATCTCCGGAACCCTCTGGTGGATTTTGCTTATCAAGGTCTCTAAAAATTCATACAAATATATTCTATTTTTATAAATATCTGTCTGATTACTTTTGTGTCGTGTGACTTGCATATTCCGTTGTTTGGTGCTGTTAAATGCTTTACACTAAAGGCTTCATTATGATGTCAGTCAGTCAGACCACCGACCACCATCATATTGGGCAGGAGACCGTCCGACAATAAGTCTGCGGTTCCACCCACCCTATTACAATACGACTGCCATAGTGGCGGTCAGAAAGTGCTTTTTTCTAGTGCTGGTTGTGCTGCGGCCCAGGAAAATGGCCGCAACACAAGCTGCAGTAGAAAAAAGCACTTTGTGCACATCCATGCACCGTGTGCCAGGCACCATGTGGGGCCTGGTACACTATGCATGGATGTGTGGGGGTGCACTACATGTGCCCCCCAGGCCACTTATCAGTGGCCCAAAGGGGATGGGGCCCCTGCTTGGGGCCCCCAAAGTCCGCCATGCAAAGGCAGTCGGGAAGGGACATCCTAATCCCCACGGCGGTGCCTGCGCAGGCAGCACCTCCATTGTATGGATAGGATTCAGACAGCCTCCCCGACAGGCTCCTTGAGCCTGTTGAGGTGGTGATCTTTCCCCCAACCGCTGCGGTCCGACCGTCTGCATTGTAATGCGGTGGTCGGGCTAATGTCCTGGATGTCGGTGGGACCACCAACGACTGCCTGTTGGTGGCGGTCCCACCGACATCATAATGAGGCCCTAAATTCCTCTGTTAACCCTTGCTGCTTGAAGTCACAGCTACCTAAGGTTGAGCTAAAGGATGTACAACCAAACCTGATTGGACCCAAGACAGGTTTTTTGAGTGTATTCCATGATAAGGCCCCGCAGCCATATCATATAATACACCTGTATCCTCACATCCAGACTAAAGGTGGCATTAAATTGGGCTGCCAAACACAGAACACATGATAAGGCCCCTTAGCTGATAAACCTACCACACTCATGAGGATACAGATGATGTAATTCTAAACGCACCAATATACATTGGTGAGTTCTTGTTCAGGTAGGGTGTCCGAACATAACTGAGAGCAGGTACACCAATAGCTCAAACACAGAAATCATTGATACATAGGTTTGGGTGGTGAAGGTGCGGTGTCTTTTAAGTTCTCTGTTCTACTGGGTTTTTATAACGTGCTCGAGCTAACCCACTCACTGCTGACTATCATCCATGCATTGGAGATCTTATATGATTCTGTATTTTAGACTATTCTTCCTTTTATACATTTGGCATGTGAACGATGTCTCCAGTGTGCGGTATCCAGAGCTCATGGCATCTCCTGGTCTGTTCTAATGTGAAAATCAATTAAAGACGGATTATAAAAAATATGTATACTAAATGCAACATGTTAATGCATGTAAATTCTCAATGACTGAAATGATTATTAGCTCCTGGGGAATATGCTTTATTTTGTACAACAATGTATATGATGAAGATGTGGTTAAGGTGAAATGTAATTGTGTGTTAATGATTAATGACATTAATGACCATGTCATTGTGATAGTTTGCACTATGTACATTTGTAATACACAATATGGGGCCTAATTATAAAAAGTTGGAAAAATATAGCTAGACATCGCTGCCTAAAAATGCCCATATTTTCTGACTTTTTTTTTAAATTCACAAACATCTTCTGCTCAAGGCCCAAGTTTCCAGGTGAATTTCTGGGATGGTTATGTAACGTTCCATGTGGTATCCGATTTCTACTTTGTGGAGTTCTTCATTGCCGAGCTGTCCACTCAGGAAAATAGGATTCCCCTGTGCAAACTGCACTGCCAAGCACCCAAAGTCGGATTCCCACAGCCTTCTGTGTCGGAAAGACCGCACAGAAAGACTGTAGCAATCTGCCATCATAATCCCTCGGGCGGAAAGAGCTGCCTTTAGGATTACAGGCCCCTTTCCGAATGGCAGGCGGGCTCTCCGAGCCAGTCGTAAACCATTCGGAAATCCTGTCTGGATTAATTTCCGACCGACTCCATTAAAATGGGTCGGTCGGAAATTAATCCAAACAGGAGATTACGATGCCGTTGGTCGGAGCCGTTCCTACGGTATCGTAATCTGCCCCATTATAGTTGTAATAGGCAGTGTGAGAGGGTGAGTCTTGATGTTTAAAACGTGTGCGTGCATGCAGTCAGTTTAAATGTATGTTTGTGCACCAGAAACACTTCATTTAGGGTGAATTTTAGGATGCACTGTTTAGATTAAAATTATTACTAAAAATAAAACCCCTCTGTTTTGTAGCATTGACATGTCGTTTCTGTGCCTTTAGACATTACTCACGTTTGTAGGGATGACTGTTGTCTTGACATTTATTATCTATGATAATGTAGGACATTTTTAAACATACATTTGAAATATAGCACAGTGATCATATTATTTTTTCAAGTGACCCTGGTTTTGACAAGGTCATCTGTGTCAAGTCCTTTAATTCCACCAATCAACTCACTCAAGATACTCAAGTAAACCAGCTGTCACCTGCTTCTCCGCCACATTCAGCTATGCCATTTGTTTCAGGGCAGCCCCTTCTGATCTTTACAGCCTTTATCTCCTCTTCAAATCATGCCAACTTATTTTAACTCTTCCATTATCCTCTGTGTTGGGGCAACTGCATTTACCTTACCTAAGATCTGTGACCAGAGGGTAGCCTTCTTTGCAGTTAAGATCTTGGATGAGGCAAAAAGCTGATCCTGCTCTGTAGTCACCCTATATGCCAGTCTCCTCATCTGTGAATTTCGTCTTGTGCTTTCTGGTGATCTGGCTTCCAGCAGCCTCCCCCTGATATGTGTCCTTCTCACCCACAGTAGCATTGAGTAGTTTAGCATTGTGAAATGGTATTTAACAGGGTTTGTAAGATGCTATTTTCACTTTGTGTGATGCATACTCTGCATATTGTCACTAATGCTACGTCATGACGCATCGCGCCTGAGCAGCAAGGTGTCTGGTGATTTGGTGCTGAGCAGGATTTGGTGCTGCACAAGATTTGCGTGTCTGGGTCATGAACCACAGCATTCTTCACGCTGAGCTGCGCAACACAACTATTAGTAAACCTAGACCCTAGTGCTTTGTCACGAGGGAGAAGGTTCAAGAGCTCACAATGATTTGTTTGCTCTTCTATCCAAGCACGCTTGCTTGCCTCCAGCATCTGTTTCTTACCAGGCCTGGTCCAGGTAGTCAGTCATTGGCTGTCAGTAAGTGTTTGCTGTTCAGTCAGCGGTGGAGCTGAACCTGGTTCTACTGGCATTGATGGCATTCACCTGGGATAAAGCACTGGCGTTTCATTCAAGGAAACTGGGTGATATATGATAATGCACGTATAGTCAGTGCCCGGCAGACAAGGCACTGGCTGATTAAAAAAACAAAAAAAACGAATGTCATCATGGTTACTGTAAATTGTCACAGGGTGGGGTACACAGATTAAATCATGCCGTCACTCTTTAAATGATATTTTGGCAGGCAGAAAGAAATTCATATCCAATATACATTAGTTTATTTGTCCTGGACAAACTTTCTTAGAGAAGAATGCCAGAGTTCATTTGGCCGGTGGTTGGCTATTGTTTGAAGAAGGCTCCACCCATTGGGCCACTATAAATGGTACGCGGGCACCTGCGTGGTGCAACAGTGGGGCATTGGTAAGCTTGGTTTTATTTGCCTCAGAGACACATACACATCGTTGATTATCATTGGGGAAGACCATTGAACATCTTTTGTGGGCTTCCCTGCATCCATTTTTATGCATGTAGGCTTAAGAATATAGCCTCTGGAGGCCTCTCTGGAGCTGGTCAGGCACATTTTTCCGACTGTCTATAGAGGTGGTTGGAGCACAGTTGTAATTAGGCCCCTGTGTAACGTTGTATGCATGGGCAATCATAATCCCATATAAACTCAATTTATTCCCAATTCCCAATTGTTTGGCTATATCATTTCAGTTGTGATTTTCTGTTTTTTATTTAGTTATCCAACTTTATCAGTCGCCTATCTCTAGGCTTGGTTTAAGGAGAACACTTCTTGCGGAACTGTGAAATCCAATGTGCTTTATGTCAGCTACGTTTTCCATGTGACTTTACAGAGACTGATTACATATATACATGTACTCTTTGTTGTACCGCAATTGTGTTCTTTTGCAAAATTATTTTTGAGTGTTTTTTTAGCCCAAAGACAACATTCAGGGATCTTTATCAAGTAATCTCTTTTTTTTGTTTATTATTTTTACAGTGGAAATGCCCCAGACGTAAATGTACACAGAGCAGGAGCTTCCTCTACCTGTTCACCAGAATTCTCTGTGGTATTTGTTGATTACTTGGTCACTTTTTGGGGTTCGGAAGCTAGTGGGAAAGCATCACAAATCCATTATCTGTATCATCTCTTGCATTATTTCAGAAAATTGAGTAAGATCTTTTTTTAGATATTTGTGTTTGATGGGCTGTTGGTTTAGGGAGACATGAAGGGAACTCCTCAAGACCTGGCTCTTCGATCAGTAGCAGCACCACCCCCCTCTTCCCCCAGCGCCTTGAGACCCTCGCGGGTATGTAGTGCGCTTTATAAGTGACATGATTGATTGATTGATTGAACCGCCAATTAATCTGTCTTCCTCTTTTTGCATTGTTTTTGTTTGTTTCTGCACCCTTCTAAACAATAGAGATGTTTTGCAGACCCTACCTCAGGTGGAAGGGACAATAGGGCCTTGGCCATTGGAAGGGCAATGAACATTTTGTACTGTAATGTGGTGGTGGTGGTAGTCTGGGGAAATAGTTCCACATTTGTTTCTTATTTGTGTCCCGATTATCTGTTATTGTCCTGGGATGTTTTGATGTATGGGGCCTGGTGTTCTAGTCTGATGTAGGCCACAGACGTTTTTACAAATTTTAATTAGTTTTTCATATTCTCGCTAGTGCTGTCATGGGGTTGCCAAGGACCTGTGGGTGGACATAGATTTCATGCCAACTTTGGGATCCCTTTGTAAGATCCTTGTCCTGCATGCCTTGTGGGAGTCAGGGGGCTACAGTGGAGGCAAGTATTGGTTTTTTGTTTTTCATGCATTTTTTGTTTTTTTTGCTTTTAAAACTGTATTACACCAAGATTTTTTAATCCTAAGGTAACTGACCAGTAAAAATACTTGTCACTATGAAACACCAGAGTCCCTGTTTAGCTCTGCACTTAGTAGTGAAGGGCGTGGGCAGCTATACATTAGACAAGGTAAGTTGCTTGCAAGTCTCTAAAGTCCAGCTAGCACCACTGAGATTTGTAGACATTGCTTGAATTGGAATGATAGAAGTGTAGGTACTCACTGTACCAGAATACCGGTTGGGTACTGAGAGGAGGCAGTACTCTCCAATTAAAAGTGCTGCATCAGTGCTGGTACCGCCCCTTTCACATCAAGCAAGTGCAGGACAATACCTGCCCATTTAAAGCACTGTCTGTACCAGGGGAGGAGACATTGCATTTCTGGGGGTGTGGAGGGGAGGGGTCAGGGACAGCCCTGGGGACTTTCAACTGACCTTACACAAATGGCCTGTTGTTTGTGAGCTGCAGATTCCGAGAAACATATTCAACTGCATAGTTTTGAAGTGAAACAAAAAAGCAGGCATGTAGTCACAGTGTGCAAGTATGTTTTATTGTTATTTACAAGTTATTTACATTCAGCAAAGTAATTAGATTAAATGTGAAAAGAAGCATGTTTATGTTTATAAGGGTTCTGAGTGTTAAGGGTTTTAAAGGCATTTTAGGGTACAGGTGTGGGTTTAGGAAGAGGGTAGTAAGGGACGTATATGTGTTTTAGTGTCCAGGGTGGATAAGGGTGCTGGGTAGTGGTAATAGAGGTTTTACCAGGTTTTTAGTGTTCAGGGTGGACAGTGGTAAATGGTGGTTAGGGATTTATAGGCTTCAATGGGCAGATAGATGTAAAAGGAGGTAGGGGTGTGGGAAATATGCCCTGTCTGCAGGCCACTCCAATTTAATTTGGCTTTTTTGTAGAACCTTATTTTTGCTGGCTGTAGAACTCTGTGCACTTTACCCCTGCTGAACTGAAGTGTTTGTGCTCCTCCTTTCAACATGGTACAATTAGTATACTCTTAAATGGTTTATTTAACTTACCAATAAGTCCATAATATATGGTACAAAGTGTACCCAGGACCTGTATGTTAAATGTACCAGTGGGCTTCAGCATTCATTCCTCAACCACTACAGTGACAGAGTAAAGCATGTCTCCAAGCCTACCACAGTAGCCTGGCTGTGCAGTTTTAAACTGCCAATTCGCTCTGTCAAAATAAACCCTTTTGTCAGGCCCAAAATTACTTTTTAACTATTAATAAGTCACCCTTAAGGGAGGTCCCTTAGGGTAGGGAGCATGGTATTTAAAAGTAGGACGTGTAGAGGTGTAATGTTCCACATGTCCTTATGGTGAAAAAGCATAAAAATCACTTAAGCTGTAACAAGGATGGCTGCTTCCATAGGGAAAAGCTGGATTACATTTTAACACCTTATAATGCTAATTTCGAATTAGGAACATCTAGAGAAATATTTAAAGGACTCTTTTTAAGAGCTAAACAAAATCCAAATTAATGGTAAAGTCTAATTTTGTCTAACAATTACAGAAAATGTACTTTAGAAAAGTTACACTTTGCCTGCCTAAAGCCTCTGGAAGCCTTTCAGTAAGTATTCAGCTGTCACGTGGCAGCTTGATGGCTCCCATGTGACTTGGTGTGAACTACACCCAGGACAGAGACAATTTGCCTTGGTTGTGGGGTGGCATTGTCCTCCCCTTGACGGGATGGCCTGGGGGCTGTTCCCAGACCCTTGGTGCACTTCAGAGGGCCCTCCCCTGTCACAGGCAGATGCTGCTCACACCTGGACCTGCCTCCTTTTTTGTCCTTCTAGTCGGCCGGGCACCTGCCTCAGCGGGAGAGAGATCTGCCCCAGATCTCGTTTAGAGTGACCACAGGTGTGCTGCTGTGAGCATCGTCTTTGACATTAGAGTGTGAAATCCTGCTTGATTGCCATCTCCTGCTTGACAGGTTTGCTGGGACTGTACATATATAATTTAAGTGATACATAAAAGGAGGGAAAAATAATGCCAAGACACTTTGTGTGTTTCCAGTGTCTGGTTGCTGAAAGCATAGCTTTGCTTTTACGAGACTTCTTTCTCTGAGTTTGTTAGGGGTCCGGGGACTGAGTAAACTTAGATTTTGTTCTTAGATGTGGGAGAGCACAGGGATTACCAGAGTACAAACCCCACGCACATCCCGTACCCCTCAGACCCCAAGTTTAGTGTGATCGGAGACTTCCATCTTGCAAATGCCCAAAGTTGGTAGGGTCAGCCCCAGGAACCTTCCACTGTTGGTTTGTGCATTCCCACGGGTCATTCCCACCCATTAGCATGTGCCAGGCAAAAATGGGGCATTTCCTGGCACCCACTTCAGAACACTCCTGTACCTGTAGAAGATCAGAAGAGCACTGAATCTGCTGTCTGAGACCTGAGAAGGTCCCTAAAGGACTGGACCTGCTCTCCCTCTTGTACCCAGGACAAAGAAGAGGACTCTGAAGGTCATAAGGCTGACCTGTTCAATATATAGGAAAACAACAAGCTTCAAAGGGCCTTTCCTGCAACTTCCTAGCTTATTGGTGGAAACTGGACCTGGACTGGACTCTGCCTTCCACCCTATGGGTTTCAAAGTACCTCTCTTGAAGTCATGAGGGACTTTAGAATTCTACTCCTGTGTTGGATTGGGACTTGAGGGACTAAACTCAGAAGGTAAAATCTTTGACCGAGATGAACCTGGTTGGTGTATCTGACCTGCGCTCCATTGCAGTCAGTGTGATGGAGCAAGGTTTCTAAATGGAACTTGCTTGTATTCAATCCTCCTCATAGTATTAATCTATTAAACTTGTATTGTTAATACTAACCTTTGCATACACTACACAAAGAGGAAGGATGCTTGCCTATGTGTTTTTCTAATGAATAACGCTTGTCTGTAATCCAAAATGGCCGCTATGCGCGGGAAAACTCAGTGCGCATGTCGCAACCATATCACATGGTGTGACGTCTTTCTTTGCTTGGTGGGAAGCTTCTGCTTCTGCGCAGTGTGCATTAAAATGGCTGCTTGATGTTTTCACATGCTTCAGCTTGCTCTCATGTCATTATTAAATTGTCGTTTCCTAACGCTACTAACGCGGGATAGTATATATATTTAATTGGGAATAGAATAGAAAAAGTGGGCATACAGTGAAACATTTTATTTGTGATTTTAATATTTTCTCCTTGCACTTTTATTAGTTCGTAAACTTGGGCCTGGGTTGGTGACCTGAAACTCGAGAGGCAAAGGGTTCTGCGCATGTGTCTTGTGTGCCTGCCAAATGAAGTCAACCTGGACGTCGTCCAAGGTCGTAAACTGATGGCCGAAGATGTTGTACTATTGCTTTTCCTGTCGCACATTGATACAATGTCTATGAAAATTGGTTTACATTTGTCATGAGACGGGTGGGAAATAAAGCGAATGTATTAATTTGAAGGGGTGGGAACGTAAAGACAATAGGCTTTACAATTTAGGCCAAATCGATATGGTGCGAGAATCCACCCCCTGTCCCTGTCCAATCAGAAGTAGTGGCCCCATATTTTAGCAACATTAAGGGGAGGTACATGGGCGTAGAAGGGTATAACAGATATAGAATTAGCTAATTAGCTAGAGCTGACTCTCAGAACACACAGAAGAGCTCCAGACTGCCATGCTGATCGGTTGCTGACTGAATCCCTGTCCTGAAGAGGTCCTGAGGAGGGGGCGGCGGAGTCCATTAGAAGGAAGGCACGGGAGAATCGAGGAGAAGTCGAGTATCAAAGAGGGGAACGACGCAGGCGTCGTTGTAGAGAGGTCACCGGTCCTGTCCTGATCCTGGAAGAAGTCTTTGCTCTTCATCCTTCCTGGGTCCTATTCTTTCCAACTCCTTGGCTAAGGGGTTTTGGTTCTCGCACTTAGGTAAAAAAAATGCAACCTTTAGTTGCGCTGCTATCTCTATCCTCTCCCTTTCTTTAAACACCGTCATTGATTAGCAATAATCATTTCTATGCTTAATCTTGGGTATTGCGATTAAGTGCCATGTGGCTCTGTATTTTACTCTGCTAAATCTTTAGATAAACATTTTGAAACTTCCTGACTCAGTGGTTATTTCAGGATTATGTACTATAATGAATGTCACTCATTTTAAATTTCCCAATTAGCAAAGGATTCATTGGTAAGTCATTACTCTTCAATCAGAAGGTAATTGGTAGCAGGGATTTTGATAGAGAGTAACAACTGATAAAACCCAGCGTAAGTATTAGCGTAGTATGAATGTATGGGCCCAAGTGAGTATCTGGTGTATGAATGCTGTTTGCTAATATCGCGCTGGATCAGTTTTCTGGTACTCAGAGGATGGTTACTCTTTGTTAATTGGGTAATGAGAATTTTTATTTGTATTTTTATGAACTAACATCCGCTTATTTTAGAGTTTTGTTTTATGTTGTCCAGAATACCCCGGGGTAAAAAGAATAGCGGGTGGCAAGTGGAAGCCATACTGCAGTGAGGTTATCTGCCAGGCAGAAATAGTACTGAAAAGTTAAGCAGGACTTTCAGTACTCGTTAGGGACTCTATGCGTGTAAGTAATAGCAAAAGAGTACGCTGGTGAAAATTTGATGTTATATCACCTAGAAAGGGTAACATTGAAGAAGTAACAGGTATTTCTGGAGCTTGTGTGAAGAGTAAGCGGAAGGGTTTTACTCGTAGTGTATGTTTTAGTAAACGGAAAGGTTTTACTAAGTGTGGGAGAAAACTATCTTTTCTAGTTTAGAGAAACTGGCACGATAGCGAATGTTTTATGTTGTTACTGAAATTTAATTAAGATTTATAGAGAAAATAAGTTTGCGTAAAAATTTTGTAAAGGGAGGGTCAGTTGCCGGAGAGGGAGCTGACGTCACAAAACGCCGCGCTGAGATTGGTTGAATCAGCGGGTGTGGAGAAACTCTTGTAAAAGAGGGGTCAGTAGTCAGGAGCAGTACTGACGTCACAGGTGCCGCGCTGGATTGGTTAAACCAGCGAGGACAGAAAAGAGCAGATTGTAAAGGAGGGGTTGACAGAGAAACGTCACCAAAAGGCCGCGCAAGGTTTGGCTCGGAAATAAAAGATAGCAGACATTTGATTGGTCAAAATTATAGAAGCGAAATTCTTAGTGGATAAGGATTCCATGTTAAAACGCGATCCGACTTTAACAGGAATTCGTCAGGATAGGAGATATTTAGGCTTTGCAGAATATAATTTTGTACATCGGTACTTACCCAAGATGTACGGAGAAAGGAGAAAAATGTCATTTTTACAAAAGATTAAGAATTATTTTAAAAAGGACAAACCAATCAAAACTAGAGAAGGAATTATTATTCCACCAGCTAAAACGCCCGCATCATTCATGATGATGGAGAGAGGTTATCATACTTGTGTATGGATGGAGAATTGGATAGAATATACCAAAAATGATGGAGTATTGGCATTTCCTGAGAATGGTACCTTCAATGGAAGAATTCTTCAAAATTTGAGATTGAGGACTGAATGACCTAGAACCCAGACCTAGATTAACTCAGTACGAAGCTCTAGAGGAATGGGAAACCGAGGCATTTGAGCGTGACCGACCTAGGAGAAATAGGAGTTATCCAGGATTTTTCCCCAGATACCTACATGAGTCTAGGGACGGTCAGATGAAACAATGGAGAAGGGCAATGATTACAGAAGGATTGTACCCATTGTTCTCAGCAGAGGAGAAATTAGGAAGTAAGTGCACTGAAAAGACAAAACATTTAATAAGAAATGAGGATTCTGAAGACGAATTTATGGAGGAAATGTTAAGAAACCCCCCACCATATCAGGAAGGGACAAGTGGATGCACCCCAAGTGCACCACCAAAAACTCCATTAGTGCCACAGGTAATGCATGAATTCACCCCGAGTAGAATACTTCATGACAAAGAGAAAGAAGCCCTAGAAAAGACCAGAACAGAATTAATACAGAAAATAACTCAGATAAAAGTACATCCTGATTCGTTGACCATACCTGTAACGATTGGTCCAGTAGTTCCATTATATGGTACTCAGGGAAGTTGTCCTCCACCGATACTTGCACCTACTCCTGTGAGTAATCCCAAACCTGAAGCTCCAGTTATAATTGAGGACCAATTTAGTGACTGTGAATCCACAATATCACTCATGGACTTGCCTATTCGAGGAACTGTAAATAGCACTCCCAGAAAAGATGTACCTGGATGTTCAAAAGATGTAAGTTTAATAACTTCATCGGGAGCAAAAAGTGCCACCATAGTAACACCTGAAGATCTAGAAAGATGGGTACAAGGGTCAGTTAAACAGTGCACACCTCTGAAAATAATGGACATTCATAAATTGAAAGTCGAATTAGAAGAAATAATAGCAGGAAATGTAGGACTAGAACGCTTAAATACCTATGATGAAGAAGAATTATTGTTCCTGTGTAGGAGTATCACCAGAAATGTAAGGTTATTTCATGAAAAATTGTCCAATTTAGCACTACAGATGGGAATAGAAATAGGGAGATCAAAAGTACTACAGAAACCCTATAGAGCAGAATTTTCAGACAAAGATTTAGAAAATATGAATGCCTCTGGAAGAAGATTACAAATAAGAGAATTAATGTTAGTTTTACAAAAATGGGGAGACCTAGATAAATGGAGAACTAGGTGGGCCAAGAAAAAGGAAGAAGCACGAACAAGTAGAACAGCATCGGAATATGTGATGAAGGAAACAGGGAAAGCAGACCAAATGTATCCAATGCGAGAAGTTGCGGGAGGAGGATATGTACATGTCCCATGGAGCAGACAGGATATTTTGTCATTTACGAATGATTTTCCAAAGTTGAGAGAAAAACCAATTGAATGGTACAAGCAGGTTGACAGGTTTGTGAAGGTGTCGAAGGTATTGTTGAAGGATTTGGATGGGTTGTTTGACATAGTGGTACCTGCCGATTTGTGGACAGATTGTAAAATCACAGTGGATTGGCCAAGTGATGAATATCCTAGAGATCCGAAAACAGGTGCCCCGTCAAATGATGTGATGAAAAAGTATCAGCAGTTGATAACTTACCTAAAGGGGAAAATACCACCGAAAGAAACAGATTGGGTAAAAATAGATCGAACTACCCAAGAAGCTAATGAATCAGTGCATTCCTATTATGAGCGTCTATTGCAGGTATTTAAACAGTATAGTGGGTTTGAGGACATTGGAGACAAAAACATGAGTCAGTTTGTGTATCGGTTTGTTTACCGTTTGAAGCCAGAAATTTGTCAGATGATTAAACAGCACATGCTGTGTTGGCAGGGAAAGCCCATAGATGAAATTCTGAAGTATGCAAAATATTGTGGAGACGATATTGAGGATAGACACAAGAAATTGCAGGAAAAAGTGATGTGGGCTCAGGTGAAAATAGCAGGGAATTAATTTGGAAAATCCAAGTGAAAATCAAGGAAAAGATTCTGGAACGAATGGTGATACTGGGAATGGTGGAAAATTTAGAGGACGAATGAGTAGAGAAGAAGCTAAAAAGAAATTTCCTTGTCATGGATGTGGAAAATTGGGGCATTGGAAGGATGAATATAAAAAGATCCGGAATAATAATGGCCCAAATCAAAATTTAAATCCACAGACGCAGAATGACTCACAGCAGGGTGTAAATCCTCAGAGTCAGTTGCCACCTGCACCTATTCAGGGTAATGTAAGCAGAGCAAAGCATGGTACAGACATCGGATATCAAGGAGGAAGTGGTAAGAATGATTTTATGACATCACAATTTCTTTTGCAGGACGATTTCTGTCGATTCAGTCCATGACATTGCCTAGGAGAGGGGGAGAAGGAGTGCGTACTTGGCGCATCCTTACAGGTAGATCAGTCTGGTCCATATGTTGAAGGGAATGTGAAAGGTAATGATATTACTTTCCTTTTGGACACTGGTGCTACCAGGTCTACTGTGAGATCAGCAGACATCCCGGACCTTCCTCTCTCTGGTGAAGATATCCAAGTAGTAGGGGTAGCTAATCAAAGAATTAGAACACCTCTTACCGAACCAATGGAAGTTAAAATAGGAAACTTTAGAGAAATGCATCAATTCGTAGTGTGTGATTCTAGCCCAGTAAATTTATTTGGTAGGGATTTATTGTGCAAGATGAATTGTACCATTTTCTGCACACCGGATGGTGTGGCAGTTCAGACACCAGATGAAGATCATGTATATAAAATTATGGTTGCAAAACAAGGTACTGAAATAGACGAGATGTTTTCGTTAATAACCAAAGATGAGTTGCCAGAAGAATTAAAAGGTACAGTAAACCCCATAGTATGGGATTTCACGGGAAAAGAAGAAGGACTTATGGCTAAAATAGATCCAGTTAAAATTACTGTAAAAGAAGGTGCGATTTTCCCGAATACCAGACAGTACAAAATGAGTGCAGAAGTAAAAGCAGGAGTCATTGAAGAAATCAATCGAATGGTAGAACAAAACATCCTAAAAGAAGTAATGAGTAGCCCATGTAATTCACCTATAATGGGGTTAAAGAAACCTAGTGGAAAATATAGGATTGTTCAGGACCTGAGAAAAATAAATAAGATTGTGGAACCATGTTGTCCCATAGTGCCAAATCCTGCAGTAATCCTATACCAGATCCCTTGGAATGCAGGATGGTTCACAGTAATTGATTTGTGTCAAGCGTTCTTTTCAATACCATTGCATCCAGACAGCCAGTATCTTTTATCATTTAAATTTGAGAACAAGGTCTATGTGTGGAATCGTGTTCCTCAGGGGTACACAGAAAGTGCTTCTATTTTCAACCAGATACTGAAAATGTGCCTTGAAAAACTAGTGATGCCAGGAAGCTCAGTCTTAGTCCAATATATCGACGACTTATTGGTGGCATCAAATACCAGAGAGGACTGTGTTGTTGATTCCATAGCATTATTAAATCTTTTGGCAGAAGAGGACATAAAGTCTCACCTGAAAAATTGCAATTCTGTACCACAGCTGTTAAGTATCTGGGACACCAAATTGAGAGAGGAAAAAGAAGAGTAACAGCTGAAAGGATAAATTTAATAAAGAAAATGCAAATGCCTGTAACCCAAAGACAAGTGAGAATGTTCCTAGGAATAGTAGGTTACTGTCGACAATGGATACCAGGATTTTCCATATTAGCTAAACCATTAATTAACATGACAAAAAAGAAAGCAAAGGACCCTGTTGAGTGGGAGGATGAAAGTGTAGAAGCCTTTGTAAAATTGAGAAATGCCCTATGTTCAGCACCTGCTTTAGGTATGCCTGATTATAAAAGAGAATTTGCATTGTTCTGTCATGAGAGAGAAAATTGTGCACTTTCTGTCTTAACTCAGAGACATGGATTAGACAGACGTCCTATAGCATATTTCTCTGCTACATTAGACCCAGTAGCAGCCACGTTGCCAGGATGCCTAAAAGCAGTGGCAGCTACTTGTTTGAGTATTGAACAGAGTGAGTCAATTGTGATGGGACATCCTGTAAAAGTGTATGTTCCACATGCAGTTGTCATTCTGTTGACAAGAACCCGAACTCAGCATCTTACTCCTAGTCGGCTGACTAAATATGAAAGAATAATAATGGGTGCTGAAAATGTGAACATGGTAAGGTGTACTATAATAAATCCAGCAACCTTACTACCAAACCCATATCATGAGAGAAGTAAAGATGATGAAGACGATGAACATGATTGTATACAAATTACAGAATTATGCACAAAACCACGCCCAGATATAGAGGAACAGCCTCTTAAAAAGCCAGACAGGGAGCTATTTGTTGATGGTTCATGTCAAAGACATGAAGATGGTAAACTAACTGCTGCCTATGCGGTATGTGAATTAACTGGAATAGTTGAAGTATCCTATTTACCAGGAGTCAAATCTGCACAAGTAGCTGAATTGATTGCGCTGATAAAAGCATGCAAAATTGGGAGGAATCAGAGAATAACCATATTTACAGATAGTCAATATGGTTACGGGGTTGTGCATGATTTTGGCCGACTGTGGATGCAGAGGGATTTCATAACTTCTTCAGGATCCCCCATTAAAAATGGACAATTTGTAAGGGAATTGCTAGAAGCAATACAATCACCAAAAGAATTGGCTGTGGTGAAATGTGCCGCACACCAGTCAGGAGATGACTGGGTGGTAGTCGGTAACAGATATGCAGATCTGGTGGCTCAACATTGTGCCAAAACCAGAATGTCAGTCAATAAGAGGGTGGAAAGAATGGGAATCAACTGCCAACTTATGCTGTATATGCCACCTGAAACTTGGAATGACGTCAAGAAATTACAAGACGAGGTTGATGAAAATGAGAAGAATTTGTGGATCAAAGTGGGTTGTTCCCAAAGGGGAGATGATGAAGTGTGGATCAGTGCTGATGGCAGACCAGTCATGCCAGACTGTTTACTCTCACAAATGGCTAGGATGTATCATGGAGACACACACGTAGGGAGAGATGCAATGATTAGGCTGTTCAGACAAAATTGGTACAATCCCAAATTCAGGGCTGTTGCAGAGAGTCTTTGCCAGAGATGTCTAACTTGCCAGATGCATAATCCGGGGAGGAAGACAGTAATTGGATTTGGAAAAATTGGAAAGGCAGAAGGTCCATTTATGAGACTTCAGTTTGATTTCATACAGTTACCATCATGTAGAGGGCTGAAATATGTACTAGTCATAGTGTGTTTGTTTTCAAAGTGGGTGGAGGCTTACCCAACTAGGAGAAATGACAGCATTACAGTTGCGAAACTGTTGCTACGAGAGCTCATACCTAGGTTTGGTTTCCCAGTAACTTTGGAATCAGATAGAGGAAAACATTTTAACAGCGAAGTGATTCAAATAATCTGTGAAGCATTCCAAATCAAACAGAAACTGCACTGTGCATATCGCCCAGAGGCTTCTGGAGTGGTTGAACAATTGAATGGCACTATAAAGTCAAGATTGGGAAAAATGTGTGCATCAACATCATTAGAGTGGCCAGATGCATTGCCACTTGTTCTAATGGGACTCAGAAGTATACCTGACAGAAACACAGGATTGAGCCCCCACGAAATAATGATGGGAAGAGCAATGAGACAAACACATGTTCCCACAAATAAACTGGTGAATATATCTGATGATATGGTTCTGGACTATTGCAAAGGATTGGCTGACCTAGTGCATTCTGTCTCTCATCAGGTTGGAGAAGACGCAGTTTCCAGGCAGCCTGAACAAGAACGTGATCTGAATCCTGGTGACTGGGTGGTAGTGAAGAATCACACCAGAGAAACGTGTCTATCACCTAGATGGGGCAGACCGTGTCAAGTCATACTGACAACGAATACAGCAGTGAAGTGTGCCGGATTTCCTAATTGGATTCATGTAAGTCACACCAAGAGAGTACCAGACCCCGAGGAAGAGAATCCTCAGACAACACCAATCACTGAAGAAGCTGAAGGTTGCCCAGCTGAAGGATCTCAAGTTCGAGATTCCAGAGAAGCTGAAGAAGAACAACCGAGCACAAGTCAGGATTGGATACCAGTGGTAGAAGTTCCTGAAGTATACCACAGAACAAGAAGTCAAGCAAAATTGGAAGAAATTGAAGAAGATCAGATAGGTGAAGAAGAAGCAGCTCAGGTACAAGAAGAAAAGACAATAAGAGAACCTAAGCAAGGTCAGATAGGGAAAGAAAATTGGACTCAAAACAGTGAAGACCTAATAGACTTTGAACAGGGACAGACAGGTCTAGAAGAATCCGGTCAGGCTGCAGACGTTCACAGTGCAATAAGCCCTGATCAGAACAAGTTCGATCAAGAAGAGTACACAGAAGAAGAAAACATTGAAAAACATGAACTTGAAGAAATAAACAAAGAACAAGGTCAATTATTGGAAACACACAGTGGAGCTGTTACAGAGAAACCAATCAGACCTGAAAATGAGCAAACAGAAGAAAAAGTAATCGAAGAAAACAAAGCAGTACTAAGCAGTGAACTTAACAAGATCTCTGAAGACGAAGATAAAGAAACATTGCCAACAAAGAAAACAAGAAAAGGAGATCATTGGCCGAGTGTCATTAAAAGAGTAAAGTACCACATAACAACCAGAAGTAAAGATCCTAATCAAGTACCTGAAGTAACAAGTCAAACTGATCAAGAGAAAAAGTCAGTGAAAAGAAAAAGCAAAAGACTGAAACTTGTGAATAACAAATTCAAGGGTCCCGACTGGACTTATATCATTCTTGAAGATTTTGAAAGCTCAGAGTCAAGTGACAGTGTTGGCGAAGGAACAAGTGCAGAACTAACTTACGAAGAAGAAACAAGACCACCCTGACTAAGCAAAAGAATAAGCTAAAGAAAAGAAGAAGAGATAAGAAGAGCAATCTTCCTTGTCGAAAAATGCCTGACGATAGAGTTACTAGGAGACCAAAACAGAAATGTTGTAGAAGATGCTGTGCAATATGCATATGTAGTCTAGTGATGGTGCTTATAGTATGGTTAGTTCTGATTGTGGCAGTTCCTTACCTTATGATAATAGATAAAAAGATTAATAATGAAACTAAAGGAAGGACAGCAAACATGAAGGGCAATAGAGTAGAACTAATGGCAGAAAATGAACCAGAAATTCATCATGAAATAGCTGATAACGACACTAGTTTGAATGTTTTCACAAAGTTATTATTTCAATATGTAGATACCATGGAAGTTAGTAATTGTTACGTCTGTATGAAGTTACCCGAATCATTAGCAGAGGGTCTAACATATCACCATTTACCACTGACATATGGCATATCATGTAGTGTTTGGTCTAGTTTATTTTATAGAACAGGAAAACTTCAGTATTATTATTCAAACTTAGATGTGATATTTTCTGAGGTTCCGATTCGCAAGAGTATGAACCCAGTGCTTAGTAGTCAAGACGCACAGTTTATGGGAGAATTTTTCTTAACAATGAAATCAATAGACATAACACATGCACATAGACACAATCTAACATGTTCTTTACTTGAAGAAGAAAAGGTATTTTTGAATTTAGTAGAAGATAGAAGACAAGATTTCCAAAAGAAAGCTTCTGAGCATAAGGCTCATTTACCACCTTGGGCTGAGAAAGAAGGGAGTTACACACCTGGCAAGGCTCAAGCTGCTATGGCTCTGGATTTCGTAAAGACAGGGAAAATTTGTCTTCATAGGTTAAAGACTGATTATAACAATGTTTTCATAGGTACCAGTGAATGTGAACACAATTTTTTAATTCTTGGAGGTTGGGGACTCAAAGGAGGAACAGATTCAGTTTTTCCTGGAATCTATTATGTGTGTGGGAATAAGGCTTACTTTAGGCTTCCTGCACGGTGGTATGGAAGTTGTTATTTTGGAATAGTATTTCCAAAGATATACCACGTAAAAAGAAACACTGGGAGCAATGAAAACAATAGTGAATTAATACGTAGTAAAAGAGCTAATTTTTCAGAAATTGTAGGTGATATATTTGGTGCATTGATACCTTCAGTGCGAATAATTCTAAACTCAAGGAAAATATGTAAATTGTCTACAGTGGTTGATCGTTTATCAACGGATACTGCTGGAGGTTTTCTAATGATTAATGCGGAAATGGTTGCGATTAGATCTATGGTGATGCAAAATCGACTTGCTCTTGATATTATATTGGCAAAAGAGGGAGGAGTCTGTAAATTATTGAAGACGAAACATTGTTGCACTTATATTCCTGATAAGAGTGCAGAGATTGGAACGTATATACAGAATATAACTAAACTTGAGAAAGAACTTAAACCACTGGAAGTTGATAGTGTATGGGAAAGATTGACAAATAGTATCTCGTCAATTGGAACCTGGTTTGCTAATGTAGGAAAAGGACTTATAGGTCAAATATTAGTACCCTTAGCAGGGATAGCAATAATAATAGTGGCAATAACAAAATGGTGCAAATGCTGTAAAAAGAATGGAACATATAAGGTGACAGGAAGAGGAAAGAAACGAAAGGTAGATGAAATCAAACTTGAAGAATGGAGAAGCGAATTATACAAGAAATTAAAAGGAGATTGTAAAAATAGAAAATGTAAAGGTGAGAATGAAGTAATTTGCTAGAAGTTGGCATCTGATTGAGGGTAGTGTTTTGATGGCTCAGAAACGCAATCAGAGAGGGGATTGATGGAGCAAGGTTTCATAAATGGAACTTGCTTGTATTCAATCCTCCTCATAGTATTAATCTATTAAACTTGTATTGTTAATACTAACCTTTGCATACACTACACAAAGGGGAAGGATGCTTGCCTATGTGTTTTTCTAATGAATAACGCTTGTCTGTAATCCAAAATGGCCGCTATGCGCGGGAAAACTCAATGCGCATGTCGCAACCATATCACATGGTGTGACGTCTTTCTTTGCTTGGTGGGAAACTTCTGCTTCTGCGCAGTGTGCATTAAAATGGCTGCTTGATGTTTTCACATGCTTCAGCTTGCTCTCATGTCATTATTAAATTGTCGTTTCCTAACGCTACTAATGCGGGATAGTATATATATTTAATTGGGAATAGAATAGAAAAAGTGGGCATACAGTGAAACATTTTATTTGTGATTTTAATATTTTCTTCTTGCACTTTTATTAGTTCGTAAACTTGGGCCTGGGTTGGTGACCTGAAACTCGAGAGGCAAAGGGTTCTGCGCATGTGTCTTGTGTGCCTGCCAAATGAAGTCAACCTGGACGTCGTCCAAGGCCGTAACCTGATGGCCGAAGATGTTGTACTATTGCTTTTCCTGTCGCACATTGATACAATGTCTATGAAAATTGGTTTACATTTGTCATGAGACGGGTGGGAAATAAAGCGAATGTATTAATTTGAAGGGGTGGGAACGTAAAGACAATAGGCTTTACAATTTAGGCCAAATCGATATGGTGCGAGAATCCACCCCCTGTCCCTATCCAATCAGAAGTAGTGGCCCCATATTTTAGCAACATTAAGGGGAGGTACATGGGCGTAGAAGGGTATAACAGATATAGAATTAGCTAATTAGCTTGAGCTGACTCTCAGAACACACAGAAGAGCTCCAGACTGCCATGCTGATCGGTTGCTGACTGAATCCCTGTCCTGAAGAGGTCCTGAGGAGGGGGCGGCGGAGTCCATTAGAAGGAAGGCACGGGAGAATCGAGGAGAAGTCGAGTATCAGAGAGGGGAACGACGCAGGCGTCGTTGTAGAGAGGTCACCGGTCCTGTCCTGATCCTGGAAGAAGTCTTTGCTCTTCATCCTTCCTGGGTCCTATTCTTTCCAACTCCTTGGTTAAGGGGTTTTGGTTCTCGCACTTAGGTAAATATAATGCAACCTTTAGTTGCGCTGCTATCTCTATCCTCTCCCTTTCTTTAAACACCGTCATTGATTAGCAATAATCATTTCTATGCTTAATCTTGGGTATTGCGATTAAGTACCATGTGGCTCTGTATTTTACTCTGCTAAATCTTTAGATAAACATTTTAAAACTTCCTGACTCAGTGGTTATTTCAGGATTATGTACTATAATGAATGTCACTCATTTTAAATTTCCCAATTAGCAAAGGATTCATTGGTAAGTCATTACTCTTCAATCAGAAGGTAATTGGTAGCAGGGATTTTGATAGAGAGTAACAACTGATAAAACCCAGCGTAAGTATTAGCGTAGTATGAATGTATGGGCCCAAGTGAGTATCTGGTGTATGAATGCTGTTTGCTAATATCGCGCTGGATCAAGTGTTAAATTTGAGTTGAGCTCAGGTTTAATTAGTGACTTTACTGCTTTACCCTGACAAGGATTGTGATTATTACTTGCAGTGGGTACTTACACTCCTCAACTAATAACCCAATTTCTTACAGGGGGGTGTTTAGTGTTTAGGGTTGAGCGGTGGTAAAGGGAGGCAAGGTTTTTTTTTTTAGCATTCAGGGGCAAGTAGAGATAAAGAGAGATAAGGGTTTTTTCGGGTTCAGGGGTAGGTAGAGGTAAATGAAAGTGGGGGGTTTAGACTTTAGGGGCGGGAAGAGGTATGGGTTTTTAGGGTTCAGGGCTGAAAGAGATACAGGAAGATAGGGAGTTTTTAGGGTTAGGGAGTTGTAGAGGTAAAGAGATGCTAGGGATTTCAAAGTTTCAGAGGCTCATAATGTTAAAGGGTGATAAGGGTTTTTTTTAGGCTTCAGAATCAGTAGAAGTAAGGGCTTTTAGGGGTCAGGAGTGGGTAGAGGTAAAGGGAGGTAGGAGGTTCTTAGGGTTCTGGGACAGGTAGAGGTAAAGGGAGAGAAGAGGGTTTATAATCCTGGGGCTGGAAGTGGTATGGTAAGGGGTTTTTATGGTTCAGTGGTGCGTAGAGGTAAAGGGATTTTAGGGTTCTGGGGCAGGTAGAGGTAAAGGAAGGTAAGGGGTTTGTAGGGTAGGGGTGGGTAAAGGTAAAAGGAGGTAGGTTTTTAGGGTTCAAGGGTGGGTAGAGGTAAATGAAGGAAAGGGGTTTTTATGATTCAGGGAAAGAAAGAGATAAAGGGTGGCAAGAGGGTTTAAGGTTCAGGGGTAAAGGGAGGTAAGGTATTTTTAGGAATCTTGGGTGGGTAGAGGTAAAGAGAGTTAAGGGTTTTTTAGAGTTTAGGTTCAGGTAAAGGGAGTGAACAGCTTTTTAGGGTTTAGAGGTGAGTACTGGTTAAAGGAGGTAAGGGGTTGTTAAGGCTATGGGCAGGTAGGGGTAGAGAGAGGTAAGGGGCTGTTAGGGTTGAGAAGTGGGTAGGGTTAAAGCGAGGCAGGGAGTCTTAGGGTTCAGAGGTGTGTAGAGGTAAAGGGTGTTTATGGTTCAGGGGTAAGAAGAGATAAAGAGTGCCAAGGAAGTGTTAGGGTTTGGGGATGAGTAGAGGTAAAGGAAGGTGAGGGTTTTTTAGTGTTTGGACGCAGGTAGAGGTACAGGGAGGTAAGGGCTTTTAAATTTCAGGGGTGGGTAGAGGTAAAGGAAGGTAAGACGTTTTTAAGGTTCAGGGGAGGGAAGAGGTAAAGGATGCCAAGGTGTGTTAGGGTTTACGGATGGAAAGAGGTAAAGAGAAGTAAGGGATTATTTGAGCTCTGTGGTGGCTGGGGTAAAGGGAGAAGAGGGTTTTCTAGGATTCAGAGGTGGGGAAAGGTAATGGTGGTAAGAGGTTTTTAGTGCCCAGGGTCAGTTAGAGATAATGTTTTTTTTAGGATTCAGAGGCGTTAGAGGTGAAGGGAGGTAAGGGGGTTTTAGGCTTCAGCGGTAGATAGAGGTAAAGGGAGTTAAGAGTTTTTTAGGGTTCAGGGCTATGTAGAGATAAATTGGGGGTAAGGGTTTTTTGGGTTCAGAGGTGGGTAGAGGTAAAAAGAGGCAAGGTGTTCAGGGGAGGTAAAGAGCTTAAATAAAAAGGTGGTATTTTGGGTGGGTTACCCCCCCAAAACAAACAAAGAAAGAAACAGAAAAAATAACCACGGAGTTGGCCATGCTGGGATGAAAGCTAATGATGTCCCTCAGGTCAGCAACTGATATCAGAAAGGAGCACTTAACTTGCTGTCCTGTCTTGTCAGAGACTGTGCTTTGGTCATTGGAATGCAGGGGATTGATGGCTGATTACCTTTTATAATCGGCTTGACACCCCTTGCCCCCTTTTTGAAGGGCTCCTTTCATTTAACTGATTATCAAGTTATTCATAAAGCTCCCCATCACCTCATCGGTCGTTCTGGACTCATGCACCCCTATCTTCTCCTGCAGGCAATCACCACGTAGGCTGCAGCTTCCTCCTTGCCCTGCAGACTTGACTCCGAGTTGCAGGTAGGATAATGCCTCGGCAGGGGCAGGGGTTGGGGCACTCAATGATCCTTAGACTGGGCCAGCCAGGCAGCTGGTGGCACATGAAGATCCCAGTCCTCCTCAATGGACATCGGCTGGATGGAGACAGCAAACAGAGGCTTCTCCTCCTCTTCCTTTGCCTCACAAGTTCATAATGCAGGCAACTGTAACTGGGGACTTTGAAGGAGTTCTGTAGGTGGCAGCAGGTCAGCAGGTGAAGAGCGGGGCCTTTATAGGTAGACCTTTCACATGCTAATGACCCTGCCAACGGTGGAGATGAGCTCATAAATTCTTTTGTCCTCCTGGTCCCCCCACCCTTGTACCCCATGACCCCCACTTCAAAATCTAGGGTGGATAAATCCCCTGCGTCCCCCACAATTGCTACGCCCATGGACTCTGTACACTATGTGGCAGCGCGCTTGAAATTAGGCCCCTTCCATTTCGATTACACAACCTGGTCTCTGAGCCAACAGTTACAAAGTCTATTTACCAAAGTGCGCTCATTCAATCACCCTCATTCTTTTGAACTCTTAACATCTCTCTTGACCTGGAGTAATGTCAGTCATGTCCTCAAGTATGCAATTTTTTTATGACATCTATGGTACCATGTGTGAGATTGTGGTATGTGAAGTTATGAATTTGACGGAGGTTAAATATTGCTCTCCGAGTCATTGCAGCGCAATGTCTCAACCCAAGAAGTCTATGACATTGGCTGGCCGAGAGAGTGTTTTGCTCGCTGACTCCCAGCTTTCATTTGTCCCGGGAGGTGGTGAATAAAACAGCGCTGCTCCCAGACCACACATTAGTGACGCCACACTGCCTTAGTCCTGCTCCTTAAGCTTGAACATCCAATTGCAGAAAAACAGTAGTGTGCAACTGTTGAGCAGACGACCACTCCCACTGTGTGTGGCAGCTGGAACCCTTCCTGGTCTCACTTGTGGGCGCATTTTTCTTTAAAACTTCACCAGCTTTCCACTTGCAAAGCCAGTAAGTTTTTTAAAATTATAAATTGTATTTCATTATTAAGAATTACAAGCAAACCATGCAACCAAATGTACCACTTAATTCTAACACATTCACATGCGTATATTAAGAGATAATGACAGGGAGAGAAAAATCAGACTGAATAAGACTACATCACCTACACCCACCCAGTGGATAGTCAAGCAGATACAAGGATAACTTTTCTTAAGTACTGGAAGGGTGCCTGAGATGAAAGAGGTCCTCCATTAAGAGAGCTGTAAGGCAGGGCAGCCACTGTGCAAGATGTAGTTTCTGGTGACACAGTATCATGGTGGCAAAGGGAGCGAGTATGCCCGCAGTGAGCTCCCAACATCTCTGGGTCTGGATGTGGCTGACATGAGTTTGGCATATTTTTCCAGCTGATCGTTGCAATAAACAAGAGAGTCAAACCACTGCCTGTGTTTGGGGGAATGTTCTCTGCCCGAGCAGCAGGCCACCTGCCTCTTGGCCAGCAGGAGTGACAAAGCAAAGTTCTTATGCGAAGTAGATATCCCCTCCTACCGAACCCAACAGAGCGACCTAAGGGTCCGCAGGAATTACAGTGCCAAGCATGGTGGACATGATTGTTATAACTTCATTCCAGTATACATGCACTCTATCATGGATGACCATCCTAATAAGCCCAATCTCACCAGCCAATAAGAGTGGAAGAGATATCCAGCACATAATTCGCTTGGCAATCTGGTCCATCACAACCCTGTAGTTTTCCCTAATGACAACAACCACACTCCGATTGATTCATCTCCTGAGGTATTTTAATGACTCATCACACCATGTCAGTGGGAAATCCGGCATGTTGTGTAATATTAGTGAGCGGGAATATTTGAGATTTGCTACAATTTACAGTGACACCCGACAGAGCATCGAATTTTATGAATTCTCTCATCATTGTGTTTAGACAATCGCTGGGGTTCTGAACATATATGGCATTGTCATCCGCATACAAAGATATGAGGATATGGAGGTTGTTTAGTGAGGTGCATGTTCTGAATAGTTCTGGTTCACAGCAAGGGGCTCCAGGGCTAACGCAATCTCATTAAGCCAAACCCGAGCCACGGGGGAAGAATATAATAACCTCATCCATTCCACAAACAGATGAGGCAAGCTTGTTCTGTGCAGTATACTGAACAGAAATTCCCATTCTAAGGAATTAAATGGCTTAGAAGCATCCAAAAAGACAGCAACACTGTCAAGATCCGGGTTAGAGCAAGCAATAGCGCAGAGTGAGTGAGGAGGTTATGAGTAGTCGATTGGCCCGGAATAAAGCCACACTGATCCGGTCTCACCAGATCAGGCATACAGAGTGTTAAATGGTTGGCTATCAATTTGGCGAGAATTTAGGCATCGCAGTTCAAAAGAGGTAGCTGTCTGTAAGAATTGCACTGGTTGTGCTAGTTTCCCTGGATTCAGAAGTGTAATGCTGATGGCCTCTCTCATTAAAAGAGGGAGCACATGACAGACCCGGCGCTGCTCATATATGGCCAGAAGGTGCGGGGCTAAGAGGTTAGCATAGTGTTTATAAAATTCTGTCAGCAACCCATCAGAGCCTGGCGCCTTGCCAGCAGTGAGTTCCCCGATGACTTCCCGAACCTCCTCCAGACTGAAGGGTTGTGGAAGTAAGAGGTAGTGGTTATCCCCAAGCCAGTCCAAAGCAGTGTCACCTAAATAGTCTGCAATTTGAGCTGGACTGTGACAACCCATGGATGTATATAGCGACGGGAAGAATAGTGTAAAGGCATCCAGTATACCACCAATGTCTTTATGAATTGATCCTGACTCATCTTCTGCTTCCCAGTACTTTGTTAACGGCCCGTGGGCGATTGATTAACTGGGCGCCCTCCCTCCCCATAGGCTCAAGCCCTTGCATACTTTCCACACAATTTACACCCCCTCTCCACCACCTCATGGAATACAGAGAGTTTGTCCCTGATCTTCTGAAGCACACAACTACTTATGTCCTGGGATAGAAACTGTTCCAACGCCTTGAGTTGACCCTCCAGGAGGGATAGGTGAGCCCGAAGGGACTGCAGGATACAATTTCTCCTTGCATTCTTTTCTGCTATGTCCTAAGGCGGCAATTTGTCAACCACATACTGTGTGCAGGCCACTGACATTTTTCCAGAAAGGAGGTGGTAACCCATTTGCAAATGGGATGGGGTCCGCAAGGACCCCTTACCTTTGTGAATATGGACAAAAACATTATTTAGGAGGAGGCAGTAGTCCATGGGGCCACTGCCTGCTCCTTTTTAGCTGCATTTTAAAAAGTAAAAAAGCAATCACAAACATGGTGGTTGCTGACTATAGCAGGCCACCATGCCTGTGATTGTATCCAATCGTAGTGGGTCACAATTTGTGACCTAGCTCATTAATATTTATGAGGTAGTTTGAATTGTGACCCACTACGAATAGTACATTAGTTGGGTTTCCAAAATACAAATGCATTTGGTAAAAGTTGGTGCACAAATGGCGACAACATTTTTAGTACATGAGGACCTTTCTGCATAGTCCCAAACCACTTAGCCATGTTAGTACCGGGCACAGAGACACATACTTTAATAATCACTTTGTATGAGTAGGGTTGTTTAAATCAATGCCACAGTAACTGCAAGTAATTTGACAAAACCCAGTTGACATTACTATCATACACTATTTTGTAATGGGTGTTCCTTTAGTAGGATTCACGTTTCCGGTATCATGATGGGTAAGTCAGTCATATGGGATTCCATCCCATTCAATTAAAGGAGGCACAATTGTATACTTCGCTGTGAATCAGCGAGCCCTAGACATGAGTAATGGATGCATATGCTGTGAAAGGAGTAGTAATCGTGAGGGGAAGATAAGAGGGGGCATCAAAGGAGGGTGAGAAAGAAGGTGGGGTTTTAGAAAATAGGAAGAGACCCTAGGTCCACTGCTATGAGAGGGAAAGGGCGTAGCAAATGAAGTGGAAGAAAGAGAAGGATGAGAGGTGGGAGAGGGCATGAGAAAATGGAGGGGGAAGATAGAATCTGATTGAACTGGTAGGGGGCCCGGCGGAGGTGGTGAACGTGGCCCAACCCCACCGTCTAACCTATAAAGAATGCTCAGTCATTCTAATCCCCCACTTCTCTCAGCAGTGCACACCTCCCATTGGTAGATGCTCCACTGGAATTTTCACCCATGCAGATGAAGGTGTATCTCCTCTTTGGGAAGAGATCCAAGAGAGGAACTTATGTCTCAGTGTGTCACCTGTACCAGTCCTTTATTGATGGTTTCCAGTGGGCATCTCTGTGAACTCAGGATGTTCAATCTTTCAGAGCTCCAAATGTGGTTCCTTTCTGTCTTTGACAAATCATGTTTGTAAGAGCACCAGGTGTCTTCCTCTCTCAAGTTGTCATGACCCATTGTAACGCTATGAACTGTTCCCCAACCATTTGGACTATCTCTTCATCCAGGCGTGTTAAGCATGGCATTTTTTCTTCTCCTCTTTGTGTCTCCTCATGCCACTCTAACACTGCAATCAGCTCCTGGGTACTTGGAGTGGGCAACTTAACCTGTGGTGCAGCGGGTGAACGCCGTAACCTCAAGTGATGAGACTTGCCACACTCTACTCTTATTCAAGGTTCCCTGGTGCTGTGCTCCAAACTCCTGTCAGCGAACAATCCGACACTTCCGGCCCTTCATCTGCTGATCATCGTCACTTGTCTTTTTTCAATTCAGGTTTTTACTGGTGTGGATGTGCACTTCTTCACTATTGTGCTAACTCTGTGAAGCGCTCTGATACCTACGGGTCAAGTTCGCGCTATGCAAAACTCGATCAATAAATAAACAAATAAATATGGTGCCCATTTCCATTCCCCTCAGACATAGCTCTCCAAAAACATATTGGTCATGTTTGGAGCTTTATCACACTGCTGGTGAGGGTGTGTGGCTAGTAATTTAATTGTTTTTCAGTTGTATTGCTCTTTTAGTGGTGAGGCGGAAAAGAGAATGCTGGGTCAGCTTTCAGCTACCCATAACCCCCTTTCCACTAATATGTCTAAGCTGAAGAAGGCTAGGGACAGGATGCAGATGCCCGGATGCCATCTTCGCAATGGTGAAAAGGGTTCCGGGACTGATGTCACTTAACCTAGGACTCCTTATGCTGCAAAATATTAAGGTGAACCAGAGCAGCAAACACCTGCCCCATCATCGGATTGTCTAAAGAGGGTGGGGTGGTTGCTCCACCCCACCCTCTTACAATTATCGTATAGAAAGATACCTTCATGGGTTCTATGAGCTAAAATATTCTCACTCTACTTCTAGGGTGCATGCACGAGTACATAAGCACCTATACATCATTTCAGTTTGGTATATGCCTGCTAGAACTTTCAGATCCTTTTGTCTTAGTTCCTCCTCGCTTCCTCTGTTTCATTCTCTGGGGCTCAACAGACAAAAACCAGAAAGATAAGATTTCAATTGCGCTATTATGTGTACATGGAATGAATGCGTCATGTATGGGGAATAATAGTACAGATAGCACTGTTGGGGTGTTTGTGTCTCTGCTCCTGAGGCGGTGCTTTCTCAGTGGGTTTGACGTAGGTGTAACAGTGAGCACTGCTTTGTGCCTGACTGCAATACATCTCTTTGAGTGGTAGGAAAAGTAGCCAAAGGTTGAGCCACCACATTAGACGACATGCTGCTTGAGAACTAGCAAGCACAGCAAGGTGCAAATAAGGTTATGTTCCCTGATTTGCAATGCATTGAGTGCAATGCTCTTAGGCCCATATGTACTGACACATTAGGATCACTGACACAATATTGTTGACAAAAATATCATGTCAAAAACAGTTTACCACACTATCGTGCTCATATACTTATAAATGGTTAGTACAAAAATATCAGAAATAAAATATTGTTGAGACTAATATCGTCCCAAAATATCGATTGTTTAATATAGAGTTTAAAGTAGTACATTTTAAATATTTTAATATATAAATTTAATATAATGTAAATTAAATATATTTAATAATATATAAATATATAGTTATATAAACACACAACCACATATATATATATAAATATATATATATATAAAAATATATAATGATTAAAAATATTTATTTTACATTATATTTTTTTAAAAAGTTTTACATTTATTTACACATATTACACAATAGAACCATAAAAAATATAAACAATTGAATAAGAAGTTAGATTTACTATTCCTACTCCAGTCTCGTGCAACAGTAGGGAAAACGTTGGACTTCAGCGGGGTGAAATTTACTATTCCCACTCCAGTCTGTGCAACAGCAGGGAAAGCATTGGATTTCGGAGGAATAAAATTTACAATTCTCACTCCAGTCAATGCAGCAGTACAGAAAGTGTGGGACTTTGGAGGGGTAAAATGTACTATTCCCACTCCAGTCTGTGCAACAGTAGGGAAAGCATTGGATTTTGGAGGGGATGCAATTTACTATTCCCACTCCAAACAGCGCAACAGTAGGGAAAGTGTTGAACTGCGAAGAGGTTAATTTTACTATTCCTACTGCAGTCTAAGAGTAGAGGAAATACTTCACTTCAAACACATTAGATATATATATATATATATAAATAAGTAACCCAATAAATGTAGAAACAATCTTAAACCCCTGATAAAAAAATGAATAATGTAAAAACATGTGTATTAAAACACTAAAAACAATTAATCAATGCACATAATTTCTATTAAAAAAATAATTATCAATGAATAAATAATTGTTATTCAATTATCAATTGACTTCCCACCCTGTACCCCACAAACCAAGCAGCCTGCACCTAAAATATAACTAAAAAAGAACTATTTCAAAACTTACATATTTAAGATACATTTAATAATCAACAATTAATAGTTAATTAATTATTACTTAATTCGCTTCGCACCCTAGATTCCAACACACCCAGCATCCCACAATAACAATATAAATAAAATAAATCAGTATTCCATATTTTACATAGTTAAAAATCAGTTACATAATTAAGTAGAAATTAATAATAAATTCTTAATTAATTATTACTTAATTAACATCCCACTCTACACCCCAGCAAACGTAGCAGGACACAGCTAAAATAAATACAAAATAAACAAGTATTCTATAAATTACATGATAGAAATAAATTAAATAATTAATTAACAATTAATTGTTAATGAATTATTACTTAACTTCCCACCCTATACCTCTACAAATCTAACAGCCCACAAATAACATATAATGAAACAATCAGTATTAAATAAATGACATAATAAATGTCAGCCCTTTAATTAAATAAAATGTATTAAATAATTCTTAATTAATTAGTTACCTAATTATCTTCTCACCCTATCCCCCTACAAACCCAACAACCCACTACGACCCTATAAATTACTATTAAAAATTAATTAAAAAAATCGAAATCACTTAAAGTTACAAGCTATGCTTTTAAAAACAATTAATAACATTTATATCAACAATAATAACACATAAAATTAATAAATCAACTAAAACACATTAAAATGATTACAAAACAATATTTATATGCACTATATTAGTGAAAACGATATTAAAAACATGAATATGGTTTACAATTATATTACTTACCTCGAAAAACGATATTCTTGTCAACAACATTTATGCATCATAATATTTGTGTGTCACGATATTTAATTTCTGATATTTCTGACTCCCGATATTTTTAAGAAGATATTTTGTCCAACCACTGACACATTTTCCCATAAAAGCAAAATGGGAAAAACCCTTTTGATAAATCAGGCCCTAGACACTTCAGAAAAACATTTTGCAACTGAACTGACAAACATTTTATGTTATATGCCAGTGAAAGTCTATAGAAGTGATTAGGATAGATTACTTGCTGCTGGGAGATACTCTCAAGTTTATGGCATGTCTAGCACTAGACCTACTACAGGGTCTCATCTGCCGATATGTCCATCAATGAGGGTGAGCTCTGTTTTGTGCAAGTCTTCCCTCTCCTCTATACACCAGAGTATGAGAGTGTCAGCAGGAATTGGCACCATATTCTGAAAGAGTGATGGCAAACTGTACTGCCTCACCACTTTATGGTTCTGCTCACTGTCTGATTCCATAGCCCCTGAACTTCACCCAGTGCTTAATTTGTAAAAGAATGAGTGCCCGCACCCAAAGTTTTGTTCAGACGCCCACGACAGGCACTATCAAAGGTAGGAGTGCCGAATACTAAGGCTGTGTACTTTCGATTCCACCTCATGCCACTTTAATCCACCACCAGACACAACCCGCCTCCCTATCTCAATGTTACAGATTTATTTTCATCCCTACTTTCTTCCTATGCCACAGTTTGTCCTTATTTCTCTTCCTCCCCCCTTTCCCCGTATGTGTTTTTCTCTCTCTTCTTCTAGATCAGTCTGTTGAGGAAAAATAAGTGCTGGTTGCCAGTGGCTCCCCCTTGCAATCACCGGCTCAAATTAAGCACTGACATCACCACCCCCAGCTCAACAAGCTGTAAAAGAGCTCTTGGACTGAAATGAAGCAGTGCTGTGCATTTACTACCAAACACAAGCACTAAGGAAAATGCAATGATTATAAAAAGTATTTAATAGATTATGTGGACTTAAATTCAGTGCAGAAAACAACAAGCTAGGATTGTTTGGTATGAATGAGAATAATGCTATAATTAAATTACAGTGTAAAACGTAGACAAAAGTTACCATCCTAATAAACTTTGATCTCGAATTTAATTTGATTAAACAAATCACATTTTTTTTGTCATGCTCATGCATCTCATATAGAGAAACATCATTCATAACCCCATATACAAGTGCGTGTATGTACTACTTTTTACATTTTGCATTGCATAATGAATGCGGAACTCAAGTCCAAGATGGCTTCTAAGTGTGCAAACAATCAGGCATTCTGTGGCCAGCGCAAGCCTATGCACTTTTATTTTAATGTGGCTGTCTAGCTTCCCATTACTAGGCTACGGAAGGGTCTAATTAGTTTGAGCAGCTTGGAACTGTAAACCCAGTAAACTCTTTGGTCCATCAAATGGGAGTCTTAATCTACTAATTGTCTCCCTCTTCAACAACCAAGCTGTATCATGGGCCCCAGCGGTCCTCAGCCACCACTTTCTGGGTAACGGTAACACATGATTATTAGAGCACTTAAATGTGATAACCCATGCAAACACAGTTATGTACAAATGCTGTTTACATGCGTTACCACATTAAAACCATACCCACTGGCTTTGCCAAGTCTTGGTTTTACTTTTCCAACTTTGGGAGCATTGTGGGTATTTTGAGGTAATATCAAATTTGGGGAAAAAACACTCCAAGGCTATGGGTTTATAACATGCCCTCATCTCCCCCAAGGGAGGGAGGTGTTACTTATCTCTCAGCTTCCTCATCAAGGCTAAAAACAGGCTATTAATGTTGTAATATCTCCTGATGTTAGCGAACATAGCAAAACATTAAACAAAATGGAGGAGATTAGGTATTGTATTCTTTTTGCTCGCCTTTCCCAGTGATGGACAAGAAAGTGGCATTTGATGCTATTACCCCCCCCCCCCTCCCGCCCCGCTTTGCTCAAGGGTAGGAGTGGATATTATTCTCCACCCCATCTTGCTCAAGGTGGCAGTGTCATGTATTGCCCTCATTGGGCAGCGGTTGTTCTATCCTATATGCTTTGCCAAAGGAAGGGAGAGTTATGCCTTCTCCGCACTCACCTTGCACACGAGTGAGTGGATGCCAATTTCGGCGCGGCTAGCAGCTGCCACGATGCTGTCTTTGCCTTTGTGAACATGGGACTGGGCACGTGAGATACACCATCCACTCTGGGCCACAACATGCTGAGGGCCACACAGGTCTAGGGCAACTACCAGCTTCCTCTGTGCTATGTTCACAATTGCAAACAGAGTGTAGGGGCAACTGTGTTTTTTCTGTTAAAAACCATCTGCCCTTGTGCAATGTGAGTGTGTGGGAAGGGAGAAATATTCATGTCCCATCCTTGGGCAAGGCAGGAAGTGAGACAAAAACCCCCACACCCTTAAGCAATGTAGGAGGATATTTGGCAAAGACCCCCCTACCCTTAGTAAAGGGGAGGGGTGTGACCCCACTTCTAGACTGTGGGGTCACTAACATACCTCCAACCTTTGGGTAATGTGGGTGTGGATGTACAATTCCCCCACCCACACCTCGGCAATGTGGTGGAAACAAAACAGCCCCTCCCAAGCTATTGAGCAAGGCTGGGTCTGTGACATATCAGATCAGCAGATCGCTTGGCCAAGGTCGAAATGAAATGTGGAAGTGCAAAGGTGGGACTTAACGTTGAGTGAGAATGGCTGTGGTGTGAGATAAAGTGCAGGCATTTCCCTTGCATCATCATTTGTGGAAGTTGGAACTGAGATGTGAATAAGAGATTGAATGCGTATGTGAATGCACGTCTTTTGCTCAGAGATGCAATTTGTTATTTTGTATGTTATTTAATGTGCTGTTGGATTTGTGGAAACATGTTTCATCTTGGAAATGGTGAATGGTAGGAATGGTAGTTAAGGGTGAGTGAGGACAGCGGTTTTGAAGCTAAGGTTAAAGTTTTACCAGAATTTGTAAATGTTATGATGTACTATTTTTTAAATCAACCACAACTGTATACCATGTATGCATATGTATTTATGTATGCTGTGAGCTGGACTGAAGTAGATGGATCCACTGAAAGTCCCAATCCTCACACTCATTCACAGACAAGTGGCTACAGAGAAGTGAGTGGAAAAGGCGGAACGGAGAGAGACACAGAAGCTGCTCATCAGCATGAGCTGATTCCGTCACATGGTCTTCTGGCACAGAGTCTAAGGATCAAGAGGAGCACAGCAAGGCAAAAGGAAGACTATGTTTAGGATGAGAGATAAGGAACAGTGGCACATCAATGGAATGGCGGTTTAAGGAACTTACTAATCTCCAAGGTGGGTGATTCTATGATGAGCCCTATCACCAACAGGGACCTGTCAGAAAACCCCAAGACGCTGAGGAATGGTAAACCATAGGATTGATGGTATGGCAGCCAGGACAGACACACACACAGAAACAGAGACATTTATTGGACAGGTAAAAGATGAATTAAGGGAACCGAAGGAAAACAAAATGACAAAGGTGTAAGAATGGAGACCCTGGTGATGAACTAATCAGCAGTGGAAAAGGCATACAACTACATGATTTGTTGCCAGGCACCTCGCTATAAGAATCGATGGTGTAAGTATGTGTGCTGCCAATGTCAACCTGGAAGTGACTGCCCAACCCAGAAGTAAGTGAATCTCCAACAGTTAGATGTCTAGTCTTTCCATCCTATCCTCCACTGCTGGTCCTCCAAAATCTCCAAGTCCTACTTACCTCTGGGTGGCGAAGAATATTGTGAATGTAACTCAGGCCCCTTCCTCTTTCTCATTGCCTGTTTCCTTCCCTGAGATCTGACTGTACCTATATGGTATTATTATTATGCAAAAATAGCTGAAAGGCAGCAGAGCACTGAACATGCATCAAGAGAGACACAGTCATGGTGTGATGGAAAGGGTAGCTGGTTTCAAGAGCGAAAGTGAACTGCTACTGCACCATGATGTAATGTTTTTCAAATAGACATGCATTCAGCTTGTTCCTAAATTGGAGCAGGATTGGGGCAGTCCTGATGCACATGGGAATGTTTTTCCAGTGCTTTGTTGTGTTCTTTTTTTATACCTTTTCATCTCCAGTCTAATGTTGTCCTTGCTGCAGAAGTGTCAGGTTAGTGGAGATAGTGAGGTACAATTTGTGATTGCTTTGTAAATTGTGCAGCTGGTTTTGAAAATGGTGAGAGCTGGCAAGAGCAGCCAGTCAAATTCTATCAGGGTGGAGGTGATGAGGTCATATTTCTTCAGGCTTTGATGAGGTGTGCTGCTGCATGTAGGATGCTCATAAAGGGTTCTAATGGGGAGCCTGAGAGATTGTAGAGCAGGGCATTGTCACCATACAAATGCAAGAGTATGGAGGCATGAATGGCATTTCCGAAATCTCTTTCTTGGAGGAATGCTTTCACTTTCTTTAGTAGAGCGAGCTGGTATTAGGCTTTTCATGGTGATGTGTCCTGAGAGGGTGAGATGGGTGTCTAGAGTGAATCCAAAAGGCTTTGTGTTTGGTGACAATTGTGGGTCAAATCTGTCCAGATTCATTTTGTTGGGCCTCGTTTGTATATATAGACTTACAAAAGAAAACCTCAAACCAATCCTAATCATTTTGAGCAAATGTGGTAGCATTAAAACACATTCACACATTGCTACTACAGTGAAAATGAGAAAATTCATATTATTACCACCATACAGTGAAATTGCAATGAGAAAAACACTCTTTACTGCTTCACAGATTGCATGTTACAATGATTTCACACAGGGAAACAACAGCACTTCAATATGATTTTACCTTACTGCACATATTTAACCACTTACATTCTGGCTTTGTCAAATAAGTTTTAAAAAACAAATACACATAAAAATGCCATGGTATGCACCATATAGACATATGCTTTGAATGTAATATGTTATTTATTACCATTGTTGCTAGAGGGGACATTTGCATATATGCTATCAATATATCTGTATATATCTATATTTACCATGGAAAAAACAAAGGTTAAAGTGACATTATAGTTAGGCGAAATTGTCAGTCATAACGTCACGTTTTGAACCCGAAAAAACACTGAAATTCAGCAGTTAAAGTTTACTGAGCTAACTATAACTTGCGCCCCTGCCATGCACTGCTTGTGACCTCACATATTGCATCACTCATGACATGCTCAATAACATCAATGATGATATCACTGATGACTTTACAAATGACATCACTGATGACATCATCCAGCATACTGCTGTTTAATTTACTCTACAAACCAGTGCAGCCTTTGAAATATGTAAATAAGAACTAAATGGCACAGAATCATGTAAAGCATATATCGGCAGTCGCCAGTAGGTAGTTATAGTTAGGACCTAGTTTCCATAGGAAAAGTGTTTTTTCATTTGCCAATAACTTTGGCTTTGCTTGATGAATCCTTGCAAAATTTTCAAAACAAGTTTGTCACTCAGTTCAGCTGCTGTCTTGAAAGTTTCAGGGTGAGCCGAGAAAAAGGGGGGGTCCCAAAACCCATTTTCCCCATGTTAATTTACATAGGAACTTTAGACACGGCTACAGCCTGACTTGCTGAACGGAATTACACCAAATTTGGTAGAAAGGTAGATGTTGGTCCAGGGAAGTGCCTTTTTGTGATTTAGTGTAAATCCGTTCAGTAGTTGTGGAGCTATTAAAATACATTTTCAATTGTATTTATAGGGATTCGGAGGATCCGCGACCCCTTCAGGTTTCTCGTGCTGAGATCTGATTGGCTGCCAACACTTCAAGCCAATAAGTGTTGGCAGCCATCTTGGGACTCGGCTTGAGCCGAGTCCCAGAAAAAACATTTTAAAAAAAGAAAAGGGGGCAGGGTCGGAATACCCTGGCTCCCTAGGCCTCTTGGGGGCTCCCACAGGGTCAAAAAAGAATTTTCTTTGGTTTAATTTACAGTGGGAGCTGCGTTGGATCTGCGGATCCTGTTGAAAAGCCTGCGCTTCTTTACTAATATGCCTCCGGGTGGGCCAGGTCCCAGTGACATGTGGAAAATAACAGAGGGGGCTCACGGTCCCCCCTTCTGGGGCTTATAAATGCCCCAGGACCACCACCTCCCTGGGGCTTATTCACATTTAAAGGGGGGCCTCTCGGACTCCCCCCAGGCCCCAGGGTCCACCACTTCCCCAGGGCCTCCTTCCAAAAAAAAATCAAAAAAAATAAATAAGGGGGCCTTGTGGACCCCCCTGTGCGCCGGGGACGACCACCTCCCTGGGGCTTTTAAATGTGTAATGGGGGGCCTCAGGGATCCCCTGGGGACCAACACCTCCCCCAGGCCAACTTCAGCAAGAAAGGAGGAGGGCCACGTGGTCTGGAGCCATAGATGGCCCTGGGGATCACCACCCCCCAGGACCGGCTCCTGCTATGTCCCGGGGTGCCCACCCCCGGGACTTAGCTGTTTGCTGTAGCTTGGCGAGAAATGCTGCACTTCCAGCAGGCGAGAGCTCAGAAAATGCTCTTGCTTGCTGGAAGCAGATCAGAATTGCTTTCAGACACAGAGAACTGCCTTTCCAGCAGCTCCCTATGTCTGAAGGCAATGCCGACTCCCGCAGGAGGCAGGAAGCTGGCAGGGACCGCGGAGGCATTCAGGCTCCCTCCATGGTCCCAGTGGAGACTGGGTGCCCTGAGGGTGCCCAGAACAAAATGGCAGGCCCCAGGGCTGAAATCGGCCCTGGGAGGGGTGCCAACCAGGCCCCCCAAGGTACTCTTTAAAAGTTTTACAAGCATGCCGTCCACCCTCCCCTAAATAATATATGTATTTTTTTTTTAAAAGGCCGGTCTCTGGGGCTGAAATTGGCTAAGAGAAGGAGTGCCACACAGTCCCCCTCCCCTAATAAAACCAAATCATTTGTAAAAAAAAAGCCTGGCCGGGCAAGTCGCCTAAGGCCCCGCCTCCTTTCACCACCAATCTGTAAACGTGCCTCCTGGTGCACTGCTAGTTGGGGGATGACGTTCCCTTGGCTCCTGAGGGTCCTTGGGGGCCAACTACCCCTCCTGTTACCTCCCATAAGTCCCACACAGCGGGATTGCTGACAGGGCTTCAGAAGCCATGCCCCCATTCTCCACCACTCTGTAAATGCACCTCCTGGCACACTACTGGTTGGAGCATGAAGTCCCCTTGGATGCTGGGGGTCAGGAACCTCTCCTGTTACCTCCAGTATTTTTACACACAGCGGGATTGCTGTGAGCTGGTTGGAGGCCCCACCCATTTTCTCCGCCACTCTGCAAATGTGACTACTAGTTAAAAAATTCACTTAAAAAAACCAAAGGTTACAGGGACGTTAGAGTTAGGAAACAGAATTTAAAAAACTTTAGAAATTCACTTAAAAAATCAAAGGTTATAGGGACGTTATAGTTCAAAAATAGAATTTCGAAAAACATAGAAATTCACTGGAAAAAACAAAGGTTTCAGGGATTTTATAGTTCAGATTTAGGCTCAGATTTCACTCGTACAAAACCAGTGAAATTCAGCAGTTATAGTTACCTGAGCTAACAATAACTTACACCACCGCAATGCACTGCTTATGAGCTCACCTAATACATCACTCATGACATCACTGATGACATCACTGATGACATCATCAAGTGAGTGTAAGTCTGTTTAAGAGTTTATGGGTGCTAAACATATATACTAACCTACTACAAAAGTTAGATTAGTATACTATTACTAATGAGTGATACTATCTCTAACATGTGATCTGAGAGTGTGTGACTGTTTGTATCAGTGTGTGAGTGGCTGTATAGGTGTGTGAGTGCACACGTGAGCGACTGTATGGGTGAGTGAGTGTATTTCTGACTAGATCTGTAGGTGTGTGAGTAGTTGTGTCTCCTCCAACTGATGCTGTGCTTGTACCCTCCCACACACCATACAGGAAGATGCAGCCATGAGAGAAAGCTGCTGCTTAGCGTCTCGCCGTCCCGGCTCTCTTCTAGCTATCCGGCGAGGTGAGCTTTTAACTTTTAACCCCATCTTGGCTCGGGGGCCTCGGGGCATTAGCCCGCCTCCACCAAGGACCAGCCTTGATCTTGACAGCGTGAGGGTGTTTGGAGCCCCTGCATGCTTTTTAAAAAAAAAAAACAGTGTTGCCTGGTACCTTTGCTTTTGTTGCTTTTGCCACTTTAATGCTGCTGCTACAGCCGCTTTTACAGCCGGCGTCACTATGCCCGACCCGCTCTGGAAACATGCAGGTATGGGTGTACGGCAGGGCGAAAGACTGGTGATGCAGCAGGCAGTCTGTGTTTTTGGCAAGTAATGTGGGTTCTGCGCTGAGTTGGTCAGATGGGTGGTGCAGTACCCCCTCTAAAAAAACATTCAGTGAGCCCTCTGCAAAATATTCTGTGGCTGTGATGGGAAGAGCAGCAGCTGCCTGTAGTAGCTGCTGCAGCTACTGGATCTGGCTATTGGGAGCCATTGGAAGACAAGACCAGACCAGACTGGGGGTCTGAGTTCATAGTTAAGGCTTCACCACTACCACCGACCAGGCAAGCAAGTTGGTCAATAATTGAGTGGTCTGTAGCAGTGAAGAAGGTGTTCCCACAGTCCAGCTACTGTCTTCATTCCCACTCCTGTGACCTTGGCATATGTGTCTGTGTGGGTGGAAGCAGCAGTCAGCAAGAAAAGGGGCAGGAGGTAAGTGTACGCCGTTACTATTACTGCTATTACTTCTTTTGGTGCTGCTACGCTGTACTGTGGATTTTGTTGCCCAAGTGCTCAAGTGACATCACCACTGTTTATGCCTCCCTTCTGGACTTTATCCCTGCCTGTGCTCTGCGAATAACACCTCCTTGTACCTTGCACCCGGCCGTCCGAGGACCACAACGTTTTTTTGTGGGCTTGCTGAAGTCCTGCTGGGGTGGGCCTTGGTCCCCCAGCATCCACCCGGCCTGAGGAGGAGGGGCCAGGCACAACACCATTTAAGTACCGAGAGTAAAGCCCGGGCCAAGGGCGGGCCCGTCTACGCCCATTAGAGCCGGGAGGCGGCTGGGATGGGTCACCCACCTTGGTCCCTTGATTTCCTATGCCTGAGACCTGTACATGGACCTAAATGGGACAAAGAGTGCTAAGATGGGTAAGAGGAAATTGGGAGGGGTTAGAATACGGCACAACCTCCCCCCATAACCACCTCGCTTGATAGGATGATTCAGCGTACCATGACGGCCATTAAAATAGACCAGGCGGAAAGAAGGCTGTCCCTCTCTGCTGCAGTTGGGTCAGGCCCCTTTATTAATCCACCTGTCTCACCTTGCGCCGTAGCTTCTACGCTAAATTCCCATGAGCACTTAGCCTTGGCTTCAAAGGTACCAGTAACAAGTTCTAAATCTTTGCCATTGGGTTCTTGCTCCCCCGACAGTCCACATCTGTTGGAAATGGCCCTTTTTGCAGGGTTATCCCCAAACCTTTTGCTTCTTCTTCCTATTTGTTCCTGACCTGTCTTTGTTGGTTTCAGGACTCTGGGCACTTTATCACTGCTGATCAGTGCTAAAGTGCATATGCTCTCTGTGTAAATTGTGTTATGGATTGGTGTTTCCATGATTGGCTTATTTGATTTACTTGTCAGTCCCTAGTAAAGTGCACTGAGTGTTCCAGGGCCTGTAAATCAAATGCTACTAGTGGGCCTGCAGCACTGATTGTGCCACTCACATGAGTAGAGCTGAAAAGGTAACTCAGACCTGCCACTGGAGAGTCTGCGCGCAGTTTGTAACTGCCATGTCGACTTGGCAAGTGAACCCACTTGCCAGGCCCTATCCTTCCCTTTTCTTACATGTCAGTCACCCCTAAGGTAGGCCCAAGGTACCCCTGTGGGCAGGGTGCAGTGTATGTGAAAGGTAGGACATGCCCTGGTGTGTGTGGCATGTCCTGATAGTGAATTACTGCCAATTTCGTTTTTTCACTATTGCAAGGCTACCTGTTCCCATAGGACAGAATGGGGAGTTTGTTTATAACATCTTATGAACATAACTACCCCTGGGAACAAGGTAGAAAAATAAAGTTTTGTATGCCTGAACTCAGAATCTAAAAATGCATCTTTTAGTGAAGGTGATTTTTACATTCTGTGTTTGAAAATACCACTTTTAGAAAGTAGGTATTTTCTTGCTCAGCCATCCAGTAGGCCTCTGCTGGGGTTGTGGATTGACTGTCTGGGTTTTGGATGACAGGGGCTGGAGAGGAGCAGTGGCTCCAGAGAGTCTAGATGGGTCAGGGAAGGGCTGAATAGACCCGGGCTGCATTTAGAGTAGGGGGAGGAGATTTCCTTTCACCTGAATGGGCCTGGTCTGCCTCTGACAAAGCTGTCTCCACCTCCTGCCAGGAAGCTGCACCAGAGAGGACAGAACTGGTTCTGGCTGGGCACAGACACTCTCTGCCTGAGAGGACAAAGGATTCTGGGCTATAAAAAGTGGGGCCCAAACCCCTAAACTTTAGAACTCGCTGGAATCAAGGAACATGCCAAGAAGAAGAGCTGGAAGAGCTGCCAGGAGGAGTAATCAATCAATCAATCAATCATGTCACTTATAAAGCGCACTACATACCCGCGAGGGTCTCAAGGCGCTGGGGGAAGAGGGGGGTGGTGCTGCTACTGATCGAAGAGCCAGGTCTTGAGGAGTCTTCTGAAGGCCAGTAGGTCTTGGGTCTGTCGGAGGTTGGTGGGGAGGGTGTTCCAGGTCTTGGCGGCGAGGTGGGAGAAGGATCTGCCGCCGGCGGTCGTTTTCCGGATGCGGGGGACTGTGGCGAGGGCGAGGCTGGTCGGGTGGAGCTGGCGGGTGGGGGTGTAGAAGCTGAGTCATCTGTTGAGGTAGGCTGGTCCGGAGTTGTGGAGTGCTTTGTGTGCGTGGGTGAGGAGCTTGAAGGTTATCCTCTTGTTGACAGGGAGCCAGTGCAGGTCTCTCAGGTGGGGTGTGATGTGGCTGCGTCGGGGGATGTCGAGGATAAGACGTGCAGATGCGTTCTGGATGCGTTGCAGCCGTCTCAGGAGCTTAGCCGTCGTTCCTGCGTAGAGGGCGTTTCCGTAGTCTAGCCTGCTGGTGACGAGGGCCTGGGTGACTGTTTTTCTTGTTTTGGTGGGGATCCACTTGAAGATCCTGCGGAGCATTCGGAGGATGTTGAAGCAGGATGTGGAAACAGCGTTGACCTGCTTAGTCATGGAGAGGGTGGGGTCGAGGATGACCCCTAGGTTGCGTACGTGGTCGGTGGGTGGCGGGGCTGTTCCCAGTGATGTTGGCCACCAGGAGTCGTCCCAGGCTGAAGGGTTGGAACCAAGGATGAGGACCTCCGTCTTGTCCGAGTTCAGCTTCAGGCGGCTGGTCCTCATCCATTCGGCGACGGCCTTCATTCCTTCGTGGAGGTGGGCTTTGGCGGTGTGAGGGTCTTTGGTGAGGGAGAGGATCAGCTGGGTGTCGTCGGCGTAGGAGATGATGTTGAGGTTGTGCTGTCGGGCAATGTGGGCGAGGGGTGCCATGTAGATGTTGAACAGCGTTGGGCTGAGGGAGGAGCCTTGGGGTACGCCGCAGATGATCTTGGTGGCCTTGGATCGGAAGGGGGCGAGGCGGACGCTTTGTGTTCTGCCGGAAAGGAAGGATGTGGTCCAGTCCAGGGCCTTCTCTTGGATCCCGGCATCGTGAAGGCGTGTTCGTAGTGTGTGGTGGCAGACCGTGTGGAAGGCGGCTGATAGGTCCAGGAGGATGAGGGCTGCTGTTTCTCCGTTGTCTAGCAGGGTCCTGATGTCATCGGTGGTGGCGATGAGGGCGGTTTCGGTGCTGTGGTTGCTGCGGAAGCCGGACTGGGAAGGGTCCAGGATGTTGTTCTCCTCGAGGTAGCGGGTCAGTACTGCCCCTTTGCTGTGTTGTTGCTTTGTTGGGTTGGCCTGCAGTTGCTGCTTCTGCCTTGGGCAGTGAAAGGACTGGACAGAACGTTCTTTACTTGTGCTGAGTAACTCCAAGGGCCTGAAATCGAACTGGCCTCCTGTTCTGAAGTCTCAGGGACTGCAAAGACTTCACCAACCTCTGGGTACCGCTTCTGGAACCGCTGTTTCAGTTGACACAGAGAAGGGAACCGCAACCGACTACGTCACCGACTCCGTCGCTGGCTCTGTGTCCTGACGGCACCGCAGACCGCACCGTCTGCATCTCGCACTGCAACCCTGGTCTCACCGACGACGACGACCGCCGCCACCGACCCGCTGCTTGCACCGTGACCTGTGGGCACCGCAGTCCGCACCGCCTCGCTTCACTTCGCCATCCTGGTCTCACCGACGCTGTCGCTGCTGCTGACTCAACACCCGTGATCGCATCGTGGTTGGGGGCACCGCTCGTAAAGTTTCACAACACACTACCTCGTCCCACCCAGCTGTCTGGGCCGACCGACGCCAGCTCCCGCAAACCGGCTCTGTCGCCTGCACCGCAACCTGCCAGCACCGCATCGAGCACCGTCTCTCCCTGCACCATAAGCCTTGGTCTCACTGACGCTGTCTGGACGATCGTCACCGAGCAGCCGCCTGCACCGCATGGAGAGGACACTGCACCCTGCACTGCTTCCATTTTGCAACGCAACCGCAACGGTTGCCATGACCGGCTCGCACCACTGTGTAAGCCGCAACGAGAAAGGTACTGTTACCGAGTCTGTTCACGCTTTTGCTGGCCTGTATCGACGCGGTCGGCTGGAACTGTTAGACTCTGTTGTTTTCAGCATCGCGGTAGCCCCGGACGGAGCTACCGACTCGTACGAACTGTGTTTTTGAGGTATTTCTGCAGTTTAGAAGAGATCTTGCAAAGTATCTATTTTTCAAGTACTGTATTGTGGATTCTTTATCATTTTTGGTCTTGTTTTGAGTATATAAAGATATTGGATATTTTTCTAAACTGGTGTGGTGTCCTTTTGTAGTGCTTTCACTGTGTTACTGTTGGTTATGTGCAAATGCTTTGCACACTGCCTCTAAGATAAGCCTGACTGCTCGTGCCAAGCTACCAAGGGGGTGAGCAGGGGTTATTTTAGGAGTGTAACTCCCTTATCCTGACTAGAAGGAAGGGTCCCTACTTGGACAAGGTGCAAACCATTGCCAACTAGAGACCCCCATTTCTAACAACATGTTTGAAGGGAGGCAAAGCTCCCTAAGCGATTAACAAGAGCCAAAGTCAACGAAAAGGTCAATCAGCGCACTCCGTCCTCAAAATGCCCAGTTGCCACTATTACTACAACAGAAGCCGATTGATCCCTACCCTCAGTAAGAAATGATGCAGGTAAGAATGGGCTTGATGGGGGGGGGCACAATCTGTGGGTGGGGAGGTTTTGGACAAAGTAACATCTCTTTTGCGGACGAAACTGCTGCCAATATTTTCTGGACTAGATGTCGTAGATCGTGCTTTACTTGTTCTAAAAAAAAATGATGGGCGATTCAGAGCGGGCAACTCTTAATCCAGATAAGGCTGTCCTAGATGAGGCTGCTCCTTAAGGCACAAATGTGCAAAATCCCTGGGTGGGATGAAGTGGCCAATGATCAAGCAATCTAGATTTCGTGGGTAAAACCACTTAATCCAAGTCTTTTTTTGATCCACAAGGGGCCTGAGAACCTGGGAACAAGGAACAGGAAACTTGCATACTGTAAATAGGTTCAACGCACCCTTTGTGATTTGATGTTGTGCTTTGGGAGGTAGTGCGGTGTTCAATCCTCCCTGTCTCTAGAAGTGGTGTGATGACATGTTATTTATTACCATTATTGAGGGATGGGACATCTGCACATAATATATATATATATATATATATATATATATATACACTGAAAAAAAGTGGCATTATGAATCACATAAAGCATATATGTGTGTATACATATCTATATCTATACATATATATCTATATCTATCTATCTATCTATCTATATATATATTCCACAGTAAAAAAGCGGAAAAACATGTGTTGAGCAGGTGACGTCTCCACTGGAAGCATATTGCAGTTTTCGTCGGAGTCCAAAGGTAAAAAAAAAAACAAGCTCATCTTGGCAGGCATCTCCCTGCAAGCTGACCTTGTGGTCACGAGAGGGCCACAGACAGGACCCGGATGCTGCATCGCCAGCTGTCTGAAACCTCTCAATATTCGGCAGGGACCGTTTCTCCCAGAGAGCTTCTTGTCTCTGGAGCATAAACTGCTTCATTAGATCTCACTGCATCTTCTACCAGACTGACCTCTGCAATCCTGCGCTTGTACACTGAGGCCCGACAGAGATCACCTTTTGTTATGCTTCAAGGACTGGCTGACTGAGACAGCATCATTCACACAATCCGAGGTGCAGGTGACTGTGTGGACCTGTATGGTGTTTGACTCACCCCACGCAGAGAACACGTTGCCGGAACGGGAGAGGAATCAAAATTTTACTGACGTGATCAGGGGAAAGGTTATAAGGATGTGTCTAAGAAAAGTAGTTTTATTTGATAGTCTTCTGCCTTCACCGAGGCACTTTTTTACTTATCAATTACAGAGTCAGTACTTATTTTTCCAAACATCTCAAAAAGCTGTAATACTGTGCCTGGAGTGGTAAGTGGCTTATGTCATTTAACAGCTTGGCATGGATAGCACTGTGCTATTCCTATGCTTAAAGACTTTGCTGTAGAAATGGCAAAAGACTTTGTCCCTTTCTATCTCGGCGTGGATAGCACTGTGCTAATCCCATGCTTAAAAACTTTGATAGAAAAGCAGACATTTGAGGTGAGCAAATCTAGAGTGTCGCCGGTGTTGAGGGTGCTCTATACAGAAGCTGCCTTCCACCTAAACTTGGGAACTACCCAGAGTTCTCTTCTTCTTTTTTGCATATATGTATATATGTGTGTGTGTATATATATATATATATATATATATATATTATCTATTATCTACTGGCGGTCGCCAGTAGATAGTTATAGTTAGGACCTATTTTCCATAGGAAATCCGCGACATTCTATTTGAAATAACTCTCTTGCCGGTTGACGAATCTTCGCAAAATTTTCAAACTTTATGGCCCGCTCCGGTCCGCTCCTACCCTGAAAGTCTCGGGGTGATTCATCAAGCGGGGGCCGAGAAAAAAGGGGGTCCCAAAACGTGTTTTCCCCATTCATTTTCCCATAGGAAACTTTAGACACGGCTACAGCCCGAACTGCTGAACGGAATTACACCAAATTTGGCAAAGAGGTAGTTCTTGGTTCAGAAAGAACCCTTTTGTTAAATGGTGTAAATCCGTTCAGTAGTTGCGGAGAAATTAAAAAATAAGAGTCAAAAAATCAATTTCCCATAGGAAACTTTATGCAAGGCTACAGCCCGAACTGCTGAACGGAATTACACCAAATTTGGCAAAGAGGTAGTTCTTGGTTCAGAAAGAACCCTTTTGTTAAATGGTGTAAATCCGTTCAGTAGTTGCTGAGAAAATCAAAAGTAAAAACACATATATATCTGGGCGGAGCCTAACCACACATGTCATCGTGAGATCTGATTGGCTGTCAGCACTTCATCCTGGAATTGCTGGCAGCCATCTTGAGACCAATATACATGATAGTATCCCATTGAAATGCCTTGTAGTGAATCAAAGATTTTGAGGGTTACCAAAAGGAGAACTATTAAGGGTGATAACAGACTTTAGTTACATTAGAATTCATTTGTTGATGGTACCATACTAATTTCAGGAATTGTGGTGTGTTCTAAGGTGATTTTACCCTGTGAAAAACCTTCTGCTGGGATATCATGAATCATGTTTGAGAGAAAACTATTTTCACATGCTTGTCCCATACAGTTTTGGAAGGTGCTCCAGAAGCTAAAATGAGAGCATATTTTCTGTAAATTCACATTATCTTTCTCAGTCATGTGAGAATGAAGTCTGACATTCTCAGTAAAACATGTACATCCAACAAGGGCAGAGACTGTCAGTTGATTCCTTTGTGTTCTACTGCAGCTTCCCAGAGTGTTCTAAAGAACAACTAGAGTGCTAACAGCCTTACTTATGACAAAAGTATGGCACACCTGAAGCCATCTTGATTGGAATAAACTGGTAACACTTAAAACATTTAATTTAAAAGGAACAAAATGATGGGGTTCATTTTGTCATAGAAATTATGGTTAGTGCTATAGAAAGAAAAATTAGGACATGTTTCAAGTGAGATCTCAAATATCTTCCTGTTATATTTCAACAGGAGCAGCCTGTCAGTTGATGCCTTTGTGTTCTACTGCAGCTTCCCAGAGTGTTCTAAAGAACAACTAGAGTGCTAACAGCCTTACTTATGACAAAAGTATGGCACACCTGAAGCCATCTTGATTGGAATAAACTGGTAACACTTAAAAAGGAACAAACTGATGGGGTTCATTTTGTCATAAAAATTATGGGTAGTGCTGTAGAAAGAAAAATTAGGACATGTTTCAAGTGTGATCTCAAATATCTTCCTGTTATATTTCAACAGGAGCAGCCTGCCAGTTGATGCCTTTGTGTTCTACTGCAGCTTCCCAGAGTGTTCTAAAGAACAACTAGAGCGCTAACAGCCTTACTTATGACAAAAGTATGGCACACCGGAAGCCATCTTGATTGGAATAAACCGTTAATACTTAAAACATTTAATTTAAAAAGGAACAAAATGAGGGGTTCTTTTTTAAATAGAAATTATGGTTAGTGCTGCAGAAAGAAAAATGAGGGCATGTTTTAAGTGAGATCTCAAATCCTCTTCTATTTCATTAGAAAATTCTGACATGCAGACTGAAACAATCACTTTCAATACCAGCAGCAGACTTCCAGTTAACTCCCTGGTGAGCAGTAGCTTTAGTACAGTGATCTAATGAGCAACTAGAGTGCTAACATTCTGAATTTATGGCAAATGTGAGACACATCTGAATGCCTTCTTGATGGAATCAAAGTAAAAACTGAAAGCATTTCCTACTGAGGAGACTGCAGTAAATGAGGAAATTAGGAAACTTCATAACAAAGAAGTCTTCCAAGATGGCCACCAGAGAAAAAAGAGCCCAAATGTAGCACAAATATTACCCAGATGTAGCCCACATATAGCCCAATGACAAAAGTGTGCAAAACACTTTTTATTTTTAGTTTTTTTGCAGTTTTATGTAGTGCAGACTGGTCAGGTATTGGAGCGTTGCATCTTAAAACATGACCCCCTACACTACAAAAACACTACTGCACTACTCTAAACCCTAAAACACTACCCCAGCACGACTCCCTACACTACACAAGCACCACTGCACTATCCTAAACCCTAAAACACTACCCCCAGCATGACCCCCTACACTACACAAACACCACTGCACTACCCTAAACCCTAAAACACTACCCCCAGCACGATCCCCTACACTACCCAAACACCACTGCACTAACCTAAATCCTAAAACAATACCCCCAGCACGACCCCTACACTACCCAAACACCACTGCACTACCCTAAAACATGACCCCCTATACTACACAAACACCACTGCACTACCCTAAACCCTAAAACACTACCCCCAGCACGACCCCCTACACTACACAAGCACCACTGCACTACCCTAAACCCTAAAACACTACCCCCAGAACGACCCCCTACACTGCCCGAACAACACTGCACTGCCCTAAACCTTGAAACACCAGCCCCTGCACGACCCCCTACACTGGTCGAATACCACTGCACTGCCCTAAACCCTGAAACACCACCCCCAGCACGACCCCCTACACTGCCCGAACACCACTGCACTGCCCTAAACCCTGAAACACCACCCCCTTCACGACCCCCTACACTGCCCAAACACCACTGCACTGCCCTAAACCCTGAAACACCACCCCAGCACGGCCCCTACACTGCCCAAACACCACTGCACTGCCCTAAACCCTGAAACACTATCCCCGGCAAGACCCCCTACACTGCCCAAACACCACACCACTGCCCTAAACCCTGAAACATCACCCCCAGCAAGACCCCCTACACTGCCCGAACACCACTGCCCTAAACCCTGAAACACCACCCCAGCACGACCCCCTACACTGCCCGAACACCACTGCACTGCCCTAAACCCTGAAACACCACCCCCAGCACGACCCCCTACACTGCACGAACACCACTGCTCTGCCCAAAACCCTGAAACACCAGCCCCAGCACGACCCCTACACTGCCCGAACACCACTGCACTGCCCTAAACCCTGAAACACCAGCCCCAGCACGACCCCCTACACTGCCCGAACACCACTGCACTACCCTAAACCCAGAAACACCACCCCCAGCACGACCCCCTACACTGCCTGAGCATCACTGCACTGCCCTAAACCCTGAAACACCAGCCCCAGCATGACCCCCTACACTGCCTGAACACCACTGCACTGCCCTAAACCCTGAAACACCAGCCCCAGCACGACCACCTACACTGCACGAACACCACTGCACTGCCCTAAACCCTGAAACACCAGCCCCAGCATGACCCCTACACTGCCCGAACACCACTGCACTGCCCTAAACTGTGAAACACTAGCCCCAGCACGACCCCCTACACTGCCAGAACACCATTGCACTGCCCTAAACCCTGAAACACCAGCCCCAGCACAACCCCTACACTGCCTGAACACTACTGCACTGCCCTAAACCCTGAAACACCACCCCGTGCACGACCCCCTACACTGCCTGAACACCACTGCACTGCCCTAAACCCTGAAACACCATTACCCCTGCACGACCCCTACACTGCCCGAACACTACTGCACTGCCCTAAACCCTGAAACACCATCCCCAGCACGACCCCCTACACTGCATGAACACCCCTGCACTGCCCTAAACCCTGAAACACTACCCCCAGCAAGACCCCCTACACTGCCCGAACACCACTGCACTGCCCTAAACCCTGAAACATCACCCCCAGCAAGACCCCTACACTGCCCGAACACCACTGCCCTAAACCCTGAAACACCACCCCCAGCAAGACCCCCTACACTGCCCGAACACCACTGCACTACCCTAAACCCTACAACACTACCCCCAGCACGACCCCCTACACTACACAAGCACCACTGCACTACCCTAAACCCTAAAACACTATCCCCAGAACGACCCCCTACACTGCCCGAACACCACTGCACTGCCCTAAACCTTGAAACACCAGCCCCTGCACGACCCCCTACACTGTTCGAACACCACTGCACTGCCCTAAACCCTGAAACACCACCCCCAGCACGACCCCCTACACTGCCCGAACACCACTGCACTGCCCTAAACCCTGAAACACCACCCCTTCACGACCCCTACACTGCCCGAACACCACTGCACTGCCCTAAACCCTGAAACACCACCCCCAGCACGGCCCCCTACACTGCCCAAACACCACTGCACTGCCCTAAACCCTGAAACACTATCCCCAGCAAGACCCCCTACACTGCCCAAACACCACTCCACTGCCCTAAACCCTGAAACATCACCCCCAGCAAGACCCCCTACACTGCCCGAACACCACTGCCCTAAACCCTGAAACACCACCCCCAGCACGACCCCTACACTGCCCGAACACCACTGCACTGCCCTAAACCCTGAAACACCACCGCCAGCACGACCCCTACACTGCCCGAACACCACTGCTCTGCCCAAAACCCTGAAACACAAGCCCCAGCACGACCCCGTACACTGCCCGAACACCACTGCAAAACCCTAAACCCATAAACACCACCCCAGCACGACCCCCTACACTGCCTGAGCACCACTGCACTGCCCTAAACCCTGAAACACCAGCCCCAGCACGACCCCTACACTGCCCGAACACCACTGCACTACCCTAAACCCATAAACACCACCCCCAGCACGACCCCTACACTGCCCGAGCACCACTGCACTGCCCTAAACCCTGAAACACCAGCCCCAGCATGACCCCCTACACTGCCTGAACACTACTGCACTGCCCTAAACCCTGAAACACCAGCCCCAGCACGACCACCTACACTGCACGAACACCACTGCACTGCCCTAAACCCTGAAACACCAGCCCCAGCATGACCCCTACACTGCCCGAACACCACTGCACTGCCCTAAACCGTGAAACACTAGCCCCAGCATGACCCCCTACACTGCCAGAACACCATTGCACTGCCCTAAACCCTGAAACACCAGCCCCAGCACAACCCCCTACACTGCCCGAACACCACTGCACTGCCCTAAACCCTGAAACACCACCCCGTGCACGACCCCTACACTGCCCGAACACCACTGCACTGCCCTAAACCCTGAAACACCACCCCCAGCACGACACCCTACACTGCCCGAACACCACTGCACTGCCCTAAACCCTGAAACATCACCCCCAGCAAGACCCCCTACACTGCCCGAACACCACTGCCCTAAACCCTGAAACACCACCCCCAGCAAGACCCCTACACTGCCCAAACACCACTGCACTGCCCTAAACCCTGAAACACCATTCCCCCTGCACGACCCCCTACTCTGCCCGAACACTACTGCACTGGCCTAAACCCTGAAACACCACCCCCTGCATGACCCACTACACTGCCCGAACACCACTGCACTGCCCTAAACCCTGAAACACCATTCCCCCTGCACGACCCCCTACTCTGCCCGAACACTACTGCACTGGCCTAAACCCTGAAACACCATCCCCAGCACGACCCCCTATACAGCACGAACACCCCTGCATTGCCCTAAACCCTGAAACACTACCCCCAGCAAGACCCCCTACACTGCCCAAACACCACTGCACTGCCCTAAACCCTGAAACATCACCCCCAGCAAGACCCCCTACACTGCCCGAACACCACTGCCCTAAACCCTGAAACACCACCCCCAGCAAGACCCCCCACACTGCCCGAACACCACTGCACTGCCCTAAACCCTGAAACACCAGCCCCAGCACGACCCCCTACAGTGCCCGAACACCACTGCACTACCCTAAACCCTGAAACACCACCCCCTGCATGACCCACTACACTGCCCGAACACCACTGCACTGCCCTAAACCCTGAAACACCACCCCCAGCACGACCCCCTACACTGCCCGAACACCACTGTACTGCCCTAAACCCTGAAACACCACCCCTTCACGACCCCTACACTGCCCAAACACCACTGCACTGCCCTAAACCCTGAAACACCACCCCCAGCACGGCCCCCTACACTGCCCAAACACCACTGCACTGCCCTAAACCCTGAAACACTATCCCCGGCAAGACCCCCTACACTGCCCAAACACCACACCACTGCCCTAAACCCTGAAACATCACCCCCAGCAAGACCCCTACACTGCCCGAACACCACTGCCCTAAACCCTGAAACACCACCCCAGCACGACCCCCTACACTGCCCGAACACCACTGCACTGCCCTAAACCCTGAAACACCACCCCCAGCACGACCCCCTACACTGCACGAACACCACTGCTCTGCCCAAAACCCTGAAACACCAGCCCCAGCACGACCCCCTACACTGCCCGAACACCACTGCACTGCCCTAAACCCTGAAACACCAGCCCCAGCATGACCCCCTACACTGCCCGAACACCACTGCACTACCCTAAACCCTGAAACACCAGCCCCAGCATGACCCCCTACACTGCCCGAACACCACTGCACTGCCCTAAACCCTGAAACACCAGCCCCAGCATGACCCCCTACACTGCCCGAACACCACTGCACTGCCCTAAACCCTGAAACACCAGCCCCAGCACGACCACCTACACTGCACGAACACCACTGCACTGCCCTAAACCCTGAAACACCAGCCCCAGCATGACCCCCTACACTGCCCGAACACCACTGCACTGCCCTAAACTGTGAAACACTAGCCCCAGCACGACCCCCTACACTGCCAGAACACCATTGCACTGCCCTAAACCCTGAAACACCAGCCCCAGCACAACCCCTACACTGCCCGAACACTACTGCACTGCCCTAAACCCTGAAACACCACCCCGTGCACGACCCCTACACTGCCCGAACACCACTGCACTGCCCTAAACCCTGAAACACCACCCCCAGCATGACACCCTACACTGCCCGAACACCACTGCACTGCCCTAAACCCTGAAACACCATTACCCCTGCACGACCCCCTACACTGCCCGAACACTACTGCACTGCCCTAAACCCTGAAACACCATCCCCAGCACGACCCCCTACACTGCATGAACACCCCTGCACTGCCCTAAACCCTGAAACTCTACCCCCAGCAAGACCCCCTACACTGCCCGAACACCACTGCACTGCCCTAAACCCTGAAACATCACCCCCAGCAAGACCCCCTACACTGCCCGAACACCACTGCCCTAAACCCTGAAACACCACCCCCAGCAAGACCCCCTACACTGCCCGAACACCACTGCACTACCCTAAACCCTACAACACTACCCCCAGCACGACCCCTACACTACACAAGCACCACTGCACTACCCTAAACCCTAAAACACTATCCCCAGAACGACACCCTACACTGCCCGAACACCACTGCACTGCCCTAAACCTTGAAACACCAGCCCCTGCACGACCCCTACACTGTTCGAACACCACTGCACTGCCCTAAACCCTGAAACACCACCCCCAGCATGACCCCCTACACTGCCCGAACACCACTGCACTGCCCTAAACCCTGAAACACCACCCCTTCACGACCCCCTACACTGCCCGAACACCACTGCACTGCCCTAAACCCTGAAACACCACCCCCAGCACGGCCCCCTACACTGCCCAAACACCACTGCACTGCCCTAAACCCTGAAACACTATCCCCAGCAAGACCCCCTACACTGCCCAAACACCACTCCACTGCCCTAAACCCTGAAACATCACCCCCAGCAAGACCCACTACACTGCCCGAACACCACTGCCCTAAACCCTGAAACACCACCCCCAGCACGACCCCTACACTGCCCGAACACCACTGCACTGCCCTAAACCCTGAAACACCACCCCAGCACGACCCCCTACACTGCCCGAACACCACTGCTCTGCCCAAAACCCTGAAACACAAGCCCCAGCACGACCCCCTACACTGCCCGAACATCACTGCAAAACCCTAAACCCATAAACACCACCCCCAGCACGACCCCCTACACTGCCTGAGCACCACTGCACTGCCCTAAACCCTGAAACACCAGCCCCAGCACGACCCCCTACACTGCCCGAACACCACTGCACTACCCTAAACCCATAAACACCACCCCCAGCACGACCCCCTACACTGCCTGAGCACCACTGCACTGCCCTAAACCCTGAAACACCAGCCCCAGCATGACCCCTAAACTGCCTGAACACCACTGCACTGCCCTAAACCCTGAAACACCAGCCCCAGCACGACCACCTACACTGCACGAACACCACTGCACTGCCCTAAACCCTGAAACACCAGCCCCAGCATGACCCCCTACACTGCCCGAACACCACTGCACTGCCCTAAACCGTGAAACACTAGCCCCAGCACGACCCCCTACACTGCCAGAACACCATTGCACTGCCCTAAACCCTGAAACACCAGCCCCAGCACAACCCTTCTACACTGCCCGAACACCACTGCACTGCCCTAAACCCTGAAACACCACCCCGTGCACGACCCCCTACACTGCCCGAACACCACTGCACTGCCCTAAACCCTGAAACACCACCCCCAGCACGACACCCTACACTGCCCGAACACCACTGCACTGCCCTAAACCCTGAAACATCACCCCCAGCAAGACCCCTACACTGCCCGAACACCACTGCCCTAAACCCTGAAACACCACCCCCAGCAAGACCCCCTACACTGCCCGAACACCACTGCACTGCCCTAAACCCTGAAACACCATTCCCCCTGCATGACCCCCTACTCTGCCCGAACACTACTGCACTGGCCTAAACCCTGAAACACCACCCCCTGCATGACCCACTACACTGCCCGAACACCACTGCACTGCCCTAAACCCTGAAACACCATTCCCCCTGCACGACCCCCTACTCTGCCCGAACACTACTGCACTGGCCTAAACCCTGAAACACCATCCCCAGCACTGTGAGAAGTTGGCCTGGTATATGCTGTTCACTAATTAAAGTGGACACCTTGCACCAGGGCAAATCGACTCTTATGGTAGATAGGTTTAAGACAACCTTTTAAAGAAAGCTATCCTAGTGGTAGCTGTGGAGAGCAGCCTTCAGGCTAAGTCTCGGAGGAATGTAAAGCAGCTTGTTTTACCATATAATCTCTTGAATCACCAAATGAAAAGACACCACACAGGTATATATATCAAATATATATGTATTTATTTCTAAATAACTCTCTACTAATCTCTTTATGAGATTAGAAGACAAACATATGCACAAATCAACGTTTCACAATAAGTTAAGCACAAAATATGGCTGGGGCCCTAGGGGCGTACCAGACCATATACTAAGTAAGAGACTTAGGGACAACGACTTGCAGGGAGACAAGGCCTAGGGCCTTCAGAAGTGCAGGGGCCTCACGAAACCACCCAAGGCAGGTAAGTAAAGGACCCACGGGGGACGCGTGCAGTGTGGATACACAGGCGCGGATCGCCGTTAACTTCAATGGGGCAAGTCGCGGTTGGAAATAAAGAGTTTTAGGGTACTTCGGGAGAACCTACAAGCAAGTCACTTACAGGGTAAGTAGTTCTAGGGCCCACACCCACAGGAGCACCGTAGTGCTGGAGTTACCTCACCCAGGGAAGCCGGGTGCATAGGTGTCCTTTGGTGTCGGGTCGCGGCGTCGTTTTCAATGGCGAACAAAGAAGACTTGCTGCTTGCGGGAGCTGAAGAAGTGTCCGGTGGAATCCAAGCCTGGATTCTGAAGAAGGAGGACCTGAAAGCAGAGGGGACAGTGTTCAAAGTCACTTGGCAGTGACTCGGGGCAAGGAAGATGGATGCCCACCGTCGTCGAGTGATTCAGGTCGGTTGCGGGTGCCTTGACTCTTCAGCCACGTGGTCCAGGAGGCGTCGACGATGATCAGGAGCTGGATTCGGTGTGTCCCTCAACGTCTGCAGCTGACTGCGGTGTCGGCAACTCGATCGGAGCCAATAAGCCTTGGCAGCCGCAAGTCTCGGGGAGATGAAGAAAAGTCGATGGCGCAGACCAGCAAGGTCTGTGGAACTCACCCAGCAAGGGTAAGTCAGGGCAGGCCTGGAACAACCAGGGGAGCCCTTTGGTTTCTTTAAGAAGTCTTCTGGGGACCCACAAGCCAGCGGGCAAGGGATCGCAAAGACACCTCGGACGGAATCACTCAACAGGAGCCCACGGTCACTCGGGACGGTGTAGGCCTCTGATCTTCGGAGGGATTCCTGCTGGAGGGCGGGACCACACGTGGTCCAAAGCACAGGTTCGTAGAACGTTGTGAAGGGGTTGCACTCGACAATAGTGCACGGTACCCAGGGGTCGCGGTTCCTCGTTACTCGTGGGGTCCACTTGCCTCAGCTTCGCTGGGGACTCACGATGGCCTGGGAGAGGTCAGGAAATCCACTTCCTGGGCTGCAGGGACTTCGGACTCCGGCGGGAGCGGCGTAGTTTGCGACCGTCGTTGTCGTTTTTGGTGCCTGCCAAGCAGGGGAGTCACTCCTTGACTCCAAGGGAGATTCTTCTGTCTTCCAAAGGTAGTGGAACGTCGAAGGGCCAGGATTCTTCTGTAGAGTGTCGTCCAGGGGTTATCTGCTTTGCAATGGCAAGGTTCCCCTCTTATACTAAAAAGAGGGGTAGGACTAGCTCTATGACCCCACCTATGGGAGGGTCAAGGGAGGGGTGGCTACACCCACTTCCCTTTGTCCAGTTTCGCGCCAGAGCAGGGGCAGGTAGCCCCTGAGCTGGTTTGAACTGGCATATGCACAGAGGAGCCTTTTGCTCCCTCAGTCCAGGACTTCAAAGCACTCTAAGAGTGCACCCACCCAGCCCCAATACACATTATCCTGTCTGGGGAGGTGGTCACACCTCCCTGCAACAGGAAACCTATTGTCCAGGCCTCCCCTGCCGGAGTTTCGCCCAGCAGCAGGAGGCCAGACCTGTGTCCGTGGCAGCAGCATCCATTTTGTGATGCCAGGGCTTCAGAAAGAAGTTACCGGGTAAGCCAGAGTTAACATGTCTTTCCCTCTAGAAGGGTGGAATGCTACCCCCGCCGCCAGGATTGGCGGGGGGGTAGTATTCCAAGATGTTTGACACCAAACACGACATGTTTAGGTGCAGCCATTCCAAAGTTAGCATTTTACCGCGAGGATATAATGCGCTTAAGAGTATATGGTCAGGCTGCACTACAAACAGCATCAGAGATGGTCTCCGAACGCTGCAGAGGGGCCCTGCTCATGCAGGGGCACCCTCTCACATAGGAACCATGCACTCTGCCTTTAGGATTGATAAGGCCTGCCTTAGGAGTGACTTATAGGTTTATATGTGTGTATGTATTTAGTGATATAGGTAACCTATATCACAGTAAGGGGTGCATGCACCACCCTACCCAGGCTGCAGTAGCAGACCTGTGGTGTCAGTTTGGATGGCCTTCCAGGGGTGGCATAATACATGCTGCAGCCCCTGGTAGGCCTCTGAGGTACCTATGCCCTTGGTACATAGTATACCATATACTAGGGACTTATAAGGGCACTCCAGATTCCAATCAGAGATGTGCCTAAGGCACATGGAAACCTTTTACAGAGAAAGCAGATAGACTGGGGCCCTGAATAGCAGGATCCCAGTCCAACTAAGTCATAAACCAGCAAAACACCATAAAAAAAGTGGGGGCAACCATATAGTCAGATTCCACCTTCCTACATAACCCCCCCAAACGAAAGGAGATAAGGCTAACCTTGGCCAGTTGAGCCTTCATTGACTAAGTGGTCATATAAGGAAGCACCTGCACTAGCATGGTTGCCCCCTGTCTTATGGTCCACTAAGCAATCCCTCACCCTAAGGGTATGAGAGGGTCTCCACCATGGGGAATCACTACCTGTGGTGTGCTTAGGTAAAGTACAAGGCTGGTGAGGTGTCTGAGTAGGGAAGTGAGGCCCTAGGAATGTTGGCCTCAGCTTCCTCAGATCACTGGTCACCATGTATGCCTGTCTTTCCATGACTGAGTTGCACTTTGCTCTAAGGGTCAACCTTTGGCTGCCAACAGCTGGGGGTTGGGTCCCTTTGGATGGACTACTGGAGGGACATGGCAGGTTTGGAACCTTCTGGTCCCAGGTTTGCCCTTGCCTACCAGAGTCCTTCTGGGGAGGTCCCTACATAAAGGTATGGGGGATCCCTCAGTGTGTAGAGGAATTTTCACCTGGCTAGGGCTACTAGACTGGGTGCCCCTAATCTGCTGATGGGGGCTTCCTCTGGACAGGGGGCCCTGGGGGTCCACTGACCTCCCTGACCTCTGCAGCCCTGGGCTGACTGAGGCAGGGTAGAGAGGGGCAGGTTACCTGCTCCAGACGGGGTACCACCTTGGAAGGGTCCTCTGCCATCAGGGGTGTGGCCAGGCCAGGCCTGACTACCTCTGTGGCAGTTCCTTCACTAGGGGTAGGGTCAGTTCCCTGAGGAGGCTGACCCTTACCTACTGTCTGGGGGAAGAAGACTTTTCTTCAACCCTTGTGCTCTCTTTTGGGGGAGAGTGGGCCATTCTTTCAGGCTCCATCTCTCCAAATTCTTGGGCTGGGGCTGTGGCCATCACAGCCCCACTAACCTTTACAGGGACGCCCAACATCCTAAGATGGGTTTGGTGTTCCACTTCAGCCCAGGCTGAAATTTCCAGATCATTGCCCATCAGGCAATCTACAGGTAGGGTTGGGGACACTGCCACTCTTTTTGGGCTTGTGACCCCCTCCCAGCTGAGATTGACTATGGCCATGGGGTGATCTGTTCTGACACCATCAATGTTGGTCACCTGGTATTTAAACTCAGGTAAAAGCTGGTGAGGGGGACTAGTTTCCCTGCCACCATGGTGACACTAGCCCCTGTGTCCCTAAATGCCACAGCTTTCTGACCATTAATTATGGCTCCAGTCTGTACCTGCCCAATGCATTGGGACCCATGGTAAAGGTGGCAAATCCTACACCACCATCAGAGTCAGAGGAGTCTGTTGAGGGGTCCTGTCTAAACTAGGGCCCACCTCTGTTCCTCTTGCAAAAGCACCTAACTTTTTGGGTACACTACTCCCAACTGGAGGATTACTACTGGTAGTACCAGGAGGGGTGGTAGTAGTTGTTGGAGGAACATTTTCTTTATTGCCAATCCTGGGGCAACTGGGATCAGTTTTCCAGTGTCCAGGCTTTTTACAGACATGGCAATAGGGTTTCTTTTCAGGAGAGGAAGGAGTTTGGGACCCACCCCCAGAAGAGGACTTTTGGGGCCCTGTAGTGGATTTATCCTTAGATTTATCCCCACCTTTCTCTTGGGACTTGGTAGAATCTTTCTTCTGGTCACCACCCTGATTTCTAGTTTTTACTCTGGTTCTGACCCACTTGTCTGCCTTCTTTCCCAATTCTTGGGGAGAGGTCAGATCAGAGTCCACCAGATACTGGTGCAAAAGCTGGTTTTGACAATTATTAAGGATCTGCTCCCTCATAATCAAATTGTACAATCCTAAAAAGTCCTGCACTTTGTTGCCATGTATCCAACCTTCCAGAGCCTTTGTAGCACAATCTACAAAATCAACCCAGTCTTGAGTCTGAGCTTTTTGGGTGTCTCTGAACTTCAACCTATACTGTTCAGTGGTTAGGCCAAACCCATCTATCAGAGCACTCTTCAAGACTGTGTAATTGTCAGCATCCTCTTCTCTTACAGTGAGGAGCTTGTCTCTACCTTTGTCTGCAAAGGAGAGCCACAAGATTGCTGCCCACTGCCTCTGGGGACCTTCTGAACTTTACAGGCCCTCTCCAGTGCAGTTATCCATTTGTGGATGTCATCCCCACTCTGGTAGGGAGGGACAATCTTGTTTAGGTTTCTATGGTCATAAGACCTGTCCCTATCTCTAGGGATATTGCTGCCACCATGGGACTCTAGTCCCAACTTTCTTCTCTCCCTGAGGAGATCTAGGGATTCCCTATCTAAAGCCAGTTGCTTTTTTCTGATTTCCAGCTGAGTTTCCTCATACCGGACCAGCCTGGCTCTCCTCTCATGAGAGGATTCCCTCCTGTGAGAGGAGACAGAGCTCCCTATAGAGGTGCCAGAGTGGTTAGACTCCTGAGAAGGAGATCTAGACTTCCTGGGCACACTCTTAATCCTTCCTGGGGGGACAAAGAGGGCATCATTTTGATCATCCTCATCATCATCCACAGGAGGGATTGGGTTTTCCAGGTCAGGGTCATTGTCACCCTCCTGGCCAGTTTCAGAGGGGGGCTGGGGGTATTGGTACCCCTGGCCTCCTCCTCTTCTTCTGCCCCACCCTCAGCTCCTACCCCTTCAGTCCCTACAGGCTTACTAAGGTCATAAGCCACCAACAACTCCTTGAGGTGTTGGGTGGTGGGGCTTTGGCCTGCCCTTATTTTTCTCAAGTTGCATAAAGCTCTCAATTCTAAGAATGGGAGTGTATCATACTTGGAGGGTGGAAGCTCAATGGCTTCCTGCAAGGATTCTTTGGATCCTCCCCTTAAAGACATTCTAGTGTTGTGCAGTGTTGTACTACCTACACTAGTTTGTGGCCTACTGATCCTAGCTTGAGCTGTGGAAAGGGTGTGCTATCCCTTGGCACCCAGCTCTAAGTTCAGTAGAACTTATTGATACTAAGCTTGACTTTATATGTACCTTGAGTACCTATAATGGTTTTCAGTTAGTAATTCAAATAGAGATTTTCTGGTAAAACAATGGCAAGCTGGAATGCCACACGCTGCCCACCAATGTGAGAAGTTGGCCTGGTATATGCTGTTCACTAATTAAAGTGGACACCTTGCACCAGGGCAAATCGACTCTTATGGTAGATAGGTTTAAGACAACCTTTTAAAGAAAGCTATCCTAGTGGTAGCTGTGGAGAGCAGCCTTCAGGCTAAGTCTCGTAGGAATGTAAAGCAGCTTGTTTTACCATATAATCTCTTGAATCACCAAATGAAAAGACACCACACAGGTATATATATCAAATATATATGTATTTATTTCTAAATAACTCTCTACTAATCTCTTTATGAGATTAGAAGACAAACATATGCACAAATCAACGTTTCACAATAAGTTAAGCACAAAATATGGCTGGGGCCCTAGGGGCGTACCAGACCATATACTAAGTAAGAGACTTAGGGACAACGACTTGCAGGGAGACAAGGCCTAGGGCCTTCAGAAGTGCAGGGGCCTCACGAAACCACCCAAGGCAGGTAAGTAAAGGACCCACGGGGGACGCGTGCAGTGTGGATACACAGGCGCGGATCGCCGTTAACTTCAATGGGGCAAGTCGCGGTTGGAAATAAAGAGTTTTAGGGTACTTCGGGAGAACCTACAAGCAAGTCACTTACAGGGTAAGTAGTTCTAGGGCCCACACCCACAGGAGCACCGTAGTGCTGGAGTTACCTCACCCAGGGAAGCCGGGTGCATAGGTGTCCTTTGGTGTCGGGTCGCGGCGTCGTTTTCAATGGCGAACAAAGAAGACTTGCTGCTTGCGGGAGCTGAAGAAGTGTCCGGTGGAATCCAAGCCTGGATTCTGAAGAAGGAGGACCTGAAAGCAGAGGGGACAGTGTTCAAAGTCACTTGGCAGTGACTCGGGGCAAGGAAGATGGATGCCCACCGTCGTCGAGTGATTCAGGTCGGTTGCGGGTGCCTTGACTCTTCAGCCACGTGGTCCAGGAGGCGTCGACGATGATCAGGAGCTGGATTCGGTGTGTCCCTCAACGTCTGCAGCTGACTGCGGTGTCGGCAACTCGATCGGAGCCAACAAGCCTTGGCAGCCGCATGGTCTCGGGGAGATGAAGAAAAGTCGATGGCGCAGACCAGCAAGGTCTGTGGAACTCACCCAGCAAGGGTAAGTCAGGGCAGGCCTGGAACAACCAGGGGAGCCCTTTGGTTTCTTTAAGAAGTCTTCTGGGGACCCACAAGCCAGCGGGCAAGGGATCGCGAAGACACCTCGGGCGGAATCACTCAACAGGGGCCCACGGTCACTCGGGACGGTGTAGGCCTCTGATCTTCGGAGGGATTCCTGCTGGAGGTCGGGACCACACGTGGTCCAAAGCACAGGTTCGTAGAACGTTGTGAAGGGGTTGCACTCGACAATAGTGCACGGTACCCAGGGGTCACGGTTCCTCGTTACTCGTGGGGTCCACTTGCCTCAGCTTCGCTGGGGACTCACGATGGCCTGGGAGAGGTCAGGAAATCCACTTCCTGGGCTGCAGGGACTTCGGACTCCGGCGGGAGCGGCGTAGTTTGCGACCGTCGTTGTCGTTTTTGGTGCCTGCCAAGCAGGGGAGTCACTCCTTGACTCCAAGGGAGATTCTTCTGTCTTCCAAAGGTAGTGGAACGTCGAAGGGCCAGGATTCTTCTGTAGAGTGTCGTCCAGGGGTTATCTGCTTTGCAATGGCAAGGTTCCCCCTCTTATACTAAAAGAGGGGATGGACTAGCTCTATGACCCCACCTATGGGAGGGTCAAGGGAGGGGTGGCTACACCCACTTCCCTTTGTCCAGTTTCGCGCCAGAGCCGGGGCAGGTAGCCCCTGAGCTGGTTTGAACTGGCATATGCACAGAGGAGCCTTTTGCTCCCCCAGTGCAGGACTTCAAAGCACTCTAAGAGTGCACCCACCCAGCCCCAATACACATTATCCTGTCTGGGGAGGTGGTCACACCTCCCTGCAACAGGAAACCTATTGTCCAGGCCTCCCCTGCCGGAGTTTCGCCCAGCAGCAGGAGGCCAGACTTGTGTCTGTGGCAGCAGCATCCATTTTGTGATGCCAGGGCTTCAGAAAGAAGTTACCGGGTAAGCCAGAGTTAACATGTCTTTCCCTCTAGAAGGGTGGAATGCTACCCCCGCCGCCAGCATTGGCGGGGGGTAGTATTCCAAGATGTTTGACACCAAACACGACATGTTTAGGTGCAGCCATTCCAAAGTTAGCATTTTACCGCGAGGATATAATGCGCTTAAGAGTATATGGTCAGGCTGCACTACAAACAGCATCAGAGATGGTCTCCGAACGCTGCAGAGGGGCCCTGCTCATGCAGGGGCACCCTCTCACATAGGAACCATGCACTCTGCCTTTAGGATTGATAAGGCCTGCCTTAGGAGTGACTTATAGGTTTATATGTGTGTATGTATTTAGTGATATAGGTAACCTATATCACAGTAAGGGGTGCATGCACCACCTTACCCAGGCTGCAGTAGCAGACCTGTGGTGTCAGTTTGGATGGCCTTCCAGGGGTGGCATAATACATGCTGCAGCCCCTGGTAGGCCTCTGAGGTACCTATGCCCTTGGTACATAGTATACCATATACTAGGGACTTATAAGGGCACTCCAGATTCCAATCAGAGATGTGCCTAAGGCACATGGAAACCTTTTACAGAGAAAGCAGATAGACTGGGGCCCTGAATAGCAGGATCCCAGTCCAACTAAGTCATAAACCAGCAAAACACCATTAAAAAAGTGGGGGCAACCATATAGTCAGATTCCACCTTCCTACAAGCACGACCCCCTACACTGCCCGAACACCACTGCAATGCCCTAAACCCTGAAACACCACCCCCAGCACGACCGCCTACACTGCCCGAAAACCACTGCACTGCCCTAAACCCTGAAACATCACCCCCAGCAAGACCCCCTACACTGCCCGAACACCACTGCCCCTAAACCCTGAAACACCACCCCCAGCAAGACCCCCACACTGCCCGAACACCACTGCACTGCCCTAAACCCTGAAACACCAGCCCCAGCACGACCCCCTACAGTGCCCGAACACCACTGCACTGCCCTAAACCCTGAAACACCACCCCCTGCATGACCCACTACACTGCCCGAACACCACTGCACTGCCCTAAACCCTGAAACACCACCCCCAGCACGACCCCCTACACTGCCCGAACACCATTGCACTGCCCTAAACCCTGAAACACCACCCCTACACGACCCCCTACACTGCCCGAACACTACTGCACTGCCCTAAACCCTGAAACACCGCCCCCAGCATGACCCCCTACACTGCACAAACACTACTGCACTGCCCTAAACCTTGAAACACCAGCCCCAGCAAGACCCCCTACACTGCCCGAACACCACTGCACTGCCCTAAACCCTGAAACATCACCCCCAGCAAGACCCCCTACACTGCCCGAACACCACTGCCCTAAACCCTGAAACACCACCCCCAGCAAGACCCCCTACACTGCCCGAACAACACTGCAGTGCCCTAAACCCTAAAACACCACCCCCAGCACGGCCCCATACACTGCCCGAACACCACTGCTCTGCCCAAAACCCTGAAACACCAGCCCCAGCACGACCCCCTACACTGCCCGAACACCACTGCACTGCCCTAAACCCTGAAACACCACCCCCAGCACGACCCCTACACTGTCCGAACACCACTGCACTGCCCTAAACCCTGAAACACCAGCCCCTGCATGACCCCCTACACTGCCCGAACACCACTGCACTGCCCTAAACCCTAAAACTCTACCCCCAGCATGACCCCCTACACTGCCCGAACACCACTGCACTGCCCTAAACCCTGACTCACCACCCCCTGCACGACCCCTTACACTGCCCGAACACCACTACACTGCCCTAAACCCAGAAACACCACCCCCAGCACGACCCCTACACTGCCCAAACACCACTGCACTGCCCTAAACCCTGAAACACCACCCCCAGCACGACCCCCTACACTGTCCGAACACCACTGCACTGCCCTAAACCCTGAAACACCAGCCCCTGCATGACCCCCTACACTGCCCGAACACCACTGCACTGCCCTAAACCCTGAAACACCACCCCCAGCACGACCCCCTACACTGCCTGAACACCACTGCCCTAAACCCTGAAACACCACCCCCAGCAAGACCCCTACACTGCCCGAATACCACTGCACTGCCCTAAAGCCTGAAACACCACCTCCAACACAACCCCCTACACTGCCTGAACACCATTGCTCTGCCCTAAACCCTGAAACACTGCCCGCAGCAAGATCCCCTACACTGCCCGAACACCACTGCACTGCCCTAAACCCTGAAACATCACCCCCAGCAAGACCCCCTACACTGCCCGAACACCACTGCCCTAAACCCTGAAACACCACCCCCAGCACGACCCCCTACACTGCTCGAACACCACTGCACTGCCCTAAACCCTGAAACACCACCCCCAGCACGACCCCCTACACTGCCCGAACACCACTGCTCTGCCCAAAACACTGAAACACCAGCCCCAGCATGACCCCCTACACTGCCCGAACACCACTGCACTGCCCTAAACCCTGAAACACCAGCCCCAGCACGAACCCCTACACTGCCCGAACACCACTGCACTACCCTAAACCCAGAAACACCACCCCCAGCACGACCCCCTACACTGCCCGAGCACCACTGCCTGCACTGCCCTAAACCCTGAAACACCAGCCCGACCCCCTACACTGCCTGAACACTACTGCACTGCCCTAAACCATGAAACACCATCCCCAGCACGACCCCCTACACTGCACGAACACCACTGCACTGCCCTAAACCCTGAGGGGGCTAGTTGGGCCTCAGGGACCCTCAGGATTCAAGGGGACTTAATCCTGCAACTTAAAACGCGCCACGGGGCGCGTTTGCACACGCGTTTTAAGAGGTAGTTTTAATCCCCCTGCCCTATTATGTACTGGGGACTTACAGAGGAGGTCATGCTAATCACAGGGGTACCCCAACGCATAGTGTTCCCTAGTGTATGCAGGTGTTTTCACTGTATTCTAAGTGTCTTTTAGCATAGCACTGACTCTGGTTAGTCAGAGTCAGTTACCACCAGTACCCGTCTGAAAAAGTTGTGGGCACAGGATGATTTTGCAACATGGCCTCTTTCTGCTCCTCTGTTGGTTCTTTCTGCACACCTTTTGCTTCTTCCTGCACTTTTCTTCGTCTTTGTGGACTTCTGTCGCTTCTTTCTGCATTTCTTTTGCTTCTTTCTGCGCGTTTTTTCTTCTTTCTTCACATGTCCTACCTCTGTAGGCATAGTTAGAAACTAGCATTTAAAAAACCTTTGAAATTCACTTAAAAAATCATAGGTTTCAGGCACGTTATAGTTAGAAATTAGCCTTTAAAAAACCTTTGAAATTCACTGAAAAAACCATAGGTTTCAGACACGTTATAGTTAGAAATTAGCATTTAAAAACCTTTGAAATTCACTGAAAAACCATGGTCAGTGACATCACTGATGACATCACTGATGACATCTCAAATGACATCACTGATGACATCATCCATGTGATAATTTCATGCATCTTCTCACACCCTAATATAGCTTTTGATACACCCACTCTAAATTACAGACTGCCATTCTCAAAACCATACACACTCCAATACCAATAACTACATACCCACTCACTGATTCTTAGGTCTACACACACACATCTACTCACTCACCCGTACAGTCACTCATACTTACAGTCACTCAGTACAGGACTATCATATGCACTCATACACCTATATAAACACTCACACACCGCCACTCATCCATAGAGGTACTCACACACCTAGTCAGTCATGCAAAAAATTAATCACACACCCATTTACTCACCTATACAGTTATACACACACCAGCTCACTTACTCATACAAATACTAGCACATTCTTACGCTCTTATACAATAACTGATACAAGCACACACGCATCCATACAGCCACTCTCACAATCACACACTCTCACTTATAGCCATTTAAATACTCTAACACACATATATACTGCCTTTTACATATGTAGTTACTCGCACATGTACCACTGAGATATACATTCACTCACTAACACACCCATACACACACTCACCCACCCAAGCAGTCCATCACAGATGCACTCTTGAAATCATGCACCCAGTGAATCACCCACTCACACATCTATGTACAGAGTCACACACACCCCACCCACACAAACACTCAGGCAGCCATACAGATACTCAGAGAACCAATCAATAACCCATATAGACACTCATGTAGCTATTCGCAAATCCATGCATCCACTTACACACCAACAAACAGACGGATACAGACATTCACACAGTTTAGTCACTAACCCATGCATTCAGTAAGATACGTTTAATCACTCACTTGTAGAGTCAGTCACGCACGTACTAAATCATCCATTCAGACACTTAAACACCCACTCATTCTTCAATACGCCTTTCCCTATATATATTAAACATATTTAAACTTTACAGAAACACACAGTCACTGGATGATGTCATCAGTGATTTCATTTGAGATGTCATCAGTGATGTCATCAGTGATGTCACTGACCATGTCATGAGTGATGTAATATGTGACGTCATCAGCAGTGCATTGCGGGGCGCGAGTTATAGTTAGCTGAACTAACTATAACGGGGAAATTTCTATGGTTTTGTACGAGTGAAATGTCCAACTAACTATAACTGTCCCTAAAACCTATGGTTTTTTCAGTGAATATATATATATATATACTGAAAAAAGTGGCATTATGAAGCACGTAAAGCATATATGTGTGTGTATATGTATATATATATATATATATATTATCTACTGGCGGTCGCCAGTAGATAGTTATAGTTACAACCTATTATCCATAGGAAATCCGCGACATTCTATTTGAAATAACTCTCTTGCCGGTTGACGTATCTTCGCAACATTTTCAAACTTTGTGGGGCGCTCCGGTCCGCTCCTACCCTGAAAGTCTCGGGGGATTCGTCAAGCGGGGGCCGAGAAAAAGGGGGGTCCCAAAACGCGTTTTCCCCATGCAATTTTCCATAGGAAACTTTAGACAAGGCTACAGCCCGAACTGCTGAACGGAATTACACCAAATTTGGCAAAGAGGTAGTTCTTGGTTCAGAAAGAACCCTTTTGTTAAATGGTGTAAATCCGTTCAGTAGTTGCTGAGAAAATCAAAAGTAAAAAGATAGATATATCTAGGGCCGCGGATCCTCCCGAGCACGAGCTTTATGTTAATTGGCTGTCAACACTCCAAATCAGGAAGTGTTGGCAGCCATTTTGTCCTCGGTAGAACCGAGGGACAGAAACAAGTGCGCAAAGCGCACAAAGGGGGCAGGGTAGAAATACCCTGACCCCTAGGTCTGCTCAGGGGTCCCACAAGGACCCCTGGGCAAATTTTTTTTTTTAAATCGGCAGGATGCGCTCAGGGAGCGCGAATCCTGCCGAAAAAATCGGAGCGCGGTCTCCCGCGCTTCGATGTTAATTGGCCCCGGGTGGGCCAAGTCCAGGGGGCATGCTGGGGGGGTTAATTTTATGTGTGGGGGCCTCTAAGGGCTCCCCAAGCCCCGGGGACCACCACCCCCGGGGCTTTATGTATAATGGTGCGGGAGGGCTCTGAGCCCTCCCGCAGCCCCGGGGACCACCACCTCCCCGGGGCTTATTTTTTTAAATTAAAAACCTGTGTGGGGGGCTCCAGCCCTCACACGCCCCAGGGACCACCACCTCCCGGGGCACTAAGAAAAATTAAAATGGGGGTCCGTTTTGGACCCCAAGCCCCGGGGACCACCACCTCCCGGGGCTTTCAAAATGTAGGGAGGGGGCCGCGCGGCCCCCTCCTGGAGCCTGTGGTGGCCCTGGGGACCGCCACCCCCAGGGCCGGCTCCTGCAGTGTCCCGGTGTGCCTACCCCAGGGACACTGCTGTTTGCAATGACAGGACGGGAGCCTCGCGGCTCCCGTCCTGTCATTGCAAACTGCTTTGGATATTGGAAGAGAGAGCAGGAAACCTGCTCTCTTCCAATATCCAAAGCCGATTGCTTTCCACATGGGGAGCTGCATCTTAGCAGCTCCCCATGTGTAAAAGCAATGCCGGCTCCCGTAGGACACGGGGAGCCGGCGGGACTGTGGGGGGCTTGGGGACCCCCCCACAGTCCCCAACGAGAGGCCAGGCCCCGGGGGATGGGGTCCCCGGGGCCATAAGTGGCCACGGAGGGGGGCCACGCAGCCCCCCTCCCCAAAGTAAAAAAATTTAAAAAAAGTGCAAGGCCGGCCCGGGGGATGGGGTCCCCGGGGCCTTAAATGGCCTGAGGAGGGGGGCCACGCAGCCCCCCTCCAAATAAAAAAAAAAGAGGCCATGCCCCGGGGGATGGGGTCCCCGGGGCCAATACAGGCCCAGGGAAGGGGGCCACGCGGCCCCCTTCCCGTTTTTTTAATTTTATTTTAATTTTTAGAAAGGGAGTAAGGCCCTGGGGGATGGGGTCCCCAGGGCCTAAAAATAGGAAAAAGGAAGCGGGGCCACACAGCCCCCCTTCAGGGGGGGAAAGAAAAAAAAACAAAAAAAAAACGATCGGGCCCGTAGGCCCCGCCCCTTCCTTCACCACTCTGCAAACGCGCCCCTGGCGCGTTTGCAGAGGGGAACGAATTCCCCTTGAATACTGGGGTCCCTGGGGCCAACTAGCCCACCAGGAACCTCCAGTATGCGCCAGGGGGCTGCCTTGCAGAGAGGTGTACAGAGGCCACGCCCTTTTTACACCTCTTTGCAACGCAGCTCTATGGCGCTTTGGAGGTATATGGTGGGCTAGTTGCACCCCAGGGACCCTCAGGATTCAAGGGAGTTAATCCCCCGACTTAAAACGCGCCACGGGCGCGTTTGCACAGTGGTGAAGGGAGGGGCGGGGCTTCAGGTGACATGTGTGCAAACAGGCCCCGTGGCGCGTTTTAAGATGGGGAATTAAATCCTCTTCAATCCTGAGGGTCCCTGGGGGCCAACTAGCCCAACAGGTACGTCCAGAAAGCGCCACAGAGCTGCGTTGCAGAGAGGTGTAAAAGGGGTGTGGCCTCTGTACATGTCTCTGCAACGCAGCCCCTGGCGCATACTGGAGGTTCCTGGTGGGCTAGTTGGCCCGTAGGGACCCTCATGATTCAAGGGGACTTAATCCCCCAACTTAAAACGCGCCACGGAGCGCGTTTGCACAGATGTCACCTCAGGCCCCGCCCCTCCCTTCACCATTGTGCAAATATTCCTCTAAAATCAGCCGAAATACGAATTCTGATTTACTCACCTGTTATCAGGAGAGACCTCAGTGCTGCATCTTTCAGCCCAGTACTAATCCTGAAAAGTAATTTTAACCGTACTTACCAGTAACTTGAATTTCCTTCAATAGGCTAACATTGACTGGTTTCACTTGGAAATTCTTCTAAGTGTGGAGTTTTGGAACTTTAAAATATTCCTCTAAAATCAGCCGAAATACGAATTCCGATTTACTCACCTGTTATCAGGAGAGACCTCAGTGCTGCATCTTTCAGCCCAGTACTGATCCTCAAAAGTAATTTTAACCGTACTTACCAGTAACTTGAATTTCCTTCCATAGGCTAACATTGACTGGTTTCACTTGGAAATTCTTCTAAGTGTGGAGTTTTGGAACTTTAAAATATTCCTCTAAAATCAGCCGAAATACGAATTCCGATTTACTCACCTGTTATCAGGAGAGACCTCAGTGCTGCATCTTTCAGCCCAGTACTGATCCTCAAAAGTAATTTTAACCGTACTTACCGGTAACTTGAATTTCCTTCATAGGCTAACATTGACTGGTTTCACTTGGAAATTCTTCTAAGTGTGGAGTTTTGGAACTTTAAAATATTCCTCTAAAATCAGCCGAAATACGAATTCCGATTTACTCACCTGTTATCAGGAGAGACCTCAGTGCTGCATCTTTCAGCCCAGTACTGATCCTCAAAAGTAATTTTAACCGTACTTACCAGTAACTTGAATTTCCTTCCATAGGATATCATTGCCTGCTTTTTGCTGAAAAAGTTTCTAAGTGTTGATTTTTGAAACATACAAATATTCCTCTAAAATCAGCCGAAATCCGAATTCTGATTTACTCACCTGTTATCAGGAGAGACTTCAGTGCTGCATCTTTCAGCCCAGTACTGGTCCTGAAAAGTAATTTTAACCGTACTTACCAGTAACTTGAATTTCCTTCCATAGGCTAACATTGACTGGTTTCACTTGGAAATTCTTCTAAGTGTGGAGTTTTGGAACTTTAAAATATTCCTCTAAAATCAGCCGAAATACGAATTCCGATTTACTCACCTGTTATCAGGAGAGACCTCAGTGCTGTATCTTTCAGCCCAGTACTGGTCCTGAAAAGTAATTTTAACCGTACTTACCGGTAACTTGAATTTCCTTCCATAGGCTAACATTGACTGGTTTCACTTGGAAATTCTTCTAAGTGTGGAGTTTTGGAACTTTAAAATATTCATCTAAAATCAGCCGAAATACGAATTCCGATTTACTCACCTGTTATCAGGAGAGACCTCAGTGCTGTATCTTTCAGCCCAGTACTGGTCCTGAAAAGTAATTTTAACCGTACTTACAGGTAACTTGAATTTCCTTCCATAGGCTAACATTGACTGGTTTCACTTGGAAATTCTTCTGTGTGTGGAGTTTTGGAACTTTAAAATATTCCTCTAAAATCAGCCAAAATACGAATTCCGATTTACTCACCTGTTATCAGGAGAGACCTCAGTGCTGCATCTTTCAGCCCAGTACTGATCCTCAAAAGTAATTTTAACCGTACTTACCAGTAACTTGAATTTCCTTCCATAGGATATCATTGCCTGCTTTTTGCTGAAAAAGTTTCTAAGTGTTGATTTTTGAAACATACAAATATTCCTCTAAAATCAGCCGAAATCCGAATTCTGATTTACTCACCTGTTATCAGGAGAGACTTCAGTGCTGCATCTTTCAGCCCAGTACTGGTCCTGAAAAGTAATTTTAACCGTACTTACCAGTAACTTGAATTTCCTTCCATAGGCTAACATTGACTGGTTTCACTTGGAAATTCTTCTAAGTGTGGAGTTTTGGAACTTTAAAATATTCCTCTAAAATCAGCCGAAATACGAATTCCGATTTACTCACCTGTTATCAGGAGAGACCTCAGTGCTGTATCTTTCAGCCCAGTACTGGTCCTGAAAAGTAATTTTAACCGTACTTACCGGTAACTTGAATTTCCTTCCATAGGCTAACATTGACTGGTTTCACTTGGAAATTCTTCTAAGTGTGGAGTTTTGGAACTTTAAAATATTCATCTAAAATCAGCCGAAATATGAATTCCGATTTACTCACCTGTTATCAGGAGAGACCTCAGTGCTGTATCTTTCAGCCCAGTACTGGTCCTGAAAAGTAATTTTAACCGTACTTACAGGTAAGTTGAATTTCCTTCCATAGGCTAACATTGACTGGTTTCACTTGGAAATTCTTCTAAGTGTGGAGTTTTGGAACTTTAAAATATTCCTCTAAAATCAGCCGAAATACGAATTCCGATTTACTCACCTGTTATCAGGAGAGACCTCAGTGCTGCATCTTTCAGCCCAGTACTGATCCTCAAAAGTAATTTTAACCGTACTTACCAGTAACTTGAATTTCCTTCCATAGGATATCATTGCCTGCTTTTTGCTGAAAAAGTTTCTAAGTGTTGATTTTTGAAACATACAAATATTCCTCTAAAATCAGCCGAAATCCGAATTCTGATTTACTCACCTGTTATCAGGAGAGACTTCAGTGCTGCATCTTTCAGCCCAGTACTGGTCCTGAAAAGTAATTTTAACCGTACTTACCAGTAACTTGAATTTCCTTCCATAGGCTAACATTGACTGGTTTCACTTGGAAATTCTTCTAAGTGTGGAGTTTTGGAACTTTAAAATATTCCTCTAAAATCAGCCGAAATACGAATTCCGATTTACTCACCTGTTATCAGGAGAGACCTCAGTGCTGTATCTTTCAGCCCAGTACTGGTCCTGAAAAGTAATTTTAACCGTACTTACCGGTAACTTGAATTTCCTTCCATAGGCTAACATTGACTGGTTTCACTTGGAAATTCTTCTAAGTGTGGAGTTTTGGAACTTTAAAATATTCATCTAAAATCAGCCGAAATACGAATTCCGATTTACTCACCTGTTATCAGGAGAGACCTCAGTGCTGTATCTTTCAGCCCTGTACTGGTCCTGAAAAGTAATTTTAACCGTACTTACAGGTAACTTGAATTTCCTTCCATAGGCTAACATTGACTGGTTTCACTTGGAAATTCTTCTGTGTGTGGAGTTTTGGAACTTTAAAATATTCCTCTAAAATCAGCCAAAATACGAATTCCGATTTACTCACCTGTTATCAGGAGAGACCTCAGTGCTGCATCTTTCAGCCCAGTACTGATCCTCAAAAGTAATTTTAACCGTACTTACCAGTAACTTGAATTTCCTTCCATAGGATATCATTGCCTGCTTTTTGCTGAAAAAGTTTCTAAGTGTTGATTTTTGAAACATACAAATATTCCTCTAAAATCAGCCGAAATCCGAATTCTGATTTACTCACCTGTTATCAGGAGAGACTTCAGTGCTGCATCTTTCAGCCCAGTACTGGTCCTGAAAAGTAATTTTAACCGTACTTACCAGTAACTTGAATTTCCTTCCATAGGCTAACATTGACTGGTTTCACTTGGAAATTCTTCTAAGTGTGGAGTTTTGGAACTTTAAAATATTCCTCTAAAATCAGCCGAAATACGAATTCCGATTTACTCACCTGTTATCAGGAGAGACCTCAGTGCTGTATCTTTCAGCCCAGTACTGGTCCTGAAAAGTAATTTTAACCGTACTTACCGGTAACTTGAATTTCCTTCCATAGGCTAACATTGACTGGTTTCACTTGGAAATTCTTCTAAGTGTGGAGTTTTGGAACTTTAAAATATTCATCTAAAATCAGCCGAAATATGAATTCCGATTTACTCACCTGTTATCAGGAGAGACCTCAGTGCTGTATCTTTCAGCCCAGTACTGGTCCTGAAAAGTAATTTTAACCGTACTTACAGGTAAGTTGAATTTCCTTCCATAGGCTAACATTGACTGGTTTCACTTGGAAATTCTTCTAAGTGTGGAGTTTTGGAACTTTAAAATATTCCTCTAAAATCAGCCGAAATACGAATTCCGATTTACTCACCTGTTATCAGGAGAGACCTCAGTGCTGCATCTTTCAGCCCAGTACTGATCCTCAAAAGTAATTTTAACCGTACTTACCAGTAACTTGAATTTCCTTCCATAGGATATCATTGCCTGCTTTTTGCTGAATAAGTTTCTAAGTGTTGATTTTTGAAACATACAAATATTCCTCTAAAATCAGCCGAAATCCGAATTCTGATTTACTCACCTGTTATCAGGAGAGACTTCAGTGCTGCATCTTTCAGCCCAGTACTGGTCCTGAAAAGTAATTTTAACCGTACTTACCAGTAACTTGAATTTCCTTCCATAGGCTAACATTGACTGGTTTCACTTGGAAATTCTTCTAAGTGTGGAGTTTTGGAACTTTAAAATATTCCTCTAAAATCAGCCGAAATACGAATTCCGATTTACTCACCTGTTATCAGGAGAGACCTCAGTGCTGTATCTTTCAGCCCAGTACTGGTCCTGAAAAGTAATTTTAACCGTACTTACCGGTAACTTGAATTTCCTTCCATAGGCTAACATTGACTGGTTTCACTTGGAAATTCTTCTAAGTGTGGAGTTTTGGAACTTTAAAATATTCATCTAAAATCAGCCGAAATACGAATTCCGATTTACTCACCTGTTATCAGGAGAGACCTCAGTGCTGTATCTTTCAGCCCAGTACTGGTCCTGAAAAGTAATTTTAACCGTACTTACAGGTAACTTGAATTTCCTTCCATAGGCTAACATTGACTGGTTTCACTTGGAAATTCTTCTGTGTGTGGAGTTTTGGAACTTTAAAATATTCCTCTAAAATCAGCCAAAATACGAATTCCGATTTACTCACCTGTTATCAGGAGAGACCTCAGTGCTGCATCTTTCAGCCCAGTACTGATCCTCAAAAGTAATTTTAACCGTACTTACCAGTAACTTGAATTTCCTTCCATAGGATATCATTGCCTGCTTTTTGCTGAAAAAGTTTCTAAGTGTTGATTTTTGAAACATACAAATATTCCTCTAAAATCAGCCGAAATCCGAATTCTGATTTACTCACCTGTTATCAGGAGAGACTTCAGTGCTGCATCTTTCAGCCCAGTACTGGTCCTGAAAAGTAATTTTAACCGTACTTACCAGTAACTTGAATTTCCTTCCATAGGCTAACATTGACTGGTTTCACTTGGAAATTCTTCTAAGTGTGGAGTTTTGGAACTTTAAAATATTCCTCTAAAATCAGCCGAAATACGAATTCCGATTTACTCACCTGTTATCAGGAGAGACCTCAGTGCTGTATCTTTCAGCCCAGTACTGGTCCTGAAAAGTAATTTTAACCGTACTTACCGGTAACTTGAATTTCCTTCCATAGGCTAACATTGACTGGTTTCACTTGGAAATTCTTCTAAGTGTGGAGTTTTGGAACTTTAAAATATTCATCTAAAATCAGCCGAAATATGAATTCCGATTTACTCACCTGTTATCAGGAGAGACCTCAGTGCTGTATCTTTCAGCCCAGTACTGGTCCTGAAAAGTAATTTTAACCGTACTTACAGGTAAGTTGAATTTCCTTCCATAGGCTAACATTGACTGGTTTCACTTGGAAATTCTTCTAAGTGTGGAGTTTTGGAACTTTAAAATATTCCTCTAAAATCAGCCGAAATACGAATTCCGATTTACTCACCTGTTATCAGGAGAGACCTCAGTGCTGCATCTTTCAGCCCAGTACTGATCCTCAAAAGTAATTTTAACCGTACTTACCAGTAACTTGAATTTCCTTCCATAGGATATCATTGCCTGCTTTTTGCTGAAAAGTTTCTAAGTGTTGATTTTTGAAACATACAAATATTCCTCTAAAATCAGCCGAAATCCGAATTCTGATTTACTCACCTGTTATCAGGAGAGACTTCAGTGCTGCATCTTTCAGCCCAGTACTGGTCCTGAAAAGTAATTTTAACCGTACTTACCAGTAACTTGAATTTCCTTCCATAGGCTAACATTGACTGGTTTCACTTGGAAATTCTTCTAAGTGTGGAGTTTTGGAACTTTAAAATATTCCTCTAAAATCAGCCGAAATACGAATTCCGATTTACTCACCTGTTATCAGGAGAGACCTCAGTGCTGTATCTTTCAGCCCAGTACTGGTCCTGAAAAGTAATTTTAACCGTACTTACCGGTAACTTGAATTTCCTTCCATAGGCTAACATTGACTGGTTTCACTTGGAAATTCTTCTAAGTGTGGAGTTTTGGAACTTTAAAATATTCATCTAAAATCAGCCGAAATACGAATTCCGATTTACTCACCTGTTATCAGGAGAGACCTCAGTGCTGTATCTTTCAGCCCAGTACTGGTCCTGAAAAGTAATTTTAACCGTACTTACAGGTAACTTGAATTTCCTTCCATAGGCTAACATTGACTGGTTTCACTTGGAAATTCTTCTAAGTGTGGAGTTTTGGAACTTTAAAATATTCATCTAAAATCAGCCGAAATACGAATTCCGATTTACTCAACTGTTATCAGGAGAGACCTCAGTGCTGCATCTTTCAGCCCAGTACTGATCCTCAAAAGTAATTTTAACCGTACTTACCAGTAACTTGAATTTCCTTCCATAGGATATCATTGCCTGCTTTTTGCTGAAAAAGTTTCTAAGTGTTGATTTTTGAAACATACAAATATTCCTCTAAAATCAGCCGAAATACGAATTCCGATTTACTCACCTGTTATAAGGAGAGACCTCAGTGCTGTATCTTTCAGCCCAGTACTGGTCCTGAAAAGTAATTTTAACCGTACTTACCAGTAACTTATATTTTCTTCCATAGGAATCCATTGTCTGGTTTTCAGCAGAAAAGTTTCAAAGTGTCGATTTTCACAAACTACAAATATTCCTTAAAAATCGCCTGTATGACTTAAACGCATTCTTTCAACTGTTTACAGGAGATGCACCAGTGCTGGATCCAGGATCCAACACTGAGTAAGAAAAAGTAACGATAACAGTTTTTACCTGCTAAGTGAATTTCCTTCCATAGGATAACATTGGTGATTCTATGAGAAAAAGTTTCTAAGTGTCAACTTTTAAAATACAATAATATTCCTTAAAAATCACGACTGTAACCAAAACGCTTTTACTCAACTGTTTACAGGAGATGTACCAGGACTGAATCTAGGATCCAGTCCTGTGGTTAGAAAAGTAATCCATAAAGTAACTAATTGCATTTAACTAGAAATTCACATTGAGCTGAATGTTGCATTGTGTTTGAAAATGTGTTGCCCATTGCAACAACTGTAACTACAGTACTTAAAAGTCTATTGCCTATGTGCAAAGTATTTAAACTAAAGTAATTCATTCTGAGAAAGTATTTTTTGTAATGTAATGTATAATGTAATTACAATGTAATTTAAAAAATAAAATATGTAAAAGAAATTGTTTCTAAAAATGTAGTAAATCAGTATGAAAAAAATTAATATAAAAATTAATACATTTAAAAATTGTCATTTAAAAAACCTTTGAAATTCACTGAAAAAACCGTAGGTTTCAGGCACGTTATAGTTACAAATTAGCATTTTAAAAACCTTTGAAATTCACTGAAAAAACCATAGGTTTCAGACACGTTATAGTTAGAAATTAGCATTTAAAAAACCTTTGAAATTCACTGAAAAAACCATAGGTTTTAGGGACAGTTATAGTTAGTTGGACATTGCACTCGTACAAAACCCGTGAAATTCCCCGTTATAGTTAGTTCAGCTAACTATAACTCGCGCCCGCAATGCACTGCTGATGACGTCACATATTACATCACTCATGACATGGTCAGTGACATCACTGATGACATCACTGATGACATCTCAAATGACATCACTGATGACATCATCCACGTGATAATCTGATGCAGCTCCTCACACCCTAATATAACCTTTGATACACCCAATCTAAATTACAGAGTGCCATTCGCAAAACCATAGACACTCCAACACCAATAACTACATACCCACTCACTGATTCTTAGGTCTACACACACACATCCACTCACTCACCCGTACAGTCACTCATACTTATGGTCACTCAGTACAGGACTATCATATGCACTCTTACTCCTATATAGACACTCAAACACCGCCACTCATCCATAGAGGTACTCACACACCTAGTCAGTCATGCAAATAATTAAACACACTGCCATTTACTCACCTATACAGTTATACACACACCAGCTCACTTAATCATACAAATACTAGCACATTGTTACGCTCTTATACAATCACTGATACAAGCACACACTCATCCATACAGCCACTATCACAATCACTCACTCTCGCTTATAGCTATTTATATACTCCAATACACATATATACTACCTTTCACATATGTAGTTACTCACACATGTACCACTGGGACATACATTCACTCACTAACACAGCTCTTACACACACTTACCCACCCATACAGTCTATCACAGATGCACTCTTGAAACCATCCACCCAGTGAATCACCCACTCACACATCTATGCACAGTCGCACACACCCCATCCACACAAACACTCAGGCACCCATACAGATACTCATAGAACCAATCAATAACCCATATAGACACTCATGTAGCTATTCGCAAATCCATGCATCCACTTACACACCAACAGACGGATACAGACATTCACACAGTTTAGTCACTAACCCATGCATTCAGTAAGATACGTTTAATCACTCACTTGTAGAGTCAGTCACGCACGTACTAAATCATCCATTCAGACACTTATACACCCACTCATTCTTCAATACGCCTTTCCCTATATATATTAAACATATTTAAACTTTACAGAAACACACAGTCACTGGATGATGTCATCAGTGATGTCATTTGAGATGTCATCAGTGATGTCACTGACCATGTCATGAGTGATGTAATATGTGACGTCATCAGCAGTGCATTGCGGGGCGCGAGTTATAGTTAGCTGAACTAACTATAACGGGGGAATTTCACGGGTTTTGTACGAGTGCAATGTCCAACTAACTATAACTGTCCCTAAAACCTATGGTTTTTTCAGTGAATTTCAAAGGTTTTTAAATGCTAATTTCTAACTATAACGTGTCTGAAACCTATGGTTTTTTCAGTGAATTTCAAAGGTTTTTAAAATGCTAATTTGTAACTATAACGTGCCTGAAACCTACGTTTTTTTCAGTGAATATATATATATATATATATTCCACAGTAAAAAAGCGGAAAAACATGTGCTGAGCAGGTGACGTCTCCACTGGAAGCATATTGCAGTTTTCGTCGGAGTCCAAAGGTAAAAAAAAACAAGCTCATCTTGGCAGGCATCTCCCTGCGAGCTGACCTTGTGGTCACGAGAGGGGCACAGACAGGACCCGAATGCTGCATCGCCAGCTGTCTGGAACCTCTCAATATTCGGCAGGGACCATTTCTCCCAGAGAGCTTCTTGTCTCTGGAGCATAAACTGCTTCATTAGATCTCACTGCATCTTCTACCAGACTGACCTCTGCAATCCTGCGCTTGTACACTGAGGCCCGACAGAGATCACCTTTTGTTATGCTTCAAGGACTGGCTGACTGAGACAGCATCATTCACACAATCCGAGGCGCAGGTGACTGTGTGGACCTGTATGGTGTTTGACTCACCCCACGCAGAGAACACGTTGCCGGAACGGGAGAGGAATCACACTTTTACTGACGTGATCAGGGGAAAGGTTATAAGGATGTGTCTAAGAAAAGTAGTTTTATTTGATAGTCTTCTGCCTTCACCGAGGGCACTTTTTTACTTATCAATTACAGAGTCAGTACCTATTTTTCCAAACATCTCATAAAGTCTATGCTATGATGTTATGCATTGTGACAACTCCGAACCTAATTTGTCACTGATAATGATTAATAATTAACTGTTACCGCCTACTGACCAAGGCATTAAGGTAGGTCTCGACAAAGCGTGCTTTTCTCTGCTAATTGCCGACCCCTCATTACAGGCCAATCGCAAGATTGCATTATGAGCGTATGGGCAATTAACAGCTGATAATGTTTTACAATGCATGGGCATTAAGGCTCTTTGCACCTGCTCCCCAATGCAAATCAACATATGCAAACAAATAGACCTGTTCCCCCTTGCTGTTTTAGAATAAAAGCAAAAACAAGCAGTGAATGCCTGCATCCCAAGCGTCTTGAGTGGATGAGCCAAACTCGGCATTGCAGAAAAGGCACTAATTTAGATTTTCTTCATACAAACGAGAGGATGCGATTTAAATAAATAATTTAGAGGACATGGGAGGAAAATTACCTCCCAGGTTACTTAAAATGCTCCAGTGATGCTTTTGTGTTATGGGTTTGTGTTATATTACAGATTTTTTTTTATTTCTTTTATTTCTTTCCAAAACTATGATATTTCATATTATATGAAAAACAGTAATATGTCAATGTTTTGGCACAATCTATCTGAGACAGCTCACGCCCTCATCATCAACCTGTGAAATGTAGTATGAAAGAGGAAATGGCTTTCACCGAAATGCCCAACTCATATTCAAAACCAATGGAAATTAATCAAAGATGGTAAAGTAGGCAAACAGATTCAAAAATGGCAACAATATTTGTTTGGCCCCAAATTATGTTGACAAATTCTGGTGGATCGGGGTGGAGGGGCTTGGCAGAGGGGCAGGGTGGGGGTTGGAAGGGATTGATGGGAGGGTGGCGGAGAAGAGAGTAACCCTATTGTTCTAAAGTCACTGGCCATCACAATATATAATGCTCTACACATTGTTCCTGGTCAAGCAAGCGCCCCAAAATCAGTCGAATATTTGTACCTGATGTGTAATCTGTAGCTAATGCGTTCTTGCAAGGCCAATTGTAGGAGTTTCGAATACCATTCAGCATGGGCGTGCACTGACTCCATCCTCCAGTGCCTATAGATATAGATGTTGACCATGGGTAAGTGGGTATCGATCATCCCATGTGAGAAGGGAGTCATCCAAGTGTGAAGCGTCCTGGAGCAAAGCGAGCCTAGCCTTGCAGTGAAACGCGTGTACGCACAGATAGAATTTACTGTACCCTAACCCTCCCTGTAGTAAAGAACTAATGCGGAACAGGACCAGTGTTTGTGCACCAAATCACAGTTTGGAACTTTGCATTCCTAGCAAGTATTGTCTATGCCCAGTTCAGCCCAGTGTAGTTTATGGGCATACAGTACCAATTGGGCAACAACCTTAAATATGAAGGCTTCAACCTGGCCTAACTTGAGAGCCTTGCCTGTCAATAGTGTCTTGTCATTTCCTCAGGTGCAGAAAGGACCCAGAAAGCAACATACCTTAAATATTCGACACCGGCCCTATTTCTTAATATATGAAATGAGAGGGCAGACAAGGGTGTTGATAAGACCCGGTCCTGTAGTACTTCTTATTCAATGTATCAGTTGGTATTCCCACCTTTGAGTAGATGGTACGCCAAATTTAGCTTGAAATTCGTCAACGTTTTCCGAGGGCCGTCCCTGAACAAATCATCGATTTAGTTGATTCTGTAGAGGCCAACACACACCAATAAAAAATTAATGCCTTGTTGTGAAACCAGTGTAGTCCCACATCGGCTTCCCAAAAAGAATGCACCTCTGTATTTCCAACATCCTACACGCCGTCAGCCATAAACCTACATACATCCTCAGAGTCATCAGTGGCGCACTATGAAAAGACGGACAATGAAGAGCACCAATACCCACTATGTCACCTGTAGCTAATGGTTCAACTTTCACCAATAGCATGGGTTCTCACAATCAGGGTATAAATAAGACAGTTGGGAGAGGTGATGTGCCAACTGATGCAGACCCACGTTCGGTAGTTGAAGGCCTTTGTCTGACTTAAACCTTGGTTTCTTGCTTGCCCAAATAAAGTCTCTAATTAGTTTATCTATGGTCAGCAATGTTTTTCTATGAATTGTTAAAGGGAACATGCCTAATAGGCAGTTATGGCTAAGGGCTCCTGCTATTTCGACAATTTGAACCCTACCACACAAAGATAATTGCAGGGCAATTCATCTAGAAAAGTCGTTGGTAGTCTGCATAATGGTGGTTGCTGATTCTCTGAGACAATGTCAATGAGTCCCCTGTTAGGAAGAACCCCTAAGAATTTCAAATTTGACTTGTAAACAGGTCATGGTACCTTGGGACAACGTCATAACCTCACTCTTGCGTCAACTGATTTTGTTCCTCGAGAAGGCCGAAAAGAGTCAACCAGAGCCAGTAGTTTGACTATAGACATTTTGGGTTGTTTGGAGGTGAGTAGAATGTAATTCACATATAGCTTCCACTGTTATATGAACCCCTTTAATGATGTCAGTGTCCCGTATAGCTACTACTAACAGCTCTAGGACCAGTAAGAAGAGGAAAGGCGAGAGGGAGCATCCTTGTCTCATGCCAGGATTCTGTTGGGATGAGACCCCCAAAAGGATATCTCTGACAGTCTCAATCATTCACCTATTCTAACCAAAGTATGGGGCAATAATACATCAGTCAAGAACTTGGGAAACAGGTCTGAAGAAATAACACATCGGAGACACTGGTTCAGGATAGGGTCAACAGTAGCCTGTCATATGTCTCAGCACCACCGCTCAGTATTCTTCAGAGAACACAAAGACAAACAATGTAGCCATATAGCTCGCTCCTGAGGGCCATACTAATAGTTAAAGGGTCTGAACCTGGGTTATAGGCCCAAGCTACAGGCGAGGGCCTCTAACAAGGGTAAGGGCCTTCAATAATAGGTATAGCCTTCGACACAAGGGCTATAAGGCAATTAGAACAGTTCACCCACTAAGGGTAGAATGTTAAGAATTAAAAAGGTAGAAACAGAAAGAGAAAATTTGAATGTTGGAGCAGAAGACGTATACCAGCCATTATAATCCTGCACTCCATTGTCTTCAATGGAGCTCTCAACATTCCAATGTTTTACTAATCATTAGAATCTTGTGAGCACTCAGGTATTAACATGCAGAACAAGAAACAGTGCATTATCAGCTTGCTTTTTACTCGGCAGAGAATTGACATGATTAGCCCCCGATCTTACGAGGATACAGGCCTAGAACCGAAGATGCTGGGAAGTGAGCCTGAGTACTGCTGAGGTGCAACAGGCAGTATGCTAACATAATTTCTTTTAAGGCAAGTGTGAATGAAGGTAAGGATGAACTCATTCAATAAAGTAATGAGAAAGGAGGCAAGGGAATCAAGGAAGAATGAAAACGTGTGTCAGAGGAAACAGAGAACTGAGAAAGTAAAAAATAATAGAGTGCAGGGGTGCAAGGCCGGGTGATGAACTAGTCGTAAGCAGAGATACTCAAAACAACAGGAACATGTTGCCAGGCACCTTTCAATTGCCTGTGTGAATTTTATATGGCAGCTGTACACCTATAATCCTGGACACTTTGCCCCCAAACCCAGAAGTGAGGGCCACATATTTTTAGGTCGAGCATTCGAGACCTCTTGTATATACTTTAGTATATACTTATTTGTGTATATACTTTGTGGGCTCTGGAGATCAGCCCTAGGACTTGTCTGCTTCCGCTTAGGGACGTTTTTCTCTGTTCAACTGCCTCTAATTAACTGTCTTGATAGAAAACGACCAGTAGAGGTCAGTAAAATACCAGAATTGCTTTCTGCTTGTTCAACTTCCTCTATTTAACTGTCTTGATAGAAAACGACCAGTAGGGGTCAGTAAAATACCAGAATTGCTTTCTGCTGAGGGACTTTCTTTTTTTAATTTTTCTGGCAACTGCCTCTATTTAACTTTTTTGATAGAAAACGACCTACAGAGGTCAGTAAAATATCAGAATCACTTTAGCATTCTCTAGATTCCAGTCCATAGAAATTGTCTTCCACGAGCACCCGTAGACAATAATATTTTTTTCAAATCTTGTATTTTCAGTGATATGACCACCGAAGGCCCCGATTTTATATTAAAAACAGAGCTTTGGACTATACCATTTCCCGCTGAAAGGCAATATTTCTCTTGATGTGTTCCCATACCTGGCGTGTCACACAGTTTGGTGCTTACTTTCCTTCCATGTTAAAAAACAGTAGATGTTTCAGCACCCAGGCTAATGTGCTGCATAGCTAAATACATATAAGGTCCCAACGGCGAGACCGATTGTATTGCAAATGCTTGTTTATACTACTTTCGCTGTCCTCGTCTTGTATATCTTCCATGCTTGATCTCTTCTAATCTTAAATCATGGTTGGAACCCTGGATATCAGGCTGTAAGTGCTACAATCTCTTGATCTTCTGTCCTACTACTCACATCTAGTACCTCTCAAAACGGGGAAGGTGTCTGACATGAACCCCTCTGCAATCAGTTTGGGCTGTGGTGTGCATATATAGCCACTTTACTTTGGTGATAAAATTAGGGCCAATGCCTGTCTGTTCCAAAGTTCATTGGGATCTAATTTAACTTGCTAGATGATGCTGACTAACAACCTCATATGGAATCTAGAAGTTTAACCTAGGATGAAACCCACTTGAGAATCAAATCTGAGGCTTGGTATTACCTTTCGTAGCAAGTAGCCAGCATTTTCACTAGGATTTTCACATCCAAGTAAATGAGGAAGATGTGCCTGTTACTGGCACACTGCAAGGGGTCTTTCCTCGACTCGGGGTTTAGGCATATTAGATGTCACAGCTGAGAATACTTACATGGAAGCAGAATGTGGCTGCTTGCCACCCCACCTGGAAGCATCTGTTGATAGATTAAAGAAGCCAACATTCGTAGGCTAAATGTGAGAGAGTGAGCAACACTGAGTCTTCCTGGTTAATGGCGATAATCGTCTGATACCAACTACCACTAATTCTTTTGTATGAAGATAAATTGACTTCTATCTGCATTAGAGACGCTTCACAGGAGTTGGTCAGATCTTTTTGCTCTTACTGTACTCCCAGAGCAGAATGCTGAAGGGTATTAGATGTAACATGGTGAACTCATCGAACACCTGTAAGGGCAAGACATCTGTTACCAAAAACACACACAAGTGTATGTAAACCTGTTCAGAAATCTGCTCATCAATGCCTTTCCAACACCCTACCAACCAACTCACCTTTTAGATCAGCTCCTCAGCTGTTTATGCTCCTGGTTCACAAGATAATTGTCCAAAAATCTTTCATCAGACGTTCCAGTGCCGACAGCATATCTCTGAACAATTTCAAACACCCTGTGAACCAACATTAAAAAGGTTTCCTAAATGTTTCTTTGGGCAAGTCATTGCTTATGTTAAAAACAATGTATTTCTTTTAAACTCGAAGTAATCATCTGGAGTGGCAATAATGTCTCTCCAAATTTCCTTTTGGCCAAAGGTTTCCAGGGTTGACTCTAATTTGTGTCTTAGGGCTAGCCCTAGGCTGCTTAGTCTTCAAAAGGAAAGAGTTCTCACCTATTGAAAAGCTCAACAGCCTTCAAAAATACTGATCAGAAGAAGTGGTGGCTGGCATGTATGGAGCGTGGTGGGCCAAAAATAAATGTTATTAAATAATTGCACTTACCTTCCTGGCGCGCCGTCCTCCTCACTCCGGTCTTCTTGAGGCAGGCTCCAACGCGAGTACCAGGAAAGTGCATCAAACAATCCTGGCACTGCTCTCATGCAGCATGAGAGAAGCATCAGGATTGGAGGGAGCTGGCTCCTTCGGTGCTCCAGAGGACACTGGAGCCCTATGCTTTCTCTAACCCAGCTGTTTTAGACAGCTGGGTTAGAGAGGTTTAAAATATGCATGTCTGGCTGGCCGTCACAAGACGGCTGGCCAAAGAGAAATGCGCACTTTAAACTTAAAGTACCCTGCCCATCACTGCCCTCTGTTGCTGCCAGTCAGCAGCGGCCCACCCCAGTCCTGACGCTTGACTCGGGACAGGGTTATTGAAAAATAAAATGGTAATAAATGAACTTTATTACCATTTTATTTTTCATCTCTGTGGGCAATTTAGTTAGTGGGGCGACGCTCCTCTGCCTTAATGGAGGGGCAGCCACTGTAGGCCCACCTGAGGGAAGAAGCTCACCTTTCTCCATGGGCTCATGGTGGTGCCACACCTCTGGCTCAAGGATATGATACTTCTCAGGAGGGCCTCTGAAACACTATGGATCTGATTCACAAAGGGCCTCCACACTCGTGGTGGAGGGCCGCAGTTGTGGGGGAGTCTCCGCACTTGTGGCAGTATATCCACAGTGAGAATTCTCATTGCGAAGATTCTGCCCCGAGTGCGGAGACTCCCTCATGACTGTGAGGCCTCTGCCATGAGTGCGGAGACCCTTTGTGAATCAGGCCGTCTGTCTCCACCTGAGATGTGTCCTCAAAGTGGAAGCCAAACACTGTGGGGCAAGGTCTGGAGAACCATACTGCCCACTGAAAAATGTGTGGTGGATCACTTTGGAGCCTACCACAAACTCACATGGTCCAAATGCAGGGGGCATGATGATTCTTTACGAGTCTATGTGAAAATGGCTTCAAGGCTGTACTGTGAGGCCATGGGGTGAGGGGGGCACAGTGATGCAGGGGAGCAGGCATAGTAGGTCCTGATATTAGAACCTTTTTAAATTTGTTTTGGAGCGTGCCTGTAGTTTCTGCCTCCTTGTATGTGGCTGTCAGAATGGGGGCAACCAAACGTTTATTAATCCTCTAAAAACCACCAGGCAAGACAACATTCCCTGGTGTTATGCTGTATGGCAGGCCTGCAATTACCTTTGATATTTCCTGCTTCATGATCTTGACCATATTCCTTTAGTCAGTTTAGGAGGCAAAACAGTTGATAGAAATGCCTTTTATAGCGCTGTAATGTCCCGCAATAGTGTTGTTAAGCTCTGAGAAGGGTGCAATTGTTTTGGTTATCTCTTCCAGATAGGAGATTATATTGTAAGATGTAACTCGAATTGTGGGGATGGTGCACATGGGTTCTCTCTATTTGAGCTGGCTTGCCTGTAGGTGACCCTCCTTCTGTGCCAGCTCGTAAAAGCATAGGTTCAGATGATCAAGGGCATATTCTACCTTTGATGTGAACAAGGTGTTGAGGTCATATTTCTTACCTTCCAACTGTCTCAGAAGGTCAGGTGTGGATTTGGAGCATAGTGGGTGCACATTTCTCTAATATCCCCTCTCTAGGTTGGCCTAAGTGTCTCTCTGTTTACGGTTGGCTAGGGCTGCATCCCTCATTAAGTGCTTCCTCAGCATGGCTTTGCAGCTCCTAAACATCTGTTTAATTGTGACGATCCATCAATGCTGTCAAGGTATGTCTTAAGGCGGATGTCTTAGGGAGGAATTGTATGACCGGGATCTATAGCTAGCTATGTTGAGCCTTCACTATTTACATGCAAAGAGACGTGGGCCAAGTCTAGTGCCAAAGTAAATAGTGCTTTATCTGACAGCTCTCCTGCCAGATTAGAAAACTGAGTGATCTTCGAGAGGAGTATCAAGTCAAAAAAGTAGTCTATTTATGAGCACGAACCATGAATACAGGAGAAAAAGGTGTAATCTCTGTGGTGTGTAAGGCACCAGTGATCCAGGAGACCATGCCCCTCCCCCACCCAAAAAACCCCCAATAATGCCCTTACACTGGTGTTGGCTTTGTACAGTTGATAAGAACAATCCACAATGGGATTTAATGCAAGATTCCCATCACCCCCTATTATCACACTTGAGTGGCCAAATTCTGAGAAGACTTTCAATAATTACAAAAGAAAGTAGGATTTGGAAGTATTTATGGCATAAACCAAGCCCATGATTAACTTGTATCATAGAGTGTCCCTTTTGAAAATATGTATCTACCCAGGAGGTCAACCTATGATTTTAGGAGGCTATATTGCAAAGTCTTTTGAAACATGAATGCTACCCTGGTGGTAGAGCTGCTGAGGGGGTTACTGGTTACTGAGCCAGAATTTCTGGGAGTTTTACTGTTGCTAATCACCCATCTTATCTAATTCCTTTTCAATTTGTCAGTTTTGTGGGAGTGAGGTGCATCTCTTGAACAAGTACCACATCTGGGGATTTGGTGGAGAGATAGAATGGATTTTATTGCATTTTACGATACGTTCATGGTCTTGTCTTTTACTCACAACGGTAAGTTATTTAGAAAAAGGGGAAAATAAGAGTAAATGCAAGTCTAATAGGTATGTCAGTCTGCATTTGTAGTGCAGAGTCAGAGGTCCACTGCTGGTGGGAAAGAATGAGGAAGGAGTTATTGAGGGTTGCATATTCTTCAACGTTTCAGAGTGGCATTGAGGGTCTAAGTCTGATCAAATGAAGAGTGTATCAAGTCTTAATAAAGGCCAAGGAAGATGCCAGAATTCACAGCCAAGATCTGGTTCTCTAAGTATGTGTTCCTTCTGGTCTTCTAAAGCAGAAACTCTCCTTTCTGTCATATTTAGTTTGGATTCAAACTGGGCCAGGTCAGGCATCAGTGATTTTACCTCTGTATCTCAATGCCTGTTGCCATACTATCTTCTTGGATTGATCATATTGTTGACTTAATAGATGTAAGTTTGTGTATCTCCGTACCTGTTGCTATAGTATCTTTTTGGATTAATCCTATTGTTGACTTAATGAATGTAAATTCTTTCAGGACGGTCTCTAAAGTTAGTTCCATCATATCTTTAGAAGGGCTGGGCCGAAAACCATTTTCAATGTTCCACTGACTGCCTCCATAAACAGTAGTTATCTGCGAGGTATCTGTCTTGACATTAGAGAGACAGCTGGTAATGTATGCATTAATGAAGGTGGCTACAGAGAGGAAATAGTGAGGCCTGTCATTGGGCTGTCGTTATTTTGGGCACACATTTAGGCAGTCCCCAGATAATGGATTCTGGGATTCCACCACTCCTACCTTTGCCGGGCAGAACAGCAGAGGAGCCCATGACTGCAAGCTGGTGTAGATAAGTGTAGTATTGCTTTTTGTGACATAATATTGTGATAAATAATATTGAGACATAAATATATCATCTATAATATATCGAGTACCCAAACATTGACATTATACACATAAAACACAAATATCAACAACAAAGATATAGTTGTAAAAAATATTAAAAATAACTAAATAATGTAAAGAACACAATGAAACAAATGAAACATGACCAAACCACAAAAGCAAAAATATTGACAAACAAAACATTGTTTATATATATATATATATATATGTATATATATATATATATATTTTAATTTGATTTAATTTGTAGATTTATAAGTGCAACTTGTCACCTGTGAAGGTATCCAGGCGCTGTCCATGGGCATGGGGAGACACGGACCCAAATCGCCAACTCCCAAATCGGCAGCTCTGGCTGCTGCGCCACATCCTCATTTATGTATATATGTGGGTATGTATAATTCAAAACAAATTAAACATTTATAATACAATCATACATAATTGTCATTTACCATATAAGGTTCAATATTTTAAACAAAAAATGCAATTTCTAACCACACAACCTAAGAATTTAAACTTAAAAATAGCAAATAAAAACATGTTCCCAATTAATAAAAACAGTATAAAAAGGAAACAAAAATGTACAACTAACTGCTGTAGAAGAAACCACTACTGCAGACAGAAAAGCTGTATCTCTCTCAAAAAATAAAGCCCCTACAATTACACAGTATGTACTAAATTAAAACATAACTTAAATCTAACTACAAAAAAAATAACAATTTTATTATACAGAAAATATACTAACATTTATTAAACAATTATTTCTCCAAACTCCAGGTATCAAAACTTCAAAAAAGATACCAAGCAATGCAAAAAGAAGACCAAGCCATGAAATTAAAGACAACTCATATTTCAATGAAGACAAAACAAAATGTAAGTACAATAAAATAAAAAACCACAACCTCTAAAATAAATTAATGACAAACCTTTTTAAAATTAGAACTAGGTAATACAAATGCAGAAATAAACAAAATTAAATTTTAATAACTAAAACATTTCTCCTTAAAAAAGAAGACTAACAAGAAGAAGAAAAAGCATAGCCCTCTAGGAAAACCCCAAACCTACCAACCCGACAAAAAATATTAAATGCCAAAAATGCACTGTAAGACATGTTAATAAATTGCCATGTCCATGTCATTTTTCATACCATATAACCTGAATAACATAAATTTCAATATATTTTTAGTTCACACATATAATGTTGGAAACAGAAATATATATCAAATCACAAAAGGGGGAACTACTATTACCGTATGGGGAAGACACCTATAGTAAAGAAAACACTTCTAGTGAAAGGACAAATTGGAAATGTACGAAGTATTACTCCAGTGCTCGCTATGGTAGGGCTACCATCAAAGAAGATATTGTTGAAAGTGTAATGTGACTGATATTAAAGTTAGGAATGCCCTACTGGGATTAAGAAAAGCAAGCACTACCTCACAAGAGCCCACAGGAACTATACTAAAAAATATATTTCTCTAAGTTCTTGAAGAAACTACTGGGCAAATCCCTGACTTAGAAAAACTAAAAAGACTGATAACTAAAACAAGGAGGGTTGCTATGGAAACACAAAGAGCACCCAGAGCATACAAAGGAACGAGAATTCCACAAAATGGAACAACAGCACATACTATCCAAGATTTCTTACTACGGGACAATGAACATTATGAAAAGATAATCACTGTCTATGCAACCAACAATAACCTCCTAATCCTAACACAATACAACACCTGGATGATGCACATCACATTTAAATCATGCACTGCACCATTTATGCAAATATACACTATGATGGACAATACCATAACAGAAATGTGCTTTTAATGTATGCACTATTGCCAAACAAGCAGAACACAACATATAACAAACTCTTAACACTAATCAAACAAAAACCAAATAATTACAATTCCCAAAAAATCATTAATGATTTTAAACAAGTTATGATTTTAACATTTCCTAAAGTGTACCCACACACAGCAATACAAGGATGCTACTACCATTTTCATCAAAGTATATGGATGCACCTACAAAAATCTGCACTTAGTGTAGAATACGTCACAAGTGCACAACGTGTCTATGAAGTAAAAATAATTATTAGCATTAGTAACATCCCTGTCACAGAAGCAACCAAACAATACAACATGTTAATAAAATCCCCATTTTACCAAAAAAATGAAAATTAACTCTCGCCACTAGCGGACTTTTTTGAAGACACTTGAGTTGGCAGCCTGCACCTGTCAAGACACAGGCGACAACCCAGATTCCATGGTGGAATGCTTACAATAGCACCATCTCTAGATAAATAAAACTAACAATGCAGTGGAAAGGTTGCACAATTCCTTCCAAAGTACACTTGGAAGAAGCCACCCTACACTCTTCCAGTTTCTAGAAATATTTAAAAAAGAAACATTCTGCCACAAGCTGAGACTAGAACAGTCCCTAATGCAACTAAAGCCAAAAAAATTCCAAACAGACTAGACAAATACAGAAAATGCTAGTAAGCGAAGTGTGATGATTTACTAATAACCAAGGTTTACCTGAGCTCGAAACAATAGCCAGAACATTACTGTAAAAATAGCACCCAAAAAAATACTCAAATTAAAAACTGACTTTAAAAAAATGAAATAACCTAAACAATGTTATGAATAATAAGATATTACTTCATTTTTATCAACTATTAAATAAAATGCAAAAAATTATCCAAATATATTATAATATTTATTACTTATAAAAATATTGTTAGGCTTTGTTGCTCCGGGCTGCTCCACGCTGCCCCTGCCTAATGAGACCAAGGACGAGGGGGTCACCAATGTCACAACCAACGTCACAGGGCAGCGCTATAAGAGCTCTGGGCTAACCGCGGTGCGGGACGCTTTGTTGTTCCTCAGGGCCGCTGCCCCTGCCTAACTTGACCCAGTGCGAGGGGTCGCCAACGTCACAGCCACGTCACAGGGCTGCGCTATAAGAGCGCTGGACTTGCCAGGCAGCACGGAACGCGCGCCGGGCTCGCCCGGGTGAAGCCCGGTCCAAGGGCGGGCCTGTCCGTGCCTGTCATAGCCTTGAGGAGGCTGGGCTGGGGCTCCCCCCTAAGACTCATGCTCTGATCCAGAAAGGTACTGTTTCCTTCTTGCCTAGCAGGCGCATACTCAATTGGTGTCCTGGATTTGTGTTCTTGCCTCTAATCAAATAGGTTTGTTGGACACTCTGTCTAATTGGGCATGGGGAAGAGGAAAGCGGTCGAGGGTGGATCTGGGGATGTAATCTCCAAAGCAAAAATTTCAAGAAGGGTATGAAGCACGCTGGGGGGAATTGTGTTTTAGATCGAATCAATAATCTTGTAGCTGAATGTGTGGAAATCCTAGATCCATCTGAGCCTACAGATAGCTCTAATCCTAAAGCCCCAACAACACCAGCAAACCCTGGAATGCCCAAATGCATATCCCACATCTTTAAGAAGCACACTATACACAGCTCAAGGCTTGACTCCCCAAAACCACCAACACCAAGGTGATCAGTCTAGAAAATTCTGCTACCATACAGCCACAAGATCTGCTGGGCCCAGATGTCATCTGTAGTAGTAACAGATTTACACCACTTACAGATATGGTAGAGAAATTACAAGTTGAGGAGGATGGCGAGGGTGAGAGTGTAGGAGTGGGGGATGAACATGTACCACACAAGGAGCAGGCTATGCCCGAAGTTGATATCTTAACAATTATCAATGATCTAAGGTCAGAAGTTATGGCCTTGAACTTGTTAATACATGAGCTCAAATGTTATGTCAACCCCCTGATTCTAGCGGGTGATTTCAACGCTACGTTCGAACCATTGGGAAGGGAGGCTGTTTGCGAGGAAAGGGAAGAGGATGACCTCTGGCTAGTCCCCCAACTTGACCTGCCACCAATTCCTAAATGGTCTCAAGTAGCTCTACAGCTAAATGCCATCACTTTAAGGCATGGGCTGAGGGCCACAAATGGGAGGAGCAAGTTAGATAAATTAGGTGCTAATACCTTTAATACCTCCAAGGGAATAAGCAGCATTGATTATTTCCTACTCGAATTGAGGCTATGGCCACTGCTAATAGATATGAGTGTAGGCTCAAGTGTAGACAGTGACCACAATCTTCTGTGTATGAGCCTCATGTCTCCTTGGGGCGAGACTTGCAATAGGTCTAGAGCCTACATAGCAACTAGAGAACTCCTCCCAACGAATGACAATCGCCGCCTTACGTGGCAAAAGGCGATTCTGGATGAGGCTAAGCTCCAGTCTCTCAACCAAGAACAGACTGTGTACTTGGCAGACTTTAGAGCCCTGCTCGAGAAACCGGGAGGAAGGGAAGATATAACACACAGACACTCCCGCTTCTTTAAACAGCTGGATGCCCACTTTAGTGACTTCTCGCCCCATCCGAAGCATAGCTCTCGGGCACCACCGCGGACCGCATGGTTTAACCGCAAGAGCAGGCACCTAAAATGGCAACTAGCGTCTGCCATTAGATCCCACACAATCAACTTAGTAGGAGACCTGAGAAAATCCTACAAAAAAGCACAAGATAGAGCAAAAAGGGATTGGGATGAGAATAGGTGGAGGCTCATTGGAGAGGCATGTGCCCGTAAAGACTACAAACTGTTTTGGCTACTAGTGACATGGCTGGATTCCAAGAGGCCCCCCCAACCAGCAAGTAACATCGCAATCTCTGCTTGGTATGATCATTTTAAGCTTCTGTATGAGGGTCCTCTGGATACAGATCTGGAAACATCTCAGTCAGATCTTCCCCTGATTTATTCTAAGGAGCTCTTCACCAGCTGTGAAATATAGTCCTCCATTAACTCAATTGCCCAAGGTAAGGCCCCTGGCCCCGACTGTATTCCTGGCGATTTGTTCTTACATGATAATGAAAACTGGTCGGCCTACATTTTGGTCTTGTCTAATGCTATCTCAGGGGGCGCCTAAGTATCCCAGTCATGGAAAGGAGCAGAGGTGATCCCTATTTTCAAAAAAGACGATAGATCTTCCCCTAGCAACTATAGACCGATTAGCCTTATTGATTCAATCCAAAAAGTGGTCAGCTGAGCGCTCCTGACTAAGATACAGATTTGGATCAGTGAGAATAATATTCAAACTCCATTTCAAGCAGGCTTTAGAGCCAAGACGGGAACAATAGACCAGGTGTTCAGTCTCCTTTTACTCTTTTGGAAGACTGTGGTTATTGACCGGGGGAGTTTATATGTGGCTTTTATTGATCTTAAGACTGTGTTTGACCTTGTCCCCAGACAAAAATTGTGGCAATGCCTATCAGATATGGTGATGCCGCCAGAGATTCTGTCCCTAGTAATTCGCCTCCATGATGCAAACTTTGCCAAAGTCCGCTGGGGTGATCAAGGACAGCTTACCGACCCAATAGACGTTAGCAGGGGCGTCCGCAAAGGGTGTGTTTTGGCTCCCACACTCTTCTCTCTTTATATGAATAAGGCTGTGCAGTATTTGCAGCAGGACCCTTCCGATGCACAAATGCTGGGAGGGGGGGGGGCGAAAGAAATGTGATATTCCTGTTTGTGGACAACACTGTGCTGGTGTCAAAAACCCCAGGGGGGCTACAGAAATCGCTTATTCGTTTTCAAGATTTCTGTAACATGCGTGGTCTCGAGATCAACACTTCCAAAAATAAATTCCTGATGATCAATCCCCACAAGTCCTTTAAGGGTAGACCTACTCTTGGTGATACCCCGCTGGAGAGACTCAACACCTTTGAATATCTGGGAAATACTCTAGCTGAAAGTATGTTGTGGAAGCCCCAAGTGGCTAAATCTACTCTGAAGGTCTCTCAAATAGCTGGGGCATTGAGCAAAGAACATAGATCTTCCGATAGCAAACCAGTGGCGGCACCTCTACAGATATACGAATCCAAATCGGTGAGCACAGCCCTTTAAGGTGCAGAGCTGTGGGGCTTCGAAAGGTTTGACGATCTCTCCAGAGCCGAGAATATATTTCTGAGGAGTATAGACCAACTTCCCCAGAGTAACCCTCTCCATCCCTTAAGGCTTGACTTGGGCAGGAAAACGATTGCTGATAAGGCTATGCTACGACCACTGTTGTTTTGGCAGAGGATTTGGTCCACCGCCTCTTGATTACGATCTGTATCATTGGGGGAACTTTAAGCTGCTAATTGCGTGTTTTGCACTAATAGGAGCTGTGTTCAATGCTCCGGGGGGTCGCTAAGTTTTAGTCTAATTTTATTAGTGTGGTTTTAATTTTGAGAATAACTGTGATTTTATTTAACTGTGCACTGAAAGGAGCTGTGTTCAATGCTCCGGGGGGCCTTGTATCGCAAATAACGAACAGCGAGATACTCAGGTCAGCGCACTAGACTGCTGACGCTAGCACGCTCGATCGGCCTTCAAAAGGGGCCAATGACGCGACCGCTCAGCGGTGTCTCTTGATTACGATCTGTATTATTGGGGGAACTTTAAGCTGCTAAATGCTGGTTTTGCACTAATAGGAGCTGTGTTCAATGCTCCGGGGGGTCGCTAAGTTTTAGTCTAATTTTATTAGTGTGGTTTTAATTTTGAGAATTACTGTGATTTTATTTAACTGTGCACTGAAAGGAGCTGTGTTCAATGCTCCGGGGGGCCTTGTATAGCGAATAACGAACGGCGAGATACTCAGGTCAGCGCACTAGACTGCTGACGCTAGCACGCTCGATCGGCCTTCAAATGGGGCCAATGACGCGACCGCACAGCGGGCGCGTGCAGTGGGCGCGCCTAAGGCAAGCCCGTCTGCACCCGTCCGCGCACGACAGGGCCCAGGGGCCAGAACCATTGCCGGTCTGTCGGGGGAAAAGTACGTTTATACTGCGGAGCAGCCTAACTCTTATAGAGGAATGTTAAGAAGTAAGTGCTTACATACATTGTCACCTGACGGTTTCACTAAGCACTGTCGTACTTGTTGTTTTAAATTCTGCCCCATGTTTAAAACATCCTTAGACCTGCCTAGCACGGAGGCTTTTAAAATGTTTTTACTTAACTGCCGTTCCTTGTCTAAACATTCATTGGAAATCTACCTTCTATTAGAAGAAGAGAGCCCTGATGCTCTCTTCTTAACAGAGACTTGGTTGGATAAAGACGCTGACCTGGTCATTGTTCAAGCCCTTCCCCCGGGCTACGCAATACAGAGGCTGGATCGAGACACAGGTAGAGGAGGTGGAATAGCCATTATTTATAAGAACAAATTTAATTGCCACTCCACTATAAATCCTCTACCAGATTGTGAAAGTATCTACTTTACCTTAGGCATCTCCCATATCAGGACCTTTTCAGGGATTTTGGTATATTGGCCCCCTGGCCCTTTAGGCAAATTTTGTAAGGACCTTCCCGATATTGTAGCCAATCTAGCTAGCTCCCTCCCCAATTTTACCCTATTAGGGGATTTTAACCTTCATTTTGATGATATTTTATCCCCTTCCATACTGGAATTAGTAGAGGGGTTGGAGACGCTTCAATTTATTCAATTAGTTAAAGGTCCCACCCACTGTAAAGGCCACTTACTGGACCCCATTTTTTCAAATATTCCTGATCTTCTGGTCAAGGACTCTATTCCAGTGCCTTGGACGGACCACCATCTAATTCCATTTGTATGGACAACACAGGATGCCATTACTCCGGCCGAGAAAACTAGCAAACATGTACGCATTTGGTCGAAATTGCCTAAAAAAACCTGGGTGACCCTTTTGGAAGACTCTGTTCCCATTCCCGAAACTAATCCAGTTACTGCGAATGAGGATTTATTTATCTGGTTAGAATTGTCACTTGACACTATGCTACCAAAGAAACGGATTCACACCAAAGCAGGATTCAAGCAAAATGCTTGGTACACGCTTAAACTTCGGGAGCTTAGACAGTCCAGTAAAAAGCTGGAAAGAAACTGGAGAAAGTATCCCTCAGTAACTAATAAAATCAAATATAGAGAAGCTATAAAGATCTATAAATCTGAAATAAAAGCTGCAAAAGCTCTCCATTATGAAGAGAGAATTACTTTGGCGGCAAATTGTCCACGTGAAATCTTTCGGATTGCAAAATCCCTCCTAACTCCTCCCGTGCCCCCTATTGCCTTTGTGGACATCCCTCTTCGCTGCAACCAAATTGCAGAATTCTTCTCTGATAAAATACAAAGTATCTACAATTCCTTTCCTCTGGTGACGGTTCCACAAACCTTACTGCCACCTGACGTAATAGCCCAAGACGAAGACTATCTGTTGGAGGTTATCCCCCCTTAAGTCTGACCTCCCTTCAAGGGCTTCTCAGTCAACTTAAATCTGGAGCCCCGTCAGACGTTGACCCCCCTAACATTTTGAACCTAATTTCTGAAACTGTCTCTCCGGTAATTCTAAATGTGATAAATGCTTCGTTGACAACGGGAATAGTGCCCCCTCGATGGAAACAGGCAATGGTGAGAGCACTGCTTAAAAAACCTAACCTAGATCCTGACGTGTTGGCCAACTATCGCCCTATCTCGCTATTACCAGGAATTGGTAAATTAGCTGAGAAGCATGTAAACCAGACTCTCTCAGCCTTCCTTGAAAATAACAATCATCTTCATCCTTCACAGACTGGATGCAGACCACAGCAGGGCACAGAAACTGCCCTCTTGACAGTGGTGGAAGAATTAAGGAGAATCTTGGATGGAGGGGGCTGCGCTGCGCTAATTTTGTTAGATCTCAGCGCAGCCTTCGATACGGTGAACCATCATCTGTTAATCCAAAGACTTAGGAAGGCAGGAGTGGCCGGAACAGCGTTAAAATGGCTACAGACCTTTTTAGAGGACAGATCCTTTGTAGTCTTTGAAGAGGAAATTACCTCTAAGCGAATGCCTCTTAGATGTGGGGTTCCTCAGGGATCTTCCCTGAGCCCCACTCTATTTAATGTCTATATGAGTTCCTTGGCAGAAGTAGTAACACCTTTTGGCATTCAGATTATTACCTATGCGGATGATACTCAGTTGGTGGTTTCGCTTAATTAAAAGGAGGATTCAGGCTTGGGATTAGCCTTATGCCTTGAAAAGGTGTCGAGTTGGATGGACAGCTCCTGTCTAAAATTGAATGGAGCGAAGACTGAACTGATGCTATTGGGTAACTCCACTACGTTGAGTATAGGATCTTTCTGGCCTAGCTGTTTGGGGATACCACCCTCCCCAAAAGACAAAATTAAGAGTCTGGGTGTATGGTTGGCCCGGAAGCTTGATTTTAAGGAGCAAGCACGTAAGGTGGCAGCTTGTTGCTTTGGGATCTTAAGAATGTTAAGAAAGATCCTTCCCTTACTACCCTTCAGGCTAGAAGACTGATGGTCCAAGCATTGATCCTATCACGCCTTGATTATGCTAATGCATTATATTTAGGAGCACCACTCACTACCATCAAAAAATTGCAGATAGTGCAAAACTGTGCAGCACGTCTCCTCATGAATACTTCCAAGCGCCTTTCAGCTAAGCCTGCGCTTGCATCACTTCATTGGCTGCCCATTCAAGAGAGAGTTCAGTTTGAGGCTTTGTGTATTACGCACAAAGCACTCGCAGGTAGAGGCCCTTCCACTATTAGATCCATTATTCAACCTTATCGTTCCAATAGGTCTTTAAGGTCAGATAATAAACAACTGGCGGTAGTTCCTAAAATAAGAAAAACACGAAGCGGAGGGCGTCGCTTCTCGTATAATGCCGCCAAACTGTGGAATCTTTTGCCCCTTGGTATCCGCCTTGAGCCAAACTACCTGACCTTCCGAAAGCAGTTAAAAACGTATCTGTTTCCCTAATACGACCCGAAGTTGAAGCTGCACCGCTACTAGCGCTGGGATGCCCCCGGGTAGCCATGCGCTTTAGAAATGCCTCTTCATTCATTCATTCATTCATTCATTCACCCCAGAGTTAACCTCCTATGCTAAGGCCCTATATGAAGTTATCTCCCTAGACAAGCAGAACAAGTTAGGGTGGCTAAAGAATATAAAACACCTATTAGCCAATATAGGGTTAGAGGACTGCTGGGAGAATAGGGATCCAGACTCATTCCCCACTACAGACCAAATAAAAATGCTGTACTGGGGTTGGGTCGCCCAGTTAGCAGGTTCTAAGTCTAACAAGGGCCGGCTAAGTTCGAAAATTACAAATTTTAAATCCGTTGCTTTCCTAGAACCCTACTGAGACATAATCCAGACACCATTGGACAGAAAACTATATATGCAGTACAGGTTTGGCATGCTTCCCCTTAATGTATACACTAGTTCATGGCGCAATTCCCCAGCCTCGTCACGGTTCTGCCCTCTTTGCACTGCTACATCAGAAACACCAACGCACGTCTTATTTGCCTGCCCTGCTTATTCTCGTCCTAGAGCAAAGTGGCTCACACCTTTATGTATACAGCTGGGGATGCGCGATCACGCTGAAGCTTTGCGCATACTCAAATCTGATCCTAGACAAGTGATAGTCTGTGCAGCCACAACGTTCTTGGGCCATATGTGGGGACATAAGGAGGAAGCTGTTGCATATAGGAGGAGAATGATAACTATGCACTTTATCTGTTTCAAATCAGTCCAAAGCATCAGCTGTATAGTATTTTATGACAAACATATTCATGTTTGAGTTGGTCGCATCTGAAATGTTTTTTGCCAACATAGCGGACCCCGTCAGAAGACTTTGCAACTCGGAGGCTTTTGTTGCTTTGGCTGTATCAATTAGAGGGCTGTCCAGCATGCTATCAACAAACCAAGCTTTTACCTTCGGGCTTGATGCTCGCGATATGATTTTACTATTTTATTCTTTTTTAACTTTTTACATATAGAATGAATTGTATATTGTATTTCCACGATTTTGCTATGTATTTTATGCTCTATTTTAATCTCTTTCAACTTGTAGAGTATGAGTAAATTGCACATCGCACTTTTATGGTCATATGACCGAATAAAGTTTGATGACTTTACATGTATCTAAAAAACACAATAAAGATACAATACAATACAGTACACAGATCAAATATAGTAAATAGTATAACAAAATATGATTGCACATGATTACAGAATTTCAAAATATATACAGACACATTACAATAAATCAATCCCACTCAACAAATCAATAATTTAAAAAATGCACTTAGTTATACTTTTGTAGCTGAAGTCCTTCATACAGATATTCAAAAATGCATAACCCATCAAAAATCTACTCAAAATATTGCCCCCCAAAAATGCAAAAATACAGATAAATATGAAATCCATCCATTATGAAAATATAACAGCCAGTAAAGCCCTCCAAAACCCAAAAAGCATTAAAAAATAAAGAAAACTGCTCCAGGCAAACAGCAAAGAAAAAGGGAATAATAATATAAGTTCTTGGTAAAAAAATCCCAATTATTTTTCCTTGTAAAAAAATTAAATGCATTAAGTGTCCAAAATAGAAGTTGCCTTTGATAAAAAAAAACACCTGTAAACTAAAACCCACAAAAACCCACCCTCAAAACAATCAGACCCAACATAAATGGTAACATGCAAGTATAAAATGCTAAAAATTGCTACAAATACAACCTACTTCCTTAGAATAGAAACATATAGGGGGGGCGTGGCTTGATGCCCAAGGAGCATGGCGGCGCCCGAGTGAGGCTGCTTGGTGTGACGCGGCGGTTTCGCGCTATTTGATCTCCTCATATCGCCAAAGATCACTGGGTGCGTCGGAAGCCTCCTGGAACAAGATGTAGTTTCAGTACATCTGAAAATTACTGCTAAAGACCTGTTTGGGACGAAGATGACTCCAACCATCGTCCGGTAATGTTACGGCCGCCATTTTGTTTTCGTTGCTCCCGATTCTATTAAATATGCCGAGCACGTTTATATGCAGCGGTGAGCGTTCCCCTTAATGCTGTAACTCGGATACACTGGACTGAGCTCCTCAGTGACCTTTCCTTCTAACCTGAAACTCTGCCCTTTGTATTTTGACACGGATATCTCCTCAGTTGATTGGAAATATCGGCTGCCATTTTGTGACTCCTCGCACATTGCAGAATCGTTTTTCTATCACCAAATGCTGGCTTTCTTAATACCACTGCTGTAACAAAACTCACTCCCTCTAGATAGGGGTTATTTTCTGCACCTGCCCGTATTCCCCGCCCCCAGAATGTTTCTGTGTGGATGAAGGCATAATTGTTGGAAGGCACCTATATCTCTGTTCAATTCCAACCAATTAAACAAGTTCTATTTCTGATACTCTAATCGAGCTGCTTTCGGTGATCGGGAATATAACTCAGCTGGACTTTCTTGGAATATAGGTGATTATATTGCAATTAAAGCTATTTTACACGCAGTGTTGTATGGGCAGATTGAGGAAATTGGAGACCCTCTCTTCAAAATCAACTCATTCCTTCATTAAAAACTCAAAGATCTTCACTGAATTCTCCAAGATGGAAGACTCTGCTTCTTCTTTAGCTAAAACTTCTAACTCAACAATAAATACTTCCGCAGCGACAGGAAAATCTAATGTAAAACGTTTAAAAAAGGATCCTCCCTCTCCACCCAAACCTTCCTCCCCAGTTTCAATGGAGATAATGCTGGAAGAAATACGAGCCCTTCGACCCTTTGTGGAGGAAACTAATACCAAATTACAATTCCTCACTGACAATTGGTCTCAGATGGATGAAAGACTCTCGGCGGTTGAGCGTAACATGTCTTCTCTTGGGACTACTGACACTAAAGTCACAGCACTTCAGTCGCATATTTCCACACTCCAAAAACAGGTCGAAGACCTTGAAAACCGCAATAGAAGAAATAATTTGCGAATATATGGCCTTCCGGAAGGGGTTGAGGGTCAGGATCCCCTCGCCTTTTTCAGATCCTTTCTCCCTGAGCTTCTTCATATGCCGGAGGACACTGTACTAAACATCCAGCGTGCGCATAGACTTGGTCGCCCGTCATCCAGTACATCTTCCTCACAAAGACCAAGAGGAGTAATATTATACTTTCTTGAGTATACTGACTTATTAAAGACTTTGTCGGCTGTTAAAACATCTCAACGCATAGTATGGTCTGGATCGACTCTGTTCTTCGCACAGGACTACGCTAAAGCCACAGCTACTAGACGTAAGGCGTTTCTAAACATGAGACCTGATCTACGTTCCTTAGGAGCCCGATATGGTCTTTTTCACCCCTGCTTATTTAAGGTCACATACAGAAATAGAACGACTACCTACGAGGATCCACTGCATTTACAGAGCTTCATCAATTCATGCAAGTCAGAGACTATGGGATTTTCGGAGGCTTCAACCTCACACAATACTTGATATTATTAGAGTTTTGAGTCTAATTCCTGTAATTTGATTGATATCGTCTTTGTGTTTGGTCAGTTACGTTTACGCTCTGTAATGGTTAATGTTCTTTTGTCTTCCTATATAAATGGCGAATTTAGGTATTTAATTCCATAACTTGTTGTGATATTCCTTTCACTGGTTTTTCTTCCTCCCCTTTTCCAGACCTGTTGATGTTCGACGCCCGCAGTCATTGTGTTTTTTACTGGCGTGATCCCTTCCCCGCCCTCCGTTCCGTCGGCTTTGGTGATGCCATCTGCTCCATGTGGTCTCACCCCCCCCTCCCATCCCTGGTTGATATATGTAGGTAGGTTTTCTTCCTACTTTTCTTCTTTTTCTCCTCCCTGTACCTTTTCTACCTCTACTTTCTCTTTCTTTTTTTCTTCCATTCCTCTTTCCTTATTTGTAATACCCTTTCCACTTTTCTCAAATGGTTTCCACTTTCAATATCTTCGTACCTAATATAAGGTTTTTTCCAATGTTTTATATAGCTATTGCTGTTGAATTTTTCATAAGTATTATTATTCACAATGTACAGAAATTTACTGGTTCACTTATGTTTTTATTACTTCTATTTCACACATGTTTTTGAATATTGTCACATGGAACGTCAGAGGCTTGAATTCCCCCATTAAACGACAGAGAGTCTTATCCCACCTTTCCAAACTAAATGCTAATATTGTGTTATTACAAGAATCACATCTCACCGAAAGCGAATCACTTAAACTCAAAAGAAATTGGGTTGGTGAAGTATTTTTCTCGCAAGGAGATGGTAAAAGGAATGGGGTTATAACTCTCTGCCACAAAGCATTGAATGCTAAGTTTGTCTCTCAGGAATCCGACACGGAGGGTAGATGGGTTTTCACTAACCTCCTGCTGGGAAAGACCTCCTTGTCCTTGCTTAACATTTACGCCCCTACCAACGGTGACGTCATGTTCTGGTCTCGTATTTCTCAGTTATTGCTCAAGTACCCATCAGAAAACTTCATACTCGCAGGTGACTGTAATCAAGTGATGGACCCGTTTATTGATAGGAATTCTAAATCCCCCTTTAACCCGAGTAAGTCACACAAAGCTCTCTCTGTAACCCATCCACAAGAGAATACTCCTTTTTCTCCCCTCCACATCAAACACAATCTCGAATAGACCATATTTTATTTCACGAAACATCTCCCAATCCCTACGTTCTGCTGATATAGGTCCTATTCTCATTTCGGATCATGCACCTATATCAATTCAACTGGACATTTTGCACCAATCCACATCACCAAAAAAATGGTGTTTCAACAATTCCTTACTCCTCGACCCTAGTTTTAATTCGTTCCTTTGTCTCTTTCTCTCAAGAGTTTTTTTCCATTAATTTAACGAATGATGTCTCCCTTCATACAGTATGGGATGCCTTTAAGGCCACTGCCTGAGATTTCATCATTCGATTTGTGTCAAATAAACGTAAAGCTTCTAGCATATTACATAACACACTTCTTGCTAAGATTAAAAAACTTGAACACTCCTTTCATACCTCCAAATCGAAGGAATCTCTTAAAGATCTCATCAATGCAAAGATCGCCTTCAATGAATCCACTACTGAACAGGCTTCCCTATATTTACTAAAATCCTCAGCGAAGTACTATGGTGGCCAAAACAAATCGGGCAAACTTCTAGCCAATTACCTAAAGATTAAACAAAATAAACTCCATATTGACTCCATTATAGATGATAATCAAACACCGAAACTCAAAGACTCTGAAATACTCCAAGAATTCATACACTTCTATAAATACCTCTACACACCAGAAAACACACCCTCAGATACAGACCTTTCCCAATATTTTTCCACAATTCAAAAGCACACTAGCCCCCAATTGGATTTAACTCCTTTGGAAGCTGACCTTACACAAACAGAATTGTTAAACGCTTTAAAAACCCTTAAAAAAGATAAGGCCCCTGGCCCTGACGGCTTCACAGTGGAATTTTATCTACACTTCGCTCATCTACTAATACCACACTTACACACTCTTATTTCTTCCTTTATCACATCTCACAATTCCACCGGCTCCTTTTCCGAAGCCTTGATCTGTCTCATACCGAAGGCTGATAAGGACTTACGCTTCTGTAAGAACTATAGACCTATATCCTGGGTGGCGGTCGCATCCTAATCAGGGGTGTGGGACCGCCGCATGGCAGGCAGCCGGTCCCGTTCCCGCTAGGATGGCGGGCAGACCCAGGTCTGCCCACCATCCTAATAGGCCCCATAGTTAGGGCTGTCTGGTACAGGCAGAGCACTAACGAGAACCAGCCATCTTGCTCATGGCCAAGCCCGAAGCTCTATGTTACTTATTTTTGTAGACTGCACTACTGCCCATGGTGTCCTCATGACACTAAAAGAGTTACTTCTACCAGAATTACAGGACACCAGGCAGAAGACTAAAAGGAATAATAATATGCTTGCAAAAAAGGACGTTTTTCAACTTGTGTTTGGGTGCAGCAGGAGCATCAAGCTCCTTAACAGATTACGGAATGACCTTCTGCAAACTGGCCACAGAAAAAGAATGGCCTCTGACGCCACTGTCAATACCACTGTCCTGTGCCTTTGCAGACAGTCGCAGGAACAATGCTGATCCCGCCAATCTCACAAGACAGTGTGCTCACCAATTGTTTGGAAGAATATTCGTTAATAGACAAAGGGCCAAATGTTTCTCCGAATGGTCGTTCTTGGGAGTGATCTGCACAATGCGTGAGTATCGTTAACACATACATACATACATACTTACAAAATACCCTTATGCAGAATTTACAAGATAACCTCAATGACCCTCGAGTTAACTTCATTTCCAATTCTGTGTTCTGTAAGTTTCTTTAACTTTTCCTGTTCTTTATCAAGTCACCACATTCAATAATTATCAGATAGTTTGTGAGAAGAGTTTTGATAAGTGGATGTATTTTATTTGGGAAAATGGGTTATAAACAAGGTTCATAGGTATTCCTGGAATCTGCAAAGTCTCTGCCTCCTTGCAGTCATTGTACCTTTTGAGGATTCTCCCTCATTGGATCGAGCTTGACAACCGGTTTCTAGTTCCTAGAACCCTGATTTGAAATACATATGAAAGATTTTTATTGCCTTGTGTTGTTCGTTACCTGACTCATTCTTTCATACTTATTAATTATACCAGTTTATTTTACTCCTGAGCATATTCGTTATGTAAGTCACTAACCTTGTTTCTTGTATCTTCTTTCCAGCTGAAGCTTTGACTGCTGTTCAACTATGATGATAATCAGGGACCAGGAAGAAGATCACCTTGTGCAAATCAATCAATCAATCAATCAGGGTATTTTTGAAGCGCGCTACTCACCCTTGAGGGTCTCAAGGCGCTGGGGGTGGGGGAAGCAGCTCCGGTCATTCGAAGAGCCAGGTCTTGAGGGTCTTCCTGAAGATGTGCAGGGTGGGTGCGCGTCTGATGTCGATCGGGAGCTCGTTCCAGGTCTTGGCCGCGATGTAGGAGAAGGCTCTTCCGCCTGTTCTTGTTCTGCGGATGCGCGGGGGTTCGGCGAGGGCGAGGTCGGCGGATCGGAGGTTCCTCTTGTGTACGTTGAAGGAGATTCTATTGTTGAGGTATTGGGGTCCGGTGTTGTGAAGGCATTTGTAGGCGTGGGTGAGTATCTTGAAAGTTACTCTCTTCTCGATGGGGAGCCAGTTGAGGTCGTGCAGGTGTTGGGTGATGTGTTCGTGTCAAGGGATGCCGAGGACGAGTCTGGCTGCGGTGTTCTGTATCGTCTGGAGTTTGCGGAGCAGAGACTTGTTGATCCCGGCATAGAGGGCGTTTCCGTAGTCCAATCTGCTGGTTATGAGTGTGTGGGTGGCGGTCTCCCTTAATTCGGTGGGGATCCATTTGAAGGTCTTTCGGAGGATGCAGAGGGTGTTGAAGCAGGTGGAGGCAATGGCGTTGACCTGTTGGGTCATGGAGAGGGAGGAGTTGAGTATGATGCCGAGGTTTCGGGCATGGTCAGTGTGGGTGGGCGGGCTGCCGAAGGCGGTGGGCCACCAGGTGTTGTCCCATGCAGAGGGGAAGGGTCCGAGGATAAGGACCTCTGTCTTTTCCGAGTTGAGCTTCAGGCAGCTGATGCTCATCCAGGAGGCTACGTCCTTCATTCCTTCCTGGAAGCTGAGTCTGGTGGTGATGGGGTCCTTGTTGAGGGAGAGGATGAGCTGGGTGTTGTCGGCATAGGACACTATGCTGAGTCTGTGCTGTCTGACTATGGCGGCAAGGGGGGCCATGTAGATGTTGAAGAGCGTGGGGCTAAGCGACGATCCTTGGGGTACTCCGCAGTTGTGGGTTTGGAGAGGAGGGAGGCAGTCTGGTTCTTTGGGTTCTGTCGGTGAGGAAGGAGCTAAGCCAGTCGAGGGCGGTTCCCTGTATGCCGGCGTCGTGGAGTCTGGATGTGAGTGTGCAGTGGGAGATGGTGTCGAATGCTGCAGAGAGGTCTGGTAGGATCAGGGCCGCGGTGTGTCCTTGGTCGAGGAGGGTGCAGATGTCGTCTGTGGCGGCGGGTAGAGCAGTCTTGTTGCTGTGGTTGCTGCGGAATCCGGATTGGGAGGGGTTGAGGATGGAATTCTCTTCGATTAATTTTGTGAGTTGGACGTTGACGTTTTTCTCGGTGACTTTGGCCGCGAAGGGGAGGAGGGAGATGGGTCGGTAGTTCTTGAGGTCCATGGGATCTGCTGATGGCTTCTTGAGTAGGGGTCTGACTCCTGCGTGTTTCCAGTCATCGGGAAAAATGCCGGTTTCGAAGGTAGCGTTGATGGTGCATTGAAGTTTCGGAGAGATGGTGATGGTGGCTCTGTGGAAGATGTGCGGGGGCAGGGGTCTGTGGGGGCTCCTGAGTGGATGCCTTTCATGGTCGATGCAGTGTTTTCGGAGGTGGCTGGGGTCCAGGAGGTGATGGCGGGCTGGCCGGCGTTGCTGGAGGAGGGAGTGGTTTCGGAGTAGGAAGCCTGGTCATTCAAGTTGTCGTAGAGGCCCTTGATTTTCAGGTGGAAGTAGTTGCCGAGCTTGTTGCAGAGGTCTTGGGAGGGGGTTATGCCTGTTGTTTCGCTGGGGGTTTTGGTGAATTCCTGGATGACGCTGAAGAGTTCCTTGGAGTTGCTGGAGTTGGCGAGTATCTTGTTCTGGATGAAGGTCCTTTTGGTGGATCTGATGCTTTGGTGGTATTCCGTCATGGCGGTCTTGTAGGTGGTGTGGTCTTCCGAGGTTTTACTGTTTCTCCAGTTCTTCTCGAGATGTCTGCAGGTGCGTCTGGATTCTTGGAGGTCCGTGGTGAACCAGGCGGCCTTCCTGGGGCGCTGTCTGTCTGGGTTGCGTAGGGGTGCGAGCTCGTCTGCGCAGTTGGTGATCCATCTGTGGAGTTCTTTGGCTGCGAGGTTGGCGTCGGTCGAGGTGGTTGGGGCATCGAGTTTGAGGGTGGAGTTGAGCTGTTCCTCGGTGACTTTGCTCCAGTTTCTTCATGGAGGGTGTGGTGTAGTTTTGGGCAGCTTGGGTTTGTTGACGAGGAAGTGTACGCAGTGGTGGTCTGTCCATGGAGGGTGCGTGGTGTGACTGAAGCGGATGTTGTTCCCACTAGCGAAGATGGGGTCGGGGTGTGTCCTGCATTGTGTGTGGGGGTGGTGACTAGCTGTTTCAGTCCGATGATGGCGAGGTTGTCCAATAGGGTTGTGGAGTTGGGGTCGCTGGGTTTATCGAAGTAGAAGTTCTGGTCTCCGTTGAGTGCGTAGTCCATGGAGGCGATGGTGTGTGGTGTGATGAGGTCAGCGATGGTCGTGGCGAACGAGGTGCGGGGGTCTGTAGGCAAGGGTGCCACGAAGTGTGGTTCTAGGGCTGGTCTGAATTTGGAAGTGGAGGTGTTCAGTGGTGGAGAAGGAGCCACTCGTGGTGGAGGTGGAGAGTCGGAGGGAGCTCTTGTGTGCGATGGCGAGTCCTTCTCCTGGGCGGTTGGGGCGGTCGTTCCTCTGGATCTTGTATCCATCAGGAATGGCGGTGGCGATGTCGGGGGCTGAGGAGGCGTTGGTCCAGGTTTCTGTGACGAAGGTGACGTCTGGTGAGAGGGTGTCGAAGAGGTTCCAGATCTCTATGGCATGTCTGTGTAGGGAGCGCACGTTGAGGAGGATGCATTTCAGGGCTTCGGTGGTGTTGGTGTCTGGTGAGGGGGCGGTGACTGTGGGGGTGCAGAGGGTGGTGAAGGTCTGGTGCCAGTGATGGCAGGAGAACTGGCCGTGGGTGGTGTTCAGCGTAGACAGCTGGCAGTTGTTGTTCCTTCCGGGGTTGAGTGTGAGGAGGGTAGCTGAGTCGCAGCGATGGATGGTCGGAGATCCAGGATCCCTGGCGCTGGTCACGGTCGGGTCGCAGACGGGCTTGCCTTTGGTGCGCCAGCAGCGTGGCCGCGTAGCGGCTGCCATTAAATAGGGAAGGGGGGAGGGAAGCGCAGCTGGGAGGTGGGAGTTGGCAGGGGCCATGGGGGGTCAGCGGCATGAAAAAGGGCAGCGAAAACAAAAATACAAGTCAACTGGAGAAAAATAAGGCACAATTACAATAAGGCAACACTTACAATAAGGCACAATAAGCACAATAATGCAGGAAGCAAGCAGGGAGCGAGACGAAGGCAGACAGCAGGAGGGCCTCGAACACCTACCAGGAGTAGGTGTCGGGGGCAGCAGCAGGCAAAAGCACAGCAGAGCTGCTGGGGCGGAGAGCAGGACTCTGGCCTGGAGGTCAGAGGTCCTGCTCGGTCATTCCCACAGCGGCTGCCATTAAATAGGGAAGGGGGAGGGAAGCGCAGCTGGGAGGCTGAGCGGGAGTTGGCAGGGGGGAGGGGCTGCGGGGGGTCAGCGGCGGGAAAAAGGGCGGCGAAAACAAAAATACAAGTCAACTGGAGAAAAATAAGGTGCAATTACAATAAGGCAACACTTACAATAAAGCACAATAATGCAGGAAGCAAGCAGGGAGCGAGACGCAGGCAGACAGCAGGAGGGCCTTGAACACCTACCAGGAGTAGGTGTCGGGGGCAGCGGCAGGCGAAAGCACAGTGGAGCTGCTGGGGCGGAGAGCGGGACTCTGGCCTGGAGGTCAGAGGTCCTGCTCGGTCGTCCCCACCAGGGCCGCCATTAAATAGGGAAGGGGGGAGGGAAGCGCAGCTGGGAGGCTGGAGCAGGAGTTGGCAGGGGGAGGGTCCGCGGGGGTCAGCAGCAGGAAAAAGGGCGGCAGAAACAAAAACACAAGTCAACTGGAGAAAAATAAGGCGCAATTACAATAAGGCAACACTTACAATAAGGCACAATAATGCAGGAAGCAGGCAGGGAGCGAGACGCAGGCAGACAGCAGGAGGGCCTCGAACACCTACCAGGAGGAGGTGTCGGGGGCAGCGGTAGGCGAAAGCACAGCGGAGCTGCTGGGGCAGAGGGCGGGACTCTGTCCTGGAGGTCAGAGGTCCTGCAAAGCATCACGGGACCAGATTCAGGCTTAGCCAGGTAAGTGTTGAAAATACATCCTTCCTTCAGGAAACTGAAAAGTCAAGCAACCACTTGGTGATTGGGTGTGGCTTTCCTAGTCTAGTACACACCCAATATGGGTGCTGGATCACATGACTGAAAGTAAATCTGCAAAGTCTTGTGAGACTTGCTTTTATTCACATCATGCCATGCTTTTCTCTTGTTGGAAAGGCCATGGATCCCTAGTAGTGATTCTTTAAAGACAGATTTGGAGGGGTCAAATTTGAATTCTGTGAGACGAATGTGTTTGAGGTTGGTGGCTCGGGTGGGGTTGTACCACTTGGGGGGGGGGGGGTCGATCCCAATTCTTATTCAGGTGTACTCCTGGAGGTAGGGGCTTGCCAGGAAAGGAGTGTTGCAGATTTCCCAATCTGCAAAAATCACACATTGTGATGCCCACTTGGCTTATTTAAACCTTGCTATGCAGAGCAGGGAGAGATTTGCAGACTGAATGGCTCCTTAGTGAAACAAGAGAGGGCCCTTAACCCAAACAGTTCTGTATCCCAGGCAGATTGACTTAAACTGTATCTCTCCTTAACTGGCAGCTGGTCCAAATTACTATTGACTGAAAGGGCATGATCATGCCCATAGGAAAACTACTTTTTACAGAGTTTCATCTAGCTAGTAAATAGCTGCAAATTTCCTAAACAGGAGCAGTTCGTGGAGTCAGTGCTGCCAACGCTATCTGAACTTTATGACAGGGGCAGCGTCACAGACTCCCATCCAATCCCCTGCGCTGCTCTCGTGCTTGAGAGCAGCACGGAGATTGGCCTGAGCGGGCTGAGAAGATGCACTGCTCAGGTCAGGGAGTCTGTGGGATTTCCCCAGCCCGGCTGCTCAACGCAGCCGGGTTGGAGAAACCTAAGTGCGCATGTGTGTTTGGCCGGCCTTTGACGGCCGGCCAAACATACAAGTGCTCTTAGAAGTGCATATAGCACTCCTCCTCCCCCCTCCCATGCCCCGCCCCTCCCTGCACAAGCTGGCTCAGAGCTGGCACGTGAAAAATAAAACAATAGTAAAATATTGTTTTATTTTTCACTTGCTGGCGCTGAACCAGTGGGGCGATGCTCCTCCACCATTGCGGAGGAGCCACCCCTGGTTAAAATACAATACATTCGAGGATCTGAGCAATGTCATTAGAAGTAACAAAGCTGAGGATCTCCACAGACAAGAGGACTGTACTTTGAAGAAAAAGTCGCTGGTTTAATGACCTGTTTTCTATCTGAAAGATTCAAACTAAGGGGACGATTTATATCTAGGTGGGCGGCCCGTTTCTCCGTCAGGGAGATGTTGTAAATTACTGCCTCCACAGACAGAGGTTGCCATCCAGCAAGTTTAGAAATGGCCACCAAGCTGACAGCCATTTCTAAAGCATTGGCAGGAACCACCTTCATGGTGCTTTCTGTCAATGCTGTTTACAGTTTGGTGCAGGGCATTGTCAATTATTACTTAATCTGAAGCAGGATTTTCCTTTTGAAAATAAAAGTAAATGTTCCTGCCACCATGGTAGTCCTCTCCCATGGTGAGGGGAGCATTTAGCAGTTTTCACTGTGGGCGGACCACCATTAGCTTGGCAGTACAGCTATAGATATGCCACCAAGATATAAATCGGGCCCTAAGTGTTTGACTCCATAATCTGCCCGTCTTTGGTGCAAAATAGCATGATTACCGATGAAAAAGGCCTCAGAAAGAGCTAATAATTTAAGGGCTCTGGTACTGCCATCATCAGCCAAAAGGTAAGGGTCACCCACGACTGCTGTTAGGTCACGTATAAGGTTACTATAATTGGAGTAGTCACAGACTTTTTACTATAATGGGCGTGCAAACCAGCTTGATATACAGCTAAAATAAAATGTTCCTCAATATAAACCTGAAATTGGATTCTAACAGCTGCTCAATAGACTTGGACAGGTATGGCAGGTTTAAAATTAGTCTAAAATTGGATATCTCTGTATGAAGAGCCTGAGGTTTTGCAGCAGTGGAGTAACCTTCACATATTTCAAGAGAGCCTGTACTGGATTATAAAGAAAGATTACTAGCACCGGTCAAGTCAGCGATGACGGCTGAATTTTCCTAGCACATTTTTGCCAGACAGTAGTCAAAAGGTGAACCAAAACCTCTACAGTTTGGAATAAGTATGACCATATCTTCCAAACTATTTAAGCAAACTGAGAAAATGAAGAGATAACAAAGTAGAGGGCACTGAAACAGACAGAGCATAATTAGTTTACTTTTGCCCAAGTTTCGTGTGGATTTTGGAAATTTTTAGATGAAAGAAGTTTTCCTTTTCACTACTTAAAATTTGGGAAAGGAACCGATACACTACACACATCACCACTTCAGCTTCAAAGTATATTAATAATGTTGCAACCTCTTTTTGTGAGCAGAACCAGGGAGCAGACCATTATTATAGTAGACATTTCTTTCCGTCAAAATACATTTTGTATCAAGGCCCCAAATACAAGCTTTTCTTATGGAGATTCAAATTTCATTTCCAGTCCAAATCATGTCGCCTTTTTATGATTTTTAGGTCTCGCAGACCTGCGTTGCAGCGCACATGCGCTGCTCGCTCTGCGAGGCTTATTGTAATGGAGGAGATTTCAGAAGTGGAGTTGAAGCCCCGCCCATCATTCTGATTGGCTGGCGTCATCATTTATGCTAAACGCTGGCCTCCGATTGAAAATGAGGCTTCTTTGTTACCGCCCTGTCTCCTTCTCGGACGGCCCATCCGGACTCGATCGTTTACTTGCGGCGTTACACTGTCTCCTTTATTAGTCCGTAAGCGCTCTTTTTTTTTCACTCGGCTTTTGTAATGGCGGCTGCGCCAGTAGTCCCCCCCCCCCTGAATATGGCCCTAGTTAACCTTCTCCACCCCCACGGTTGAACAACACTGTTTCACTTATTGCTGCTAGAGTGTCGATTTCCCCACTTCCCACATTTATTAACCCTTTAAAATCCTCTTGTTAGTAACACCGGGGAGTGAGTGGTAAACCCAAAGACACTTGTTCTTGTGAAGGGCCCGAGCACAGTGGAACAAACAATGTCTCCGTGAGAGGAGAGTGTCATTCACGGGAAAGTCACTAACTTTCGGGCTTGGATCCCCTCTCACTGCCACACTCCCACTCTGACACGCAGGAGCCGACCCGTGGTCCTCGGAAATGGTCCTAGCACTTTGAAACGGAATCTGTAGCGCCACGATAATAATCATTTCTCATCAAAAGCCTGTGTACTTAGGAAGGCTCCAGTCACCTTTGGGAGCACACACCTTAATGAGACTTGCATTTTCAGCGAATAAACTAGCGTCACGTTTATGTCCTTGGCGTCCGGGAAGGCCCCGTGCAGGGTCGCTGGTAATGGTGCCAAGGATGCATAGAATGCTGTTAGCCGTGCCGGAAACATAGCCGAGATCACACATAGGATCCCTAGGCGCGCTACCATTCCCACGGGAACATGTGATGTTCTTCGGAGCACAGGTCATGTTCTCAGGGGGAACTGGAATATACAAGTTTATCAGGGACACGGGCTCTGTCTGCAGGGAAACAGGTGGCCTTAGTGCAATTATGGCCACAACTGAAGATCTGAGGAGTACAGGTGATGTCATGTGGCCATGGTGACACGTTGTATCCTCAGTCACAGGGCAGGGTTCTCAAGCACACACAAGATTCCCAGGGTCCAGGTGATGTCCTCAGGGACACGGCTAGTACTGACAGGGATGTATACGAGTTTCACTGAGGGTGGCCAGCTCAGCAGGAAGCCAGGACATACTTACAAGGACACTTGTGGAACTCCAAGTCACAGGGTGGGATTCTAAGGGGCACGCGCTCTATAGTCAGAGAAACATACACGAGTCTCAGGGACACAGGCGAAGTACTCAGACACACGAACAATGTTCACAGGCAGGCATTGATTTAAGGGAAACACTAAATGTGCCAAGGTCTCAGGGACACAGAAAATGCTGAGTACTGATTATTTTTGCCAGATACATTCTACACAGTGGTGGTTGGCACGCATTGTTGTGTGACAGTGCATGGAGTACCAGAAGAAGCTAAGCAGGCAAAGGTATGAGAGACACCTTCTGGTTGGCCAGCCCATGGTTGCTGAAAACAGGCCCCCTTCACCAGCTTCACTGAGGGTATTCTGATTGGTCATTCCATGGATTGGGCGTGGTTGGTTATAAAAGACACATAGTAAATGAAAAAGCTTCATCAGAATTTAAAATAAATGTTTATTATTTTCCTTTTATGCAGTTTTTATGCCACAGACCAGGCCCAGTAAGAACATCAGAGTGTTGTACAATCCAAAAGATAGTGAAGGGTAACATAAGATTTAAACAAGCATTTGAAATGCAATAGGTCTCGCATTTGCGAGAGTTTGAGCTATTGGCATTGTAATTGACAATGCGTTTTATTTATATGTTGTTTTTTAAAACAGATAAATAAAAGGCATTGTCATTTACAGCGCCATTAGCTCAAACTCTCGCAAATGCGAGACCTATTGCATTGCAAATGCTTGTTAGAATTGCCGGCATTTTCTGTAAACCATTCTTTATTTTAGAATTGACTTTCAGAGTAGTGTAATGGACTAAAATATCAGGACCAGAGAAGATCCAATCTAACACATCCTACAAATATGTGGAAGGACTAACATTTCAGCTACTACTATATGATTGTGAAGAACCTTTATATCAAGTGACTTTAAGTTGTGTTTATTAATTCACATGCAAGCAATCTTCATCCTCAGTGGATGGTCAGAGCAAACCATGGGAAAGAAAGAGGAAAAATGAGGTGCAAAGAACAGATCAAGAGTATGACTACCTATCTGTGTTTTTTTTTGCAAACGGTCTGACACATACCAAGTACTTACATGTTTTCTACAAATGATTGAGCTTTGGTGCCACACACGTCATTCACCCAAAAATGTAAATCGCCTGAAATAGTCAGATTGTCCTAAACATAATCAAATAGGACAGTGGTTCCCATCCTGTGGTCTCTGGACCCCAGGGGTCCGTGACACATTCCCAGGGGGTCCGCAGGTCTCGAGCGTCTACCCAAGACTTCTCTCATCATTAAAGGCTTAAATTGGGATTGGCTCGTTAAGGAAATGCCATGCACCCTCACAGCACACAAGAGTGCTGGTATTCCCTTGTGTGTGTGTGAGAGAGAGAGCGAGAGAGCGAGAGAGAGAGAGAGCGAGAGAGAGAGAGAGAGAGTCTGTGTGTGCGTGCGTGCGTGCGTGTGTGTGTGTGTGTGCTCGTAATGGGCTGAAAGTCAGTAGCTTTTGGGCCCAGAGCATTTTGATGCCCCTGTTTCCTCCCCTCTTCTGGCCGCGCATCACCCACATGCAGAAGAGATGTGCCTCTCAAGCTGTTGAGGCTTAACAGCGTTTGGGCAGCTCAAGGCCTGGGCCTGCAGGAAGGCACTTCTCCAGTTCAAACGGTGGGCCTCTCGACAAACATGTGAGTGTTTTTATATTTCTATAAACTGTGCCCTGCTAAAATATGTAGCTCCAAAAAGTATCTGTGCTACAGAACGCAAACACTTAACTATTGGGTCCTTGTGTGCTGTAGCAGTACAGGTGGGCGAGAAACTTGCAAGGTAACCTCTATCAGTTGGTGAATGAGCCCAAAATAAAGAGAGATTTGTGCCTGTCAACCAAGTCTAATCTAGTCTTCCAAGAATTAAGCAGAAAGCAGAAACCTTTGAAAGCAAAATGGAATACCAATTTAGTACATGAGTTGAGAAGTCTGAAACTGGAAACTAGGATCAATAGCTTCTTGGCCAAAATGTATGATCATGGCCAAGGCAAGTACTTTTATTTCATTAAGCATCCTGTTTTAATATAAGCGCTACTGTAAATACTTGAGTTCAGCGTATGCGCTGTACAAAAACCTGTTGTGTGTTGGATTTAATAGCTCAACACGTTGCTCCAAATATATTAAGAATCTAGGCCACGTATACATCAATTTTATACAAACATGACACCTGACTTGCTTCTTAGTTCACTAATAGCAATGTCAGCCGGGCTGGGGCAGGAATGTTTCTTGCTTCGTGTTTCAAAACTCCTACTTTTGATAAATACTTTTCAAATAATCTGGCATATTAGGGTGAAAAACCTTTGTGCCTTAATCACAATTTCTCCAGCCATCAGAAACCCTTTCCTGGACTGTGACACACCATGTTTCCGCAGTATGACAACTGCCCTGGCTGATTAATAGTAAGAAATAGTTCAAGCCAATTAGCAGGCTGGTAATCACAGTTAGGCCCTGATCTTTCCCTCCTACAGCATAACTTTGTGAAAGTATTTAGTCCAGGCCAATAATTGATGCACCCCCTCTCACGATTGTGCAAAGTATGTGCAGTGTCTACAGCTTCCACGTTGGTGAAGGTGCCCTGTTCATAGATATGCACATGCACCCCCTCTCACGATTGTGCAAAGTATGTGCAGTGTCTACAGCTTCCACGTTGGTGAAGGTGCCCTGTTCACAGATATGCACATGCACCTCCTCTCACGATTGTGCAAAGTATGTGCAGTGTCTACAGCTTCCACGTTGGTGAAGGTGCCCTGTTCACAGATATGCACATGCACCCCCTCTCACGATTGTGCAAAGTATGTGCAGTGTCTACAGCTTCCACGTTGGTGAAGGTGCCCTGTTCACAGATATGCACATGCACCCCCTCTCACGATTGTGCAAAGTATGTGCAGTGTCTACAGCTTCCACGTTGGTGAAGGTTCCCTGTTCACAGATATGCACATGCACCCCCTCTCACGATTGTGCAAAGTATGTGCAGTGTCTACAGCTTCCACGTTGGTGAAGGTGCCCTGTTCAGAGATATGAGTGCATACCTTTTTTATGTTGCTGTGCTTTAGTGCTGCGTTATTTCAAAGTGATTTTGTTGTGTTGTACTGTTTTGTGCACCTGCAGGATGTTGAGTGAATTCATTTAACATGATCTCTTTAAGATAGTGCTTTATTTTCAAACACCACCGCTAAGGAATAGAAAGAGGCAAACCCAGTGCATAAAATAAGTAATTTCAATATGTGTTTGGTATGTACTTGTGTGTGTATTTTTGCGTATTACTGTTTTAATGCTTAAATCGTACAAATTGCTTGGGGGTCCCCACTTTCCAGTAGTGATTCAGTAGGGGTCCTCAGGAATCAAAAGGTTAAGAACCACTGAACTAGGACATAGACTAAGTGAATTGATTAATACAATCCTTATCGTAGGAGGTCTATAAACTTTAACTACATATTCAGATCACATGGGTGATAGTACCATTGTCTCAGTTGTCAAATGAATATGCTCTTTTAACTAGATCTGCTTACACTCCTAGTTCTTCTCCTGATTATGAAGAAGACATTTAAATCAGAGGTATATGGTCATTCAGGAATGGAGTACATACCTCTTACCACCAAGGCTCCAACAAGAACTAAGACATCTACATGGAACTTTAGAATAAGTTCATGGTATACTTAGCACCATGTTACATGTTAGAATGCTGTGTTATTTTCCTCCATGTTTGGTGGTGATAAGTGCTGCTCTGCTGCAGCTAAAATCAATGCTTGTATTTGGTCTAGATGGACTAATGGCAAGTTTACCTAGATATAACTGCTGGCAGTACAATATTACAATTATACTTTCATTTCCCATTAATTGCATTGATTCGATTTTGCATTAGGATTTGCATCACCTGAGAACTGCAGAAACAACATCTGTATCAATTGACCAACGATAAAATGGCATTTTATACTCCTTGGTGGGTTTGATATCCATACAAATTTACACCATCACCAATGAAATGTATTCCAAGATATGATCATCGAATTTTGCTGCTGCAAAACAGCACTGACTGCCACAAAAAGAAAACTAGCAAAATAAGGCACATTTACAGATGTAATATTTTGAAAAATAGCACTGTCATTCTATTTGTTTCACATATTTTTTAATTGGTTAGTGGTGTTTTGTTTCAACAAAAATCAATGTTAATATTTTTTCAAATATGAATAATGATTTTTGCTGCTGCAGCACTGCACTGACTGCCACAAAATAAAGAAAGCAAAATAGCACAGTTTACAATATGTATGGTGCAACATAGTATCCATATTACCCAAATTAGCAACATTGAGTAGGTTATGCAAATCAGCCCCTGAAATTCAATTAGAAGCCAAAGAACAAATGTTGCCCAAACAAGCTATTTTGTTAAGTTAATTGTTGCCTTTAATTCGTACTCTGACCACACCCAGTCTATCTTAAATTGGACACCCTCGAATCCATCTCCAATATCAAATTAGCCCAAAATCACGTTCACAAACTGATAGAACAAACCACCTTTAGTGCTACGCTTTAAAGGCTTCAGCAGTGACAAGTACTTTAATGTTTGATTAATTAAATCATTACAATCTGTGTAGGAACTTAAAACATTGTTCAAACTTTTTTCCCTGAGCTGCTCCCATCACAATCAATAAAAGTAAGACAATATAGTTATTAGATAAAAGTTCTCTTCTGTAACATGGTAGCCATTGTTTGTGTGCTAGTACAAGGTGGCACTATAATAATAATTACATTTAATAAAAGTAAAAGTCCATTCTAAAAACAAGGTAGCCACCAAACAGGAATAAGTGCAACATGGCGCAAGAGGGAGTACATGTTCATAGGCCAGTGAAAAGTCAGGAAATGTTAAGCAGCTGAGGTGCCTAGGACTATGTTATCCAACGATTCGTCCATAAATTGATAAATGGATGCTCTAAATCGGATTTAGCTTAATCTATGTTATGCTGCCCCAGTTTTAATGTAAAATTCAAAGTTACAGTGATCAATAGCAAAACGTTGATGTTACATCTTTTCCTCAGCCTCACAACTTAGTTTCATAGTCCCTTTGACAAGGTTCCACTATTATTGAAGGAACACAGTCTTTTAATATAAAACATAGATTCAAAGTTCCACATGAAGTAAAACTAGGTCAGGTGGAGTATCAGCCTAAAGTTGTATTGTTAACTTATGAAGTGATTCGATTTTGTGAAACTGAGATAAGAGTCACCAGGTTACTGGAACAGAAAACTAAAATACGGCAAAGACTACTTCAAAAATGTACAGTTGGTATGTCCGCCAGTGACTGTTTCCTCATTTCAATGCAGAACTTGAATTTTCTGAGTGACCAATGGCTGCTTGAACTTACGATATGCAAGATGAACAGAGATTGTGATGCTGATGTTTAAGGTCATGTTTTCCGGATTTAGTGCCACGATGATGCTCTGTCTACAGGACCGGACTCCCAGTTTGTTCCACTCAGTCCTCAATTTTGATCTACGCAGGTTCATCAGTGCTGTTCAGACACATAAAACGTGCTCCAGAGACTCGACTGATTCCCCACAACCCCTACACGCTAGCTTGTCTGATGGGCGCCGCCAAAGGGGTAGATGTTTCAAAAGGTGCCACTCACCCAGTCTAAGTGCCAGGAATCTCTGTTTTAGGTACAGGGGATATGTACAAGCTAGGTATGGTGGAAGAGAGGCCAGCTGGTAAGAGTTGATTACTGCCAATGTGTGCTTGCGTTTGGCAAGGATCACCTTGTCAGACGAATAGGAACACAATTGAGTACACTTCTTGATACTTAATTTGAAAGCTTTTTTACTTGGATTAAGGTTCCACAGTTCACTTGCTGATAGTTGCTGCATGCATTCATGAAAAAACCGACTATGTGACCCACCAGGATTGCTAGAGCTGATATCTGACCATAGCAGGGACTCGAGGGAGCCAGCTCCAGCCTGCCTTATGACACAGTTTAAGAAAAGCACCTGCGCTTTGCATTTCATAGTTCAGAGGGCCAAGCTCTAATCGAATCTGTGCTGCGGATGCAGTTTTTGGCAGCAGAAGAACCTTTTTGTAGATCTTAGTCGCATGTTGGTTTAGTGTGGAGCTGAGCTTGCCTACGGAAATTTCAAAGCCGTACGACAAGGTGGGGCCTATTCTAGCTCGCATAGCATCCAACATTGGAACTAGGCTCGGACCTGTCAGCTTTTTGGTAAGTTTAGAGAGGCTGACTTGAAGAGCCATGGCTTTTATAGCGATTTCACTGCGATGCTTGACAAGAGTGCCCCTAGAATCGATGTTGATCCCCATGTATTTATATGTTTTTCCTACCGAGAGTTCGAAGTTGTTATATGACCAACCACCACCTCTGTAACATTTCCTGCCAAATATGACCACTTGGGTTGTCTTTAAATTTATCTCCAAGTTGTTCATGACGGTATAACTGTATAATTTATTTAGCAGTCATTGCAGCGTAAGGGCTTAATTTCTTCCTAACCCTGAAATCTGACTCATTAACCAGACAACATTGATTTGACGCTACCAATAATACAGATATTATGCCCAAACTGGCACTTGTTCTAAAACCTTGAGTTTCCTCCTTGACACGACATACACCGCAGGCACATCCCAGCTATGACTTTGTCTGCTACATTTCAACTCTGAAAACTCAGACACATTAAACCACATACTCTCTGCTTGGAATCTCATACCAGGAGTGGATGCCATGGTTGTCCCCTGACTTCATTATGATTCAGCTTACTTTCAACAACTATATTCGCTCCATTAATAGGTGTTTTTCGCAATGTTGCCAAGATTCAGATCAACATGAAAAACAAACTGCCCCCCCCCCAAAGTTTCCTGGACGAGGTTTGAAGCTCCATGAGAACTGATTTTTCTTCATATTCCAAGATCTAAAACTCCACACTACCAGATATCTCTTCAAAAGTGAATTTATTAGTGGGTTCACATGCACTGTCTTATAAAGGCACAAATATATCTTAACTCCTATCTTTAAGAAAAAGAGAGTACATTTCACGGACACCTCTTTGGAACTGCATCTAGAATTTTGAACGTTCTCCTTCCTCAAACCAAGGATACAACTACGTTCTTGAGTTTTCAATGACTCCAAATGACTTGTTCCATGAGAAAGACCACTATCTGACTTAATCTACTCCTTCCTTTCACCACTGTTCAATACCCCATTACTGTTTTCATGACCATGCTTGATTAGTTCAAAATACTGATTCCTGCTATACCTACCTACCATTTTTCCTCATACTATTCCTCGCTTTCTTTTCTTAATTTCAATACTCTGTTCCCTCTCCCATGTGGATTCCTCAATTCCTTTTCTATTTTTAGCTCTGGCATCAACGAGGACCTTTTGCTTTTTCAAAACACTTCCTAAACATACATACGCGTACATACATTGAAAGGCTTTTGGTCAGTCCTCTACATCCACTGCTCCGTTTGTCCTTCACATTTTGGATCCACCCACCACCGCATACATCATGGGGTGAACGATCAGCCCACTTCATCCATTAGCTAGCTACAGGATAAGTGATGGCATTTTGCAGGTGCACAGGTGGGCCGTCACCCACATAAATAATCCTCTTGAGTGTCAAGACTGGTGGAAGAATGTGTGCTTTTTAAATCAAAATCTCCTTTTCATTGTAAAAATGCATTTTTTTATATTTTCATTTACAAGGGTTTGCAGCTCCACGGATACTGCTGCTAGGTCATCCGTGGTGCTTTTAGTGCACTGGATCTCGCATTGAAACTGATGACGGCAGCTAGCTTGGAGTGAGCTTGTCAATTTCTACTCACGTTTCCGCAGGACCGCCATGCAAAAGATGAAAAGGTCCCCAACCTCTCCTGGTCACCTATTGTACCCAACAGTGTCAAAGTACCAACAGAAACCTGGGGAATAAGGGAAAACAAGGGAGGGGAAACAAAAGGTCCCAAGACTCACCCAGCTCTGGGACAGGACCAGTCAGCCAAGAGAAATCTCTGTCAACAAATAGGACAGTGAAAGGTAAGTATACAGGGAAATGCTACTCCTAAAGTCTAAACAACTATATGAATAAGTCTAAACTACCTGAATAATTCCCTTCTTCCGTTAACTCTTGATAACTGGTGTGAGTGAAGGGGTGTTCATGTCTAAAAAAGGGTAAAGGGAAGAGTATGAAATAAAGAGTTCAGAGTTTTTTAGAAATGAGAAAAATATATAACAGACCACACTGAGACCCACCTATGAACATACGATGACTGGAAATAAATGTAACTCCTAACTTAAAACATCATAAGGTACATGTGGTGCTCTATAGAAAACTATATGAAATCCACCTTGACTTCAGGCAGAACTAATTGGAATTCCTATGCTTTCAGGAATACTCTTGCACTAAACAGAAGTGGGAACAAACCAGATCTCCAAAGACACGGAGTTTGCATCAGATAAGTATTGCAGCAGTTTAAAAGCTATTATAAATTCAGCGCTGAAAGCGCTGTTACCGTGGGAACTAAATGTAGCTTTCTTTCATTTCTATTTTCTCTGTGCAGGAGATAGAAATTCATCACTGGGGTTCAGAGATTACTGCCGGCGTATTGAAGAATGCAGGAAGGCTGCCAGAAAACCCCGGAAGGGGAACAGGAGGTCAGGAGGCAATGAATCAACGAGGAAGAAAGCCGGATGCTGGACGACTGACGCTGTATTGAAGGAACGACGACCCGGAAGTTCAGGTAAGGGACTCGGAAAAGGAACACTCTAACCCTGAACTGGAACTCGAAGCATCTCCACTCGGGATTAGAAAAGGCTTTAAGCTTGCCTGCCGGTACCCACGCATATGCAGTAGCGGATACCGGCCATTTTAGTAGTTCGCCGGGCGTGAGTGAGCCTGGCAAGGATGACAGAGCTTGCCATTCTTAACAACAATGAAGAATTTCAAAGCTCCATTCCAAGATGTCTGCCCATATTTGAGTATGCATGAACTTATAAGTGTGACCATTTTGAATCTTTATTATTCTATTAAAAATCATTCAATGATGGTAGCCTTTGCACATGTATGCATGAGGACACACATGATGGTAGCCTGTACACATGCATGCACGCGGACACACGAGCAGCCATCTTTGGGTTTTGTTATACTTTCCTGAAAAACCATTTCAAGATGTGTGTACACAAATGTGGCCATCTTATAATGTTTTTTTTTTACACATTATAACAAAATCCATTACAGGATAGCCACCTGTATGTCTGCACACCTGGGCACGCATAAGCGTCCAATTTACAATATTTTTTGTTATGTTATATTATTAGTTTACTATTTCAAGATGACCAGTGTGTTGCATTCTTGGCAGTCGCGGCTCGCATGACTCACGGGTGGGGATCGCGCAGGGGTTCGCGCGGGGGTAGTGGGGGGTTTAAAAATAAATGTTAAAAAAATTAACTTACCGGGTCCCGCGCCGCCTCCACTCCCGGCCGGGTTCGGCTGCAGTGCTGGAACATGAAGAAGGCAACCTCCTTCCCCTCCCCTAAGCCAATCACAACGCTGCAATGGCAGCGTTGTGATTGGTGCGGACAGCGCCCAGCCGGGAGCCTAAGGGGAGGCCATTTTCTCTATGTAGGCTGCATGCAGCCTACATATAGAAAATCCAGAGTGCGCATGACTGGTTTGGTCGGCCCCAGAGGGCCGACCAAACATTCAGGGCACTCAGAGTGGCCAAGCCACTCCTCCCCGACTCACCCACCTGCCCGCCCCCAACCAGGCATACCCTCCCGCCCGCCCCAACCAGGCATACCCTGCTTTCTGCTTTCTTGCAGCGCGAGAAGCAGAAACATAAAATGGTATCTAAAATACCATTTTATGTTTCTGCTTTCTCGAACTGCGAGAAAGCAGTGGGGCGACGCTCCTCCGCCCTAATGGAGGAGCCGTCCCTGATTCTTGGAATGGTAAACTGATAATAAACTGTAGCAAAGGAAGCAAGCATTAGACAGCTCTGCAGCCAAAGACAGACCCTTTAGCTTTGCCAGTGCTTATTAGATTAGGTTGAGCCATTATAGATTGCTTTGTTCTGTGTGCTCTCTACGATTTGGTGAGTTGTTTTCATCTCGATGCATTGTATGGTCTATTCCCTGTTCCTGTTTTCGCTTCCCTATTGGTTTAGGTTTTTGACACCCTGTACATATATATCTTCCTTCCCACTTATCAGCTTGTTAAAATGTCTGACATCAATATAAATACAAAAGCTGCGATTGTAGCGTCATCAGTGTTAATGTCGTTTCTTTCAAGTCCTTTATTTACGAACTTCCAACACACTACTGCTGCCGCTGTGCCGCTGATGCAATGTGTGTCCTTTTTTCTTTAAACTGATATCTAAGTCGCGTCATTTTTATATTATTTACTCTGATGTTATATTTCATATAGGTACCCCGGGATTGGTCTAGGTATCATCATAACCCTTCACCTACATTCTCTCCTATACTACATACATAACGGAGTTGGAGGACTGACCTTTTACCTAGTTACAATACTACACGTAAGTGTGTAGGGTTTTTCCCTGGACACTGGCCTCATAAATTATGCTTTAGGATTCTTAGTTTCTTGGAATCACAGCAGGACCATCATCTCCTGCATAATAACTGTGTATGAAGTTCATTCCCGAAGTCATCCTAAGCCCGACACTGGCACAGCAAGGTAGAACCCCTGGGGATACCTTAGGGTATATAAACACCACAACTTGCTGAGGTAGGGAGGAGATCACGACTTCCATGCCGACACACTGACGCGAGACGCTGAGGTTCCTGCATGCAGATACTCCAGCTCGCAGTGGTCTGACATCCCTCGCGGGGTGTTCAGCTCGAGACCAGAACAAGGTCCTGCAGGCTAACATCAGGTAATGGGGTTGGCTTTATCCTAGAGGGATTCTTGGCTTTACACCTACTCACATGCTAGGTACACTTAGGTACATCTAGTTAGGGTGCATCGCAGGAGTACGCATTTTATTGCCATGTATTCTATATACTTGCCTGTAGTTATGATTTTAGCAAAATGGTAGAAACCCACCATCTGTTTACTTTCTTAGTGCTGCTACTCATTTATATATGCTACTGTTTACTGGTGATTTCAGTGCACTTATTTTACGCTAGAATAACGACTGTTCAATAAATACTTATTGAAAACGTCCCAACCGTTTATTCTGTGTATCCCTCTGAGAACAAGTGAGCACAAGTAACTGAGCGAAAAGGAAGTTACTGTTTCCACGGTCCTGAGGGATCAGGGTTGTCATGTTCGATAGTTGCCAAGAACTATTCTCTCCTTGGTAAGAGGAGGTTATAGTGGCATTGCGAGCTAGCTGGTACACAGACCAACATACCCGGTGGGGGTGTCTGGAATCAGTCTGGACACCAGTCCCGCAGTGTATGTTGTCTAAACGCGCAGATCCTATATAGGTCTTATAGGAACTACACGACATGGCCCCGCCAACGTTGGTATTGGCACTTATTTAACAGTCAAATCTGAGTAGTTCAGTCGTGCTATTCTCAGAGATCCCTACTCACATTTCCCCAGAGACGTCTGGAGTGGGAGGGAACAAAATCCGCCACAGCTGAGTAGGAAAATTCCTATGTATTGGCTGTTGGTTTAATCAAGCTTGAAGGATACAGTGTTCCTAATTGTGCATAACACCTTATCTCAGTTCCCTTGAAACGCTCTCCTTTCTAAAAATAATGACTGAACAGAAAGACGTAGATGAAGGAAATGCACTAAACTTCCCAGCCGAAGAAGAAGACGATGCAGATGCAATATACATTTCAGATAATATTAGAAATGCCATCACCCTAAAACTAGTAGCATATGGTGTTACAATTAGGGGTGGGCAAGTGACTTTCGTGATTGAGGCACACAAATCATATAGAACAGAGGTATTCTATTCATGGATTAAATTCCCGCAAGCAAATGCACAAACCAAAACATTTCACTACTATGTAGAAGATGATATACCAAATGAGTATAGTCCATATGAGGACATTGAAATTCCACTCACTTACGAAGAACACCTCTACTGGTTTAAAGGTGCCCTACCCCATACAAGAAATAGAGTAAGACTCGGTCCGCTCGGAAGAGACGGAGCAACAAGGCCAGTTTTAGCGGCATACACACCACATCCTGACATTGACACAATGCCAGGAGGAGACTTACTTGTACAGCATAAAGAATTAATAAGACTTTACAGAAATATGACACAGTTTGTGTTGAGAACAATCACACTTCAGCCCGCACCGGCTACACAACCAGGACCAGTCCAAACTCCTACAACAAAAATCACACCACAGACGCTGCCCGCAGTGATGGGTAAAATGCCCACTAAGCGTGAGCAAATGCCCTTCTGGATAGCACAAAAAATAACACAGGTGGAGGTAGTGTTTCCACACACTGGTCCTAAGGAAAAGCATAGAATACTTACTATTTGCTTGCCAATTGGGATAGCTCCCTCTATAGAGGATTGTACCTCTTGGGGCAGAGTCTTCGCTGCAATATATACCAGGACTCATGGTATCCCTTATTTAGCCGTAATACCAGATGTATTAAGACAAATACAGAACAAGTATGGAGCAGAGCCTGCTCTAAACTTGGGGATGAAGTTGTTGAATAACTTTGCCCAGGTATCTGCGATAATATTTGGGAATATTAAAGGGGAAGCAGCATCAGTGGCAATACGCCAACGCCTGAGAGAGTTCACTCCATTACAACAGGAGACAGAACTACCTAAAATAATTGAAACTGCTTATGCAGAGTTAGGTAGAGACAGTCTGGGAGCTAGACCTGTAAAACCCAACTAATGGGGAGTTCAGATAAAGAACAGGCAAAGCAAACACCAGTTTCTTCAAAGAAGAAATGGGACAATAATAAACAACAAAAGAACAGATCTCACTCCAGGGGAAGGTCTCCTCAGCGGGAGCCCCCAGAAAGGAGATATAATCTTAGGAATAGAGATAACATTAAAAAACCTGACAGGTATCAGGATACTGATACTCGTTCCTCTCGTTCCTTTCAGGATTGATAAAAAAACTCCAAGAGGGAAGGACGGTCAGAACAAAGACAAGAAGAGCGTACAAAGTCCAGAGACAAGCAACGCACTTCAGACTACGCTTCAAAGAAAGAAGAAAAACCTAAAGCAAAACCTCAATTTAAAAAGAAGAAGGTAGCAGGTCTCAAAGTCAGACATGCCCAGAATTCTGAGGACTCAGCTACTGAACAGGGAATGGGCTCTGACGATGCTAGACAGCGCAGCAGTAGTAACAATAGCTCGCCGGAACCTGATGAAATTTCTGGTGACAGCGAAGTTGAGTGAGTATATCACAGCGGAAACACCTGATACAAGGGTGAGTGTCCCACACAAGTTACATGAAATAACACTTCAGATGGAGGGGGACAAGCCGAGACAAGTTAAGGGTCTCTTCTGGGAGACCCTGACTTCGGGCTATGACATCCTATTAGCGGAAAAAGATTGGCCGCCTACTATTGTTATGGAATGCCCAAAGGGGGAAACTGTAATTTTTCTAGCTTTCTCCTACCTAGTCCCCGCACACCTAAGATATACATACGCGCAGGAGTGGGCGGTAGCCCTTGCTCCAGAATTATACCGCAACCACGTAGGGTGGGATGAGAAGTCTCCCCACCACGTTATTCCAATAAAAACAAACCCAACTCCACAAAGACAGTATCCTATAAAACAGGAAGCTAAAAAACAGGTCAGGGAGATCTTAGATCAACTTGAATACCGAGGTGTAATTGAACCATGCACCTCATCAAGGAATAATCCTTTGTTTCCCGTAATGAAACCCGACAATTCATATCGTCTAGTGTTAGACTACAGACACTTAAACTCATGCACAAAAACATTTGCAGTCCAGAATGCACATAGTGCCACATTAATGAATAACATTATGCGGAAAAAATACAAAACAACATTAGATATCTCAAATGGATTTTTCTGCCAAAACATAGCGCTTGAAAGCAGATATTTGACAGCCTTCTCAGCGCTAGGGTCCCAGCGTCAATTTCGTCGACTCCCCTAAGGGTATAAGAATAGCCCAGGGTTATTCTCAAGGAGGGTAACAGAGTTACTACAGAATTTGGATGAAGAAGCATTATCCTATGTAGATGATATTTATCTGAAGGATGATGACTTAGAGGAACACTTGACCAGGGTGAGCACCATAATTTTGGGTTTCGCCTCTGAGGGCTACAAGTTTAATTTTAAAAAATCAAAAATAGCCCACCTCAATGTCCTATTTTTGGGATATGAGCTTTCAAGTGAAGGCAAAAGCCTGGCAGCCCACTTTTTAGAAAAGTGCGCACTGCTACAACCTCCAAAATCATAAAAATGTTTACAGTCCATACTGGGATTTTTAAATGTTGTCAGAACATACATTTTGGATTACGCAGAGAGAGTAAAACCGTTCTACGACCTAATAAGACCTGACTTTTCAGTTAGACAATGGATACAGGAACACATAAATATCCTTCCTTCCCTACAAGCTGATATGATATCATCAAAACACTTACAGACACGCGTAAACGTACGCAACCTGGTGATCCGCGTAGTCGCAGGTCAGTCAGGGTACACTTACTTAACCTTTAATGAAGGTGAAACAGTACCAATTAAATCTCATTTGTACACTAACGATGAAATGCGTTTTGCTCCTACAGAAAAAATTCTAACAGCAGTACAGACTGCTGTAGTGAGAGAAAGAGCACTAGCTCAAGGGAAACGAATAATTGTTGTGACCCCGATACCGGCCTTAGAGGCTGCCACAAAGGCACGCGTCCCAAATGCAAAAGCGTTACATCCAAGATGGATACAATGGGCTAATTCTCTCACTGCAACAGATGTAGAATACAGATATGACTCAAATCTAAAAACATAAGCATTCCTGCAATACGAACAAGAATATCCTCTACCAAATGAAATTATGCCTCTAGATCGGTATGAATACATTATTTACACCGATGGATCTGCTCAACCGTAAGCAACAATACAGTGCAGCATGCGCTATTGTGAAAGGTAGGATGCAGGACGGCAAATTCCGTCCAAGCTGTACAAAAACGCAGTCTCTCTGAGACTGCACGGCTCAGTTGGCAGAATTAAAAGCACTTCTACTGGCACTGATAAATACGGATTCAGAATTCCCCACACTGATAGTGTGTGATTCCTTTTACTGTGTCCAGTCATACAACGAATACCTCCACTATTGGGGACAAAATGGGTTCAGAGATTCAAAAGGTGGCACAATTAAACATAGGAAACTATGGGAATAGGTAGCAGAGTTGAAGAACGAACTACCAAGGTCTCACGTGATACACACACTGAGTCATCAAAGTGATGGCGTTCACGTTGAAGGGAATTCATTGGCTGATGAAGCTGCGAAGGGGGCAGTACGCACTGCGACCGTAGCTGCAATCACTCGTTTAAAAACGAGGGTAGACGGTAGCACAATGGTAGCTGTGATTGCTTCGCGCAATAACAGCAAAGCACTACCTAAAAGTTTTCCACTCAAGTACTCCTACAAGTTAGATGCAAACAACGTTCCATTTGCTCAGATTCCTGGAGTGGGGGATAGAGTAATACCAAACATGGATCGCAGGTTAGGTTTAATCTTGGCTGCACACGAGGATCTGGGTTCTGCGCACGCAGGAGTTACGGCGACAGTTTCTTTACTGAAACAACGCTATTGGTGGCCAGGGTTAACAAAGCAGACCAAAGACTTCGTCTTAAAGTGCGATATCTGTCAACAGATAAATGGGGCCACCGTAGCTCGCCCAGCGCAGATCCCATTATTAGACAGCATCAGACTGACCGTTCGCGTGCATTTACCTGGACCACTGCGGCCCCTTACAATCTGACGGGGCTTACAAGTATATCATGGTGGCAGTGGATTCCTGTTCAAGATTCTTATTGCGTATGGCCTCAGCGCTTGGCTGACACCCGAACTGTTATAAAAGATTTGCGAGTCTTCATAGGGGCATACGCAGTTGGCACATTACATTCTGACCGTGACCCCGCGTTCAGCTCTAGGGCTTACAAGGAAGCCATGGGAAGCTTGGGTGTAACATTGCGATACTCTTCTCGTACCATCCTGAGGGAAATTCGGTTGTGGAGAGGAAAAACCAGGACTTAAAGCAATCTTTAACAGCTAGGGTATTAGGCTCGGGTGGTAGTTGGGCCAATCACCTATTTGGGGTCCAGTGGGCCCTTCATAACCAGCCAAGAAGCTCTCTGGGAGGTGCAACTCCATATAAGGTCCTGTTTAGGACAATAATGTGGGTATCTGATCTCGATTGTGAAAGCACAGTGGCGGAAGAAAAACCATTTGACATCAATAAACGTTTGGCTGTTTTACAGGATCTGAATGAATCCAGAACCTCCTTAAGTAACGTAGAGACAAAGAAAACCGCCACTAGGGAAGTCAAGTCAACCACGGCAAGACCTGCCTGGATCCCTAAAGTTGGGGATCTGGTCAGAGAAAAGATTGTGGACAAGAAAGAATTCGGGCCATCCTATCGAAAGCCTGTACCTGTCCTGGCCGTTGAAGGATCAAGAACTGTACTTCTACCGCCTCTTCCCAGAAAAGAAAAGAGATTCGTCTCAATCGATCTGATCAAACCACACTATGTGGCCGATACTAAATAGTAGGCCTCGTGGGCTCCTGAGTAGCCGACGTCCTCCTCTCGCTACAATACATGAAGTACAAACATAAAGACTCATAACATTTGAAGAGTCACCTTTACAAAGCAACGGAATCAATAACAATGCAATGGAACTAGTTCCCCTTGACACAAACTCTCAAAATCAAAGTGAAAGACAAATTTAAATTCAAGCAAATAAAGATGTCTACATCAACATGCCGCAACAAGAGTAATCCACAAGTTCAACAAAACCTGCTGAGCTACCAAAGATAGATAGGACTGCATCTGGCTATTTCATCGACTTCGATACCTTTTCATTGGATCCAAGTGAACCTGAAACGACGCCAGCCCAAATTTCTCGCAAACAACAGATCAAAGACTTTTTTAACTTTCTTAGAAAAACTTATTTAGTATCACCTTGGCTAGAACCTTGGATAATCACCAGTATTTTCTTTTTTCTTTTCTGGTTAGGATTAGTAATAACTTTCCACTTGGCTCATCAGTGGAACTTATCTTCAACAGAGCTCTGCAACGTCAAAAGTAAACTTAATTTTAAAACCTCATGTTTCATCTCATCGTGAACAAAGAGACTTGTCCTTCGTGAACATTTCAGCAGTTCCTATACCGGATGGTATAGTGTGGGACAAAGTACATTTTGATATATTTGGACCGACCGGGCTTTTAAAAATTCCACATTTGTTTAAAATTTCGTTAAACGATATCATTACCTCCAGCACATTTTCTGATGATTGGGATTTTGAAACTGTTAATAACTTATTGTCTGATTTAGAACAATCTGCCGCGTTTTCTAGCACTGAAATGTTAGAGGATAGATCAGATTTTGACAAAATGTATTGTTACCAACATTATGGTCATCATTTTTTGCATAAATCTAGCAAACCCAGAAATGTTTTCACATACCACCAGTAGGAACATTGCCCTACACCACCGAAAAGTAGTTCAAAAACATTTGCACAGAAATTCCCATATTTTCCAGGGTTTGACACTTCTGACCCAACCTCGTACTACTATACGTTTGCACCAATATCTGCACAGAAAAATATGTTAACAAACATCAAACAGATTTACTCTGCTTCCTTTATAGCCCAGCTGCCTGAACAGGGTTTTGGCATATGGATGGACACTGTAGACTTGAAATCATTTTGGGGTTCTAGGGACTGGCAAGTCCAGGGGACAGAAGCACTGTTTAGAGCATGCCTCATTCCACAGCAGATGATTTTTCTGAATGACACTGCAACAGACTTCCTGTCTTGGAATAGCCAAGAATAAGGACTTGAACACACCTCAAATTCCAACACCTTTAAACACCAAGGGGAATTTTACATCAGAAAGAGGGGCTAAGTTGGATAACATATTACAATACAATAGATCAGACCTCAATTGGAAGGGATGGTTGGTTTGGCCTACTGACACAAACAGATGTCAGGAAAGATTCAGGGGTACCACCGAAGGGTTTAGTATCCATAGACCAGACCCACGTTATGTACAACAAGAACATCTGGGAGTAGTGACATCATACAGTGTTGGGAAGTTGTGCCTTGATTGGCTAAAGGCCTCAACACTACCCCAGGTGAAGCAACACTTGTCCTTACTCTCAGAGGATGTGGACCTACGGGATTTTTTATTAGGTCCCAGGAAACCACGTCAGAAGCGCTTTTTGTATGCTGTCTATAACGAACTCTGGAAAATCTCTCAACAAGAAGCTGCAGAGAGATTAAGAGAAATAGATAGAGTTAACCTAGAAAAGGCGTCAGCCGTAGTTGACAATGGTATGACTACATTAACATCCAGGTATATATTTACTGGGCAACATTGTATCTTCTGCTATCGATGTAATAGAACAGGATTTGTCCATATTGCAACACAGACAGTCACAGTTACGTTCTATTATTTTGTTAAGCTGGACGCTGCAGTCATTGCGCGCCGGTTATGTGCCTTGGCGTTTTATCAACACAACGTCATTATTTTCTGCATACAATCTAACAGAAAAACAGATGAAAACGGCACAGAGGGGAGCAAAATATACAATGCTGCGTATTGAAAAACTGGATAGGTTACCAGAGTGGTTAATCCACGGCCATATAACATTACCGGTCGCAACTTTCCAGTTTCAGTATTGCCTAGAACAACAACAGGCGGGCAGATATGAAAAGATGGGTAAGGAATTCATCAGGGAATCCTGGGATTTACCATACAGGTTTCGATGCAGGAGTGGGGATCTGGAAGTGCTTCTAAGCGGAACTAACTGCGAGAGCGCTTTAAGTGGATCTCTCATATGCCAGGATATTATGCTACACAGGGCTTGTAATGGGTCTGTGGCGAACTTGTCCTGTCACTTGAGGGGTACCCCGGCAGCTGTGATTAATCCGGTATTCAGGCTTCTCTCGAATGGGAGTTACTTGATGCTGAATGATCAAGGTTGTTGTGGGATGCTTCCGGGCATCGCATATCTAGTCACCGTGAGCTCCAGGGTTACTTGCTGTATGCAAGTATTGTTTCCACCAACACATACAGTCAGGGAGGCGCCGTTATGGCCTTCGCTAAATGTTTCGTTTATACGGTTTGATACTCTGAGCAGAATGAAAGCCATGCTTTTACAACGAACCGTGCCCTTAACCTCTGCCCGGAAGACTTTTGATCTCCAGATCGCAAGGTCCTCGGCTGAGATACAGGCACTTATACGTACAAACTGCCCTTTCTATTTCACAGAAATGGTAAGTCGTATCTTTAACATGTCCGATACGACGGGTATTGTACACCTATTTAAGACCATAGGTTCCGGACTGTTAAGCACTTTTCAGACGGTCCTCGGAGTTATACCAAACTTTATACACTCCGTCTTTGGAAGCATTTTTGGAGGGCTTCCGCTGATCCTGTTTCTAATAGCAAGAATCCTGATTGTTACCTTTCTGCTATGCAATGGACGTCCCAGCCACCAAGGAGATAGCAACAGCTTTCCTGGAGCGCAAATACCGTGATCGCATGGTACAACATCTGGGCACACCTCGCCTACGGGAACTGAGCGCCTCTTGGTTCCTGTCATTTAGACCAGTCTGGATGGACTGTGTCCTACCTGTTCTCCGATGCCTGTTCTGCAGAGAAGAATGCGTGTTGGACCTCTGTCTGACACTTCCATCGGCTGCGCCACTGGACGTTGATGCTTTACTGGACCCGATAACGGCCCATGTTCTGCAGTGTCCCCAGCGCATTCCCATGTTGTTGGCAGCATTCTTAGAGCCACCACATGTAGTTTCTGCTCCTGTTGGTATGGACACCGGCTCCTCCAACACTCAGGCCTTGGATGTGGTACAGGCTGCCCCGGCTTCTGCTGCAGGCAGTACGGAAGATCATCTGTGCTCAATTGACATTCTTTGTGAGGTGCTACAGGGATTGTCAGCTGCGTATGCAAACAGCAGCAATGTTGCGTCTACCAGCAATGACACATAAACATTTGGCATGTCGCACGCTGGGAAGATTTGACTTTTAACTTCTTCGAAATTCCAAATTGAAACCTTTTGACCTGCATGGCTTTCAGATGCTTGTAGTATATAAACGGACACTTTAGAGCCACTACTTGAATGATTTTTGTAGAACACTTTTTAAAGGTTTTTTTTAAGGCTTGTTAACTTCTCTTAACAATGTTTTTATTATTTGTTACGTACAAACCTCTAGGCGCCTTGGTAGTACGCTAGAATTTAGTAATGTCGTCCAGTCGGATGAGGAGTGGGTGTTATATTTCATATAGGCACCCCGAGATAGGTCTAGGTATCATCATAACCCTTCACCTACATTCTCTCCTATACTACATACATAACGGAGTTGGAGGACTGACCTTTTACCCAGTTACAATACTACACATAAGTGCGTAGGGTTTTTCCCTGGACACTGGCCTCATAAATTATGCATGAGGATTCTTAGTTTCTTGGAATCACAGCAGGACCATCATCTCCTGCATAATAACTGTGTATAAAGTTCATTCCCGACGTCATCCTAAGTCCGACACTGGCACAACAAGGTAGAACCCCTGGGGATACCTTAGGGTATATAAACACCACATCTTGCTGAGATAGGGAGGAGATCACGACTTCCATGCCGACACACTGATGCGAGACGCTGAGGTTCCTGCATGCAGATACTCCAGCTCGCAGTGGTCTGACATCCCTTGCGGGGTGTTCAGCTCGAGACCAGAACGGGGTCCCGCAGTCTCACATCAGGTAATGGGGTTGGCTTTATCCTAGAGGGATTCTTGGCTTTACACCTACTCACATGCTAGGTACACTTAGGTACATCTAGTTAGAGTGCATCGAAGGAGTACGCATTTTAATGCCATGTATTCTATATACTTGCCTGTAGTTATGATTTTAGCAAAATGGTAGAAACCTACCATCTGTTTACTTTCTTAGTGCTGCTACTCATTTATATATGCTACTGTCTACTGGCGATTTCAGTGCACTTATTTTACGCTAGAATAACGACTGTTCAATAAATACTTATTGAAAACGTCCCAACCGTTTATTCTGTGTATCCCTCTGAGAACAAGTGAGCACGAGTGACTGAGCGAAAAGTAAGTTACTGTTTCCACGGTCCTGAGAGATCAGGGTTGTCATGTTCGATAGTTGCCAAGAACTATTCTCTCCTTGGTAAGAGGAGTTTATAGTGTCATTGCGAGCTAGCTGGTACACAGACCAACATACCCGGTGGGGGTGTCTGGAATCAGTCTGGACACCAGTCCCGCAGTGTATGTTGTCTAAACGCGCAGATCCTATATAGGTCTTATAGGAACTACACAACACTGATTCGTTCCCCTGCCTCTCCTCAATTCTCGTCCTTACATTAAGGGCCCTTTTTGATCTAATTTCAAATAATGCTCATACGACCCCTGGAATACTGTTACTAACCATGTTATTTAAAGCAACGCTTGAATGTATGATTTTAAAATCAATTTAAAATTGTTGTAGAGTGTGCTGCAATCAAGTAGGGTGGAGTGGGCGCTATATCAAACAATAGAGAAATAAAGCAATATATTAAAAAATGAATAAACATTATTGGTCGACGTAACCAAAGCAAGTCCTGTGCTCAGCTGACTGCTTTTTCTGGAAATAAGAACTGCGAGAAAGTTCTTTTCAGTCAGTTTGTCAAAGAGATTAATTGTTTAGGCTATAACCTTAAACAGGAAAATATAAGTTTGCAGTATTCCACGTTTAGTTCTCTGAGAGACGCATTGAAGAAGGTTCCAACCCAGTACTTTGTTATAAAAGTTAATGTTTACATTCCATGACCACTGCTGATATCTCCCATTACTGCAAGGCAAGCTGGCGGTATCGATCGCCCTGCTGTAAAAATACTGTCGCCTTGTTTGCAGTTTTATAACCTTGTTACTAAAGTGCAAGCTTCAACATTTGTTTCTACCCCCTGAGTATGTATTCAGGACATTTCAGTGAAAACTGCAGAAAACGTTTTATTGTTGTTTCATGCTACATTTTCGTTCACCAAAACCTGTTATTTTCTAGTGGAATCTGCTTGCAGTCAGCTTCTAAATTTGCCCGGAGTAGTGACTCGCTCTTAAGACAAAACTTTTAACACATAGGACTTCACAAGACGTTGTGTCAAATGACACCACAATTTAGAATCATAGATTTATTTTATTTCAAAACAGAGTTTTAGATCCAGAAATCTCGAATCGCTCTCTTGCATACTGTGTGTAAATGTAACATGCTTTATTGCTGTCCCCTATCCCACATGTTTGCGGGTTCACTACCAAAACAGATGTGTCAGCCTGAGCTTTCTAGACATCCTTAGCGGCCTATGAGGAGGCAAGGGAACTACGACAGTCGATTGTTTCTCACTGCAGTAGGACTTGTACATTTTCAGGGTACATCCATCTGAGGCCTGGCACTGTGGTCCCGAAATCTACTAGGCTGTTCCACTGCCTGTGCCCTCAGTATGCACACACTACGCAGCCGCTGCCAGGATCTCCCCTGCTGACTGCCTGCCTTGGGATATCCTTGATTTTGTGTTTCAGTTTGTGTGTATGAGGTAAAGCTGGCAGATGTTTATAACCAGCGGCAGCGCACGTGAACAATCTGTTCCGGCTACCTCAGAAGGCGGGGTACACTGTCAGGCCTTGTCCTGGGAGAAGAGGAGATTGTGGGTGTTTCAGGGGATGCTGACCACTGCCTTGTGCTGCCAGCACCCCCTCCACTGGGGTGCCAGAGTATGGTGCAGATGAGTGCAAAAAGAAATGCTTTTTATATTTTCTCTAGCTGCATTTTCAGGCTTGGTTAACAGCACGGCTGTCTACATGACCCACTGTTACCAACCACTTACCATCTGCATGAACCTCCCCGCCCCTGCCACTAATGATCACACCTAACTCCTGTTAATTGAATCTACCACAAAGAAGCTAGAGTAAATGCTTGAAGGAGTAAATGCTTGAAATTGTTTCTCAGAAAACACAAGACTATCCCAATAACCAACTGTAACCAATAACCAATGTATTAGCCACAAACCTTTGATGCCAGAGAAGTGTTTGACTGGTGTTAAGCACTTCAATGTCTCATCATGAGTAGTAAGTGCTACATAAATGCAATAACAATACAATGCAATTTTTAACATATAAATAGAGTGTGCTTTGGTTCCGCCCCACAGGAATATGACCCTCTCACCTAAGGCTATTGGCCTTTTGTTGTAATAACATTCAACATCCTATGGAATGCTTGCATCATCATAGATGAATTGCATACAGAAAACACTCATTTTGTTTCGTTTTTTTCACTGCAGAAGCGTTTTAAAAAAAATATTTTAATTCGGACTCAAACTGCAAGCCAGACCGCTAGTTAAGTGTGTCACGCGAAGCCACACTTCTGCTAGGTGCTTGCAAACCTGTCCACTGCCAGCAGCGATAAAGACAGACCATCACTAAAGGAGGCTAGCTAGGATGGTGCTGCCCAACTCGCCAATAGAAGCAAGACATGCTTTGCTCAGGGGGTCTTTAAGCTTGGGTATGGGACATATATCAGAAATCTCTCTTTGATATGTGCAGCCATATCAGACGTAGATTGCCAGACTGACCATTACGTCGGCTGGTGAACGCCTAGCATGCTGGGCTGTGTTAAAAGTTCTGAGTCCACTCCTTAGCTGGTTAAGGGTCACTTTAATGTAGATTTCTTTTTTCTATTTTATTGATTTGTAAAGTGACTAGTTTTCCAAGTAGGGTTTCCCAGCGCTGAACAAACCTTACAAAGCCTCAACTAGCCAGGAGTCCTAGCAGTTGGAAAAGCAAGGTCTTGTTTGCAGAAGCTCACTTCTAGCCAGGAGCCCTCAGCGCCCTGAGTGCACAGAGCTTGGGGCATATGTATAAGCCGCTATCGCCATGGGAATGCCACTTTTTGTGACATTTCCGTGGCGATAGGGGCTTCGCCTTATTTACAAGGCAGCGTTAAGCCACTTAATGTGGCTAAACGTTGCCTTGTAAATAAGGCCCCCTTTCACGCTATGCTTAGCGTGAAAGGGGTGGGCAGTGGGTGTTGCGGTGGGCGTTCCACAGCAACACCCATTGATTTTGACGCTGCCCTCTATTTACAAGGGCAGCGTAAATAGGAGGCAGTGCCAAAATTAAGACCAGGGAAAACCTGGCCTTAACTTGGCAAAACGAGGAGAAATGCTTTATTTCTCCTCGGTTTTGCTTTTTCCATGTGATGCTGACTTGTCAGGGCCGTTTCTACCATTAGGCAGGACTAGGCAGCCGCCTAGGGCGGCAAAAGGGGGAGGGCGGCAAAATAACCTAGAAACGGCCCTGCGTGAGGTGCAGAAGAGGGCAGGGGTCGGCCGTTAAGCCCCTCTCTCAAGGTGCAGGGATCCCCAGCACTGCCAAGGGAGTGTACATGTGAGGCGCGGTAAGGGGCTCACCAATTATGCCACCATCAGAGCGCAGGGACCCTCAGACCGGCCAGGGCGGCAAAGTGCTTGGCAGAGGTCTTCTTCCGGTCGTGCTCCTCGCGCACGCGCTCAGCCCGGGGTCCCTCTTTTGTCTCAGTTATTCGCATTCATTATTAAAAGGCGCCGGAAACAAATGTGTCTGAAATCCGGCGGCAAAAGTGGGTCGGTGGCCGGGAGAGGTGCCATACATCAGGCTGGGGACGGACGGGGATGAAAGAGCTCTGCGCCACCCTGGAGCTGCGCGCCGTCAGCCATTCAGTGCGCCAAGAAGATTATACCAGTGGATCAGGAGTGAGGAGCCAGGCGCTTGCTACTGGTGTTTTCTGGTTTCGTGGCGCTGTTAATAATGTTAATAACATGCTACTAATTCCCAAATGGTTTTAGCAAGTAAGTGCTTATCCAAACTTGGGCCAAGTATTGTAGTTTTTGCATTAGGTGGAGATTGTTTGTGCTATGATTAAAGTAAAGTAACTTTTATAGCGTTGTTCTAGGTAGCACACAAAATTACCAACTGTGTAATTTCCACGTATAATGTGATGGAGCAACAGTGTAAAGGCACCTTCAGAGTGATAAGAAGCAATATATACACGTAAAAACATGGTAATTGCTATAATAATTATAAATAATAACGTGTTATGATACTTTTATCATAATATTAATTACAAAGAAATGCAAAAAGTGTACAAACACGTTTTGTTAATTCATTAAAAAAAACAGTGTAATAACACTTTATCGAAATATGTTTATCACATCCCCAGTACTAAGTAAACTATTACTTTTATTGTAAAAATAGGGTAAAAAAAAGGGAAATTAAATATTTTTTTATTGTAAATTATTTTCTAACAAAAATATCAAAGTATTTTATTATGGCGAGAGTTATAAAAATAACAACGTGAAAGTACATTCGATTGTAGTAACTTTAACACAAAACCAATGACAAAGTTGGATATTACTTTTATTGGCATACTATTAAACAGGCGAAAAGAAAATGGAAAGGCAGGATTTTTGTAAGAGCCACAACAAAGTGAAATTCCACTTTCATTGAAAGGAGCAGAAGATATTCTCTGTCGGATACTTGATAGTAGGCATCGTGTGTAAATAAATATAATATTCACTGATGCATATACAGCCTGAATTATTAGTAATAATATTAATTAATTATTCATGCTCGCCTTGAATACATTTCTCCTTCCCAAGTTGAATATTGAAATTTAATTTTACCGCATCAATCTATTTACCCATTGCATCTTACAATCGGTGAATTCATAGCTCAAACAGATAGACCTTTAGAAAGCGCCTCATGAAACCCAAGTTCAGGCAAAAAGCGCCTGGGGCTCTGCAACTTGGCTCCCCATGCACTAGCGCACTGACTGACGCTCTTCTTTCTGGTCACTTGATCGAGCGAAGACTATATCATGTGATGTCACAGAACGCTGCCACCCCCACCCACCCAACCATCCCCCACCACGTACTTTTGCCACCCCGCAAACAAAAATAATACAGTTATTTTCATATAGGGCTTTACACGATGCGTATACAGTTTCCAAAGGCTGCAAATAACAGGTGTAACGATTGCTCTATTTACCTACCTCGGCAGGATGGAAGACCGTGTGTGCTTAGCAAGGATTACGAACTTGTAGCTGATGAGTAATGGTAGTAAAAGGGAGGGGGCGGCATTTTTCAATTCTCGCCTAGGGCGGCAAAACACCTAGAAACGGCCCTGTGACTTGTGCAGTACACATGGAAAAAGCAAAACACCTTGGATTGTTTATGTGTAGGAAGGTGTCCCTTCCTGCACATAGACAATCCGTAAAAAGAAAAATGACATTTTGTATCTTCCATGTGGGCTGCATTAGGAAGCACACATGGAAGTGACAAAATGGCATTTCAGGATTGTTTATGTGCAGGAAGGAACATCTTCCTACACATAAACAATCCTCCCCTGCACGCAGACACCCTTGCACTATGGTGCAAGGGTGCCTGCGTTGGCGCTACAGTGCTAAGTGTAATGCCTCAATCCGCCACTTCTTTGTAAATATCCCCCATAGAGTCCGATAGTTTTGAGGCGAGGTATCTGAATGAGCGACCTCCCATTCTGACAGGGTTGAACTGAGGAACCTGTGCCGGATGGAGGTGGGAGGAGCATACTGTTCTTGTAGGGTAGGAGGAGATGCAAGGGGCCAGCAGGAATGCGTAAGAGCTGTGTAACTAAAACAGAGTCTACAATAAGGGAGCCAGCAAAGGTCTCTTAGCTGAGCAGATATGTGGGAGCTCTTGGTAAGACGACCTCGGAGGCGAACGGATTGCATTTGAATAGTTAGTAGTCTTTAGAGAAGTACCGTATTCATTCTACAATAATTGGGACTGTAGATGGTCACAATCCTCCATCCCTTTTCCACCAGAGGAATATCTAACAACAGCGCACGGTGTTGGAGGCCCAAAGAACCCACATCATGGCTGTATTTCACTGTCCAGTAGACTGGGGCCAATTAAACCTGCATGAGCCAGGGCTCATGGCACCATTGCTATGCACAGGAAAGTGCCCTCTCTCAAACCTTTGAAAACAAACTCAAAAAATTCTTGGCTGAGAGATACTATCACCAAGTTATGTTGGCCATGTGAAGCTCATATAAACCTTGCTTCTGTGTGTTGAAGGTACCTGTTCGAAACTTCATTAAAACCTGTAAATATTCAGTTGATGTTTCATGCTGGCTTACCCTGACTCTTTCTATGCGTGGTATGCATAACTGTGGCTTATATCCTTAGCTTCTCCGTTCATGCAAGCACCTGTCTGCATCTCTGTTTGTCCAGCGATCATTACACAGTGCAATATATTGTTACACGTCAATTGTTCTATACATTTTACAGATATACCTTGTGATCCCCTGAGCCACTAATCCTTTATTTGCTTTATAATGTTCCACACTTTTGCTTGTAACACTATTTGTACTGCCCGCAAGTCTCTAAAAATCCTATTTGCATGTCAGCAGTTTTCTTTGCACTGCAAATGCTTTCTCTGCACAGCAATTCTACACCGGCACTGTGGGAAACTATATATGCAAAATAAATTAACATACAAAATGAGCATCACCAAAAAAGTTCCTCTAAAGATGTGTTTAACATGACACCCTCTTTGTTGCAGCTCCTCTCTGCTATTCTCCTTGTAAAACAAGCACTTGCATCTCTCAGGGTCCTATACACAGCCGATGTTCACAGTGTTGTTTGCCTCTCAAGGAGCAAGCGACTTTTGGCATTCGAGGGACATTCCAACGAGCTCCCCAAGGGATAAACATCATAGGGTAACATGGCAAGGTTACTGCCCATTTGGCATATATGGCTTGCTTTGTGTACAAAAGGGCATGTGTATGCCTATGTTACTGTAGAGATTGCTTATATGCTCCAGTTGCTGTATCATTAAGAGTTGTAACCTCAACAACCACATTAATCTAATGATTCAAAGCTTATAAATGACATAAAACTCTTTTATTCATATATTGCCATGATATTATGATCAGGGCCATTGGAATTACACGATTCTGCTGCTTTTTTCCACATAGCTATGGATTTGCAGCATTTGCCGCATAATCCATCGTCTGCTTCTTAATCTGCAAATTTCAACAGAAAAAATTGTTTCTAGCTCAAATGGATCAAAAGTTGCTAAAATCGTGGCAACATGTGTTCGAGCGCAGGGGAATGCGCTTCTCAAAGGTTAACAGTTCATCTTTCTGTGCATATTTCTGTATTTAATTGTTAAACTGGTATCAATGTGGTGAAATCTTTGCCCGGCCAGTATTACCTTGTATCAAAATTAAAAATAGTGAACTAATACTATCAAAAAATGTGCTGCATTATGCCGCATAGTTGCCTTTCCTTGATGCATAATTTAGTCAACCCTGCCACATAATTTGGTGCTCCTCTGCCACATAATTCTAGTAGCCCTGACCAGTAGCGGCTCCTCGAGGGAGTGCTGTGGGGCAGTGGGGCGGGGGAGGGGCAGGGTGGGGGGTAGTAAACTCCGGAATTGGGCCGAACAAAGTTGAGTAAAGAAATAAATAAACAAAACAAATTACATTGCGCGCGCTGCAACGCCAAATCAGCGATGCAGCGCGCAATGTAATTCGTTTTATTTATTTCTTTACTCAACTCCGTTCGGCCCAATTCCGGAGTTTACTACCCCCCACCCTGCCCCTCCCCCGCCCCGCCCCGCCCCACCGCCCCGCAGCACTCCCTCGAGGAGCCCCTACTGGCCCTGACTATGATGCAAAAATCCAAAAGAATCATAGATGATTATGTTTCCTTTTAAACACTTATCTGAGTTCATCAAGAAATACGTCACCTGGTATGAGACAACATGAACATGCATGCCTTTTCGTTTTAAGGTAAAGTAGCTTTATTAAGAAATACTAATAATACAATAACAATTATTCAAAAATAACTCAGACTTAAGATTTTCAGATACAAACAAAAATGTGCATAAGAAGAAAAGCTGTTTAACACTTTTTGAGGAAATAAGGAAAAAAGGGGATACAGAGGGAAGAGAAAAGGGGGAGGGACATTTAGAAAAAGACCGATATGTAAAATATTCTATAATATAGTATTAATAAAAAGAGTAGAAGAACAATAGAAAAAACGACTAACAATAATATTGAATAACCATTGCAAAGATATAAACATCTTTTGTTGGTTTAAAATTGTCTGTCAAAAGACAGTTAGTATTTAATTAGTCATATCTAAAAATGTAGTTAAAGATAGCCATTATAAATCTCTATTGACTGAGGGACAATACAATGAAGCAAATACAGTATCTAATCTATGATATTGACAAACACCATACCACCAAGCTTTATAAGAAATCTTTGATGAACATTTCCAATTAAGTATAATTTGTTGAAATGCCAATGCCAACATGAGGTCCAATAGCTTCATATTATCAAAATGAGGAGATATCGTCAGATAAACTTCCAAGGAAAAGTATCAAAGGGGATAAGAAAGACTTGAAATGAAAAATGAAGCAAAATTGAGACCAAACCTTTTCCCAAAAAGAAGCAGTAGGAGGACAGTGGAATAAGAGGTGAGCGAGAACACCATTCGGATGGTCACATGACCAACAAGTAGACGAGGCATCCGTAGAATATTTAGCTATGGTAAGGTAGAGCCTGTGATATAAAAAGAACAAGGATTGTGAAGTAGAAGCCATTCTGGAAATATTGTGTATTCTATCCAAAATCTTGTTACAGAAAGGAATAGTCCAGGTGCATCCCAAATCATATTCCCATTGAACTTCCACCTTAGATTTAGGTCTAGAACGTATAGAAGAGTATACAAGTTTGTAAATGAATGATGCCTTCGGAAAAGTTTTAAAAATAGAGAAACGTGAGGATTGCGGAGAAGGTGATAATGAAGAAGTTGGCAATGAAATAAGAACATCCAAAAGAATTTTGATGAGGAGAAGGTACTTAGGTAAAAAGGAGCGAGGACAATTAAATATTAGTTGGAATTGAGAAAAGGGAAGAGGAGCATCATCTGTAAATAAATCCTTGACCCATATTATACCCCTTTGTCTCCAAGACCTCCAGAACAATGATTTATTATTGATAGTAATAAGATTGTTATACCAAAGAGAGGAATGTAGGAAAGAGTCACAAGTTACAGTAGGAGATTGGCAATAAGTTTTAGTAAGTTAAAAGTATGTTTAAAAAGTGGAGAAGCTATGATAGAAGTATTAGAGGAGAAGGGTAACATTTCTATAGTAGAAAAAGGATTCAGGAAGTGACACTCAATGTCGAGCCACAAAGGCGAAAACTGTGAACAAGTCGAAGAAAGCCATCTAGATGCTGGTTTTAAGCAAAAAGCTTTATGATAGATGCGGTAATTTGGAAAGATAACTCCAGCTTCTTGCTTAGGTTTCCGAAGGTGAGCGAAAGAAACTTTAGACTTCTTATTGTTCCAAAGAAATTTGGACAATTTTGAGTCCAATTATTTAAAGAAAGAAACTAGAATATATACAGGTGTCATGGATAGGTTATATAAGATAATGGGTGAAATCATCATTTTAATGGAGTCCAAATGATCCCACCAGAAAAGAAATAGGGGATTCCGTAATGAAAGAAGTTTATCAACCTTATTGAGACAATACTTTGTATTTACTGTGATGGAGTCCTTAAAAGAAGAAGTAAACCAAACACCTAAATATATGACTTTAGTTGTATTCCAGTGAAAACCCATAGCTAAAAACGGTTGTTTATAGCAAAATTTTGTAAGTGAAAGGATTTCAGTTTTATCCAAATTTATTTTGTAACTGGAAACTATTGATCTATTTCATGAAGCAAGGCGGGTATGGAAGAATCAGGATTGGAAAGAAAAATCTGCATTTGCAGAAAGTTTCAAGTGCCTATCGCCATAATGAAAGCCTTCAATTTTTGTGTTACTTCTAATGCCAATTGACTGAAAGGGCTCCAGAGCTAAAATAAATAAAAGGGGGATAATGGACAACGTTGGCGAACTCCCCTTTTCAGGGGAAAGTAGTTAAAAACCTTTCCATTAACAAAAACAAAGCCATAGGGGATTTATAGAGTAGAGAAATTAATGAAATGAAATGGGGCCCTAGGCCATGCCAAGACAAGGATTTAAGCAAAAAGGACCACTCTATACAGTCAAACGCTTTTTATCCATCAATAGAAACAGCCGCCAAGGAATACTAAACCTAAATATTTGACTTTAGTTGTAATTAGGTATCGGATATTGCCTCATCAGTTGCAACGACCTTCCTGGATGCAGCGAAGCGGGGTAGGTCGGCCGTTTGACTCCAAATGGGAGTAGAGACACCACTTATTGTGTCTTTTTAACTTCGTTGCAACTGATGAGGCAATATCCGATACCTAATTAGGTTACTTCATTTCCCAAAGGAAATGTCCTTGAGGGACTACCAGTGGTAAGTAGCGTCGCACCTTGCCCCTATGTGTAGATAGTTTTGTTTTAATTCACACGGTCCTGAAGAATCGCTAACGATCACTCCTTGACAACAAATAGCGAGAAACATGTCGACCATTTGGGAGTTGAGTGTAATTTTTGTTGCATAATAACAAAAAGAGTCACCCCTCCCTATTTTCTTTTAATTAGGTCGGGTCCCTCGCTGAATAAATCGATCACAGAGGAGTCCCTTACCTGTTTTATCATCACTTTACACATCTACACTCATTCTGGCCCCACACACCCACGGCACCCATACGGCGAGGAACAGAAGATCTCCGAAAAAGAGCCCCTTTAAGGGTGCCCGTCGGGCATTGCAGCGCCGGCCCGACGAGGAGCAGGCTCAAATGATGAAGCATGACACCTAGCTTTCTGGGTGTGTGAGGGCCCTAGTTCCAACAGGAGGAATTCCCCCTATCCTCCTCTTTACCTGTAGCACCTCTAATATTCTTACCTTTCGAGTGATTAATACATCACACAGGAACTCCGTACCTTCTTTCTTGGGAACTGTATGTAGGGCATGTACATTGGACCTCCTCAAGCCCACTCTGTCCCTCTTATTTTGATAGATCTCAAATGACATCCCAGATGACATCACTGATGACATCATCAAGAGATTGTAAGTGTCTTTAAGAGTTTTTGGGTGATAACTATATATACTAACCTACTACAAAAGTTAAATTAGTATACTAGGTGCACTACTACCGAGTGACCTGCTTCTCACATATATTGTGTGAGTGGCTGTGAGACTGTATGTATCCTTGTGTGTATGGGTGTGTGAGTCGCTGTATGGTTGTATAAGTGGGTGTGTGAGAAGCTGTGTGGGTGAGTGAGATGCTGTACGTGTGGCTGTATCTGGTGAGTGAGTGGGTGTGTCAGTGGCTGTATGGGTGAGTGAGTAGCAATGTGAGTGGCTCTATGGGTGGGTAACTGGGTGTGTAGTGACTGTATGGGTGAGTGAGTGGGTGTCTGAATGGCTGTATGAGTGAGTGACTGGGTGTATAAGTGGCTGTATGGGTGAATGAGTGGATGTTTGGTTAAGGGAGTTGGTGTGCGAGTGGTTGTATTGGCGAGTAAGTGTCTGTATGAATGGCTGTATAGGTGAGTGAGCAGATGTGTGAATGGGTAAGTGATTGTGTGCATGTGTGAGTGAGTATGTGAATACTTGTATGGGTGAGAGAGTGGCTGTGTTGAGAGGCTGCATGGGTGAGCGAGTGGGTGTGTGAATGAGTGTGTAGGTGAATAAGTGGGTGTGTGAGTAACTGTATGGCTGAGAGTGAGGCTGTGTGAGTGGCTGTATGGGTGAGTGACTGGTTGTATGAGTAGCTGTATGGGTGAGTGAATGGTTGTGTGAGTGGCTGTATGAGTGAATGAGTGGGTGTGTGAGTGGCTCTATGGAGAAGGGAGTGAGTGTGTGAGTACTGGTATGGGTCTATGAATGGGTATGTGAGTGGTTGTGTGGGTGTGTGAGTGGGCATATGAGAGGTATGGGGGTGTGAGTGGGTATGTGAGTGGTTCTGTGGATGATGTCATCAGTGATGTCATTTGAGATGTCATCAGTGATGTCATGAGTGATGTCACTGACCATGTCATGAGTGATGTAATATGTGAAGTCATAAGAGGGCATTGTGGGGGGCGTAAGTTATAGTTAGCTCAGGTAACTATAACTGCTGAATTTCACTGGTATCGTACGAGTGCAATCTCAGCCTAACTATAACGTCCCTGTAACCTTTGGTTTTTTTCTGTGAATTTCTAAGGTTTTTTTTATTCTATTTCCTAATTATAATGACCCTGTAACCTTTGTTTTTTTATGTACATTTCTAAGGTTTTTCAAATTCTATACCCTAACAATAACGTCCCTGTAACCTTTGGTTTTTTAAGCGAATGTCTATGTTTTTTTAACTGGTCACATTTGCAGAGTGGTGGAGAAAAGGGGAGGGGCCTCTGACTAGCTCTCAGGAATCCTGCTCTGTCAGACTTACTGGAGGTAATAGAAGGCTTCTGGGCCCTCAAGATCCCTCAGCATCCAAGAGGACTTCATTCCCCAACCAGCAGTGCGCCAGAAGGCGTGTTTACAAAGTGGTGGAGAAAGGGGTCGTAACCTCCGAAGACCTTTCAGCAATACCACCGTGTGGGACTTACTGGAGGTAACAGGAGGGCTTGTTTGCCCAAGGACACTTTAGAGCTAAGTGGACTTCATACCCCAACCAACAGTGCGCCAGGAGGCACGTTTGCCGAGTGGTATAGAAATGGGGCATGGCCTCCGAAGTCCTCTCAGCAAACGTGCTGCATGGGACTTACTGGAGGTATCAGGAGGGCTTGTTGGCCCCCAAGGACCTCCAGCATCCAAGGGGTCTTCATCCCTCAACCAGTAGTGATACAGGAGGCGTGTTTGCAGAGTGGTGGTGAAAAGGAGCGGGGCCTCCGGTGACCTGCTGTTTTTTTATTTTTTTATTTGGGGAGGGGGGCCCCCCTTCTCTGGGCCAATTTCGGCCCCAGGGACCCCATCCTTTGTGGCCAGGCCTATTTTGAATGGGGGAGAGGAGCCACACAGCCCCTCTCCCCAGGCTAATTTTGGCCCGGGGCCCCATCTCCTTGGGCCCAGCCTTTTAAAAAAAATATATTTTTACAAACTTAAAGGGAGGGGGGCCGCGTGGCCCCCCTCCCAGGCTTATTTTGGCCCTGGGGGCCCCATCCCCTGCCTAATTTTTTAATTCATTTTATTAATAAATAAATAATGGGAGGGGGCCTTCCCCATGCAAGTGGCGGTCTGCGGGGCCGAGAATGGCCGAGGAGGGGGGCCACATGGCCCCCTCCCATTTTTAAAAAAGGAGTTTGGCCCCGGGGCTGGTGTGTCCGCAAAGCCCCTCATTTCATTAGCCCCTGGAGGAGGCAGTCCCCAGGGCTGTGAGGGGGGCCATACGGGCCTCCCCCGCACTAATTTAATAAATAGCCCTAGGGAGGTGTCAGTCCCCTGGCCACATGGCACCACCTGCATAATTTTAAAACACTGCCCCCGGGATTTGGCCCACCTGGGGGTTTCCTATATAAGATGCAAGGATCCATCCATGAATTTGTGGCACAATTGAATTAACAAAAATGCTTTTAACCCCTGGCATGGTCCCTGTGGGACCCCCTCACCATATCTGCGGGGTCAGAGTATTCATACCCTGCCCCCTTTTCTTTATTTTTTACAGTTTTTGTGGGACTGGGCTTCAAGCCGAGTCCCAAGATGGCTGCCAACACTTCCTGGTTGAAGTGTTGGCAGCCAATCAAATTTCAGCACAGGGACTGTGGACCAGCGAGCCCACTGCAGGGACCTGCGTCCCCAGATATCTATATTTTTTAACCTTGAATATCTCTAAAACTACTAAATGGATTTACACCAAATCACAAAAAGCACGCTTTCTGGACCATCATCTAGCTTTCTGCCATATTTGGTGTAATTCCGTTCAGCGGTTCGGGTTGCAGTCGTGTTCAAAATCCCTATGGGAAAATGCATGGGAAAAACGCATTTTGGGACCCCCCTTTTTCTAGGCTCCCACTCCATGAATCACCCCAAAACTTTCAACACAGCAGCTGAACCAAAAAAAGGCAACGTTTTGAAAATTTCGTGAAGATTCGTCAAGTTGCGCCAAAAGTTATTGGCAAAATAAAAAATGCATTTCCTATAGAAAGCAGGCCCTAACTATAACTGCCGACTGGTATATATATTCCATGAAAAAAACAAAGGTTAAAGTAATGTTATAGTTTGGTGAAATGTTCAGTTACAATGTGATGTTTTATACTCTGAAAAACCTCAGAAATTCACCAGTTTTAGTTATCTCAAGTAACTCTAACTCATGCCCTAAAGCAACTAATTCACGCACCACACCATGCATGTTTTTTCATGAATAATTTCACTGCAAATGTTGCAGTGATATTATCAATGATGTCATAGAAGATGTCATGATGGATGTAATATGTGGGGTAATTAGCAGTGCATGGTGAGGGTGTGAGTTATAGTTACCTTAGGGAATGAGTTATAGTTACTTGAGATAACTATCACTCGTGAATTTCTGAGGTTTTTAGAGTTTAAAGTGTTACATTGTTACTGAACATTTCACTTAACTATAATGTTACCTTAACCTTTATTTATTTCAGTGAATTTCTAGTTTTAAAAAAAAAATGTAAAGTGATATTTAATTATCATACATAAATCCAACCACCTGCCACGCACGGCCTACCCCCACCACTCACGGCCTACCCCCTGCATGCAGCCAACCCCACGCTGCGCATGGCTGCATGGCCCTTAAAGGCAGCCAACCCCAAAACTGGCCCTAAAGTAACTGGAGCTCACGCCCCCTCCATGCACACCCTTGTCGTCAATTATGTAGTTTCAGTTGTTGCAGCGGTTTTATCAGCGGTGTCATAGAACATGAAATGAGTGATGTAATATGTGAGGTCATAAGCAGTGCATGGCGAGGGCCCGAGCTATAGTTACATTAGGGCACAAGTTTAAGTTACTTGAGAGAACTGTAATTGGTGAATTTCCATGGTTTTATTTGTTTTAAACTGTATGTTTTAACTGACATTTTCACCTAACTATAACGTCCCTTCAACCTTCATTATTTTCAGTGAATTTCTATGTTTTTTTTTAATGCAAAACAAGATATTACCATACCTAACTATAAAGTCACTTCAATCTTTTTTTTCTCTGAATTTCTAGGGTTCTTTACCATAAAGTAATATTTCCTTACCGTATGTAATGCCAACCCAATGTCGTCCATGGCCAAAGGTCATGCGTAGCATGGGGTTCACCACAGGCTCTGGCCTGCAGCCAAGTCCTGACAACAACCCCTAGCAGGGAGCCAACCCCACACAGCGCACAGCCTTCGGCCATGCACAGCGTGGGGTTGGTCGCAGGGCCTGGCACTGAAATCCCAGCTGGCACGCACTGCTGAATATAAAAGGTGCAATTTTAAGTACAGCAGACCTACTGTCTTTGTCAAAGGGTCAAAGTACTAAGATAAATAAAGTGGGGCTATTGGCTTTCTGAAGGTGTCAGGATATCAACATATATAAGGCATATATATATATATTCTTTGTCATTTAATCACCAATAATGATAATAAAATATTTATTTCATTAATTCACACACATGTTTATTAAAATTGATTGTCATAAAAAATAATAATGTTTTATTAAAAATAAAGCAAACACAAGGAGATGATGGACGGAGGGCTGACACTTTTCAGACACTCACCCCCAGTCACAGATCTGGGTTGAATCCATCATCGTTCTTTAGCTCACTTCGCCACCTCAGTTCAGACCCAGCTATATGCAAATCAGTCTTGACCTTGTGCCTCATGGGAACTGTCTAGCCCGAACTGCCAAGCCAGGTTTTCCCTGAACCGGAAACAAGCATCCTGGGACCGGTTTCGGGGCAACACCCCTCATCAGCCAGGCTAGCTTGAATCCAGTGGCAAAGTGAGCAAGGGACCCACATCTGGGCATGGGGAGGCATGGTGAGCAAGAGAATGATGGATTTAACCCAGATCTCTTGACTGGGGGTAAATGTTTTGATTTGTTCTGCATTCCGTCCATCAATTGTGTGTCTTTTGCTTATTAAAAATAAAAGCATCAACATGTCTTTTTTTAAACATTTTTCTGGCTACAAAGTGCAGCCCTAGAACCAATCACAAGGGGGCTCTAAACTCCAGCTGCAGAGCATTGAGCCCCAGCTAGATGTGATTTAAACTTTTGCTGGGGCACTGCTGTACTCCAGCCCCCAACAATGTTAACAAAAAAAGTTTGGTTGTGCCACTGTGCCCTATGGGGGCTCCATCAGCATCCAAAAATGTAAACAAATAACCCTTGCAGAGCATTATGGGGCACTCCTTGTCTGGGTTTAAAAAAAAATGTGGGTGCCCAACCGGGGCACTCATACCTATTGTTTTATGTTGGAGGCCACGGGGGAGTCCCAGGGGCCCCGCCTGCTCCCCAGCCACCGCTGGGGCAGGAGCCAGCTATTTTGTGTTTTTTTGGTGGGGGTCCCCATGCCTACCCAGGACACCCACAAGCTTGTTGTTGCTGGGGGTCGCTTGAGGAGCCCTAGGGACTCCATGGCCTTTGCCAGCTCCCCTGGAGGGAGCCGATTTTATTTTTTCATTTTTGGTGGGTGCCCAAGTGCCCAGTCTGGGTACCCACAATCCTCACTATGTTGGGGGCCTTGGGGAGAGCTCCAGGACCCCCGCGGCCCCATCCAGCTACCTGGCCAGCACCCTGCAGGGTGCTGACAGGAGCTGGAACCATTCATTGACCCCCGCACGGGGGAGGACCGCATTTTACACTGATCCTGTTGAGCAAGTGCAAAGTTCTGTTTTCTGCCTGGGAGAGTGCAGGCAGAATATGCCCACACTCTCCCAGGTAGAAAACAGCAGTGTCCTGGGGGATGAGGGATGGGGTCCCCGGGACAATATAGGGAGGTGGTACCATGCAGGCCCTTCCTCTTTTGTAAATTATTGGCCGCGGGGATGGGGTCCCTGGGGCCTGTTTAAGGTTCGGTGAGGGGGCCCACATGCCCCCCTCCCCTTAAAAAACAATGCGGCCCTAGGGGATGAGGTCTCTGAGGCCTGTAAAAGGCTTGGGGAGGGGGGCAGTGTACCCTCCTACCCTTTTCTAAATTACTGGCCCGGGGAATGTGGTCCCTGGGGTCTGTTTAAGGCTGAGGGAAGGGCCTGCATGGCCCCCTCCCTTTAGACATCAATGCAGCGCTGGAGAAGGGGGTCGCTGCGACCTGTAAAAGTCTCAGGGAGGTGAGGCACATGCCCCCTCCCGTTCTTAATAAATATATGCCTCCCCTGGACCCTCACCTACCCTGGGTGGTAGCTATTTTATAGCTCAGCCTTTTAACATTTTGCACCGCTGATTCATGGATCCACCAGATGCTTTTGAATTGTAAAAAATAAAGTGTTTTTGGCCAGGTGGAGGGGTGGGTGTTCCTCTGGGACCCCCTACGATGCCTAGGAGGGGGCAGGGTATCCCTACCCTGCCCCACTTATATAGTTTTAGAAAACATTTTATATAGGACAGGGAACTGAGTCCTCTAGTCCTCGAGTCCTAAGATGACTGCCATGCCCGTTGGGCCAAAAACACTTTTTTTAAACAAAAAATGTACGTTCTCATTATTGGAGACATATGAATTCAAGTTGGTACTGATGCTGGAGTAGGACGCCAATGAAGGAGAATTTTTGATGTTATTGGTATATCGAATGCGCAGAGTTGGAGCTCTGTATAGCTCTTACCAGGTATTTGAAGGGGCAAACATAAACTTGATTGTTGGTTTGTTTATTGAAATGGTATTTCTTGACAAATTTACAATGAACACAGAACTGATAATTTTGCATTTCCCTAATCTTTTGTAGATATTTCTACAGTAGAGTGGAATTATTTCCTGATGAAGGAGAAAGGAAAAGCTCCAAAATGCTTTGAATTGACAGGTTCCACCTGAATAATACATTGAATGGAATAAAAGTATAACAAAGGGAAACACATTAAGGGATTGTAATCTGTTTTTGAAGAAATTATGGAAAAGTATTTTAATATCAAAGTTCAAAAATAGAGTTTGATTGCAGGAGATGGCAAGAGTTGGAATATCAGACGTTACCATGTGGGCCTTTACTAGAGCTGTGCAAATTTATAATTAGGGGTCATCCACCATGCCTACAGGGGTGGTGCAAATGTGCCATACCATTGTCACTGGTGATGTTTTGTACTTAAAATAAATAAACAAAACATATTACTTCCTTCACGTGACTCCAGAACTTCTGTCTGCCATGGAAGGCTCAATGAGGGCTCATTTGAAGCTTTAAGTCCAGATAGTGCTCCAGGTGGGCCAGATATATTCTCTCGAATATCTCCCTCTGTCAGTCGGTGTGCATGAATTACAAGAATAGACTGCGCTCTGGCAGATGAAGGGTGAAGACCCTGGGACATGGGACTTGTGTGAAGCCCATTGTGTCTCTAAGTGCCCGGGACATGGTCTCACAGGCCTGGGAAGGTCACCCCCACCTGCCTGGGAGAAGAAGCTCTGACCGGGCTATGGGTCAGAGCTCTGCAGGGCCCTGGGTTGGAATTCCTGCAGCCCTGGCCTTCTTTCTCCAGCTCAACTTGTTGCAAAGTGCCTGGGACGAGCAGAATTGCTTTTCATAAGACACAGTGTGACAAGGTGGCAATCCTTTGAGCCCGAGCATCTGGTTGCACATAATGCGTTCCTATGGCATGCCTAGATTGCCGGCCTGCAATGGCGGTATCAATAAGGGTCAAGGAGTGGTATGCAGTTCCTAAGGGTGATGGGAGGAAGGGGAAAGAGGGACAGAGGAGGGAGGGAGGAAGGCAAAGGGGAGATGTGGGGAAACCAGGTAGGAGAAGGATCAGAGGGGGGAGAGCTCCAATAAGGAGCAAGGGTCTTCACACACCCCGAGAGGTGTCATGCTTCATCATAGGGCAGCTCCTCGTTGGGCCGGCGCTGAAATGCCCAACGGGCCCCTCATGGGGGCTCTTTGCTGGAGATCTTTAGAATAGCACGCCAGGAGGCCCTATGTGTGGGGGTGGAGGGGCATAGTGGTCAGTAGAGTGGGTGCAGTACGTGTAATAAAAATAGCTATGAGTGCTCCAGGGAACATTTATTAACTGGACACTATGCTATGGTTAAAAACGAGACTACAAGAGTCTAGACTGGCAGGGGGATTCAACCTGCTGCAGCTCAGTGTGTGTAATAACGAGTGTGGGTGGTTAAAAGGTCGACATGTTTCACGCCTAAAAACTCCAAGTGGATGTGCAGCGTTTCTTCAGGACCTGGGGAGAAAAAACCTAATCTACTCTTAAGTGTAGGTGACAGTCATCGGGGTATCCTAAGTAGTACCGTCCCTATTAAATGGATTCAAGTCAATCCAGAAAAAGGGCAAGCATATAATGCTACGTAGTTTGTCCTTCTAGCGAACCTGGAGGGTGGAGAAAAAAGAAACGAGAAAGACACAGCCATCAAACTATCATCAAAAAACTCATGGAACTATTAAAACCACACAGCTGGGGGCTTGGCTTGACCGCCGAGCGCGATGGCTGCAAGGCGGTGAGGCTCCTGACGCCGATGGCCTGAACCCGCTTTAACATCCGTAAATTGATCCGTTTTTTCCCCCGAAAGTGCAGTGGAGTGTGTGCTGTGCACCCGTTGTGGCACCACGCATCGGAAATAACTGGGGCCGAGGCTCCGTAGAGAGGAGAATCCGTGGTGAGCTCGGGCCAGGAATCTCCGGGCTCAAGTTACTCAGCAGCCGGCCAGGACTTCCGTGAGGGGCGGCTGCGGCTGTCGGATCGTGGCAGTGCCCCAGAAGCCTGTGCCCAACATTGCATATCCGGACCCCGGAGGCAAGTGCCAAGAAAGCGACATTCCTCCCGCTGTTCCCCCCCCCATACCACCCGGCTTGTGAGTGGCGCAGCTGCGGCGGGGACCGGGAGTGCACCTGTGATCTGTGGCGCAGCTCCAAATACTCTGGTCCGCCTACCACCCACAGACATGTCGGAGGCCTGATGGATGCGACCGCAGTGAAGCGCGATCATCACCACTGAGGGCGGAGAGCCCGTGAACACCCGCAGGTCCGGATGGGGAGGCGGTGACCAGATCGAATGACTATCAGCCCTGCAGTCGCGGTGTGGTAGTGAAAAAAGGGTGAGACGCGCCACGGCGAGGTGGAGTGAATAATCTTGGGGGAAGAGACGCCTGGCTTACCTCCAGAACTATCACACAAAGTAAAATGGTGGCACTGATTCCACGCCGCAGTGGGTGCGGGCATAAAGAACGGGGACTGCAACTCAAAGCCAAGAGTCACTGGCCTATATACTCTTTGCTGCAGGGAGGTGTAATTTAAAACCAGGACGTCTCTGAGACACTGAGGACAGTAAGACAACTATTTGGTAATCCTCGTGAGACTGCGCATTAGGAACGTCTCGGGTGCTTGAATTAGCGCGCAGTGAGCGAGGCACGGGATACCAGGACAGAGTACCGGTGTTTGAGACTCCACTTGAGCTGCTGCGTCATGTCTGGGCCGAAGGGACAGAGGACTACACTCCAGACGAAGCTGGACAAATATGCAACCCACAAAGTAAGTGAACTGGAGGGAGCAACTAAGGGGGAGGCAGAGAAATCGCTGACACCATCTGGAAAAGAGCCGACACTTGTGGATGTAATGGCAGCCATTTCAGGGGTGCGTACCTCGCTGGAACACAGAACGGACACTATATCAATCGAAATGGCATTGATCAGGACTGATCTACAGAAAACGAGCGAGAAAGTGAAAACCATAGAAGTGGTGACCAAGGAACTTAGTGGCGACACCCAGCGAATGGGTAAAGAAATCAAAGAACTTCAAACTGCGCAGAAAAGACTAGATGCCCAGCTGGACGATTACGAAGGTTGCGCGAGACGTAACAACGTCAGAATTATCGGGGTCCCGGAACGAGCGGAGGGACCGGCCACTGATCTATTCAAGGAAGAATTAATCATGAACCGTCTACGTCCTAAAACACTATCAAAATTCTTTACAGTTGAAAGAGCACACCGAGTGCGGGGGGAGGCCTAAGCCGGGTGTCCCTCCAAGACCCATTCTAGCACGACTCCTCAACTTCAGGGACCGAGAAAGTATTTTACAAACGGCTCGTACTGACCCTCCCCTAAAGATCGAAAACAGTGAACTGTCCTTTTTTCCTGACTTTACCATTGCGGTTCAACGCCAGCGGCGCACTTTCCTGGGCGTTGAAAAACTGCTGAGAGATAAAGGCATTCGGTATGCAATGTTATTCCCGGCAAAGTTGAGAGTAGAAGCTGACAGAAAGACTTGGTTCTTTAATACGCCGGAAGCGGCACAAGATTTATTGGAGGGCTGGAGACCAGCGAAGGTTCACAATGCAAAATGATACTCGAATATTTGAATCGGCCCGTAAAGCATTTCACCACACTGGGAACTGTTAGCTGCGAAAGTCCTGCGCCGACCTCCCCCCTCAGGACAGCAGAAGCAACGAGACGACACACCGAAGCGACCATTTTATGCACTAATCGATTGTATTTGTATGTGATGCATGTCCATATGTCGTTAAAGGGGAACACATAGCAGTGGAGCGGGGTCCATCGGGCGGGTGTCACCAACCCCTTCCCCCTCCAACTTCTAGTTAGTTCCTAGTTAGGGCGACAGGCACTCTGCACTATTGGGATTTAGGGCAGTTTCGAGCCCAGAGTGCGGGGGAGCAGGGAGGGCTACAGGGTGGGGGGTGTTGGGGGGTGTTTGTTTTTGAGTGTTTTTTTTTCGTGCATCACAGAGTCACACACAGCGAGTCTAGGCATGGGAAATACAGTGGCCAGGAACCTGCTGTAGAGAGCATAATAGATGGTGCAGGGTTCTATTGGGTGACGGTGGGTGTTCCGGGGATGTGGCCGGGTACCCCCACAACAGCGAATACTAACTAAAGACATGGGCATCAAGAGTGAGAAACAAATTAAGTTGTTATCCTGGAATGTTAACGGATTGCAGGATAAACTTAAAAGAGGAATCATATTGCAATTTCTTAAACGGCATGCCCCGGAGGTGGCTCTGCTTCAAGAGACACACCTCATAGGGAACATGTGCAGGGCCCTAGCAAGATGGGGCTATCAATTAGTGGTGCACTCCGGGCTCCAGGGGAGTTGGCATATTGAAAAAGTGCACCTTCCCAATGACGATAGACCAGGTTTACACTGATAATTTAGGGAGATATGCAGCAGTGTCTGGCCAGTGGGAGGGCGAAATTCTGACATTAATGTCACTGTACTTGCCACCGGGATTGCAGGAAATTACATTCAAAGACCTAGGGAGAGTGTTGCTTGCGTTTCCCAGTGGTAGAATGGTAATAGGGGGAGACTTAAACTCAGTTGTTTCGGGGACACTAGATCGCTACCCCCCTAGAGATATACCTCCATCGCAGCTACGACTCCCACGTTTTCTGGGCGCTATGGGACTGGTGGATATATGGAGGGTGCATCACCCTGTAGAGACACAATACACATTTCACTCTGGGGTCCACAAAAGCCTTTCCCGGTTAGACTATATCCTCGCCCCGGCAGCACAAGTTGGATATGTCAAAGAAATAAGACACCTAGCGAGAGGAATATTAGACCACTCCCCAATTTGGCTGCAAATGGAGTATGGGAGGGGAGACTGTACTAGGGTTGCCCCCATTAGCCCCTGGTATCTTCGGAACCCCACAATTAGATTGAAATTAGAGCAAGAAATTGAGCACTACTTTAATGAGAATGAAGGCACGGTTGATTCGGCTCAGGTCCTTTGGGAAGCCTTTAAAACTGTGATAAGGGGACAGGCGCTCTCTCAGATCTCCGGGGCGAAAAAAGAAAAGCAGACTAGACTTCTCCGATTAGAAGAGGAAATACTAAAATTGGAAGAGGGAATCACACCATCCGCAGACCAAGACACAACACACATTCTCAATTTGACACTAAAAGAATATAGAACCGAGGCGAGAGAGGCAGCCAAAACTATGCTCAGCCACAAGCTGGGGAGCGTGTACGAACTAGGGGACAAAGCCGGGAAACTGTTGGCCTGGCTAGATACGCGGGAAGCAGCAAGCCGGCTGGTCACAGAGCTATGGGCAGACACAGGGAGAAAACTTACTGATCCACAGGACATCGCGGACGAGTTTGGTAGATACTATGATCTTATTTACACTTCTAGGTCCACCAGGCAGGTGGTGGAAACTACGGAACTACTGGCAGAAATTCGTCTGCCGGTATTGGCAGAAGAAGACAAAAATGCGTTGGAGGGAGACATCGCATCGGATGAAATAGCTCAGGCCATTCGTTCTCTCCAGACAGGGAAAGTGATGGGCCCTAACGGCCTCCCGATAGAACTATACAAACTACGACCTGATAAAATAGCCCCTCACCTTAGGGCAATGTTCATAGAAAGTCTTGAGAAGGGCCTCCTTCCATTGGACCAGAGATTAGCCACCCTGGTAGTGATACCTAAGGAAGGTAAACCAAGAAATAGCTGCACGTCGTATCGACCCATATCACTGCTGAATGCAGAGGCCAAAATACTGGCCAAATTGCTAGCTACCCGCTTGATTCGAGTTCTTCCGGAGCTGGTCCATCCGGACCAGTCGGGATTTATGCCATCAAGAAACACGTCCCTGAATTTAAGGAGGGTGCATGGGGTTCTGGGACAGGCGGACACCATCATGGAAGATGCAGTTGTGGTGTCTCTAGATGCCACCATGGCATTTGACACCATAGAGTGGTCATACCTTTTCGCTGTCTTGGAACGGTTGGGATTTGGTCCTAAATTTATTAGCTGGGTCCGACTGTTATATACTGACCCACTAGCACAAGTAGTGGTCAACAACAAAAAATCAGCTATATTCTATCTCCACAGGGGGACGAGACAGGGGTGCCGTTGTCCCCACTGCTGTTTGCGCTCACACTAGAGCCTTTGGCCTGTTGGATTCAAAGGGATCCTATAATAAGAGGGTTGCGCTGGACCGAAGATTGGGAGGACCGTATATCGCTCTACGCAGACGATATTTTGTTATATTTGGCCTCCCCACATAGATCCCTGCGTAGAGTCCTGAACATCTTTACTAATTTTGGTACATACTCCGGGTACACGATCAACTGGACAAAATCGCCTATTTTCGTGCTTAAACGCAAATCACCGGTCCTGCCAAAAGAATATCAACTCAGGATAGTAACGGAGGGGTTCAAATATTTGGGAATTTTTGTCACTAAGGATCCCAAATTATTTTACGAAACTAACCTTCTGCCACCATTGCAGCGGCTGAAGTGTGATGTAGAACACTGGCAGTCTCTTCTGTTGTCACTCTTGGGGCGAGCCGCATTGTTTAAGATGATGTCGCTGCCTCGTTTTTTATACATTTTACAAAATTCACCTGCCCTAGTCCCTACGCCATATTTTAGACAGGTGGAGAGTGCACAGCGAACGCTACTCTGGGAAGTAGTCCGCCAAGAATCTCATTCCCGAAACTAGTGAGAAGCTGGTACGATAGGGGAATCGGTTTGCCCAATATCAGAAAATACTACTGGGAGGCGCAACTAGCGGCCATTAATCACTGTATATCTCGGCCCCCTACTGATCCGGGCTATGCCATGGATAGGTGGCTACTCCCTGGGGGTAATTACACACAAGCACTATACTCAAAACCCGCAAAATTCCCCTTGACAGGCCCCACAAAACACTCAGTACAGGTGTGGCACTTGGTCCAGAAAAATATGGGATGAACAAAGACCATAACTCGGAGCACCCCACTATGGGACTCAGAACAATTGGGTGATTTCTGGAAAATGAAGGGGTTTGATAGATGGGATCTGATAGGGATCTCGCGGGTGGGCGATCTTTGGAAAAAGGGGGAAGTGCTACCCTTCACAACCCTCCAACAAAACTACGAGCTTGCAGACTCGGAGAGATTCAGGTATCTTCAGGTACGGCACGCACTACATGCAGTCATCCCGAAGGGGGAGACCCCTCCTGAGGCCTCTCCTCTTGAGGATAGGCTTTTGGGCAGTCACATGACCCAGAAGGCAATTTCCCTGACGTACTTAAAACTGATAAATCATCCACCTGATCCCCTCCCGCAACTTCGGGCAAAGTGGAAAAGTGACTTAACAGAGCTTGACGAGGAAGAATGGATGGAGGCGCTAGCATCCCCAAGGGAAGGGGCAATATCCTCTAAGTTGAAGTTGGTGCAACTGAAAATACTGCACAGAATTTATGTTACTGGGCCAACATTGGTCAAGATGGGATATGGAGATGAGACTAGTTGTCGACGGCAATGTGGCCAAGAAGGCATTTTTTTTCACATACTATGGGAATGCCCTCACATTGCTAGATATTTGAGAGCGGTTAACTCATGTATGGGGGAAGTTATGGGACAGACAATAACAATGGAGACCAAGCGATGTCTCCTAAATATATGGGAGCCAACGGACTTGGGTAGCAAAGAGAAAACTTGGGTGACACTAGGATTGATGGTCGCCAAGAGGAATATTGCAAAGAAATGGGGAGTACACGCAGCCCCGACACTGAGGGAATGGGAGGGTGACATGGATTGGTGCATGTATCGAGAAAAAACAGTATATATATCGAGAGGATGCCCTAGAAAATGGATGCAAATATGGGGGAAATGGAACGAATATAGGGGTACCATATGTGAATCACCCACATTACCAACGCAACCGTCCCCGGGAGATCTAACACCCTGACATACTAACGTTCACTGTAAAGTAATCTTCACATAATAATATGGAACTGTATGTAATGTGTCACTGACTGTCATGCCATTTGAGTTATACCATTTGTAAGCTGTGATGTTGTTTTGGTTAATAATAAAAAGAATAAAAAAAAAAAAAACACAGCTCCCTTAGGCATGATGTGTCCATGTGACTTGAAGTGGTCATATTAGAGACCAACCTCATGGAAAAGCACCAGTGTTTAGTAATTCAACAAGTGAGAAACGAGTTAAAAACATGCTGGTTACATACCCGTTGTCTCTGTAGGGGAGTATTCAACAAACTGGCAGTGATCCCCCTACGGGCGCAACCTGTTGAGGACGGTAGAGCCCTACCGCCCCACCAGGGATGCCCATGGCCAAAGTTACCTAGAAGGAGGGAACTCACCTATGGGAGTGTAAGCTGAAACTTCAGCCAGGAAATCCACGGCCATCCACAGCAATGGGGGACGCGAGTTACCTAAGGAGAAGTAGAGCCCATGAGAGAGGCTGTAGTGAAGGCTAAATTGCCAGCGGGAACAAAGTATACAATCATAGTTGCCTCAGATCTACAATGCAAAGCCCAGTGCGTCTGTGCGGTTATATGCTAAGTGTATCTGGTAGTCGCCATGTAAGATCCCCCTAGTAATGTGTCTCACGTCAGGTGGTGCAATAGAATCCTGACCGAAACCCTGATGACCGGGGCACAAGCAAGCTATACAGGTGCCAGCATAGTAATTACAGGTAGGTCATCAGACCCTACCTCTTGAAGGTGTTAGTACTGAATACAGGATGGAATGGTGACTATAGGATGGAGTCGTAGGGGTGACACTGTAGGTATATGGTGTAGTTAACACCAAATATAAATACTGTTGTAAACAAAGGAATCCAAAAATAAATATCACATAGCTCATTGGCATGGGAATGGGTGTGATGAGAGGAGAGGGAGGGCATGTTTATCCAAATACCAAAACCGGCATCCAGCTATCTCATCATTCATAGGCACGAGAATGTGCGTGATGATAGGAAGCCGAGGAAAGGTGGCAGCAGGACCGCAGGGGTCAAGAGCGACACGCAGCGGCCAACCTAGCCGCGGGCCCCTCCCGCCCGCCACTACATAAAGGAAGGAGCCAACTGGAGTAGTGTATGGCCGCTGCAGACAGGAAGGAGCCAACGGGAGTAGTGTATGGCTCCTGTCGAGTCGGGGCAGCGGTGAGGCTTTCTGAGGTGCAGTCGCGGGCTGCTTATGACATGCACCGTTCGCCGATGTGGCCATGTGAGAGCGCCCAGCCGCGGTATGCAGTAATGCCTACGGTAGTTCAGTAGGAGGGCAGCGGCGGTGAGCGTTGCATCCCTCCCAGAGGGAAAGCTTACTACAAAAATGCAGAGTTAGAATATGGAAAAAGTATGGACCTATTACTAAAGGGGACGAGTCCTGACGGCAGGCGCATAGACTCACCATTTGTTTGATGCACTCTAACGTGGGACCTACCCACGGCCGGACTCCTGGGGCGATGTCTCGCTCTGCTGCGAGGGGCACGTTGATGTGCTGTCGGTCTCGTGTATTTGTTATCATGGCGAGTGAAAGGGGACTTGTGAAGTCGACATTGGGCGCCATTTTGGAGTGGTGGAATGGCTAGTGCCTGTTGACACTAAAGTGGGTACCATCTTGGAGTGGTCTAGGGTCGCCCGGATACATGTGGAATAAAGCATGTAATCGCCCACGGGTGGGGGCCCAGAATTTGACGCAGTGCCACCCATTCTAGTCTGTGGAGTTTACATGAGTGCAGAATGGCTCCACGTTAAAAACCAATAGAATTTGCTTGTCACAAGGACTATCAGGTGGGACACTGATTGTGGTAGCCATCTGTGGTGTCACGACAGAGTGTACTCACGTACAGTGGCTAGTCAGTAGACTTCTGGTGCACATGGGTAGAGGCTGAGGGAGTCCCGCTAGGGGTACACCACGGGGGGGGGGGGCGGGTGGAAAACGGTGGGTGCGCCGGCGGGTGGTTGGTACACTGCTCATTGGGGTCAATGATCCTGGGTACTCATTGGTTAACCTCTGCCCATGGAATATCATCGTTGAGCCCTGTGGAACTTGTGGACAGGCGAAAGATCCAGCGTTGTTCTTTATTAAAAAGCGCCTGTTGGGTGATGTTAGGGAACGATTCCAGTATAGTCCACTTGATCTCGTTATGAGTGTGGTGATATTCGATATAGTGGGAAAGCATCTTGGAGGTAATCCTCCCGCACCTGATGTTACTCCTGTGCTCCGTTATAGCGGGTCTTGGCTGTCCTGGTCGTCATGCCAACGTAATATTTGGGGCAAGGGCAAGTAATCAAATATATACAATAGCGTGTATTGCAATTGGTGTGTGTCATCTGGGTCCAGGTAAAGGTGGGGGTGAGTTCCACTTCTTTAGAAGGGCATGTAAGTGGGCACACGCTACACGAACCACAGGGATAGTGACCCTTGATAGGGGGGAGCCCCCAAAGTTGTTGTTGGCGTTGTGGGTGTGTGGGTAGTGGCCTTGTATGTACTATGTTGTCCTTGATGTTGGGTGTGCGTTTAAAAGCAAAACCCGGATTCGCTGGAGTCAGGTTCCCTGTGTGCAAGATTGGCCAGTGTTTTTTGATTATCTTCTGTATCATGTTGGAATGTGGTGTAAATGATGTGACACAGGTTATCGCATCACTGACAGGGCGATCGCGTGTCTCAAGGAGCCCGTCCCTGTTATTATTGCGTGCTCGCTTATTGGCTCTAGTAACCACGTCCTGGGGATAGTGTCTTGCCACCAGGTCTGTGGATAAAGCATGAGCCTGTTCTTTGTAATCCCTAATGGAGCTGCAGTTGCAACGAAGTTGCAAAAATTGTCCGAAGGGGAGATTGTCCCGCAAATGTTTGGGATGATGGCTGGCATACCTCAAAAGACTGTTGCAGTCAGTGGGCTTCTTCTATGTTTTTGTAGTTATTCTCCCATCAGACAGAGTTATTAGGAGATCCAGGAAAGCAATCTCAGATGTGGATGTGGTGCTACTGAATTTCAGAAAGCAATTGAGAGTGTTCATTCAGTTGCAGAATTCCACACAGGTAGTAGATGAGCCCTGCCACAGGATCAGGATATCATCGATATACCTGCGCCACTCTATGATGTTAGGTTGGTAGGGGTTGTCATTGTGGAGGATGCACCTTTGCTCGAAGTCAGCCATGTAGAGACAGTCCAGACTGGGAGCAAAGGTACTGCCCATCGATGTGCCCTGGGTCTGATGGTATAGCCTATCCTGGAACTGGAAAAAGTTCTCCTTCAGTGCCAGGGTAGCACACTTCATGATGAAGCTAATGGGGGTGGCTGAAGACCAGGTCTACGCCCTCAGGTAATTCTCTATCACCTCCAACGTGTCGTCTTGGAGAATGTTGGTATACAACGATTCTTCATCGAGGGTGATGAGAATGTCCACCTGAGTGTCCTCTCCGAGGTTGTTAAGGAGGTTTAATACTGCAGTAGTATCCTTAAGAAAAGAGGGTGTTTTAGTGACCAATGCTTGAAGAAAGGAGTCACAAAATTGTGACAGGGGTTCTAGGATTGACCCAATCCCTGACACTATGGGTCTCCCTGGTGGTGGTCTAGTGGCCTTATGGATCTTTGGGAGTGTGTAAAAATAGGGTGTCTTCGGACTTTTGTTAACCAGAAAAACTGCTTCTTTTTTACTGATCCATCTTTGAGTTTCTGCTGCGAAAACAATGGAAGTAATGTGCTTGGTTTATAACTGCACAGACGCACTGGGCTTTGCATTGTAGATCTGAGGCAACTATGATTGTATACTTTGTTCCCCTGCCAATATAGCCTTCACTACAGCCTCTATCATGGGCTCTACCTCTCCTTAGGTAACTCATGTCCGCCATTGCTGTGGATGGCTGTGGATTTCCTGGCTGAAATTTCAGCTTACACTCCCAGAGGTGAGTTCCCTCCTTCTAGCTAGCTTTGGCCATGGGCACCCCTGGTAGGGCGGTAGGGTTCTACCGTCCTCAACAGGTTGCGCCCATAGGGGGACCACTGCCAGTTTGTTGAATACTCCCCTACAGAGACAACGGGTATGTAACCAGCATGTTTTTTTACTCGTTTCTCTCTTGTTGAATTACTAAACACTGGTGCTTTTCCACGAGGTTGGTCTCTAATATGACCACTTCAAGTCACATGGACACATCATGGCTAAGGGAGCTGTGTGGTTTTAATAGTTCCATGAGTTTTTTGATGATAGTTTGATGGTTGTGTCTTTCTCGTTTCTTTCCCCCCCCCTTTTTTTCTCCACCCTCCAGGTACGCTAAAAGGACAAACTACGTAGCATTATATGCTTGCCCTTTTTCTGGATTGACTTGAATCCATTTAATAGGGACGGTACTACTTAGGATACCCCGATGACCGTCACCTACACTTAAGAGTAGATTAGGTTTTTTCTCCCCCGGACCTGAAGAAACGCTGCACATCCACTTGGAGTTTTTAGGCGTGAAACATGCTGACCTTTTAACCACCCACACTCCTTATTACACACACTGAGCTACAGCAGGTTGAATCCCAACCAGCCTAGACTCTTGTAGTCTTGTTTTTAACCATAGCATAGTGTCCAGTTAATAAAGGTTCCCTGGAGCACACATAGCTATTTTTATTACACGTACTGCACCCACTCTACTCACCACTCTATGCCCCTCCACCCCCACACACAGGGCCTCCTGGCGTGCTATTCTAAAGATCTCCGGCAAAGAGCCCCCCTGAGGGGCCCGTTGGGCATTGCAGCGCCGGCCCAACAAGGAGCTGCCCTATGATGACGCGTGACACCTCACGGGTGTGTGAGGGCCCTTTCTCCTTATTGGAGCTCTCCCCCCTCTGATCCTTCTCCTACCTGGTTTCCCCACATCTCCCCTTCGCCTTCCTCCCTCCCTCCTCTGTCCCTCTTTCCCCTTCCTCCCATCACCCTTAGGAACTGCATACCACTCCTTGATCTATATGTTATTGGGCATGTATGCTGGACCTGCCTCTTAAAAGCCCTCGCTCCTCTATTTGTTTAAGGGTATCAATAAGGGCTCATTTGACTCTTTGAGACCAGCCAAGGCTCGGTGAGGTTGAGTGCATTTGCTCACTTAGTGTCCACGGATTACAAGAAAGGGTAGTAGCCTTCCTCTGGATTAGTAGGGACAGGGTACTTGGGACCTCTTGACATTCGGTCATTCTTCCCAGGGGATGCCTGCCCTGGCTGCCTTCCAGCCATGCCAGCACTGTACTCTAAATGATTGGGCACACTTGGTCAATTTAGGGATGGACTGCTTGCCCAGCCTTGGCTGTTGATTCAAGCAAAGAACTTCCACCCAGCCTGAACTGTCCGACTTGATGGTCTGCCTTTTCTGGAAGTCACCCAGCAGAGAGAAGGCTGAGAAGCCTGGCAGTGTGTGCCCACTCAGTGATTTGACCAGAGTCAATGAGATCATGTGGTGCTAGTCCTTGATCCCGCTTGGCAGTCTGTTGCCCTTCTCCACCCAACACTGTTTGGCAGCAGCTCGGAATGACTGTTGTGTCCCCAGCACCATTAAACCAACAGGTGTATGTGCACTTTACAAATGAAGCTAACATAAGATAGCATAAGATCAGATAAAATAAGATAACATAACATAACATAAAATAACATTTCATTCTGTGCGCTGTCCTGTTTCTTATTCAGGCTGCAACTTGGCCTGCCTGTTCCTCGGTCCACATGTGTCCATGTGACTGCCCTGTCCATTCAGCTCTCTGCAGACAAACAGGGGGCTCCCACAGTAGGCTCTGTGGGGGAGTGAAGGTTGGTTTAGGATGGGCATGAGGCTCCTCCACCCGTACAGCACATGCAGTTACCTGGTTGATTCTGCCAGTAGCATATGATTGTCTCAAAGATGAAGCCATGCATGTGTAAATACACATGGCCTGTACGGTGAAACGGCGAATGGCTCCTTAAATCAGTTATGGTTCCTTTGATCGCTCCATCTGTTACTAGGATAACTGTTGGCTAATACATGCTGAAGACCACTCACCCCCGGGATGTATGTATGTATCACATGAAGGCCAATCTGGGCTCGCCGGACTTCTTTGGCGACTCTAGATAACCTTGGGCCGATTGCTCACACCTGTGGCAGTGATGGTACATATAAATGTCTACCCTATCAACTTTTGATGGTACTTTCTGTGCCTGCCATGGTGACTCTGGGTAAGGGTGAATCAGGACTCAATTCTGGGAGGGAGCCTGAGAAACAGCTACTAGATCTAAGGAAGGCAGCAGGTGAGCAAATTACCCACTCCAGACTCTGGGAGGTAGTGATGAAAAATAACTAGACATGACTCTTTTGAGGCCCTGTATTTGGAATTAGTATACTTTAAATCCTTTAATGAGGATCCATTGGAGGGTAAGTCTAGTCCCAGCAGCTGCTGTAATTCCAGCTCCAATAGCGTATATCAAAATTGCTGCAGTTAAGAAGCTCGTAGTTAGATCTTGGGATTGAAATGGAAGCCCAGTTCGAGCCAAGCTATTGCTGTTTCTGCCCCTGTCTCTTGGTGCCGCCTTGATGCTCTTGACTGAGTGTCCTGGGGGTCCAAAGTGTTTACTCTGAAAATATTTGAGTATTCAAGTAGGCCAGATGCCTGACTGCTTCAGCTAGGCATAATTGAATAGGACCCTGGTCCTATTTTGTTGGTTTTTGGAACTTGGGCCATGATTGAGAGGGGACATTCACATTGGCCATTCGTATTGTACCGCTGGAGATGCAATTCTTGGGGGCATTTGTTCTGTACCACTAGAGATTAAATTGCTGGACTGGCGCAAGATGAACCAAAGTGATAGCATTTGCCAAGAATGTTTTCTTTAATGAAGAACGAAAGTCGGAGGATCAAATACTGTTGTAGTTCTGACAAAACATGATGCTGACTAACAATCCAGCTGTGTTATTCCCATGACCCACTGAGCAGCTTCCGGGAAACCAAAGTCTTTGGGTTCTGGGGGGAGAATGGTTGCAAAGATGAAATTTAAAGGAATTGATGGAAGGGTACCACCAGGAGTGGATCCTGTGGCTTAACATGGGAAACCTCACACAGCCCTGACACGTAAAGGATTGACTGATTCATAGGTCTGTCTCAATTCTGCATGTGGTGGTGCATGGCTATTCTTAGTTGCTGGAGTGATTTGTCTGTTTAATTCCGTTAACGAGGCGAGACTCCTCCATTCTAACAAGTGGTATTCAGTGAAACAAGATCAATCAATAAGAGGTCTGTGATGCCCTTAGATTTAAAGGGCTGCACGCACGCTACTCCGAACAGATCACGTGTGTCTACCCATCACCGACAGGTACGGGTAACTCGCTGATCTCCATTCATGATAGGGGATTGCAATTATTCACAGACAGAATTCATGGCACAGGCCTGGTCTTCCCCATGTGCGTCCTGGCAGGTGGAGTGATACACATACTCTGGGCATGTGAGTGAGGACGGAGCACAGGGTGAGCTCCTCCACCCCAGGAACCCAAATAACATGCGAGGGCCAGGGGTGGGTGACCCCCCTAGCCCCTTTAGGAGGGGCAAAATGTGAGAGACAGCCCTCCTGAGACTCCTGTGAGTAAAACTCATGCCTCTTACCAGGGAAAGGGGGAACCCTGCCCGCTGGCACGGCTTGGTGCTGCTGCCTAAGCTGGGGACTCCCAACGTGCAAAGGTCGAGCCCAGGCTCCCATTGGCATCGCTTGCCTGCTTCCCGTGGTGCTGGGAGGGGGCTCCCATGCTGAGTGCCTGTGAACACTCTTTAAATCGTAGAGGCTGACTTCCAGAGAGGAAGCCTGATGGGTTGCTGAGCTGTCTTACCGTGTGAGTGGTGGATGGCCGGAACTGACTTCCTCCTGCCTTTCCTGCACCTGCAGGAGGGCGAATGTTGCAAAAGTTGTCTGTGACTCATTTGGGGTGGATCACTCGGCTGCCCATTCTTTTAATGTTGGCCCCATGGGATGGGGTCCCCAGTGACTTTTCAGTCCATAGATGTCTGCTGCCACATCCTTGTTGATGTGGTGGCAGCCAATTAGATCTCCTCTGGATCCTCTGCAGTGTGAAATATACACAGGTTTTAAGCCCTAATTGCTAAAAAGCTACTGAACGGATTTCCAGCAAATCATAAAAAGCACACTTTCTGAAACATAGAGCTTTTAGCCAAATTTGGTGTAATTTCGTTCAGTACTTTTTGCTGCATCGCTGTTCAATTTACCTATGGAGAAATGAAAGGGGAAAACACGTTTGGGACCTCCCTTATATGTATTTATATAAATATACAGACATATATGTATATATTTATATACACAAATATATATTTATATATATATATATATATATATATATATATATATATATGTATATATATATATATATATATATATATATATATATATTATCTACTGGCGGTCGCCAGTAGATAGTTATAGTTAGGACCTATTATCCATAGGAAATCCGCGACATTCTATTTGCAATAACGTTGGCGCCGGTTGACGAATCTTCGCGAAAGCTTCCAACTTGTTGGGGCGCTCCGGTCCGCTCCTACCCTGAAAGTCTCGGGGTGATACGTCAAGCGGGGCCGAGAAAAAGGGGGTCCCAAAACGCGTTTTCCCATTCATTTTTCCATAGGAACCTTTAGTCGCAGCTACAGCCCGAACTGCTGAACGGAATTACCCCAAATTTGGCAAAGAGGTAGCCCTTGGTTCAGACTGGTGCCTTTTGCTAAAATGGTGTAAATCCGTTCAGTAGTTCCTGAGAAATTCACAATTAAAATCACATATATATCTATGGGCGTGTCGGATCCGCGTACCCTCCCGATCACGAGCTGCATGCTAATTGGCTGTCAACACTCCAAATCAAGAAGTGTTGGCAGCCATTTTGTCCCTCGGTAGAACCGAGGGACAGAAACAAGTGCGCAAAGCGCAAAAGGGGCAGGGTAGAAACACCCTGACCTCCTAGGTCTGCTCAGGGGGTCCCACAAGGACCCCTGGGCAGAAAAGCATTTTTTTTTTTTAAATCAGCGGGATGCGCTTAGGGTGCGCGGATCCCGCCGAGAAAAAAAGAAACAAGTGCGCAAAACGCACAAAGGGGGCAGGGTAGAAACACCCTAACCCCTAGGCCTGCTCAGGGGTCCCACAAGGACCCCCTGGGCAAAAAGCATTTTTTTTTTTTAAATCGGCAGGATGCGCTCAGGGTGCGCGCATCCTGCAAAAAAATCGAGCGCGGTCTCCGCGCTCGATGAAATTTGCCCCCGGGTGGGCCAAGTCCCGGGGGCATGCTGGGGGGTTTATTTTATGTATGGGGGGCCTCTAAGGGCCTCCCAAGCCCCGGGACCGCCACCCCCGGGGCTTTATTTGAAAGTAGCGGGAGGGCTCTGAGCCTCCCGCAGCCCGGGACCACCACCTCCCCGGGGCTTCTTTATTAAATTAACATATGTGGGGGCTCCAGCCCCCACATGCCCGGGGACCACCACCTCCCCGGGGCACTAACAAAATTGAAAATGGGGGTCCGTTAAGGACCCCGAGCCCCGGGGACCACCACCTCCCCGGGGCTGTGCATTTGGATGGGAGGGGGCCGCGCGGCCCCTCCTGGAGCCTGTGGTGGCCCTGGGGACCGCCACCCCCAGGGTCGGCTCCTGCAGTGTCCCGGGTGCCTACCCCGGGACACTGCTGTTTGCAATGACAGGATGGGAGCCTCGCGGCTCCCGTCCTGTCATTGCAAACTGCTTTGGATATTGGAAGAGAGAGCAGGAAACCTGCTCTCGCTCCAATATCCAAAGACAATTGCTTTCCACATGGGGAGCAGCATGTTAGCTGCTCCCCATGTGGAAAGCAATGCCGGCTCACGCAGGAGGCGGGGAGCCGGCGGGACTGTGGGGGTTTGGGGACCCCCACAGTCCCCAACCAGAGGCCAGGCCCCGGGGATGGGGTCCCCGGGGCAAGTAGTGGCCCGGGAGGGGGCCACGCGGCCCCCTCCCCAGAAATAATTTTTTTAAATAAAAAAGGCCTGCCCCGGGGGATGGGGTCCCCGGGGCAAAAGGAGGCCTGAGGAGGGGGCCACGCAGCCCCCTCCTTAAAAATTAATGAAAAAGTGTGGCCATGCCCCGGGGATGGGGTCCCCGGGGTAGGATTCGCCAGGGAGGGGGCCACGCGGCCCCCTTCCCGTATAATAAAAAAAAAAAAAGGGGATAAGGCCCTGGGGGATGGGGTCCCCAGGGCCCAAAAATAGGAAAAAGGAAGGGGGCCACACAGCCCCCCTTCAGGGAAAAAAACAACAAAAAAAAACGATCGGGCCGCAGGCCCCGCCCTTCCTTCACCACTCTGCAAACGCGCCCTGGCGCGTTTGCAGATGGGGAAGTAATTCCCCTTCAATACTGGGGGTCCCTGGTGGCCAACTAGCCCACCAGGAACCTCCAGTATGCGCCAGGGGCTGCGTTGCAGAGAGGTGTAAAGAGGCCACGCCCCTTTTACACCTCTCTGCAAGGCAGCTCTGTGGCGCTTTTGGATATACCTGTTGGGCTAGTTGGCCCCCAGGGACCCTCAGGATTCAAGGGGAGTTAATCCCCGACTTAAAACGCGCCACGGGCGCGTTTGCACAGTGGTGAAGGGAGGGGCGGGGCTTCAGGTGACATGTGTGCAAACAGGCCCCGTGGTGTGTTTTAAGATGGGGGATTAAGTCCCCTTGAATCCTGAGGGTCCCTGGAGTCCAACTAGCCCACCATGTACTTTCAAAAGCGCCACAGAGCTGCCTTGCAGAGAGGTGTAAAAGGGGTGTGGCCTCTGTACACGTCTCTGCAACGCAGCCCCTGGCGCATACTGGAGGTTCCTGGTGGGCTAGTTGGCCCCCAGGGACCCTCATGATTAAAGGGGACTTAATCCCCAACTTAAAACGCGCCACGGGCGCGTTTGCACAGATGTCACCTCAGGCCCCGCCCCTCCCTTCACCATTGTGCAAATATTCCGCTAAAATCAGCCGAAATACGAATTCCGATTTACTCACCTGTTATCAGGAGAGACCTCAGTGCTGCATCTTTCAGCCCAGTACTGATCCTGAAAAGTAATTTTTACCGTACTTACCAGTAACTTGAATTTCCTTCCATAGGATATCATTGCCTGCTTTTTGCTGAAAAAGTTTCTACGTGTCGATTTTTGAAACATACAAATATTCCTCTAAAATCAGCCAAAATACGAATTCCGATTTACTCACCTGTTATCAGGAGAGACCTCAGTGCTGCATCTTTCAGTCCAGTACTGATCCTGAAAAGTAATTTTAACCGTACTTACCAGTAACTTGAATTTCCTTCCATAGGATATCATTGCCTGCTTTTTGCTGAAAAAGTTTCTAAGTGTCGATTTTGAAACATACAAATATTCCTCTAAAATCAGCCAAAATACGAATTCCGATTTACTCACCTGTTATCAGGAGAGACCTCAGTGCTGCATCTTTCAGTCCAGTACTGATCCTGAAAAGTAATTTTAACCGTACTTACCAGTAACTTGAATTTCCTTCCATAGGATATCATTGCCTGCTTTTTGCTGAAAAAGTTTCTAAGTGTCGATTTTTGAAACATACAAATATTCCTCTAAAATCAGCCGAAATACGAATTCCGATTTACTCACCTGTTATCAGGAGAGACCTCAGTGCTGTATCTTTCAGCCCAGTACTGGTCCTGAAAAGTAATTTTAACCGTACTTACCAGTAACTTGAATTTCCTTCATAGGCTAACATTGACTGGTTTCACTTGGAAATTCTTCTAAGTGTGGAGTTTTGGAACTTTAAAATATTCCTCTAAAATCAGCCGAAATACGAATTCCGATTTACTCACCTGTTATCAGGAGAGACCTCAGTGCTGCATCTTTCAGCCCAGTACTGATCCTCAAAAGTAATTTTAACCGTACTTACCAGTAACTTGAATTTCCTTCATAGGCTAACATTGACTGCGTTTCACTTGGAAATTCTTCTAAGTGTGGAGTTTTGAAACTTTATAAATATTCCTCTAAAATCAACCAAAGTACGAATTCCAATTTACTCACCTGTTATCAGGAGAGAACCCAGTGCTGCATCTTTAGCCCAGCACTGACCCTGAAAAGTAATTCTAACCGTACTTACCAGTAACTTGTATTTCCTTCCATAGGAATCCATTGTCTGGTTTTCAGCAGAAAAGTTTCAAAGTGTCGATTTTCACAAACTACAAATATTCCTTAAAAATCGCCTGTATGACTTAAACGCATTCTTTCAACTGTTTACAGGAGATGCACCAGTGCTGGATCCAGGATCCAACACTGAGTAAGAAAAAGTAACGATAACAGTTTTTACCTGCTAAGTGAATTTCCTTCCATAGGATAACATTGGTGATTCTATGAGAAAAAGTTTCTAAGTGTCAACTTTTAAAATACAATAATATTCCTTAAAAATCACTACTGTAACCAAAACGCTTTTACTCAACTGTTTACAGGAGATGTCCCAGGACTGAATCTAGGATCCAGTCCTGTGGTTAGAAAAGTAATCCATAAAGTAACTAATTGCATTTAGCTAGAAATTCACATTGAGCTCAATGTTGCATTGTGTTTGAAATTGTGTTGCCCATTGCAACAACTGTAACTACTGTACTTAAAAGTCTATTGCCTATTTGCAAAGTATTTAAAGTAAATTAATTCATTCTGAGAAAGTATATTTTGTAATGTAATGTATAATGTAATTACAATGTAATTTAAAAATAAAATATCTAAAAATAAATAGTTTAAAAAAATGTAGTAAATCAGTATGAAAAAAATAAAAATAACAATTAATACATTTAAAAATTGGCATTTACAAAACCTTTGAAATTCACTGAAAAAACCATAGGTTTCAGACATGTTATAGTTAGGAATTAGCATTTAAAAAACCTTTGAAATTCACTGAAAAAACCATAGGTTTCAGACATGTTATAGTTAGAAATTAGCATTTAAAAAACCTTTGAAATTCACTGAAAAACCATAGGTTTCAGGCACGTTATAGTTAGAAATTAGCATTTAAAAACCTTTGAAATTCACTGAAAAACCATAGGTTTTAGGGACAGTTGTAGTTACTTGGACATTGCACTCGTACAAAACCCGTGAAATTCCCCGTTATAGTTAGTTCAGCTAACTATAACTCGCGCCCGCAATGCACTGCTGATGACGTCACATATTACATCACTCATGGCATGGTCAGTGACATCACTGATGACATCACTGATGACATCTCAAATGACATCACTGATGACATCAACCATGTGATAATTTCATGCATCTTCTCACACCCTAATATAACTTTTGATACACCCACTCTAAATTACAGACTGCCATTCTCAAAAACAAAGACACTCCAACACCAATAACTACATACCCACTCACTGATTCTTAGGTCTACACACACATCCACTCACTCACCCGTACAGTCACTCATACTTACGGTCACTCAGTACAGGACTATCATATGCACTCATACACCTATATAAACACTGACACACCGCCACTCATCCATAGAGGTACTCACACACCTAGTCAGTCATGCAAAAATTTAATCACACACCCATTTACTCACCTATACAGTTATACACACACCAGCTCACTTACTCATACAAATACTAGCACATTCTTACGCTCTTATACAATAACTGATACAAGCACACACGCATCCATACAGCCACTCTCACAATCACACACTCTCACGTATAGCCTTTTAAATACTCTAACACATATATATACTTCCTTTTACATATGTAGTTACTCGCACATGTACCACTGAGATATACATTCACTCACTAACACACCCATACACACACTCACCCACCCAAGCAGTCCATCACAGACGCACTCTTCAAATCATGCACCCAGTGAATCACCCACTCACACATCTATGTACAGAGTCGCACACACCCCACCCACACAAACACTCAGGCACCCATACAGATACTCAGACAACCAATCAATAACTCATATAGACACTCATGTAGCTATTCACAAACCCATGCAGCCACTTACACAGCAACAGACAGACGGATACAGACATTCACCCAGTTTAGTCACTAACCCATGCATTCAGTAAGATAAGTTTAATCACTCACTTATACAGTTAGTCACGCACCTACTAAATCATCCATTCAGACACTTATACACCCACTCACTCTTCAATACGCCTTTCCCTATATATATTAAACATATTTAAACTTTACAGAAACACACAGTCACTGGATGATGTCATCAGTGATGTCATCAGTGATGTCATTTGAGATGTCATCAGTGATGTCATCAGTGATGTCACTGACCATGTCATGAGTGATGTAATATGTGACGTCATCAGCAGTGCATTGCGGGGCGCGAGTTATAGTTAGCTGAACTAACTATAACGGGGGAATTTCACGGGTTTTGTACGAGTGCAATGTCCAAGTAACTACAACTGTCCCTAAAACCTATGGTTTTTTCAGTGAATTTCAAAGGTTTTTTAAATGCTAATTTCTAACTATAACGTGCCTGAAACCTATGGTTTTTTCAGTGAATATATATATATATATATATATCTATATATATATATATATAGTACCTCCTTTTACCTGTCCTCACTTGTTTACCCTAAAATCACTCTTATCTCCCTTTACCTCCACCCACACCTTAACCCCTTGACCGCGATCGGAATTCCGCTCGTATGCGGGACATTCCGATCGCTGGTGTGGTCGTGACGAGCTCAGCTCGTCATGCGCACAGCGCAACCGCGCAGCATGACGAGCTGAGCTCGTCATGAGCACGGAAGGGGTTAACCGTAAAATGACCCTTGCCTTCCTTTTCCTCAACCCACCCTTAAACCCTAAAATCACCATTACCTTCTTTTACCTCTCCCCACCCCACAAACCCTATTTGTGGGGTGGGGAGAGGTAAACCTCTCCCCACCCCATTTACCTCTTCCCACACCTAAACCATAAATTCACACTTAACTCCCTTTACCTCTACCCACCCCTTTGTTGTAAAATCACCCTAGCATCGCTTCACCTCTACCCACCCCTTTACCCTAAAATTAACATTACCTGCTTTACCTCTACCAGCACTTAAATCCCTTATTTTTTTAAATAACATAAATATTATGTTATTGAAGTTATATATATATTTTCTTGCTCAGTAAAGTACAGTAGGGCAAAGGATGCATGGTAAAGGTACAAACCTATTATATATACTTACCTGCAGAGTAAAGACTGTGTGGTATAGACAATGCAGGACAAAGAGTGCGAGCTAATGGTAACATACCCAAGAGTTCTGTTGCACCCGTTTGGTGTGTTATGATAGCTACACCTCGTACTAAAGGCCTGGCATTCTTATGAATGGAACGTTTTTGGGAGCCTGCATGAATAAATGAAGACATATAATAAACTCTTCAAGAAGGACAATGTAAATAATTTAAAGGAGGAGTGCAGAAAATAAATATTCTTTCATTTGGTACAGGTCCAGGACTGTGATTTAGACTGTGGATCTGGGACAGAAGAGGGTGGAGATACAAGGGTTTTTTTAATTTTTTTATTTAATGCATTTTTATATAGCGCGGACTTTACCCAAAGGTGTCAGAGCGCTTCACAATAGAACCAAGTACGTTACATGTGGAGAGTGTTACAAAATATACATGTTACAGAAACAAACGAGAAACAAGAAGAGGTAAAATAAAGCAATAGATGGCAGTCACTCAAAAACACACAAAAAACACACTAGGATGACGATTGTACAGGCATAGATTACAAATTTACAATAAAGAAAGAACTTCCATGAGGGACTTGAAGAGGGGTGTGTTAGTTCTGGAAGCCATGAAGAGTGGATCATCGGGTAGATTAACCGGGCCAAGTTATGATGGGGAGGTGTGCAGGAGCATGACTCTCGAGGATCATATTTATGTGACGAGTCTAGAGCAGCCTCCACATAGGGTTATCTTTCTCCGAGTTTGATTCCGCTGTAGTCTTGGTGTGCACTTGTTTGAAAAAGTCCTGCCACCACACCAGTAAAGAAAATGTGGAGCACCATCTGGAACTAGTGGGCAGATATGCTTCCTGTACCACACTGACTTCTTAGCACTCTGACCATGTTTTTCGAAATGAGTTTTTGACCTTTCATGAGACGAAGAGATGCTGGACATTAGAGAAATGCCTTCTATATGATGCAGTTAAAACATTTTGTTTCCACAGTTTTCAAACTCATTTAGAAATAGCATTGATATCTATAGTCTACATTGCTCACAGTTGTAAAGGTCACACACTGGCTAACTGGGAGATAATAACAGTTTGTGTGAGGGAGAAATTCAACATTCAGAATCAGTGAGAAACTAAAAGATTGATAGGTAAAATATATGTATCCACTTTGTTAAAGTCCATCTTAAGGAAAACGTAATGGCCCAATCAAGGACTATCATTTTAAAAATAGGTCTAACATAGCCAAATATAAAAACCAGATAGGTAAGGGTCTAGCATAATTGCCAAAAAGAACAATATGAACAATATGAATATGAACAATATGAAGAATGTTGTTCATAAAATTCTGCTGATAAATTTTTTTAAGCATCAGAAAGGGAACTTTAAAGCTTTCAGACTTACATGACCAGGCTTGACAGATCTTACAAGTTCACACAGCTGAGCTACTGTTCATGGTACGTATACCCTTTACATTTAGACACCAGCCATGTGTCTTAGTTAACAGATAATATACAGTCTTTGGCCCCAGATATCACAGTTATATAAATACTAGGGCTGGGCGAAGAATTCCGCTCCGCTGGTGGAGTTTGCAGAGTTTTGCCCACTCCGCGCGGAGTGTGGAGTTCTGAAAAACTTGAAGTGACGCAGAGCGGAGTTTTTTTTATTGAGCGGGTCACCAACGGGTAAATTGGCGAGCGCTTGCGAGAAAAAATAAAGTGCTAGACATGCTCCTGGCGCGATTTCTCGCGTTAAGAAATCTGCCATTCGCATTGAAGAAGCAGCCGCTTGAGTAGAATGTCTACTTGACGGCAGAAAGCAGCAGCGCCCTCTGGCGTGACACGTAGTGCTGTTTGTGCTGATTTTATAGCGCAGGACAAACTCCTGGTGCTAAAAATCAGTGCGAGCAGTACGACTTAACAGACTCTGCCGCTGGCAGAACTCAGCGGAGCACGGTGGAGTTTTTCTGGCACTTCGCGGAGTTCCGCAGAGTAAAAGTCTGCAAACTCCACCCAGGCTTAATAAATAGTAGAAATAATATTATGAAAAACCAGCATTACACATTTTCATATGCCTTCATAGTATTTGGGAAATAAATGTCAAATTAGCAAGTAAGCTGTCAGTGGCGCCATGAAAATTCTGCTTTAACATCAGCAAGGTTATCTCCATCACAGTATTAATTATGGCTCAAATATCAACTTGAAATATATTCTGGCAATGTTGTAATTTGTCCCTAAACACTACCTTATCATATAAAAATACATAATTTTGTCTCCAATAGCAGCTTTTCACTTTTAGTAAAAGTAGGAAATCCACGTTTTCTGTGTAAAGCCTGCAGTGAGACCTGTCAAAATAGCACTTTTGACAGCCAAAGATCTGCCTTTTAAATAATAATAAGTCACCCCTATATAGGCCTTTTAGGGTAGTGCGCATGATGTTTACAAGTGGGACATATCGAACATTAATGGCACCCTACTGTGACAAGTTCCCAAAAGAAAACGGTGTCAAATCTTGCCTGAAAGGCCTGTCTGAGGCACATGTAAAAAGTTTACACCTTTGAAAAGATCAAAGAGGACCAGATCATAATTCTTGTGTATCCCCTGTCTGGTCACTGAAGCACCCTGCTTTGTCTTCTGAGACATTTTTCTCATTTTTTTGTGAGTCCAGGGCCTCCTCCAATGTTAGATGTGGGAGGACACTAGTAATTTCAATGGTATACTTCGCCACACACCTTCATCTCTCAGAGCCCACGTTTAGTGTGGCTGAAGACTTTGACCATCAAATACATTGCATTTTGGGCCTGTTTGCAGTAAGGCACACAGGAACTATTGAAATGTAAGTATGCCAGGGCCTGGGAACTTTTACGCTATTGGTTAGGGAGTGGCCTGGAGTCACCTCTACCAACCGATTAGTGCCAACCATAAATGTGACACCCTCCTCAGAATACTTTCTGGACCTGTGGAATAACAGAAGAGGGCTGGACCAGCTGTCTGTTTTTTTAAAAATATTTCTATAATAACAATCTTGTCACAGATAACAGTAGAAATTGCCATGTACACAAAAACACTAAGGGGCCGATTCCGATTCGGGCCGGAAATCTCTCCGACCGAGCCGGACCCGGAGAGATTTCCGACCGAATCGGACTCTGGCAGTCCGACCGAATGAGTACGATGCGCACGTATGCCATCGGACTCGATTCGGTCGGACTCCCATTGAAGTCAATGGGAGCCAGTGGTACGACGCGTACACGGGCTCCCATTGACTCAATGGGCACGATGCGAACAAGGGCGCCCCCTACAGCGCATGTTCGCGTCGGTGCGGGTCGCACCGTACATGCACATGTAGGGGGGACCCATGGCTCCCCCTGTGTGCGACTCGCATGCCTACGCTTCCAGGGGGGTCCGACACGGACCCCCAAATTGCGGCTCCGACAGCTCCTTGGAGCCGGACTGCGCGAGTCGGTCGGAGCGGTCGCGATGCGCATCGTACTTACCCGGCCGGGAAACGTCTCCATTGCGCGGTGCGAGTCGTCCCCGTGCGAGTCGGTCGGAGCGGTCGGGTCCTGCGAACGAGTCGGTCGGAGATTTCGCGAGCGCACGCATCGTACTCGCTCGCCCGGACGCACGTACGAATCGGTCGGGAAACAGGGCTCCGAATCGGATCCGGTAAAGCCGAATCCGATTCGGAGCCCTACCGGCCGAGATCGGAATCGGCCCCTTAGTAATTGCCTTGAAATGTATGGCAATATGGCAAGGTTCATGGTGCACATCTAGATCAGAGTTCTAGTGTTCAATCTTAGGCCCCCCAAACTAGGAAGGTGGGTAGGTCAACACAGACCCCAAATTAACACCAACAGAGCATATCTCTTTTGAAACAGTGAACAAAATCAAACAAATTCTAACATGTTTGAACAGTCAAGGAGCTGAGAAAATGGGAACCTGAAGACGGCCAGGGAAGCCCACTGATGCAACCTATACGAAAGCAAAAAGAAGAGAAGAGGAGAGGTATATAGGGAGAAGTGTCAGGGAGGCTTCTGTGTGTGGAAATATGTGTGAGAACGCTCTCCATGTCTTCAGCTGCCGGGACTCATGTTGGTGAGGCCTATCACCACGTGTGGGGGGAAGCGTAATGTCAGTGTAGGGACTCCCCGGGGCTGATTGTGTCGTAGCCGAACTGCACGGTATAGGTACCCAGAGGCACCTCGGCTGTGTCCATGGCCAAATAAGGGCATCCACTTTTTCTCACAACTTGAGTACATATGTGTCCCACAGGGTGGCCGTGCCTCCCGTTCGCTGTGCATGTGTGTCATGAGCCATGACGTCAGCCTCAGCAGTCACCCACTTAAGCACCACTCGGAGCCAACAGTTAATCGAGGGTGACTGCGCTGCCTTCCATGCCATGGCTATCAGTCGTTTGAAGAGGCCCATAGTCAGATTGGCTAATTTAAAGTAATGTTTAGTGCATTTCGTGCGCTTAGTGATTCCAAGTAGGCAGGGCTGGTAGTCAGGTGGGAACTGAGCATCGATCACCCCCGACATGTGTTCCATGACTTTCACCCATATCTGTCCCAACAAAGGGCATTCCCACACCATGTGGAGGAAGGTCGCATCATGATGCCCACAGCGGGGGCATACTGGGGTTACCCCCGGAAACATCCTATGTAGCTAGTGCGGGGTGAGGTAAGTGTGATGCAGGTAAATGAATTGAGTGAACTTCAGATGAGCATTGTGGGACACCAGTTTTAACTGTTCAAGTGCCATTCCCCACTGTTTGGGGGCAGAGCTGTCCCCAGGCATATGTCCCAGCTGGGTTTACCGAGCAGCGCTAGAACCGCATCCGTGCCTTGCAGCGCTACGTATAATGGCGTAACAGCCTTATGTCCCAGTCCATGCGTCAGCATGCACTGCAGCCCATGATGTAGCGTTGGGGTCTCTTGTTTCACCATCCAGATGTTTCTAATCTCCAGTACAATAGCATTGTAGGTCAGGAATTGACTAGCTCCAAGGTCATTGACATCCTGCAGATCTTGGAAGGAGCACATGTCTCCATCTTTGTATAGGTCTCCCATGCATGTTACCTGGCCTCTTGCCAGGGCAACGGTTCATGGCCTGCCAGCATGGCCTTCATCCCAGGCATACTCCAGAGTGTCAATTGTGGGCTGTAGGGTGGAATACCGTGTTGCGTCTGGATATATCTGTTCCAGCAGTGTTTCGCAATGCTCACCAGCCTGCTCGTTCCGTGGGGTGGGCCAATGTCAAACTGACGAGATATGTGGTGTCCCGTCCATACCGGGGGGTCGTATAAAGTAGATTAACCCATCTCAAAAACTCAGGCCCATCCTGAAGGACGCCAGGACCAATAGCAAATATAACTACTCAAGGGTGTCAAAGGCCTTCTTAAAGTCCAAGGAGACTGCTACTGGGATATCTACAGACCCCACAACAGCACCCATAATGTGGCACAGTCTTCGTATGCTGTAGGAGGTGGCTTTATGGGGGATGAACCCGCATTGATCAAGGTGGACCAGCATCTGGAGGGTCAGGAGCAAGTGATTTGCCAGCATTTTGCTCAGGATTTTATAGTCAATATTCAACATTGACAAGGGGTGATAGGAGCTTCCCTCCAGGGGGTCCCTTCCAGATTTAGGTAACACCACTATAAGTGCCACGTGCAAAGAGTCAGGAGCCTACCTCGTGATACATCGCGAGCAATATGGGCATGAGCGTGGCTCTTTACAGTGCATAATATTCTACAGGAAACCCACCCGTTCCCGGGACTTTATTGCAAGCCATCTGGTGTATTGCTCCCTGTATTTCCTCAAGCTGTATGGGGTGCTCAGCTTCTGAAGCTGTAGGGGGTTAATGTGGGGGAGGGCAGCTCCAGCAATGTAGCAATGTAGTTCCGGAGGGAGTCTGGGGAGGGTTGGGGGGGAAAATGCCAGTCTCATAGTACTGGGCAAAGACCTCTCATATCTGCCTGAGAATTTACAACGTCGCCTGCAGGCGTGAATCACCCCGATTATAGTCCTAGGTACTGCAGAGATGGTTGCCTTGCCAGCGTGTGACCCGGTTTGTCCCCATCTGCGCGTTGTCGTGCTAGTGACACCTTATAATCAATGTTGTTAAGGTGGCACGCTTCATCCTGATATTGAACCCTCAGGGAAATGTGCGTAGGAAGTCACCTTGGAGGGTGTTGGGTGCCTGTAATGATACTATTGGCAGTGAGTGCCGATCTAATGTACCTTCCAGTAGTACAAAGTGGGCATCCGGGTTCACCAGTAATCTGCTCTGCACAAACGGGACTCTCGGGGCAATCCAAATGAGAACCCTTCTAGCGAACGCAAAACACCTGCCCACTCCAGCGCTTGGATATTTTATCTAACTCTGAGGCAGAGAGGTGTTTTTCCTGCAGGCAGGCTATGTGTATGTGTCTGTGCCTGAGGTCCGCATCTATTCTGTGACGGCATATAGGAATTGCCATAGCCTTTACATAACATGTCAATACTTTGTCCATGGTGCCATGTGGTAGACAAAGCACCCCATCTCCGAGGCCTATTAATATATGTATGCTGCACTGGCAACTCAATGCCCCGTCTGCCTCCTTGCCACCCTGCTCAGTCCCAGCAAACAACAACAAACAAAAAATCAAAAGTAACACCCACTCCCTTGGCTTGGACGCAAACAAGCATTGTGCCACAATTTCCCCAACAGAGCATTTGGGGCCAGATGTACAACCCTAAATTGCATGCGCAAACGGGTTTGCGACCTGTTTGCGCATGCAAAATGGCCCAGGGCCATGTACAATTCCTAAATAGCGAGTCGCAATTTATTTGCGACCGCAATTGCGGTCGCAAAACACTCGCAAATTACCACCCTCTTCAAGAGGGTGATAATGCAGTCACAATTTGGAAGGGGTCCCCAGGGGACCCCTTCCACTTTGTGACTGTCTCTAAAAATATTTTTTAAGGGCAGTCAGTGGTCCCAGGGACCACTACCTGCCCTTAAAAAATTAAACGAAAACGTTTCATCTTTTTTTTTTTTTTAAACATCCCGTTTTCCAGTCCGGGCTGCATTAAAAAAGAAAAAACTGCTTTATTTAAAAGCAGTCCCAGACATGGTGGTCTGCTGAGCCCAGCAGGCCACCATCCCTGGGAGAGCCTGTCATTCCCAAAGGGCTCGCAAATTGCGAGAGGCTCATTAATATTCATGAGCCTCGCAATTTGCGACCCCATTGGGAATCGCAAACAGTGTTAAACACACTGTTGTACATGCCAAATAGCGCCACGCAAATTGCGAGTTACAAATGAGTCGCAATTTGCGAGGCGCAATTTTGCAGGTCATACATCTGGCCCTTTGTGAGTAAAACGTGTCGTTGATGGTGAACAGTTCTTTGCAGAAGTCTTTGAGGGTCGGGTCAAAAGGCGGGGACAGTCGAGGTCTGATGTGGCCCTGAGGAGTCCAGGCCCCCATATGGAACATGCAAGCCCCAGAATCTACCCCAAGCAGATACTCCAGGTGTCCACAGAGTGAACATCCCCCCATCCCTCACCCCCCATCTCAAGCCCAATGTGGTTCACTCACTGGCCTGACAAGAATCACTGTTCTGAAGTCTGAGGCGATTTGATTGATGCAATGGTGAAGTCCCCATCTGATGTCGCTGAGCTGTGCCCACCCAGCACAGAATCCTGGTTAGTTCCATGGAGCGAGACCTCTGCCACCACCTGTGCTCATTCATTTGCTGCTTGCTTATTGACGGGACGTGACTGGGGCCTGCGCGGATGGCGGCATCACCTGGATCATCAGTCAGACCATCCTCGTAGGTCCTTGTCTTCTGCTCCCAACTGGTCTTGTACTCCCTTGGTGCGTAGCCACGTCCAGGCCTCCTCAGGGGTAGAGAAGAAGTAAGTCACGTTGGCGCCCACCACTCTGAGCCGTGCAGGGAAAAGTAGGACATACACCAGGCTCATTTGCCGCAGGTGCACCATCACTGTTCCAAAGGTATTGCATGCCTCTGGGCCTCAGCTGTGTAGTAAAGGTATGCCGTGTTAGTGTTCACATTATGGGTCCTGGGACCCTTCTCCCAGAACAGATGTAGGAGGAGATCCCTGTCCCTGTAGTTAAGCAGGCGTGCGATCATCAGATGCGGAAGGGCCCCCAGAACAGGTGGACTGCCAGGAATACGGTGTGCCCTCTCTATTGAGAAAAACGTAGGTATCCGGTTTGCCAATGCCATTTAAGATAACCACTCCTTGGGAAATAGCTTCATGTTGGAGCCTTCCACTTTTTCGGGGCAACCGAGGAAGCAGATGTTATTTTGCCTCGAGCGCCACTCCGCACCTCTGTCCGCAAGAGATTCAATTGGTCTTTTACGGCCATCAAGGAGGGCTGCATAGCAGCCATGGAAGACTCCACATCGTCCACCATCTCTGTGGGCTTTGCATGATCTGCCCTCAATGGCCACGTGTCCATCTGGTTAGCCCCAAGTTGGGCCTCCATGGCAGTTTTAGAGTCTTGGTTGGCCTGCAGCACTCAATCAAACATCCCAGTGTATTTCTCAAGACTTCTTTCAAGTTGGCAGATTGGGTCAACCAGTGCTGGGGAGGACACCAGCATAGCCATGATCATCTTTTTTGGGGGCAGGGGTTTGGATGTTTTTGTTTATCCATGCCCCACTAGCTGCCGTCCTCGGCAGTCAGGGGCCAGGTATCAGGTACAATGCCAAGAGTCCGCAGAGGAGATACGGGTGAGCGAGATGGAGGAAAATCGCAGTATAACACTCCTGCGTCTAGCCATGGGACCATACACACACTGAGAATATGAGGCTCTCTGCCGCTACCCAGGCCCAGAAGTCTCCCAGTTTGTGTGGCCCCAGTCCTCCCTTCCTTATGTTGGAGAGATAATAAGTCTTTGGTGGTGGAGTAAGTAAGATCCAGGAGACGGGTCACCAGCTTGCTCCCTGGGGCACTTACTGCGCTTTGCTTGATTCCCAATGGGTGATATCGTTCAACAGGTAATGTCAATTTAGGCCCCTTTTTCTGTGAGCAAGCCATGCAGCTTCTCTCAGCAGCTCCAGGGCCCAAATGTCAGCAATGTGAGGCTCACCCAGGTCTCAGGCAACGTCCCAAGGTCCTGGCTGGTGGGTTACCAGGTCCCCATCGGGACCAATAGTCAAATTCACCGCTGCTGGGTCTGGGCCAATGACAGGTTCAAGGGTGTTCCCCACAGCTACACACCCTCCTTGGGGAGTGGGAGTCCCAGTGCAGCATCAACAGGCGAGGCCGTGCATCTCCCGCAGTTCTCAGCAGCACCAAGTCACGCCTCCGGCCCCACTTCACCACCGCAGCCCTCAATGAATACGGACATGGTAGGGCACAGAGCACTCTTTGGGGCACTCACCCGCATGGGGCTCCAGCAGTCGCGAGTGCACACCTAGAGCAGGGATTAAAGATCCTTCAGGATCCTGCACCACTGATCTCAGTGTGGCCGCATGGGCAGTAGTACACTGCCGACATGGGCTCCTCGGCATCCCTCTCTTCCACCCCTCCTGGCCCCAGAGGTACCTGCAGTATTTGGCAGGGGACAGGCATTGTGGGCCACAGGCACAGGGTGTTTTGTCCCTGCAGGCAAGGGGAGGGCCGCAGCCTCCCAGGGCTGAGCCAAGCGTGAGCCTCCCGATAGTGTAAGCGGGCTGCGCCATCTGGTGCTGGCCTCCCGGTGCTGTCGGGCTGGCAACCGCTTGATAGCATGACTCCTGTTCTCCGCTTCAGGTTGCAGACGTGTGGGGGGGTCACGATCTAGATCTTAGAGGGTCATTTGGGGCATAATTGTGAAGGATGTTGAGTGATGGGCCTGGTTGGAAGTGGAGCTTCACTGAGAGGTAATCGCTTGCATCGCCATCTTGGCCACGTCCCCTGGATGATCTGTCTGTGATGCAAGAGAAGCCCTGAAGGACTGGTCCTGCTCCCTCTTGTTTCCCAGACAAAGACATGGACTCCAAAGGGCAGTTGGCTGAACTTCTGTGTAGCTGCAGGGACACAACAAGCAGTAAGAGGCCCTTTTCCTGAAGTGCCGAGCTGACCGGTGGCAACTGGACCTGGACTGGACTTTGCTGCTGGCCTCTGCCATCCTGAGAGTCTTTAAGTGCCTTTCCCCAAGGTACTGCAGGCCTTAGAAATGTACACCTGTGGTTGATTGGGCACCATAAGAAAGTTTGGAAACTTTTGAAGACTTTTCTTCCAGACCTTCAGCAGGTCCCATGGGGAAAAGTATCTGATTAGCAGTTTCAAAGCATCGGATTGAATTTCATCTTCGTCTCACACAGAGATCTCTGCACCTCTGAAAAAATGACAAAGTCCTATTCTGAGTTAAGACTTAGAAGACTTTCAGCAAGAAATCGCAAACGTTCCAGAGCATCAGTGAGACCAAACTGCTTCAGATATCTGGCTCTCAGTTCCAAGTGGGCAGATACAGATTCAACAACATCCTGCGCGGAGAGGAGTTTTCTTCCAAATAATTCCTCTCTGAAGTGGAACTTGGAAACTTTATCAAACTTTTCATCTTCCAGACTTTCACTGGCACCAATCCACTTGGTGTATCGGATCCATGCTTCATCAGAGCCTGCTTCAAATCTAGCCTAGGTGTCAGTGTACCATGACTGTTGACTACAGTTGGCGCATTTTTCTTTTTGCTGCTATTTTTCACCTAAATTCTTCAAAAACCCATATCTCCCCTTGTTGGATTTTTGTTGTTTTGGTGTCATGTTTCACCCTATTTTTTTAATTTGGTTTGGGATATTAATGTTTGGTGTTTTGAATGTATTGCTGTGTTGGTACTGCATTAATATTTTAAACGTTGCCCTAATTTAAACCTGTCTGCTTTGTGCCATAGCTTCAGGGGGTTGAGCTCAAGTAAATTTTGTGACTTTGAGGGTTTACCATGGCAAGAAGTGTTAATAAATCTTGAGCTAAATAGACTCCTAACTCAAACATTAATACACTTTCTTATCATAAGAAGATCACATTTTTCACAATCAACAATTGCGACATCTATGAAATTTCCCTATTTCTCCACTTTTGTCAGAAAAATATTTTTTACAAATTTTTAAATGTTTGGTATACCATAATAAGGATCAATGAAAATAATGCCATAAACATTGTTTGGCGAATAGCAAATCTTTTAACAAGAAACATGAAAAAAAAATTGCAATTTCACATTAAAGTCCAACTAAACCTGTGAACACCTTCTTTGAAAGAGAAAGAGTGAAACATGTTTTTTTCAATGTCAAGATAATGTGGAGGAGTGCTGAGATGCACTGATATTGCAATCCTAATCCCAGGGGAAGGCTGTGAGCTCCCACACTTCTTCAAACCCACTAGCAAACGTAAACTAGCAACATGTAGGTTGGGAGTAGGCCTGAGGAAATTGGACATCATCACAATGCATGGTTGCACAGTTACACTGCAGGAGCATTGATATCTAAATACATGAAAAGATTTTTAATATGGCTGTGATACTGTCTTTGGCATTTAATATCTGATATTGTAGATGACACACCTGGTGACACTGTATTTCCAACTCTCTGTTCTGGAATGAAACACCATATTTTTTCTGAGTTGAAATTCTAAGTTATTATACATTGTTGGTTAAAGAGAACTACCTTCATTATCTATTATTTGGTACAACTGACCACCTTTGATTACTTTCAGGCAGGATTTGACATTGTTATGCCAACAGGAGGGGAAGCAGCCCCTACCTTGAATGTCCAGCTGAGCTCAGAGGAGTCATCTCTGCCAACATGTGGTTCATAACTGTAATATGAAAAGCATTCATTAATGCCAGATAGTTTGCCAACACGATCAATAGTAGTATACTCATTCATATTAAAAGTTTAATACTATAAGTGTTGAAATGACAATAAAAAAGTCTGTTCGAGACAACATTTCAATGACACCTCTTGTAGAAACAGTGCAAGTACACACTTGATTTTTTAGTCCAAACAGAAGACACTTTGTGGAAATAAACAAAATGTAAAATAGGAGTTTGCAATCCAAATGAAGAACTCATTGTGAAAAAACAAATCAGTGCATGTCTATATCCTTTCGGAAAGTTGCACTAGGATATTTCTCTGACAGGTTATGATGCTTCCAAACTTCTAAACAGCAAGTCCTGACACCAGCAACTATGGGGCTTACTACGATGTCGGTTGGAGTTTCCTCCGACCGACACCGTGGCGGAAATGGGACCGACCAACCTTTGGTTGGCGGTCCCGACTGACCTCTGGTCAGCAGTCCCGACCGCCTAATTACAATGCGACCGCACATGGTGCGGTCGCATTCCCACATTTCCCTATGGGAGCTTGTGTTATGCCGTGAACCGGCCATAGCACAAGCTCCCATAGGGAAATGGGAGGTTGTGTTCATCCCTGCACCGTGTGGCAGGCACCTCGGGGTGCCTGCCACACATTGCAGGGATCAAAAGGGTGCCCCCTCGGCCCCCAACTGGAGGCCGCAGGGTAAAGGGGGCCCTGCTAGGGGCCCCCAAACACGCCTTCCGACAGTCTTTCCATGTCCGAAAGCCCAGCATGGAAAGCTTGTTGGAAACAGTGCATCGTAATCCCAACGGCGGAAACGCCGTCCATTGGGATTACGGGATGTTTTCCAACTGGCCGACGGGCTCCTTGAGCATGTCGGAATCCAGCCAGAATGACCGGCCGGTTTCAATTTCGACCGCCTGGATCGTAATTAGGCGGTCGGAATTTAAACCGACGATGGATGTTGGAAAGCCTCTGAACTGAGGTCGGAGGCTTTCTGACACTCATCGTAATCAGCCCGTATGTATCCTGATTGACTAGCAAGGAGACTGTGGGCCAGAAGGAAATTACACTTTAAGCATTTAAATTGGGTCCACGGGACATGAAGTCCTGCTTGCCTTCATTCAGGCATTTAATTTAGTGCCTCCCTCTGGGACGTGGGGCTTCTGCCCAGATGGCTCCAACACTGTGCAATCTTCCATTCTCTCCTTCTCCTGAAGACATAAAGCGTGTTCAGGAGATTCGGAGTAGTGTATCTCTGTGCCGGACTGGCACAGAGAGATAAGCATGTCCCATACCAGGCATCCATATTTCATGCATTTGGGGCACTGAGGACAGGCATGCACATCCCTTACCATGCAGGGGACTATTCCATCCCGACAGGAAGTTAAAATGTAAATGCTGAAATCATATATATTGATAGTTGGGGAAAGCAACCTATAGTTATATGCATTTGACTTGACCAGGATAGGTGACCAAAATCCAAACAAGCCATTCAGCTCTAAGGGATAGCAGGCTATTAGTAATAATATTTATATTGTCTTTCAAAGATCATATAATATAATTCATTTTTTAGTATTACTAGTTTTTTCATAGACTGTAACCATACCCAACTCATTAACATATTTTAACTCCTCAGTGGCTTGATTACAGCTTAGGATTTCCAAGAATAGTTGTAACATAACATAAATACCATGGGGGCAAGGTTCAACCTTGTATTGCTCCACAATGTGAATCAAAGTAGGTGAAAAACACAATTATTCCAACAAAATAATTTTTGGCGCCAAGGCAAAGGAATGCTAAGGGGGAGCTGATAGAAGTAGCTTTTCACATAATGCTACTAAACATTCTGGAATTATTTAATGTTAGTGAACCCCTAATAAAACAGGAATTAAAGATTATAGTCTGTTACTTAATATTTTAGCAAGAATGTTGCCACTGCCATGTAACATGATATGGGTGTATAGCTTTTACAAATATACCACCTTGTCAACTTTGAGAAATAATGTAGGTGTAATTCAGCCTTCAAGGAATGATCCTTTCATTGTAGATTTAGACCAAAAGTGTAAAGAAGTTTTAAGGTGTTTGGACAAAATATCAGAAAAAGAATACTGTGATACAAAAATATTGTGTCAAGAATATCGGGATGTAAAAAATATAATCAACAGGAATATCGAAGGTACAAATATTGTTTTAAGTGTCATTTTTAATATTGTAAATAATATTGATGTAGAAAATATCGTTGTATGTAATATCATTTGTAAGTGTTAATTAGAATCTAATTTATTGTAGTGTGTTTGATGCTATATGTTTATTGCATTTTTTAATTGTGATTTTAGTAAGATAAGTTATAAGGGGCCCATTAGGATGGCGGGGGCGATCCGCCCACCATCCTTGCCTGATTGACCCCCCGCCATATTAGTATGGCTTGGGGGGTCCGCGGCGGACGGAAAGACCGTCCGCCGGTCGACTCGTCGACCGGGCGGAAAAAGGGCATAATATGGTGGCGGTGTCTGCAAGACACCGCCATCCATATTATGATGCAGGCGGTGAATCGCCTTTCCATGGCGGCGTTGCCGCCATGGAAAGGCATGCGGTTCTTGCTTTTGGGGGCCCGTTGCGGGCCCCCAGGGTGTTGGGGGGTGGGGGTGCACATGGGGGGTACCTATGGTACCCCCCCTCATTGCAATGCACTACGTGGCAGGCACCACGTGGTGCCTGCCATGTAGTGCATGGCAATGCTGTGCACAGACCTTTTGCATTGCGAGTGGGTCTGCAGCCAGCAGATCCAACCGCAATGTAAAAGGCCCAGGATGCGCCTGCCAGTGTGGCGGGCGCATCCTAATTCTCATGGCGGGACCGCCGCAACTTCGGCGGTCGGTCCCAGGCTCCGTTGCGATGCCATCGTAATGGACCCCTAAGTTATGAAAATGGTGAAATTTGTATTTTTAGTTGTATTAATGTTTATTAATAATGGTCTTATATTTTTTTAATAGTGGAATATTGGTTTCTTAGGGGAAAAGAGTGAGGATATTTTTAAAAAGTGTATATTTTAAAGTACATTTTATGTTAATTATTTTGATGTTAGCAACTTAATGTTTTACAGTTTTTACATTGATTTTGTTACATTAATGATGTGAATACATTTTTAATTTATAATAAAATTAAATATATATTAAATTTAAAAAAATGTTGAAATATGAAAAAAATTGGATAATATTAAAAAAATTAAAACTATATTAAAAATTATTTTAACAAAGTAAAATAAGTTGACATCTTTCATATAAAAATGTAATTGTATAATTTGGAAAAAAATACATTTACATAATACAATATTCTAAAAAAATGAATTATAATTTAATATTAAAATATCTTTTTAATGATTTAAATTTAAAAATTGGTTTTATATTTTTTCATTTTATGATGACTTATTTTTTAATACTATTTCATTTTTTATTTTATAGTTTAAAGTTTAGGAATGGTAGCAAATATTTGTTTAAATGATATTAATTATTTAAAGAAATATATTTTTTTTTATATGTTACTGTTTAAATATGAATCTGTAGGTTTGTAGTTTTGATTAGTGTGTTTTTAGATTACATTTTAGTTTATTTTATAGTTAAAACATTGTGTGAGAATGTAATATATATTGTGTATATTGAGAGGCATATTTATGAGCCCCGTTGTGTTGCTCTTGCACTACACAATGTGGTGCAAGAGCGACGCAACTTGAAAATGAGATTTATGAAGCCACTCAAGGCCCTCTTGCAAGGCCCTGAGAGGCTTAATAAATCTCAAACAAAGCAACGTAGCGCAAATCGCTGCGTTACCTTACTCTGAGCTAGGGAGGCATTCCATAGGCATTGTGTGAGTGTTCCCACGCAACACCCAAGGTTTTTTTCATTCCTAGGTTTACCAGAACTGGTAAACCTGGGAATGTGCCAAAAAGATACGCCTTCCCAGGAGAGGCTTAGGGAAGAGAAATATCTTTATTTCTCCTCGTTACGTCCTCTTTCTATGTGTGCTGCATTCTGCAGCTACACAACAGTAAGGGCCCAATTATGAGTACGGCGGGCCCAAGACCGCCATACCCTCGGTGGTGGTCCGACTGCCCGATTACAAGGTTGGCGGTCGGACCGCCACAAGCCCGATGCAAAACCGCCACCACCGCCAGGATCCTGGATCCCGACGGGGCAGCAGTGGGGAAAGCAGTGATCAATGGCAGCAGTGCCGACCTGTTTTTCCGCCGACCTGTTCATGGTGGGGATTCTGCCACAAAATGTTTGGCGGAAAGGCAGAGAAGGGGCCCCAAACAGGTCCCCAGGGTGAATTTGCACATGGGGTTGTGCATGAGGGCACATGTTGTGCCCCCCTGTGCTTGCACTGTCGTGCATGCACTGTATGCCATGCACAACATGGTGCATGGGGCACAGTGCACTGATGTACAAGCGGCGCTGCCACGGTGCGGGTATATGCTTCAGGCTCTTTCTATCAGCCAAAGAATGCTGACGCCTTGGCACCGCCGACACAGCACTGCCAGCCCAGCGCATGAGTAATAACATGGCGGTCGGGATGCCACCGGCTTGCCGGCATTCTCCCGACTGCCACAACGACGGTCCGGCGGTCAGACCGCCAAACTCAGAATCAGTCCCTTAGTCTTATTTATTTAATTTCTTTTGGGTAGGAAATGTTCTATTTTATTGTTTGTTTAAATATTACATGATTGTTATTTGGAATTGTGTGGTTTATGTATTGTCATTTTTTTATATGATAGATTGAGATTAATTAAATTATTTATTCCATTTTATTTTTTCAGTCTTTATTAACGTTAGACTTTTATTTAATTTTTAGACTTATTCTGGTTTAGATTTTGGGTTCGTTATTTGAGACTTTGGTAGGTTACTGTTTACTTTATATTATGCTTTTGGCTATCATTTCTGAGTAATATACTGCTTTGTTATTAATGATGAGTTTGACTTTAAATTGTAGCATATCATACATTCTTTTGGTTTGGTTGCAAAGTTTAGGGGAAATTTGGCTAACATATTGCTCCATTTGTAGTTGTTGATAGCTTTGCTCTTTTTGTAATGCTTCTATAAAATTATAGAGTGTAGGTTGGGTTCTGCCTAGTGTGGACTGGAAGGCATTGTACCATCCTTCCACTGCGATGTTCGTTTTGGTTTCCTGTGCCAATGCGCTGTCATAGACATTCCACTATGGTATTTGGAATTTGGGTTGGCATCTGAGTCCAGAGCATTGTAGTCAACCCAAGTGTCTTCGAAATAATCCATTAGGGGGCTTTGTTGGTCTTCATTTTGTTGGTAGAATGGTCTTTCTATTAGTTAATTGTAGTGGTTAGCTACCTCTGTGACAAGGACCTAGGCTGGTGCTATAATTGTTTTTTATTTTTTGTTTCAAAGGCAAATTTACTGTTTGTAGAATATTCTTAGTGCAGATTTTTGGAGGTGTCCACATATGCTTTGATTGAAATGATAGTAACAGCCTTGTATAGCTGTGAGGGTACATGTTTTAAAATAGTTTGAATCATGGCTTGCTCAAAGTCTATGTTTACTTTTGGGGGGGTTAATTATTTTGTTATGGTTAATGTTGTTTAAGAGGTTGTGGTAAATGCTGCTCTGTTTATTTGGTAGGAGGGCATATATAAAAGGGATATTTGTGTTGTGATATTCACCATGTATGGTGCATGTCTGAGAGAATGGTTTTGGACACATTATGAACGTCCCATCGATCATCAAAGTTTGACATTGGCTTAGTTTTAGTAAGTTATTTGCTGTAGAGAATATTAGGATTTGCTTCTCATTCTTTAGGCTATCATGTAACAGGAAAGGTTCCTCATTATGTGTCAATGTTAAATTTTCAGATATTTTTATGTCTTGGTATCATGCAATTAAATGTTTTAAAGTGGGTATATGTGGTAGTTGGACTGTGATGTGTTCAGGGACTTTAGACAGTATGAGCCTTATTATGAGTTTGGCGGTCCAAACGTAGAGAATTCGGCGGTCCGACCGCCATATTACGAGTTGGGCGGATTGCCTTTGCGAAGACCATGGCTGAACCGCCGAGACCACCGACAGCTGGGTTCGCGGTCGGGGATAGGCAGCCACCATAGGGTGATACAGGGGAGCTGCACCACCATCCGTATTATGAGTTGCCTTGTCCACAATCTGACCGCGGCGGTCCGATCGCCTGCTTCAAAGTGGTAGTGATTTGGGGTGCGTACTCACCCCTTTCTTGTTCTTCCAGGCAGAATCCAACATGGATCCCTTTCTTCAGGTCCCCCCTTCACAGCAGGATCTTCACCCAGAGGATTGCGACCCTGTGTGGGACGATCTACAGGTGAGTCCTTTTCGTACCATATACCCATTGCCAGGACTGCCCACATATGGGCCGGACTCTGGTGGCAATGGGTAAATGGTATTTTTCCACATGTATCATGCATGTGTGGGCACCCGACACATATGCAGTCAAAATGCACACACAGGCATTGATATATTTTGTAAACGTACTCACCACCACCGCAAGATCTCCGCATCCACACTGCGGGCACTGTGGTCAGCTAGTAACATGGCGGTCTTTGGACCACCAGCGCAGTGGGCTACTGGCAGGGGCGGATGTGGTTCTCCAGTGCTCGTTCCGCCAAACTCCTAATAAGGCCCTATATCTTCAAAGATTTTAGTTGTGGGTTCATGGGAGCTAGTGCTTGCCTTTCTTATATCCTGCAAAACCTCCCTTACTTCTATTTCTGTCACATTTGAGGGGGTGGTTGTGCTCTCTTACATTTCAAATTTATATTTTCTGTTGATGCACTTTCTTGGCTGTAGGTGTAGCCCAAGTAATTTAGTAACTGCTTTCCTTTCTGCGAGGTTATGTATTTTGCTGCCTCTGTCTTTGTATCTGAAAGTAGTGTAATAGTATAAATATATGCAATATTTTAAAGTTCGCACATTTGTTATTTACGTGTATAATTATGCATCTACTTCTATTTTGTATAATTACATGTATGTTTAGTTTGTTTAAGACCTTATAAAGCGCAGGAATCACCCCAGAGGGGTATCTCCATGCTGTGATAGTGCAATGCCAGGGCTACAGACAGTTAAACCAAAAAGAGTTCAGTTTTCAGGAGTTTCCTGAAGTGCAAATGATCATCACAGCTTCGCAGAGTATGGGATAGTGAGTTCCAAAGCCATGGAGCCATATAAGAAACGGCTTTGCCTCCTGAGCGAGATTTCTTCACAAGGGGAATAGTAGGGAGATCTTTCATACCAGAGCGCAATACTCTGCTCAGCTGGTAGGGATTGAGTTTCTGAGCTAAGTAGCTAGGTCCTGTGCCATTTAAGGCTTTATGGACAATACAGCACACTTTGAATATAATTCTCTGGCAGATGGGCAGCCAGTGGAGTTGTTGTAGGAGAGGAAGGGAAGCCGTTCTGGAGGCATATTAGTGACCAACCGCACCTCTGTATTCTGTACAACCTGTAATCTATTCAACGGTGATTTGTTGGCCGCGGCCAGAAGTGCATTGCAATAGTCCAGGCGACTAATAACCAGTGCCTGAACTAAGGTTTTACGTACAGCTAGAGGAAGGAGGGAGAAGACTCTGTGCAACAAGCGCAACATGTAAAAGCAGGTCCCAGAGGTAGCCCCAACTTGGTCCTGCAGAGACAGTGCCTGATCGAAGTACACACCTAAATTTTTAACCACCATCTTAGGGATGGGGGAAGTACCCTAGTCCCCTGGCCACCAATCCGTGGATCAGAGTGTCTTGGCATTGCCGAATAACATAATCTCCATCTTACCAGCATTTAGCTGGAGGTAATTGTCTGTCATCTATGTGGAGATAGCTTTCATGCCCTCTGAAAAATGAGATTTTGTGGTTGAGGAATTTTTATTGAAAGATAAAAGCAGTTGGGTATCATCCGCATAGGAATTGGGGATGAAACCAAATTCCCTCACAATACTAGCAAGGGGAGCCACGTATATATTGAACAAAGTGGGGCTTACACAGGAGCCTTGGGGTACTCCCTTAGAGAGGTCCATCACACGGGACCAGAAGCAACCTACATTAATGACCTGCATACGGTCCGTCAAAAAGCTTGTTAACCATTGAAGAGCACAACCACAAATTCCAATCTCCTCCAGTCTTCGCAATAACATGTGATGAGACACAGTGTCAAAAGCTGCAAGTAAATCCAACAGCACTAGTAACACATCTTGATTGGTGTCCAGAGAGCATCTGATGTGATCAGATACTGCAATCAGGGCCGACTCCGTGCTGTGCATAGGTCTAAAACCTGACTGAGAAGGGTCTAGACAACCAGTAGACTCTGTGTGTTCGGTAAGCTTTTTATTAATGTATCCTTCCAATAGTTTGCTCATCAGAGGAAGAAGGGAGATGGGGCGATAATTAAACAGAACTGATGCAGATAAAGTTGCTTTTATATAATCGGAATTACTTGCGCTGCCTTCCACTCTCGGGGAAGTAGGCCCTCACTCATTGAGAGATTAAATAATGTGCACACGGATGGGGCAAGCTGAGCAGATAGTAGGGCAGGAATCTTTGCTGGTATGATGTCCGTGGGAGACCCAGACTTGGCAGATTTTAGCATTTTCTCCACTGTGTGTACTTATAGAGGGGTAAAGCTGTCTAAGAGGAGCACCGTTTTAATTATTAAAGGGGGGCGAGAGGGAGATTCAATAGGGCTATCAGTGGTTCCAGAGAATGAGGCGAAAATAGAATTAATTTTATCTTCCAAGTGGTTAGCGATATGATCGCATAATACTTGAGAGGGAGGGGTAGTATCATTAGCTACCATGGGATTTGTAAAGGATTGAGAATTTTGTACAACTCTTTGGAGGAGTTTTCTGCTTGACTAAGTTGGGAGGCGATATGCGCTTTACGCGCTTTTTATGTTTTTGTGATTGAGTGATAGTGCTTCTTTATAGATTTCTATCTCCATCTGATTCTGAGATGAATGCCAACGTCTTTCCAACCGTTTACATGCTGATTTCTCTTTACATACCTCCAGGAAATACCAAGGTCTCATCTGTTTCTGAGTGAGATTATACTTTTTTAAAGGGGCGATACAATTAATAGCAGTTTTAAAGCCACGTGGTAATGCTCCAGACTTAAATTAATATCCCCTTGCTCTGCTCTCAAAGGCGCACAAAACCTTTTCTTAAAAGCCTCTGGCGTAATTTTGTAACATTGTCTCCTAAAACTATGAAGGGTAATGTTTTTAGGATAAACCATCAGGGTTCTAGATATCTGAAAATCAATTACGGCGTGATCTGACCACACTACCTGGCGGGGAGCCATAGACTGTAGTTTAGGAGAGTTTGTTAGAATTAGATCTAGCATATGGCCAGCGGAGTGCGTAGGGCCTACATTGGTTGTTTCTAGACCTAAGGAGGCCAGATCAGACAAGAACTGTGCCACTTCCCCATTGGAACTGTTTTCGCTGTGTATGTTGAAATCCCCTCATTCTCCTATTTAGAGGAGATCACCAGGATGGCAATTAAGTCCCGCTGTCACGTTGCGAGTCTTTCTTACCAGTCTTAAGGTGGTAGAACGGTTCTCGACTTCGGCTCTTGTAGGTCCTGGTTTGTCCGAGATATCGGTGACCCCTTCCAGTAGCCACGGTGCCGCCGGCCGTGAAAAGCCTAAGCAGCCAGTGCCCTCCAGAAGGAGTCCCAAGAGGAAAAACTCCATAGGAAAAAACCTCTGATGATGAGGAGGCTCCAAAAACGACGGAGAAGATATGAGCCAGGAAACACAGAGAAACCAGAAGCCCAAGATGGAGCTGGAGATGAACAGGAACTCAAACTGGAGCAGGAGGTGCCAAGGGAAGGAGATCGTCAACGGAAGGAAAGGACCACCAAAAACTGGAGCAGGGAAGCAACAGGAGCAAGGACACACCAACAGGAACAAAGAGTGTTGCAACGCAAGGGAGGAAAAGATTCTGCCCCTTTTATACCCAAGAACAGGAAGTAAGAAACAGGAACACGAAGTGACAAGAAAGGAACAGGAAGTGACAAAACAGGAAGAAGACCGTTACCATCTTGGATAGGGAAAGGAGTGAAGAGCAGAAAAGGGAGGCCACCATGTTAGGAAGGTAGAACAACCGTTCCCCAAGGCCCTCTGGGAGCACGACTGTGAAGGAGAGAAGGAAAACAGGCAACAAGATGGCCCCAAAGGAGATGACCTACAGGATGATACCATGCAATAGGTAAGTGCAAGTGCCCCCAAAAAGGCATAGGAAGCCGCAGACTCCACCTGGGAACTGCTGTATTCCTAAGATGTTATGTGAAACATCTAACGGGCCGCCACGCAAGTCCGCGGCGTGCCCGATGCAAAGAGGCAGCAGGCATCGCGGGTGCACCTGCGACGCCAAAATGGCAATAGCGGGCCGCTGTGTTGCTCCATGACGCGCTCAAGAAGAAGAGAGAGGCGTTGCGGGCGGCCCGTGAAGAGGAAATGGGCAGCGTCGCGGGTCGCGGTTCGGCCCGCGGTGCAACACCAGCAGTTTAAGGGTGAAATCTTGAAGAGGTCCTGGTGGACGGTACACTAACACACCTTTCCAGCATTCCTGTGGTGAAAATTAAATTTTGAAGATGTAAATCTCTATTTTGTCCTCAGTACGGGTTTCAATCATAGATACTTTTAATGACTCTTTGTAAATTATAGCAATACCGCCACCCATCCTACCATCTCTATCAACCGTTAAAATTCGATATTGCTCCGGGAGAGCTAAGGTGGTGGCGGGTGTGGAGGTGGGTTTTAGCCAAGTCTCAATAAGGAAGCCCAGATCAGGAGTTTCTGAAGACAATAGATCCCATATTGCAATAGCATGTTTCGGCAGGAATCTAACATTGCAAAGGAAGCACTTCCATTCTGGAGTGAGTACCGGAGGAAGGGTAGAGGCTAAAAGCGATGGTGTCTCTAAAACTGAGATATGCTCTCTGTATATGTTTCACACTGTTTTGCAGCTTTTCCGTTGGGGGTATTCTAATGTGAAGCAGGTGCGCTTTCTTTTCTGCTGGTTAAAAAAAAGTTGGTTTCATTTTAACTGTTAATTTGTTGGTAGTTTGTAGAGGTTGAGGTTGTTAGGTTTGTTTTTACTCGCTATTTGGGTGAGTTTATAGTTTTTGATTAATTTATGCATTTTTAATTTGGTCATCGCTTTCCCAAGTCGTAGTGTTTCTTTTAGTCAGTCTATGCAAAGAGATAGAAATTGGAGAGTGTTTTATTAATTATTAACTAATTTAAAATTTTAAGGTTATTAACAAGTATGTTTTAGTTTAAATATAAGTTTTACTTACTTGGTTAGAAATTTGTTGAGATGTACTTATTTTTTTCTTAAAGGTCTGGTCAGAGAATCTGGCAGAGTTTCCTTGTCTAGCAGCGTTTGTCATTTTTTAAGTATTTAGGGGCCCATTACGATACCCGGCGTAAAAGAATCCGCCAGGCATTGAAGCGGCAAAAATCCGCCCGCACACACCGCCTGAACACCGACCACGCCATTATGAGTACACAAACCGAAAACCGCCATCGGCGGAAAAATCACACAAAATACCGCCCGCCATCGTCCGAGTCGGAGTCAAACCGCCCGCCACGGACGGAAACACGCACGACAACACAAAACCGCCCGCCCTCACGCCCGACACACCGCACGTGAGATTACGATCGCACCGCCATGAGCGCGGAAAAACAACAAATATACCGCCCGCCAGCGCAAACAACGCCGATGAGAATCGACACGGCAGAAGCCATGGCGCCAACGTACCTGCACAGAAACCATCCGCACACAAAACCAATAGCACACAACATGGCCAACAAGTCCACACAGCAAGGCACGCACAAATACACAAGCACAGTACACATCCCGAAAACACCCCCGGACAAACAAAAAATACAAAGGCCAGAACACCAGACACAACACACCTGAAAACAACAGACCATCAGGACACACCCACATAGGTGAGTACAAAAGGAGCACTCCCACAGACCACAACCCCTTGCTACATTGCAAACCAGAGAGGAGAGGAGAGGACACAGTGACACAGCAAGGACAGCAGCACACCACAGAAACGCACACATCACAACCACCACCACCACCACCACCACCACCAAACACCTGCACCACAAACCCCCTGCACATTACACAACACACACCGCACCAGCACCACAAACACCATGGCACCACAAAGGATGCCCAAGTTCACGCCCATGGAGCTGACGGTCATGGTCGACGAGATCATCAAGGTGTACCCACAAATCTATGGGAACATGGTCCAGCACACACCACTAGCCACCAGAAACAGAATGTGGAACCGGATCGTAGACCAGGTCAATGCAGTCGGGACCCTGCCCAGGAACAGAGGTGAAATAAACAAACGTTGGAATGACGTAAAGAGCCTGGTCAAGAAGAAGGAGGGCAAAAACAGAGAGCTGGCTGCCGTCACTGGCGGAGGGAATCCCGCGCTCTTTAAGACCTTCAAAGCGTGGGAGGAGAAGGTGCGAGTCGTAATCCATCCGGAGATCCTCGCCGGATTAGCAGGAGGAGTGGAGGCTGGTAAGTACAAACTAATGTATACCTGCACACCGCTATGTACTCACATGCGCAACTACCATGCCACAGCTCCCAGGGACAAACACCCCCATGTCCAGCACACAATACACAACCCATCACACACACATGCAACAGACACTACCACACACAGCCCAAACCGAACAACTGTAAGATGCGTGGGGACATGTGTACACTAAGCCAGCCACGTAACCACCAACAGGTCCCCAAATATGCCAGAAGCGCCACAACGAGCACCCACCACACCCATGTGTCCGCCACAGCTGCACTAACCGACAAGTAACAGGTAAGTGGCAGGAACACAAAGTGCAGTGGGTGGGACGGTGGACAGCCCAAGTACAACACACACCAGGCCCCAGTCCCACAGCACAGCAAGGAGGAGCATCCCCACCCACAGCCACGTGTCAGCCACCGCAGTGCACAACGACAGCCGAAAGGCAGACATCACGGTCCACAGCAATCGGTGTCAGTGGGTGTACAGCCACCCCCACGACCCACTACACCCCCCACCCCCACAGACCTGCAACATGGAGCACCCCCCACTTAGAGCCATGTGGCATCCAGTACAGTGCACGCACGAACAACTTGCAGGTGGGAAACTGGACAGGGCTGGATTACTGGAGGCATGAGGACCATAACACCACCAACACATGGGACATGTCACGTAGCAGATGAACACGCAGCACCGCCCACCGTCACGAACAAGTGAACAATGTGCACACGGGCATGAACAACAGACTCACACCCCACATGACCCATCACAGACATAGCAACACCCAAGGAGCCACGTCTGCATGCACAAGCCACACTGAATATAGTCCCACACGGCAGCCACTGTGCAACTCATCACACACAACCGAAACACCATTGAAGTCCTGTCCATGTAGCCCCCACTGCCTGTCAACCCCACACCCCACAACTACGCCTATGTAAGACAAACAACACTAGACGCAACAGAGCGGAACAACAGAAATGCACACGAACACCACTGAACCCATCAAACTCACAGACACACCATGCACATACAACATACCATCCATCCCATCCGTCAGCCCCAGTCTCATGAAAGGCATGTCATCCGCACAGCTGCCACACATACAGCAGTCATGCTAAGACACATGCCCATGACCAACCATGTGCCAGAAGTCAATTAAGCGCACGACACACTGTGAGCAACAACACACAACATGGGCCACACCCCCCGAGCACTGCAGTGATGCACATGGCACAGGGCAGCACGCACACCAAGGAGATGGGACAACTGCAATACGTTGGCTGGCACACAACTATCACTCACTCATAACGATGCGTCCAATGCCATGTCCAGTAACCACAACAGACAGCAAATATGCAGGGCATGTCAGGCATGCACACACCTCAGACCATGCACTGTCATGCTGCCACAACACATGTCACGTTCGGCACCCATGGCTCACAGCATGTACCCCAAAAGCATATCCCCTCCCAAACGCGAATCTGGGGCATGGCCCCCATGTTGCCATATGCGTTCCTAAGCGTTCCATTTGAACCCCAAAAGCATATCCCCTCCCAAATGCGAATCTGGGGCATGGCCCCCATGTTGCCATATGCGTTCCTAAGCGTTCCATATGAACTCCAAAGGCAAAGTACAAACCAGACCCAGGATGGGCCAGGAGCCCGCATACACCAGAGTCACAATGAGTAGGGGCACAGCAACACACCCATCGGCATGGCCAATCCGTCCCATGCCACATGTGCACAGCACACAGTCCCATTGCCTAGCACACACAACTACAGATGCCACAGCCACACACTCGCCTCCGGGAAACCCATGTACGAGATTGCACGAACTGCCAATGTCAGACGACTAATACATACTTCGCCAGGTGCAACACAATAACAAATCTCATTCTCTCCACAGGTGACGAACTGCTGGATGCTGGGGATGGAGACAGCAGCCAGCACAGCCAGCCTACAAGCCCCCAACGAGGACACACGGATCTGGAGGATCTGTCCTCCTCTTCGGACACGGACCACCAAGCTGGCCCATCTGGCGTGGCAGGGCCCAGCCGCTCCCCAGGACCCCTCCTACCCACCAACCCATCATCCAGGGATGCTGAACAGTCCCAGTCCCCTGCTGCCACTGTCGTTGCGGCCACACCCACGGTCATTGCGGCCACTACCACTGCCGCAACCGCCACCATCGCCGCACCGAGCACCACGTCTTCGCTGGCACCAGCCCCAGCGCAGGTGGTGGCCCGGCCGACTGGATCCACCCTGGGAGCCACAGCGAGGACCGTGGTGTGCAATGTGGCTAGTGGGCAGGCCGGTGGCAGCAGGACTGGTAGGAGGAGCAGGGTCAGGGAAACGCCAGCCTCCCCTGGGAGCCATGCCCTGCCTCAAATGGCCAGAGTCCTTGGGGCCTATGAAGAGGCCCAAGGACAATGGGCCAGGTCTGCTACTGACACGCGGGAGGTGCTGGGGGTGCTGAGGTCCATGGACGCCCATATGGGCCAATTCGTGTCCCGTATGGACCAACTCGTGGACCTCATGGGCCAGCTGGTGGTGGCGGTGGGGTCACAGGCAAGGCCAGCAACACCACCTCCGCCACCACCTGCTAGGGCGCAGGCTCGGGCAGCAGTGTCCACTTCCCCTGCGTCCACAGCCAGTGAGCACACCTCACCCACCACCAGCAGGTCGCCACCACACCCCCCTCCCAAACGTGGAAGGGGCCGTCCGAAGAGGAAACAGATCTCCCGGGAGGACTTCACACGCTCCAGTCGCAAGTGAGGCAGCCAGCCAGCCTTCCGCCAGCCTTCCTTGACCAGCCACTGCATTGACTTGCTCTACGATCCCACTCCACACAGCCAGCTGGATGGCATGTGTGTGTTGGACTATGGACATAGAACCAGTGGGTACACCCTGATCATCACGCAGCCATGACCGACAGCTCATTGTCACTGCACGCACCACTTTTGTCATCACCTTACACACAATCACATGTCACAGTTTGTAATAAATGCACCTTTTTCACTAACTGCTGTTTGTGCCCTGTGTTTTATTTGTACGGAATACAACGGCCACCTTGGGCGGAAAGGCACCTGATGCGTGGCATGGCAATGGAATCCGGAGGGCCTGTAGGGACCTAGGGGTGGGAGACAGAACAGGAGCACATTCAATGAGTGTGTCACACACCCATCACACAGTACATGTCAACAACTACAAGCAATGTACACACATCGCACAGAGCAATAGGGCACAATGCCACAGTCACCAACAGTGGCATACTACCCTGGCCATGGAGCGTTGACACACTGCACGCAGTGAACATACGGCCACCCTGACACAGCACACACACACCTGCACAGATACAGACACATCATCCGTCGTACATGGACACTCACCGTCAAGTGAAGTAGCGGGCGATGAGCTGCTGGCGCACATTCCCAGCTTCCTCCTCTCCGCTGTCCACCTCACTCGAGCTGTCCTGGTCTGCGGGCTGGGGCCCTGGTTGATCTCCGTCATCCACAATGAGGGGGATCTGCTTCCGAATGGCCAGATTGTGCAGCATGCAGCACGCCACCACTATCTGGCACACCTTCTGTGGGGAGTACGCCAGTGCACCCCGGTGCGGTCCAGGCACCTGAACCTGGACTTGAGGAGGCCAAAGGTACGCTCGACCACACGTCTGGTCCTCCCATGTGCCTCATTGTAGCGATCGTCTGCTGGGGTGCGAGGATTCCTCAATGGACTGAGCAGCCATGCCCCATTCGGGTACGCAGAGTCACCTGGGTGTGAGGGACACAGAGTACCGTTGCAATTCCAACTGGACAGGGGACAGCATCGCACAACCAGCACGCTACACCACTCCACATACTCACCGACAATACAGGCACGATCCTGTTGCAGATTGGCCATCAGTCGTGGCAAGATGCTGTTGCGCATTATGTGTGCGTCATGGGCCGAGCCTGGAAACTTGGCACACACGTGGGTGATCACCATGTCCGCAAGGCACACCACTTGCACATTCAGGGAGTGCGTGTGCTTCCTGTTGCGGTACAGGTGCTCAGTGGCCTGTGGTGGAACAAGGCCAACATGAGTGCAGTCAATGGCTCCCACGACGTGTGGGATTCTGCCAAGGGCATAGAATGCACCCTTCACTGCCGCCAATTCACGAGCCCTGGGGAATCTGATGTACCTGTTCCGGTACAGCATCATGGCTGCCAGTACATCCCTCAGCACCTTGCTGAACATGGGCTGGGACATCCCTCCTCCACTGCCCACTGTGTGCTGGAATGACCCAGTGGCGAAGAAATGCATGGCGGCCATCACCTTAGCCGTGGGGGTGACAGCAGTCGGATACACCCTGCGGGGACGGAGATGGGGCTCTAACATGGCACACAGTCGATGCAGAGTTGGCCTGTCCAGCCGAAACTTCCTGATTACCTCTGTATCGTCCATGTCCGCCAGCAATTGGTATGGGCGGTCAATGTTCGGTCTCCGCCTGGGTTAAATGGCAGAGGACACATGTCAAAGCAACACGGCACATAGCAATTTCGCATACACATCACTGACATGACTGAGCAAGCACATGAGCCACAGCCCAGCTGTCAAGCTGGGACGGCACGGCCACAATACACTTACACAGGTCTCCCAACAATGGCAATGGCAAGTGAGACATACCACTGCCATGTGCATGCACATGGGGATCTAGGCCCCAATGACTTGCGGGCGTGCTGATGGGGACTGACTGCATATTCGTCAAGCGGCAACGCCACGGCAACATGAGTGTCTGCTGAGCATGGAACTGCTTCCGAGGCTGGATGAGTATGGCACACGACGACGACGATGTGGGCACGGGCTGAGCGGCCAATACAAGTGGGACCTGTGGCACGAGGGGATATGAGACAGTAGTAGGTGTCAGCACTGCACCCTATGTACAGCACTGTACGGATCACAGCACCCGAAACATTGACTGGTGTCCACATTGACAGCCCCATGCCAAGACGGCTGTGTGCTTGCAGTCACACGTCACAGGTGAGAGGTTACATTGCACGTGCCAGGTGGCAGACGTACATAGTGGGAGCTGGCATGTGTGTGCATGTGTCTCCTGTTCAGGATCCACCAGATGGGCGCTGACTCTGTACTGACCATTGGACACAGCATGTTCCGTGGAAGGCTTGTGTGTGTGGGATGGTGGCACTGGATGTGCCTCCGTTGGGTGGGGGGCCATGCACAGGGCGGGTACGTCGATGATTGCGCATTGTTGGTCACGGTGGGTGCACCAACTAAGATGTGTTGCCCTGTGTTCAATTCCTATGTCCGCATGATGATGGACTGTGGATGTGGGCAGACTACACATTGGTCGATGTGCTGTCTATATGCATGTGCCTTCACACCAGGCACAGCTGCCCCTGCACATGTGACCCCTGCTGGACTCGCTGCTGGGTCTGTGGAGCTGATGCACCTTCTGCGCGTGGGGCGGGCCGCTCTCCTCACTTCCCTCATTGCGCATGTCATGTCTTTGCCGCAGGTGACATGGATCATGGAGGGCCCACATGTACGCGTGGGTAGGCTACACATGATTGTTCACTGGTCGCCACCCCCAGTCAGTGTTTCGAATGGGAAGGTTGTCGTGCTGGTGGTATGTTCGATGTGGCGGATGGGCGGGCCTAGGTGCGGGCTTACATTCCGGACATGGGGGTAGTTGGATTGGCGACTAGTTGCAGTACACACGGGACACGTCTCTTCCTTTCCACATCTGGGTCATCCCTTGTACTAACTGACAGTGATACAGTCATCATCGCCCCAGCCCTCATGTCCTCCCCTCGCCCCCCAATATGCATGCTCACCTGCGAGGCTAGCGCTTGCACAGGCAGCCCCAAGCTCGCACCAGAGAGGGCAAGGAGTGTATGTGTGGGTCCAGTTGCACGAGTGGGCTGTCTCAGGGTATGATGTGTGGTGGGACGCCGTCCACCTGCGTGGTGCCCCAAATGGAGACCCGGCCTGCATGGACTATGCATCACAGTCTTCGCCTTCCGGATCCGCCACCTGCGACACCCAGTGGCTGTGGCTGCCCTTGCGGCCAGGCCGCGTCCGTCTGTGGCTGTTGGCCCACACATTCACTCTTTGGCCTCTCTGGGGAGGGCTCGGGGGTGGTGGCGCACGCGCTTGCACTTAGTCGCAATGGCATGTGGCGTGGTTGGTATGATGGACAATGGATGGGATGGTGCGAGCCACCTCCCGTGACGTCAGTGCTGCTCGTGCTGTGGTGCGTCCCCTACACTTCCATTTGACTTGTGCCATGCTAGACGTTGAGGTTCTATTGCCTGCGTGATATGACCAGGAGGAGCGCGAGGAGACCTCTCACACACCATGCTCCACTGCCATCCCGTGCCCTGTATCGCCTGTGCGGATTGACTATGTTGGGGTTACACCTGGTCGACTGGGGCTGTGTGTGCCTTGTCAAGGGGCATGGCGGGCGCACAACAGGATCCAGCTTGTCCACAGAGGGTGGGCTGAGGTGCGCCTGGTACCGCTTTGTACGTGTGCCCGGCTGCTGTGCACACACGTGTTCACTCCCCCCCGACAGGTGTCCTCTCACAATGCCCAGGGAAGCGGTGGTGTACTGTTCATGACCCCTCCCAACACGGCGTGCTCCAACTTGTCATGTGCGCATCTACCCGTCGCACCCACCCACCTGAGCACTGCGTCCATACGACTTCACACGACACATGTGTGTCTTCCACAGTAGTGCTACTCATTTGCGTTGACATCCAATACCAGTGGACTACATGGTCATGTCACGACTGCCGTGTACTTCACATACTCTCATCCTCTCTCATTCGTACTTGTGAAATGAGTCAGCGGAGACAGTTCTGGTTTCAAACATTATATTGAGTCTTCTGTCCTCTGTGATGCAGTATAGTGGACACTACTGGCAGCGGAATACATGTTGAGGATATACTGAGCATGATGACAAATGGGATAGGGTGTGGGGTTACATCTGCTTGGCCAAGGCTGTGCTAATGTACATTTACGTATAGCTGCGGAGCTGCGGACTTTGACACAGACGGTATACATGTAGCCTACCAGACCGCTCGGCATCATGGGCACAGTCCATCTCAGTTCCATGTGACAGGTTTGCTGCGGTTGTTCCTCATGCACGCGTGCATGTGAGTTGACATCAGGGCATGTGCTTGCGTGCATGCAGCGGCGTGCCACTTGTTGTTGCACTGTGGTGGTTACTGGACATGTCACAGTCACTGGGGTCGTGTTGTTGTTGTATGCACTTGTCGTCCATGCAAAGGTCCTGGTATGGGATTCCCGGGGCGGGGGTGGGAGGGGTGCAGCACCCACAGACTCCAGGCGACCTATTCATGTCCACTGAGCGGTGTGTGTGTCCATGTGCGCTGGATCCATGTCGTGTCCTGGTTGTTCGTGCAGTTCCGTCCATGTGGGTGCGATGCACAGAGCCCATGCCACTGCCTCCCACGATGCATGCGGTGTTCCGGGATGTGATGGGGAACAGTGTGCATGTCCCGGTCATATCCGATGTCATGGCGATGTCGTTGATGGTGTGGTTACAGTTGCCGGTCGTTTGGTATGGCTGTTGTGGTGGTGACTGGCCAGTCCGTGCGGAAGCTGAGCATGGGTGCGGGGTTGGACTTCATAGGTCACTCGGGGAACCTGCGTTGTGGTCCGACGTATTTACAGGTTGACAGGTATGCGATGCCGTCCAGCAGGGCTTCCATGTCATTGGTGGTGTACATGTTTGCCAGCCAATGAAGCGGATGGTGGCTGTCACGGTGTTGTTCGTAGGTTGTCCCTTGGAGGACCATGATGGGGCATGCTGGGTGACATTCGATGTAGCTGTTCTCGATGATCCGTCGTGTGGAGGCACAGTGGTTCCATTTCAGTGCGCGTGCGATGTTGGCCACATACGCCATGCCCCCATAGGCAGAGCAGGCCCTGTCATGTGCGTCCAGAGGGAGGAGTAGTGGTAGCAGGTCCGCCTTCAGACATGCCGGGTTGGAGAGGCATATCTCGACGGGATGCTGGTAGGGACACCTCCGACAGTAGAAGACGGGCATGACGCAGCTGAACAATGTGATGCGGTAAGTCAGTCGGTAACTTACGTTCAGCAGGGACAGGAGATCGCATCCCAATGTATGTATCGTGTTGGTTTGGTACAGCTTGAGCTGTTCGGCGTAGTTGGGTAGGTGTGTTGCGGTTGCCATTTCGCAGCGGTTCGTAGAGGTGGCGTGCTCCGGCTGTGTGTGCAGTCTGCAATGTGCACGCTCCGGGGTTGCTGTGAGCTCTGTGTAGTCGTGGGGAGACAGGACTTGTGTTCTGTTGGCTTATTTGGAGGACACGGGCCCTCTTCCCACATGCTTCTCAGACAGTTCAAGGTCAGTGCTGTGTGACTCCTTCCAATTAACTTGCATGTGGCCGACATGGGGGAGTGTTTTCTTCTTTCTTCCCCGTCCGTTGTGTGCTTCTGTGATATGCGCTATCTGCCGTGTGGTCGGTCTCCTCGGCATGCCTGTGTTGGTCTATTCTTGGACAATGGCTGTATTCACCGGCTTCTGTCGTAGGGCTGTGGTTTCGGAGTTGGAATGGAAGGTCATTCAGTGCTGTCTGCTCTCCCTTGTGTGGGCGGCAGGCTGCCTTTCCGCTCTGCGTTGGGCCTTGTGTGTGGATGTAATTCTTGGGCCACCTGTTGTCGGTCCCCGGGCTCTTTGGTGTTCCGTTTCATGTGTCTTGTTCATATGTGCAGGGTGGTATGGGTTTTTCAGTGTGGTACTGGCGTTCCTCTTCCCGAAGGGGCCCTGCTTCTCCTAGTTGGTGTTGCCGCCGCTGTGTGCTACGCCATGTTTGTTACACTGGGGTGTGTCCTGCTGTTGCGTGTCTTCACTGACATGTGTGCGTCGGTTGTGTGGCGTTGGGTGTTGTCCGTGAATTGGGCGTTGGGGACATGTCTGTGGCCGGCCTGTCACGTGTCATGTGCGTTCGGGGTGGGGCTGATGTGTGTGCTGCTTGGTTGTGTCCCTGTGTCTGTGTGCGACGCATGCATGGCGCTGCGGTTGGCCTCTGCGTTGTGCGCATGTGTGGCGGCGTCATCGGCGCTTTGGGGCCGTGACGGGGTGGTTGGTTCCTAGTCCCAGGTGGTGTGTACACATGTGTTCCGCGATGTTAGGATTTGGCCTGTGTGTCATATGTGGATGCAATGGTGGATGTGTAGTGTGCACGCGCTGGTGGGGGGTTGTCCGCTTTATCCGCCCTTGCACTGTGTGCGCTGTTTGCGTGCACTTGTTGTGTGTGTGCCTACCTGCGTCTCCGCGGTACGTTGCGTCCTTGGTGGTGCATCAGCAGAAGCATGGGAAGGGCCTGCAGTGCTGGATTCATGCCCGGGGTGCCGCTTCTTCGTTGTCCGTGCTCTGCGTCCGTGTTTCCGCCTCTCTTTCACGTGCGGTGTCTCTTTGCCGTGGGAGCCGTTTGTTTGCGGCATCGTAATTTATGCGCCGGGCGGGACGTGTTTGGTCGGACGGTGTGTGTCAGTTGTGCTGCGCCGCTACGTGTGCGGGCGCACTTTGATGGCGGACGGTGTTGCTGGCTTGCCGGCGGTGTTTGGCCTGCTTTTCGCATCGTAATTGGGCGGGCGTGTGGACTGCTGCGTGCCGGCGGTAACTGGTGGTTTTTGCATCCGCCAGCACGGCGGTTGTGCTTCCGCCCGCCATCGTAATGGGCCCCTTAGTTGTTTAAACTGTGCCTTTCATATTGTTGATTTGTTTGTCTGATTTTATTGGTTAAAGTTGTTTTTATGAGTGGTATCCTTCTATGATAAATGCTAATTTAGGTTTTATTTATAATGTATGATATATAGTTTTGAATATAATTTATTTATATGTATGTTTCTTAATATTTGGGTTGTATAAATGCTTGTAGTTAATGCAAATTATTTTGGGCTGTATTGTTATGATTTAGTTATATAATTTATAGGAGTGAATGTTAAATATTTTGGTGATGTAATATTTTTATATTTAAATTAAACATGTGTATAAAATGTTTTAGGTTTGTTTCAAGTAAGTGTTTTATGTAAAAAGCGATTTTAAAAATATTTTTTAATGATAATTTTGTTATTTTGGCAATTTTATTGTAGATGTTGTGTGAATCAATATTTTTGACATATATGCATATTTAAAGGTGACGATATTCTCGTTTCTGATATTTGTGTTTTCGATATAAGTAAAAATTGAAAAATGTTAACAACAATAATTGTGTTCTTAATATTTGTGGTTTTTATTAGTTAAGTATGGGAAGTCAGTATTTTTGTTATCAATATTTATTTTCTGAAATGTTTATGTTTCGATATTGTATGATTCGATATTATGTCAGGGATCCGAGGTTTAATAATGTATGCGCTAGAGGGATAGAGAATTGAGCAGAGAAATTGAGAGAAAGTCCATCTCGACATAAAGTTTTGACTTTTGTGAATTATAGAAAAGCTAACCAAACATCTTTCCAGGTTAGATCTTTTTCCAACATATTAAAATGAAGACACTCTTTAGTATATTTAGGTATATTATAGTAACCTTTCTCAGTATTCTTTTGGAAATTATTAGTTTCTTCAGTAAAAGGAATTTCTATAACACGTCAATAGATTTAGGTATACTTTTATCAGACACAGCACCAGAACAATCTTTTTTAATTGATAATGTTCTTAATTAAATTATGATCTTGCCTCACCTTCAACAAGTTGGTTAAGGTTTTATCTGCATTGTTTTTTGTCCACAGGCCCTTAAATTCTGAATGAGATGTTACATGCACTGAAATATATAATTTTATTTAGTTCATTCTTGGATTTAAAAGATTTAGAAGTATAAAGTGGGATTTAGTGGTATAGTAAAGATCTTTTCAAGCTTTATTCTGCTTAAGATGCTCATTATTTTTCTTTATTCCACATTTAATACATTTGGATGTTTACGTGCAACACAGGATATAGCAAAAACTCTAAGAGTAAATCTATATTCATTCCAATTATTGGAAATAGATGTATCCCCAGTGTTTAATAATATCAAAGAATTAATTTGTAAACTGGAGCAAGTCTTTATACAACCTTTCCAATCTTATCCGGAATATATTTGCATTTACACTTTCTACAAAGGAAAGTTGAAACTTGACTACAATCACAGCGAATATCTTTTTTAAGAACTAATTTTAATTTATTTACTTTTTTTTACAATATAAACAATGGGCTTCACCTGAAGAGGGCCACATATTAAAAAGGGATATTTGAGTGTTACTAATTGGAATATCCAAAAGTAATGATCCACCCTCTTTTCAATGCTCCTGTAGTAACACTTCATCAACTTCTAATGTCTTGTGGCATAAAATAGCAACACAACCTTTAAAAGCAAAAGCTGGGGAATATTAAACGTTTCCAACCCATTCAGTTCTTTATCTTTAATTTCATGAATTCATTACAATGGGGCTTAATACGGGCAGCAACAGGACCGACCGACCTCCGGTCTGCAGTCCCGACTGCCTAATTACGATGCGACCGCACATGGTGCAGTTGCATACTCACATTTCCCTATGGGAGCATGTGTTACGGTCGTAAACTGGCTGTAGCACAAGCTCCCATAGGGAAATGGGAGGTTGTGTTCATCCCTGCACCACGTGGCAGGCACTTCAGGGTGCCTGCCACACGGTGCAGGGATCAACAAGGGGGCACAATAGGTGCCCTCTCAGCCCCAACCAGAGGCAGCAAACAGAAGGGACCCTGCTAGGGGCCCCTAAACACGCTTTCCGAGAGGCTTTCCATGTCGGAAAGCCCGGCATGGAAAGCTTGCCGGAAACCATGCATCATAATCCAGATGGCGTAAAACGCTGTCCATATGGATTACAGGCCGGTTTCCGACTGGCCGACGGGCTCCTTGAGCCTGTATGAATCCATCCGGAATGACCAGCCGATTTCACTTCCGACTGCCTAAATTGTAATTAGGCGGTCGGAAGTGAACCCAACGATCTCGGTCAGAAAGCCTCCGACCTAAGGCCGGAGGCTTTCCGACCGAAATCGTAATCGGCCCCAATGTGTTTCTTGGAGAAAGGCAATGGAGGAATTACATTTAGTTGAGCTAATACTATTTTATCTTTTAAAAGCAATACTGTATCCCATCACATTCCTTTATAATATATTGAGAATGCTAAGAATATCAATAAAAACATGATCACATTGAATATTTCAGTATTAATAAATGAAAATATGGTAAGAATTTAATAAATAGGTTATCAGAAATTATAAAAGTCCCATAAAGAATGACACTGAAAAATGTGGAGAACAGTATCCCAAAAATAGAACAAAGGTAATAGGAAAAAAGAAAACTGAATAAAGACAATAGACAAAGCAGAAAGACTAGCAACTGAAAGAACTGAACCCAGAATAATAAAAAAGATTTATGGCACATGTTGACACAATGTAGAAGGCTAACAGGAATAAACAAACAACTTCATCAACTTAATGAAGGAAGCACTAAAAAAGTTACAGAATTTGAGCTTTTGAAATAGCTATTTATTCTCCCATGCATTTTCTGTTCTATTTTCTCTGAGCTTTTTTGGAGCCTCAAGGGAAGAGACCTGCCTTTGGGTTTAATTGTAAAGCAACAGAGATAAAAAGGACTATATCATATTTTAAGTTGCTCAGAATCAGTTTTTACCACATATAAATGGTGTGGACTGCTATTTCTCACCCAAGGGAAAAGATATATCCCAGAGGGTGAATTGCCTCATCCCAATTTTATTATATGTGGATGATGCAGTCCTTAATGCAAGAACCCCAAATGGCCTCCAACTTCTGTTGCACTCATTTTTGTATTTTATGGAGGACTTGGATCTAAAGGTAAATTTCTCAAAATCATTCATTATGACTTGTGGGGCTGTCCTAATACCAAGTGTAAATCCTACCAAATGGGGGGGTGTTCAGTTAGAAAAGGTTAACACCTTCAGTTATTTTTAACTTTGAGATTACAGCAATTCAGCAGAGCTACTGAGGTTGTTTTTTGGTTCACACATAGGCTACGACATAAACCAGTAAATGAATGATTAAAAATCTATAGGAGTAAATGTAAACCTGTGAGGATTTGGGTGTATTATATGAAACAGTATTGGGACCTTATCGTGGAATACACTTGCAAAAACTGTCTTGGGTCCACTCAGGCTTGTTTGCAGACCCTAAGCTCATCCCTTGGTAGCTGTGGCTTTGAGCAGCAAGGCTTAACAAAGGAACTTAGTATAAAGCATTTAAAAGCACCAAACAATAAAATAAGAAAGCCACACAACAAGAAAGAGACAGAACAACAATTTATAAAAATAGAGCATGTGTTAATATATTTTTAGAGTCCCTGATCATTACAACTTACTGGAGGGGTCCAGAGATACAGAGTTTTGAAGATATAAATACTTTTAAAGTCAACCGCAAACAATCATTGGTACAAAAACTTTGCAAACTTTTGAATAGTTTGAAACAGTTAGTTCGGCGACTCCGGCCCGTGACCAAATTTGACAACCCAGAGGTCTAGGAGTCCAGTAAGGTTACCTTTGACAGTTACCTGGCCACCAGAGAGTTTTCTAGCCCAATTCCAGCTTTTAGGAACCGACCACCATAGACAACAATGAAGTGGTCCTGATGCTTGGGATGCAGGCTCAATGATGCTCCTGGAGCTATGTGGTTGATGGCGGTGAAGTGCGGTTGATCCCTTAGTCCTTGGGGTGGTGAGGCAACTTTGACCACAGCACTTGGGGTCCCACAACACCCACTTTGCGACAGTAGAAGGCCAGCTGTGCCTGGACTACTGATCTTGTGACACAGCAGTCACAGTAAATATACTTGGTGGGGGCTAGTGTCCCTCTTGGGTGACAAATCAGTCCCTGATAGCAATTCTGGGTCCAGCAGACATAGATGCAACTTTTGGCTATCTTGGATTTGTCTCTCGGAGTGCTCGGTGGCGGTCAATGGCGATTCCTCGGAAGTGGCTACTGCTTTTCCGGTTTGGGCTTCCTCAGCATTGATGTCCCAGGTGCTGTTCCAGGAGGCCAGCCGACTGACCATTGGAGTCACTGCTTTGACCTGGGGATCAGCTTTTCCTTGAGTCAGGAGCCACAGGCACAGTCCAAACTCACTATCCCAAAGTGCAACAGGTGCAGTCCTTCCAACGGTGCAGCCTTTCTTCTTGCAGCTTCAAAGGCAGCAGGGCAGTCTTCTTTAGGTCCTCTCTCCAAATCCAAAGTGTACTGAGTTTCAGGGTGCCAGGGGTGCCCCTCTCATTCCAAGAACATCCTCTGAGGGGACAAAGTGGTCACCAGCGAATGGGCAAATAGGTCCCCTCCTCTTTGGTGACAAAGTTCCGGTAATGTGTGGCATTTGGTAATCCCAGAGTGCAATATTCTTGCCACTCTCAAGATATCTGAAAATTCCCTTGACCGTGAGGAGCTAGGTAGCCCACCCCAGAGGTGTGGCTAACAAAGGGCTACATGCCCATGGTTTGGGGACGGGTTTTCCCTCTTTGTTCCTGTCTCCAACTTGTCTGCAGGAACAAAACGAATCCTGCTCAGGTGTGTTGTCACAGGTGGCTCTTCAAAGGCGGCTTCCTCTCTGAAGCTAGCCTTTTGGACTAACTTCCCCGAGTGGCCATCGTGGGAGAGTAGGTCACACCTCACTCTGCAGCAACTGCCATTGTTCCTAAGCCTGGGAGTCGTTCACACATTTCCTCAGGCAGGCAGAAAGCTGTCTTTTGGACAGGGCTTGTGCAAAGTTACTGCACCACCTGCTTAACTTTAATAGTTACATTAATCTCGACTTGGACATCAAGTCAGATTTAATGCCACAATTAATTTCATGCAATCAAAAAAGGGGGACTAAGGGCTTTCAAGGGAGGTCCAGCATACGTGCCCTGATCAAAGTACAAAAAACTGGGAATGCAGTTCCTGAAGGGGAGAAGAAGAGGCGAGATCCCAAGAAAGAATTGACAGGTGTCCTATGAAAGGAGGGGGGAATCCTTCCTTTCGGAATGAGGGCCCTCACACACCCAGCCCGCTGGGTGTCATGCTTCATCATCGGGCATGCTCCTCATCGGGTCGGCGCTGCAATACCCGACGGGCACCCTATGCAGGGGCTCTTTGGAGGAGATCTTTTATTCCTTGCCGTTTGGTGCAGTGGGTGTAAGGGACCTGTAAAGTGTAGAAGTGTAAGTGTGTTGGTCAAATAGACCACGTGAGTTAAAACAGGAAAATGGAAGAGTCAGGCAAAACAATTTTAATGACCCTGCCTTCCACCCTGATTAAAAATGGAGTGGCGACTCTCTGCACTAATGTTGCAGGGTGTTGCACTCAATCTCGTGCGGTCGACATGTTTCTTGCCTATTAGTCAGGTGGATCTAGCTGCAATTCCTCAGGACCTAATAAAAATGTGGTGAATCTACACTAAAAACTATGGTAATGTGGTGTCCTAACCTGCTATTACCATGTGTGGCACCTAGAGGTGTAGTACCTGTTGATGCGGCAGCCAATCTAAATACTAATAGCAAATGGCCCCATCAAATCACGGCATGTAAAAGACACGTTAAAGTAATGAGTGTCAGTAGTATTACGCCAAGGTGACGATAGACCTACCCCGCACTGCCGGATGCCTGACTCTTCCATTTTCCTGTTTTAACTCACGTGGTCTATTCGACCAACACACTTACACTTCTACACTTTACAGGTCCCTTACACCCACTGCACCAAACGGCAAGGAATAAAAGATCTCCGCCAAAGAGCCCCTGCATAGGGTGCCCATCGGGTATTGCAGCACCGACCCGACGAGGAGCATGCCCGATGATGAAGCATGACACCCAGCGGGCTGGGTGTGTGAGGGCCCTCATTCCGAAAGGAAGGATTCCCCCCCTCCTTTCGTAGGACACCTGTCAATTCTTTCTTGGGATCTCGCCTCTTCTTCTCCCCTTCAGGAACTGCATACCCAGTTTTTTGTACAATTAATTTCATACCTTACAGTACCCAGATAGGCAGTCCCATTCAGCAGTTAGTCAGGCTGGGATGCCATCCGGTAACCCTGTGTTAGCCAACAGGGCTACTAACTCTTCCTCTGCACAACGACAACTTTAAGCGTATTGCTGCTAAGGCATATAAACCTACATGTCTTGCTTAACAATATACAGCTCCCTGTCATAGGGCTCGATAGGCCTTCGTTAGGGGAGACTTACATATATTATTAAGGGAGGGGGTGGGTTTGCCATTAATGGTAATGGCAAAGTTGAACTAGCCATGTACACAATGCTTTTCCAGTTTGCAGTGGCAGGCTGGTAACCATTTTGTACTTTGTCACACTCAGGGTGGCACAAACAGTGCTGCAGCCTTGGGTGGACACTCTGCCTTACATGCCCTTGCTACCTGGGGTACCATATACTATGGACTTATAAGTAAGTCAGTACTTCCCAATTGGGAACATCCAATTTGACCTATCTTTTGTAATGGGTCAGAACACTGGAACTGGGTTCTGGCTAGCAGGCCTCAGTGCACTCTCAGAGTCGAAAAAGCAGCAGCTAGTAGTTCAAATGGGGACAACAAAGGGGGGAGAAACTTGCAAAAAGCCTGTTTCCTTACAATACTGGTAGGACCCTATGGGGTGGATGTATGGGGATAGAGTAACCCAGAAATTCTCCAACTAGCTGAAAATGGTTTTACTTGTAGATTACTATCTGTGCCCCGGAGCACAGCCATTTTTATTTGTCATGCTGAGCTAGGGTCAACTTACTTGGAGGATATTATTGGCTCAGCACCTCTGATCTTGTAGCTCAACTGTTGGGGTGAACCTGAGGTGGAATTTGGTTAGAACTTTTCTTAAAGACTGACTAGTCCTTGATAACTCAGACCGGATCCCCTGGCTTGTTTATGTGAGGAAACCTTTTCAGATGATGGGCATCCCAGAATTCTTTACTGAATCCACAAACTATAGCTTTTAGCTACAAAGATATGGTTAAACAGTCATATTATAATTATCGTATGACGTTGCAGCTGGAAATGGCTCAATCTATTGAGACAGTGGTTAAAGTATTCCTCTGTGTCTACCCACCTGGGGCTGGAAGCTTACTAAGCTTTTATAACACATTCTACCTACCAATTTTATTTGACTCATTTATGATTGAGCACAATGCACTTTATGGTTGCTTTTCCGTTTCAGGGAACATAGGGCATCATTTTGATGCTGGACGGTTGGACCGATGACCGACACCACGGCAGTCTGTGGACCGCCCGACAGGCTGGCGGCGGTCCGACCGTCCAATTACGATGTGCCAGCCGGGATGGCGGGCGGAAAAGTGCTCTATAACACTGCGGCTTATGCTGTGGCCCTGGAAAAGGGCCGCAGCACAAGCTGCAATGTTATAGAGCACTTTGTGCACATTCATGCACCGTGTGCCAGGCACAGTGTGGTGCCTGGCACACGGTGCATGAATGTGCATGGGGACACTACATGTGCCCCCAGGGCCACTTTACAGTGGCCCATGAGGGACGGGGCCCTGCTTGGGGCCCCCCAAAGTCTGTTTCCGACAGCCTTTTCATGGCAGTCGGTCTGCCATGAAAAGGTTGTCGGAAAGGGACACCGTAATCCCTACAGCGGTGCCAGCGCAGGCAACGCCTCCATTGTAGGGATACGAGCCCGACCACTGCCCTGATGGGATCGTAGATCCTGTCGGAGGCGGCAGTCTTTTCTCCCGACCCCTGAGCTCCGACCACCTGCATTGTAATGTGATGGTCGTACTGATGCCCCGTATGTTGGTCTGACTGCCACCGATGGCCTGTCAGTGGCGGTCCGCCGACATCATAATAAGGGCCATGGTTCCTGAACTTGCCCATTTGTCCATGTGATAATGCCTCTACCCAAACCATGATTCACTTTATATTTTTTTGCACTTTATATTCCGCTCCACGGACCTCTTTCTTGACCCTGGTATTACATCAAGCCAACATTAAACATTATAAGACTTGTTTGGAGTGTTTACAGCAATTAAGCTCGCCAGATATTTGCTATGCAATTATAAATTTTATCAGAAGTGCTCTTAAAATTAGGAAACGTTATGTGGCACTAGATGTTTTATGAAATGATGAATTTCTTATATTTTAATATAGGCGAGACATGATTTGAGGATGTTATTCATAGGATTTTTGTAATATGCTACAGTGTATTGCCATATGGTGTTTAAATCCTTATAGGGGTCATTTGGGCTTATTGATTGTACAAACAATGTTTTAACTTTTATGGCTTTTTAGCCGAATAAAGATTATTGACTGACTGAAAACATGTCTGCCCTGGCAGACGTGGAGAAAACATTCATGAACATTTTGAGAAACCATTGACATAGCTAGGACTTAAATGTCCACAGGGTGGCCGTGGGGGGACTAATCCATAAGCACTTTGCGAAGCACCTAAATTGTAATGACATTTTATTGAAAAAATATGAGGGAAAACACGAGTGGGGTTTGTTGTAGAGGTTGTGGTGATTAATATACAGGAAGTTATGCGATATAAGTGAAGCTTTAGAAAGTCATTCATTATTGTAGTGCCAACAAGGTAGCAATAAGAGGAAACAAGTGCAAACAAGGTAACAATAAGAGAAAAGTAGTGTGAACAAGGGAGCAATAAGAGGAAACAAGTGCGAACAAGGTAACAATAAGAGGAAACAAGTGCAAACAAGGCAGCAATAAGAGGAAACAAGTGCGAACAAGGTAACAATAAGAGGAAGAGGAAACAAGTGCGAACAAGGTAACAATAAGAGGAAACAAGTGCGAACAAGGTAACAATAAGAGGAAACAAGTGCGAACAAGGTAACAATAAGAGGAAACAAGTGCGAACAAGGTAACAATAAGAGGAAACAAGTGCGAACAAGGTAACAATAAGAGGAAACAAGAACGAACAAGGTAGCAATAAGAGGAAACAAGTGCAAACAAGGTAACAATAAGAGGAAACAAGTGCAAACAAGGTAGCAATAAGAGAAAAGTAGTGTGAACAAGGGAGCAATAAGAGGAAACAAGTGCGAACAAGGTAACAATAAGAGGAAACAAGTGCAAACAAGGCATCAATAAGAGGAAACAAGTGCGAACAACGTAACAATAAGAGGAAACAAGTGCGAACAAGGTAACAATAAGAGGAAACAAGTGCGAACAAGGTAGCAATAAGAGGAAACAAGTGCAAACAAGGTAACAATAAGAGGAAACAAGTGCAAACAAGGTAGCAATAAGAGAAAAGTAGTGTGAACAAGGGAGCAATAAGAGGAAACAAGTGCGAACAAGGTAACAATAAGAGGAAACAAGTGCAAACAAGGCAGCAATAAGAGGAAACAAGTGCGAACAACGTAACAATAAGAGGAAACAAGTGCGAACAAGGTAACAATAAGAGGAAACAAGTGTGAACAAGGTAACAATAAGAGGAAACAAGTGCGAACAAGGTAACAATAAGAGGAAACAAGTCGTAAAATACCGATCCCGATACATTTGCTGGAAATGAGTATGAGGAAACAATCTCTATGAGGAAACAATACAGAGCAAGATGGAAATGGAGAGAGGCAGCATAAGGACGCTTTAGTATATATGTCTCAATAATCAATTCTATTAAAATTATTGGTCAGCGCAGACATTCAAGAGCAGCCACAAGCAATAATAGTTCAAAATATCACAGGGGTTACTCTAAAGGCTTCAAAGTGGAGGAATACAGGTGAAGAGCATAGGGAAATATAAGAAATGCCACAGTGATATTACACAATGCAAGTGATGAGCGTACCTTTAACATGAGCTTCATCCTCCTCCTGAAAAAAGTAAACACTAAAGTGTCCGATGCATAGAAGCAGTTTCTGAAAGTAGCAGCATAATCTGCTGTAGCAATCGTTGTCCCTCCGCCCCTTCTCACACAGTCTCTGGCTGCAAGTCTATACAAAAGACGTTACCATCATTCCAGGCTGCTAAGTTATAAGGGAAACATGTGGGAAAAAAGCAAACCCTGCAACATGAGCTGCAAAAATGTCAGCATGTTTTTTACTCATTAAGGTAATTTTGCTCAGAATGTTTTTTGGAAACATTACCACAAATCCTTTAAGATTAGAATGAGAAATTGGGGAGCACATGCAGCACTTCCAAAGCAGTCATATATGTTGGATTAAGTACAACGGTGTTTGTTCCCTCCAGGCTCACCAGAGCACTACAATTACCCCATACGCCTTTACCTACCCCCAACATGTCCTTCATTAGTCGTTAGACTTGTGTGAGTTTGAGCATACTAAGCGTTATGGCATTCCGAAAAGCCAAAGCAATGTTTTGATGTTCATCCTGTATGTATATCTGCATGTGGTATTTCTACAGTGTGAACCTAGCCAAAAGGTAGCGGAGCGCTGTACGCGGTCCAAGACAAGCATAAAGTGTGATTTTGAGGTAGCTGCTTTGTGGGATGGTAATGCATTGTGATGTGGTGTTCTTTAGAGAGGTGCGTCTTCAACTCTTTCGGAAACAGGAGCAGCATTGGGCGATCCTGATGGAACTGGGTATGTTGTTCCAGATCCTGGGTGCATAGGTGGAAAAATGGAAGTGGCCTGCTGCTTTGTTTTTTTTCATTTTTACACTTCTTAGTCTGCAATCTAATGGTGTCCAGGCAGTACTTAATTTGAAAAACAATAAGGGCCTAATTATGACTTTTGGCAGTACGGGTTGCATGCCACCGATGTGCCCCCACACTGCCATGAGTCGCCGCCGCCTGCCCGCCAGATTACAACTTAAAATGGTCTGGCAGGCGGGTGGCGTGTCGGACCTGCGGCACTGGCTCTTCCAAAGGCAGCGGTGCCTTTGAAAAAAAATATGCAATGGGAATGCCACACAAGGATCCTGCACGGCATGGACTCGAAAGTCCATGCCATGCAGGAACTGGTGTGCATGCACACAGGTGGGCAGATGTTATGCCCCTCTGTGTGCATCCACATCTGGAGGAGGCACAGGTGGCTCTGTAGAGCTCCCTTTGTTTCCCCTCCACCACATTTTTCATGGCGGTGGAACTGCTGTGAAAACCGTGGCTGAGAGGAAACTTGCAATAAGCTTGGCGGGACTACGGCAGTCCCACCAAGAATATTGCAGCCTCAGAACCACCGCACCACCACCAGGGAACAGCGGTTCCCTGGTGTCTTTGGCAGTCCCATGGCGGTCCGACCACACAAGTCGTAATGGGGTGATCGGACTGCCGGTGTGGTGGTGGCTGGACCACCACCGCTGCACTACCACAAGTCTGGTGGTCCTTAAACTGGTGTACTCATAATTGGGCCATATGTAGCGGGTCCCAAAGCTTTGCTCTGAACCCAAATATCAAGCCTATATAGTCTTGATTTCAGTTCATTCTTCTGTCCTCCACCACCAGACACTTACTACCCCTTTTTCTCACTCTCGCGTGTTCTTTTTCATTCCTGCTTTCTACCTTTCTCAATATTTTACAGTCCTTCTTTTCCTCATTCTTTCCTCCTTTGTGTTTTTCTTTCTCTTGCTCTGGGTGAAAGTGTGCTGAGAAACAATAAGTGCTGGCCCCCAAAAATGAGTGGTGGTGGGCCCTACCTGCAACCCCACATGCTAGAAAATCTGTCGGTTGCTGAATTTTCAACAGCCCTATATATATAGTAATGCAGAGGGAGAAATTATGCTTTCAGGGAAGGCCATTGGGAATCCTGGAAATACCCACAAAGTGTTTACTTTAGTGGCATTATCATGATTTTCAGCTAAAAATGTGTGCCAAACGTTGCTAAGAAAAAAAGCTATCTCAAAGCAGCGCGCCCTTGGTTCCCGAAAAGGTCCCAAAGACCCCAACGTATTTCCGGTATTTCTTTACATAAATGTTTTTGTGTGCGGAGAAAAGATTGCTTGCAGGTCCTTTCTCCTCAACGCTAAACCTGCAGATTGTCCACACAGTAGACCGGTTGCAGGAGTATGACAAGAAGTCATATGACTATTGCTGCAGATGTACGGTTGTCATCAAATTCCCAGCATACTCCTTGAGATTGTATAAATACCCTCAAAACATGAATAAAACTGCATAAGTCATAGGCGTGGATCTACAATGTGTCGAAGTAGTCATAATTTGGTGAATCAAGCCCAAAGTGTCAAAGAGTGCCCAAATATTACCCAAAAGAGAACAGGTACAGTCTGGGTAAGAGAGGGCTATATGAAGCTAGCACTCTTCATAACCAAAGTTATGGTAATTGTCTAATAAATAATTTGATGCGACAGAAACAAGTAGGCATATCACTTTGCAGAATGGGTGCACACACCTTCTTACGTATTGGTTTAAAATTATAGCTGCAAATTACATCTTTCTCAGCTTTTAATAATTGACTCTGACATTGAAAATGAGCAATCATGCCATGGATGTGTTCCGGTCCTGCAGCCAGACTATCTGGGAATAAATTAACACGGATTCCTGTGAAACTGTGAGAAATATGTAAAACATTTTAACGAAGAAAGGGTTATGCTTCACCTGTGCTAGAATCACTTACCAGCTTTTTTTTAATCTTTGTTTTTTGTCAGAGAAAATAAGGCTCTTGGGATGAAGATAAGCGAAATCAACTTTAAACCTTTGTAGTTAGTTAATGATAAAATTAAAGAGCACCGCCTATTGAAAAGCGGACTCCCTGGTTTACACTCCCAACCTTTGAGGATCCTTGGCTGCAAGGTTTGAGGCCCCGGGAAGAGAACAACAGTACACATTTCCAGGTGAATATGGCAAAATGGCGGCCATGATCTGTAGACAGTGTAAGGTTCTACCACCGTCTGAAACAGGGCTGCTTTGAGTGGCGACAAGGGCTGGCGGGCGGCGTGCTCTTTTAGTGCTTCCATACCTCTGTTTCACTGAACCATAATGTCACTAGGTACCACCAAAAACAACCTTGGAATAGATCAGCGGTGAATGGGTATCTGAAGACCAGATAAGAAGTGGCTGGAAGAAGGGAGTGAGTGCCAGAGATTCCGTTTTAGGAGCTTAAAGCAGTAATTAGACATTCTTGCTGAGTAAAGAAGGACCTACTTATACTCTCAACATTGTACAACTAAGTCCCCAGTTAGACTTTTCTTCAAGACCCTGGAATTAATTTGTAATGTAATTCTTTTGGGGCCAGATGTACGATCGGGGCATTTAGCGACTCGCAAATTGCGCTCAATTGCGAGTCGCAGTTTGGGAGTCGCTAAATGCCATGTACAACAGTGTCAGAGACACTTTACAATTCCCAATGGGGTCGCAAATTGCGTGCCTCCTCAATATTCATGAGGCACTCGCAATTTGCGACCCCGTTAGGAATGGCTGGCCCTCCCAGGTATGGTGGCCTGCTGGGCTCAGCAGACCTCCATGTCTGGGACTGCTTTTCAATAAAGCAGGTTTTTTTATTTAAATGCAGCCCGTTTTCCTTAAAGGAAAACGGGATGCATTTAAAAAAGAAAAAATTTAACATTTTCGTTTAATTTTTTAAGGGCAGGTAGTGGTCCCTAAAAAATATTTTTCCCTGCATTTGCAAATGGGAAGGGGTCCCCTGGGGACCCCTTCCCATTTGCGAGTGCATTACCACCCTCTTGAAGAGGGCGGTAAATTGCGAGTGTTTTGCTACGGCAATTGCAGTCGCAAAACATTCTTACATAGGGTAGTGAGTCGCAATTAGGAAGGGACGCCCTTGGAACGCCCCTTCCTAATTGCGAGTCGCAAATACTATATAGGGTTTGTACATGACCCTATTCGTTTTTGCATGCGCAAACTGGTCGCTAACCCGTTTGCGCATGCAAAAATGGGTCGTACATTTGTCCCTTGGATTTTTATTTGCAATGCAGGGGTTAGCAAAAGCTCTAAGAGCAGCTATAAACTCATTCCAATTATAAAAAACAGATGCATCTCCGATGTTTATTAATATCAAAGATTTAATTTGTAGAGTGTTCTTTATAAAAACCGTTCCAGTCTTATCTGGAATATATTTGCATTTTGACTTTTTCTCAAGGAAAGTTAAAACTTAACTACTATCACCAGCCAATATCATGTTATTTTTTTATAAGCTAATTTTAATTTAATCAGGGTCCAAAAATTGGGATTCGCCTGAACAGGGCCAGATATCAAAAAGGGATAATTCAGCATTATTAATTTGAATATCCAAAAGCAACGATCTGTGGTATACCCTCCATTTATGGCTCTACACAAATCAACAAAGTGACAAGTCATACAGAAAATAAGTTTTGAGAACTCAAAGATAAGGAAAACAGTTTAGTGAACAATACATAGTTAAATAACCTACCATGTGCACAATGGGCCTGCGAAAGTGAGTCTATGTTTTGCTGCGACCCTCAATTTCAGGCGGATGCAGAAATGAGGATAGTCATCATTGGTAAGGGGTTACTGCAGTAGGAAATTAAAACCAGAATCCTTTAGTGTTGGCAAGAAGTGGGCATTCTCATGATGATGTAAGGAGAGTGCAGCAGCACTCAGCATATGAGAGTGCAGTAGTAATATTCAGCAAAGGAGAGTACAGTCGCACTCAGCAAATGAGAGTGCAGCAGCACTCAGCAAAGGAGAGTGCAGTAGCATTCAGCAGATGAGAGTGCAGTAGCACTCAGCAGATGAGAGTGCCGGAGCACTCAGCAAATGAGAGTGCAGCAGCACTCAGAAAATGAGAGTGCAGTAGCACTCAGCAAAGGAGAGTGCAGTAGCATTCAGCAGATGAGAGTGCAGTAGCACTCAGCTAAGGTGAGTGCAACAGCACTCAGCAAAGGTGAGTGCAGCAGCACTCAGCAGATGAGAGTGCAGCAGCACTCAGCAAATGAGAGTGCAGCAGCACTCAGCAAAGGAAAGTGCAGCAGCACTCAGCAAATGAGAGTGCAGTAGCACTCAGCAAAGGTGAGTGCAGCAGCACTCAGCAGATGAGAGTGCAGCAGCACTCAGCAAATGAGAGTGCAGTAGCATTCAGCAAATGAGAGTGCAGCAGCACTCAGCAAAGGAGAGTGCAGTAGCATTCAGCAAATGAGAGTGCAGTAGCACTCAGCAAAGGTGAGTGCAGCAGCACTCAGCAAATGAGAGTGCAGTAGCACTCAGCAAAGGTGAGTGCAGCAGCACTCAGCAAAGGTGAGTGCATCAGCACTCAGCAGATTAGAGTGCATCAGCACTCAGCAAATGAGAGTGCAGTAGCACTCAGCAAAGGTGAGTGCAGCAGCACTCAGCAGATGAGAGTGCAACAGCACTCAGCAAATGAGAGTGCAGCAGCACTCAGCAAAGGTGAGTGCAGCAGCACTCAGCAAAGGTGAGTGCAGCAGCACTCAGCAGATGAGAGTGCAGCAGCACTCAGCAAATGAGAGTGCAGCAGCACTCAGCAAAGGACAGTGCAGTAGCATTCAGCAAATGAGAGTGCAGCAGCACTCAGCAAAGGTGAGTGCAGCAGCACTCAGCAGATGAGAGTGCAGCAGCACTCAGCAGATGAGGGTGCAGCAGCACTCAGCAAATGAGAGTGCAGCAGCACTCAGCAAAGGAGAGTGCAGTAGCATTCAGCAGATGAGAATGCAGCAGCACTCAGCAAAGGAGAGTGCAGCAGCACTCAGCAAAGGTGAGTGCAGCAGCACTCAGCAGATGAGAGTGCAGCAGCACTCAGCAAATGAGAGTGCAGCAGCACTCAGCAAAGGAGAGTGCAGTAGCATTCAGCAGATGAGAGTGCAGCAGCACTCAGCAAATGAGAGTGCAGCAGCACTCAGCAAAGGTGAGTGCAGCAGCACTCAGCAGATGAGAGTGCAGTAGCACTCAGCAAAGGAGAGTGCAGTCGCACTCAGCAACCATTGATATCTCAATTTCAAGCAATAGATATGTGCTGCTGGTGATTAATCTTGCGAACACTAACAGGAATGACGATTAAGCAATGAGGTTTTCCTAGAGTAGAACTAGAAGCTGAAAAGGGAAGACGTCTGACTGCCCAACAGGCCATCGATTGCACATTCCAAGAGTGTTACTAGAAGGTATGTCTATGTAATACGGACTTAGAGGTGCGCAGATTCAGCTGTAAGAAGAACCTCCAAAGCAGCGGATGCATTGGGTGCAGTGATGATTGCCAGGTCTCGCCTCGCCATTATCTTATCTGGCCTTAGAGGTGGTTTATGAAGGCCACGGCCACCGCTGGCGCCTCTGTTTCTCATTCCAGCAGACACAGCAGGGTCTTCAGGAGCGCAAGGGAAGCGAGATTAGAGGGGAAGAAGAGTCAGAGAAGACAGATGGAGAGAGACAGAATGAATGGCTGGAAAGAGAGACAAAGTGGGAAGGGAGAAAAGGAGCTGGGCTGGTTTGAACATTTTTGCCTGAACTGATTGTGATTCCCAGTCTGCTCCTAATCATTGCATAAAATGTAAAGGGACCCAGCCCAGCCAACATCAGGTAAAGGCAGAACAAAGCATTCTGCATGTAGTTTGCTATCGATCCTGAATTACGACATGAACATTCTGGTGACAGAACTGTTTAGCAGACTGGAAAAGGTTATACTGAACACGGCACACCAGTCCATGTCTCATATTAAACAGAAACACCACCATAAAAGCTGGGGAATGGAATGGGCAAGTCTCCTTGGGCCCTCTCCAGCACTCTACAGGTATCAGAGATATTTGGATAGGCCACCTCACCCACTTATATTGTGGCATTCTTCATCATAGGTGACCTATCCACACAATGGTAATAATAGTACCACCATCGTGGACTCAACTGTGTCCTGGGAGTTCTTGATATGGTGGTACTGGAAATAGACAAGGGTCCAGATCTAAAAATACCTTGGGTAATCCCACAGAATGTTTCTTTATTGATTGGGTAACCCAGGTATGATTAAAAGACAGAAACATGGATAGTAGGTGATATATAATGTACCCTCTATCTATTCGCCATTAATGTCTATGTTGTATGTATCTAGCCAACATGTTTCAGCCTTGTACATGCCCCATGTGTCAAACAGCCTTCGTCAGGGCTTTGATGTATGCACCCTGTCTACCACACTCAGACCATGCTGCTATATGAGGCAACAGCACTCAAACCTTTGTCTTCTTTCAAAGTTTGAAACCTGTAAAAGGAATACCACAGAAGTTGCATCACAAATGTACAAGTGCCAGATGTGCTGATATTGTGAGCACAACCCACTGCAAACCGTTGTTCATCCAAGACAGGTGTTTATGCATGTGTGAAAAATCATACTAGTTCTCACATCTAACTTACCCCCAGTGTGGGTTAATGAGGTGTCATGGCCATGGTGAGGGGTCACCTCCCTGTAGTCACACGCTGTGCAGATCAAAAATGAAGATATCATCATCACTGCTAGTTGTGGTCTTGCATATATTGTACTATGTTCATCTATCCCCTTACTAAATAAAATTATGTTGCTACCACTGAGCTTATTCACAACCATGTCAAGTATTGTATTTCGTAACAGTTGGTCGAAACTTTCCCGCAAAAACATACTATTAGTTAGTAGTTAGAGTACTTGCAAAGCACAGATTGATAATGTTGCAGTTACTTAACGCAATACTGAATGGATCAGGATTTTAATTCGACATGATAGAAAGTCAGAACTTGAAAGTTGTCTTTTCTGAGCTGTGTACACGTATGCGCATGAATAGTGGTACATGTATAGAGCAAACGTAACTGGAAAGTAATCGAGTGATGAAGAAATAAGGGCCTGATTATGAGTTTGGTGGTCCGACCGCCGCAGTCACATCGGCGTCGGATTCACCACTGCCGACTAAGTGGTCCACCTGCCGTTATACGATGTTGTTGGATTTCAGAATGTGAGACTCGTCAGCCATTTGCCGACCGCCGTGGCCTCGATCAGGGGAAAGGAGCTGCCATAGGGCGGTACAGAGAAGTTTCTCTGCCATCCAAATTACGAGTTGGCTTTCCAACAAGCGACTGTGGCGGTGAGACAGCCTGCTTCAAGTCGATGGAAATTAAGGTTTTGGGGTGCATACTCACCCATTTCCTTTTCTTTCCTTCAGTCTCCGACATGGATCCCTTCCTCCAGGTTCTCCCTTCACAGCAGCATCTTGACCCCGAAGAAAATGACCCCTTTGGCACCAAAATTCAGGTAAGTCGTTTTGTACTATTTACCCATTGACCGGACTAGGCACATATGGTCCAGACTCCAGTAATGGGTAGCAGGTTTTTTTCCACGTGTCATGCATATGTGTACATTCGACACATGCAGTCATAATATACACACATACATCGATAAATATGAAAAAACATTTACCGCCGTCAAAAAGACCGCCGCTGGCCCATTGGAGACATCGTAATATGGCGGGAGGGAGACCACTGCGTCTTCTTCCGACTGCCGCCACGGCGGTCGGACTGCCGAACTCATTCTCAGGCCCTAAGTTAGGAGACTGATTCTTTGTTAACTGAGGGGGTAGGAGGCACTCTCTTGTGGTGTTCAAAGTTAAAGTTGGATTTATCAAAAGTGGAGAAGGTGTTCCCTGAAATAAATGGGTTTTTGGATCATTTCTGCAGGTGAGGAGTGATGGGGGAGTCACATCTGTGGTGGGATATTGTACCTGATTTTGGTTGTGCAGTTTCAGTATACTTGTCTTCCTTTTGTATGCCTTTTCGTCCAGTCTGGTAATGCATCCGGAACTTGTTAACACAGTTGCTAAGGAAGACACTATTGAGGTCAGTGAAGATACATGAGCAATATAAATAGTTAATTGCACTATTACACGATGATTACTACGGTAATATGGCCCATGTCATTTGATGTATGTATTATGATTGAATGTTTTGTTTTTTTAAAAAACAATAATTTGAGTCTTGCATGATCGTAGCTGAAAGCACATTGTCCTGACCACAGTTACCACCAGAGAAATTGAAGTGAGCTCTGAGTCAATTCCATTAAATGCATTTTTCTTTGTTTTCTAATCAGTTCTTTCCAACTTTTCCAATCAAAGGAGAAGGTTCGGGCTGCGTGAAAGCCATTTGAATGACGGTGGATAGAAGACAACCCTGCAATACATTAGAAAGGAGTATTCAAATGTGATTAATCTGTCAGCTAGTTAGTTGTGAATCTGCGTGTGTTCTGCCAAACTTAATTGTGTTTCTCTACATCTATTGCAAACTATAACAAGATTCAGATGTAAATTTAAGGGGTTTAAAAATCACATCGGGTTTGGAGATGGGGTCCTCAGCAAAGAAATAAGCAATTTAATTCCATGACCTTCCATGATGCTACCACTGACCAAGAGAGCTCTTTGAGTATTGGATGTGTTTTCATTTTTATTTTACATTTTATATCTATGAGGTAGTGCCTATACACCCACTCTGAACCCTTATCCCTTAGTGATTTTTAATGACAGGCTACAGTCCACAAAATATCCACCCTCTAAGCGGGCATCTTACAAATAATTACCTCATTTCCTCTTAATCCATATTACTCTTTTCCCCATGTCACCTCTGCATTTTCTACTTGTGATTATTGTTTTAGGCCTGGCTAGACATTTCAGCAGTCTCCCTGGCTTACTGTTACCAGTTCTTTTTGATGTTTTTTGGTGTATTATTCCATCTCCTACAGAGTGCTGGAACTATTTTACATCTCAAAGTATACTGAATAATCACATGTTGTATTAGTTAATCCATAGATGCATTGCATATAAAAAACATTATTTTAGTTTTGCTTTATTCACTGTTGTAGTCTTTTTTAAATGTTTTAGTTATGACTCAAAATGAAAGCCAGACATACTGGATTTGTCAATGCTTGTTTCACTTAGGAGATGAACTTGTTTCTTATTATTGTCTATTTATTCCCCTTTCTTCTGAACACTGATTTTGTTTTCTCTTGCAGAACTCCTCAGTTTCTCTCACCTCTGAGCTTTGTCTGGTTTTCAGTCAGCTTTTACTAAAACTCTCTCCTCTGTGTGTTTTTATTTTTTTTAATTAATAAACCCTACTCTTTAATACATTTTTGTATTTAGCGATTTTATTTTTGAAAACATCTCTTTACTCAGAATTCAAGGGCTAAGGGTTATCAGGTAGTAGTAACAGTTAAGGGCATTCAGAATCATGCAGATAAGTTGCTGATGGATCAGTGTTCAGCTCTCAAAGTTTCTTGCTTCAGGGGACGAGGATGTGCCCTAACAGTGAGAGCTGCCAACTTTGAAACTAGATTAACAGATTCGAGTCACGGCGTTGACTCACCATCCTATGATTCTGGGCAATCATTTAATCTCCCTCTGCCTACCAAAAATGAATGGGTCCTTGCGTAATGTAACTGGTGCTCATGTAAAGCACTCCAATACCTTGGGGTCGAGTTCCGCTATATAAAACTGCACCAAAAAAATGTACTGGGGTTTTTATGTGTACCATCAGCCTGGCACTGCCTTAAATGTTTGTTCATCCCGTAATAGGATGTTGAAGAGAATTATAATTTGAAAGCACCATACGAAAGCACTCACAGTTTCCCCATTGTATGTAGCCTTATATAGATAGAGCTCCTCAGATTACCAGAAGTCTCTACGACATCATAGCACCGTGGTTCCATCCAATTTTTAATTGGACAAATAAATCATCAGTAGTGTGAACCAAGAGCACTACTCCTGGAATGCAGTGATGTGGTATATTCCAAATACAAGACTATAAAAATACGGTACCATACATTAGTGACTTTTGAGATTTTACATGGTGACCTGATCGATCACCCTAACATCCAAACCTCAGTTTTATCCTTTACCTCATTAAGCCAGTAACAAGTCCTCAAAGTTGTCAATCTGAAAACCTAGACCTGTTCAATCTTAATTGACTGCTAGAGCAAAAGACCACGGGCCTAGGCTGGACCCAGAGAAATTATGAATGTTTTCTTCAACGAGGAATAGTGCCCCACTTTTTAAAAACACAATAGCCACTCCCTTACTAAAGAAACTGCTCGACAATTTGCAGGATCTAAAATCTATCGAGTCATATGCAAACCTCTTTGTTATTGAAGGGAAGGCACAGCCCCATCTGAAAGAATTTGTAGAATCAAACATTATTCTATATAACATACAATTAGACTTGACACTAGAGAGAGGGACTAAATGGCAGCTGCGCATATTAGAGAGACGACTTGATACAGGCAAGTGGCAGCCTTGATTCTTCTCGACTTATTCACCCTTGTAACACTGTGGTCCACAGTACTGTATAAAAACGGGTCAGGATCACAGGTGCCAATCATTCTTAGGGAAACACATTCAGTACATCCGAATTAGCATCTCTGCCTTGACAGTGAAGCACATCTCTTGCATTGTCTCCCAGGGATCATCCTGTCCCCACTTCTATTCAATATCTACAAGAGACCACTGGCTCGGATCTTAACCCTGCAGTGCCAAAAATTATACACGCAATACATTTACTTCTGGACTTTATTGACACCCTACATTCTTCTTCATAGCCTGAGATCAAACATGGGAAACATCTAAAAGGCCAGTTTCAACAATCTCATGCATGGAAGGAGTCTGATTGGGGTGCTGGGAGCTCAACTCTGCAACTCATTGTGCCCCGACCACAGGAGTCTCCTTAATCTGGCTCTGTTCATGAAAAACTGAAAACAATCCTGTTGAAGGAAGCCTTGCCATTGCCAACCTCTATAGATGCTCCCAAGACCACACCCCACTCCCAGTAGAGACAGGATCTTGATGAGAGCAGAGCAGCCGTTTATGAAGATGTCATTGAGTACATCTCAGAAGCCTCCTCTTCTCCATCTCCCCCCTCCCTAGACATGGAAGCTCCCTCCCCCAAGAGCGGGATTGGATTATTCAGGGGCTGACACACCAAGTTTTCATCAGCTCCGCAAAGTGACTTCCGCCTCACTCCAGTGTATCACAAAGCAGACAAGTAAAGGAAGCCTCCTGGCTCCGACATGGAGTCCCTGTTGCCATGGACCGAGCTGGCAACCTCAGCAGTGGTGAAAGTGGCCCAGCTGTGGCCTACCTTGAGCTGAGTACTGGTCCATTGGCCCAGTGGCAAGTCCAACTCAACCTTTCATTCCAGAAATGAGTGTCCCCGAACTGGGTAATGAAAGTGCCTAGAAGACCAGTTTGTGGTGGGTGCTATATATTAACTTTCAACTGGAAGCTTTCATGGACTGAAAATCTGTATTTATTCTGTGAACAGCGAGAGAAGTGCTGGACCATCTACTGGGAGAATCAAGAGGAGTAATAGACTTGTAGGAGTGCCTTGATGTTTTTATTCTGCATAGACATTCCTTCTGCACATCCCCTCCCTTTCACTAACCTTGCCCTATTGTGCATTGCCTCTGCAGACCAAAGGCGCCCCGCCGCAGGTGGATTTCAGAGGAATTCTTTTCAAACGTGCCTTTGGTTGTGCTTTCCTTATGTTTACATCTGAATTCAGGAAAGACAGCTAATAGATTTTTCTAATCCTTTCTACCAGGGACATGCCTCCAGGGAAGCCTGGCGATATTATCGTGTAATTTGCATTCTAAAAAGGCTTTCTGGTAATCAGTCTACAGACGTTATTTTCGCTTATTATTATTATTGAAGCTGCTCAGGACCCTCTTCTGATTAAATGGCCGGGCACAAAACATCAGACTTTAATCATGAATACAATGAATGCAAAATATACACAGTCAACTCATCTGCATGAAGTAGTGTTGAGTCAGCTCTGAATTCATTTGCAACAGAGCGTGCAAGCTGTTTATTTTAATTTCCACATGATCTCCAAATTACTGATTTGAATCAGGGACTTCACAGTAGCTCTAAGTAATGTCTTATTGCTAGTGGTTCGAGAACAAGGGGTTCTAGGAGAGATGTGGCGCAGCGGCCAGGCTGGCTGACTCCGGAGCGCGAGGCTCACGGTTCGATCGCCAGAGACAGATCAGCTCAGCATCATGTGACTCTGGGCAGTAGCTCACTTGATCTCCCCGTCGGTCCCAGCGCCTTGAGACCCTTAGGGGTGATTAGTTTGCACTTTACAAATACCAGGTTAGGTCAACAGGTCATGATTTAGGACTTGTTGCGGGACATGCTGGAGCGACATTAGAACGTTCTCCTGCCCATAAGCAGCAGGGGTGGGTGGAGTAAAAGCAATTTTCAGGATTTAAGAAGGTTGGACAGACTCAGGGGAGAAGTCTTTGGCCCGTATTTAGAAGTAGGTGGAGGGGAACACGGTCACAAACATAACGGATATCCCGACCCCCGTATTACGATCACATTCTATCCTATGGGGATTGTAATACGGCAAACAGGATGTCTATCAGGTTTGTGATGGAGAATTACCTCCGCCTTCTAAATATGGCCCTTTGTGTGGGAGGAAAGTGAGAACTGGAGAAAAGGTATGATCCTCTTTCTTACAAGAGACAAAGAATGATGGAGACGCCAAGGCCTAAAGGCCTGTGCCTGTCGCCTACCTTAATGTATTTATTGGACCGAGTCTAAAACATCATTGAATACTTCAGAATCAAAAGTTTACATCTAAAATGTCCACAATGCACTGGGAAGAGCACAGTAGTGAAAGGTGGACTGGTTGTTTGGGATGCAGAGATCGCCCTGCAGGTAGGTCCATTGAGTGACTGCACCCATTTGTAGGGGGTACCAGAGGGGTACCTCAAATCCTCTTCCAAAGGACACTGGCAGGGAGTGCAGGTGCACTGCCTGTGCACCACCTCACAGTCTCCTCGCCTCTGCATGCAAATCTGCAGGGGCGACTCCTCCGCTATGGCGGAGGAGCGTCGCCCCACTGCTTTTAAGCAGTGCGAGGAAGAAGAAACATAAAATGATAATAACTTAGAGTTATTATCGTTTTATGTTTCCTGCCTCTTTGCGGGCGGAGTGTGGGCGGGACTGCTCTGCTCTCGGAGCAGGGCAGGGGAGGAGTGGTTTGCCCACTCCTAAGTGCGCAATGCTTCCATTTCTAACGATAATGGCATTACTCCTAGTCCTACTCCCTCGCCTTCCTTCAATACAAATGAGGCCCCGCCTCCCACCCAGACCCACCCCCAGCATAAAAACTCTGCCCGCCCCCACCTCCACCTGTACGTAAACAAGCCGAGCTAGCACTCAGATGAACCGCACCGGGAGGGAGGGAGGGTCCTCGAAGGAAGGCGAGGGAGTAGGACTAGGAGTAATGCCATTATCGTTAGAAATGGAAGCATTACCTCCCGTCCCTCCCTCGCCTTCCTTCAATACAAATGAGGACATAGCAAGCAGAAGAAAACAGAGACGGACAGCTGAGTGCGAGAGAACACCAAAACAGAAACAGTGCCCCAAACACAGCAGACCAACATCCCAGGAACCCAGCGGCCCAGAACAGCAGACAAGCGTTCCAGACACGCAAACGGACAGCGACAGTCAAACGGAGAGGGAGAAGACCAGGACGCAGTCCAACAGATCCCACAGAGGAGCCCACCCGACAGGACACCACAACCGGCAGGGACCACAGCAAAGCACGCCGGACAGCAAGCAATGCAGCCACCGAAATCGCCAAACAGCGAGAGGAACACCCCCAAACCCCCACAGGAGGAACCACCCCCAAAAGACGGACAGCCAGCAAGACCGGGGACCAAAGCCAACGACCCAACAGAGCAGAGGAAGGCCAAACAACCACCGCAACCGGATCAAAGCAAAACGAGAACCCACAGCCGATCCAACACCCCCAAGCGCCTCGCAGAGGGGATGGCAACCAAAAAACAAGGCCCAAAAGACAAGAGCCGCAACCCGAGACCCCCAAGGGGACCAAAGGGAGGACAGCCAATACCAGCAGCCAAGACCCCGAAGGGAAGGATCAGACAGGGCGAGGGGGCAACAGACCCCCGCCAACCCGCAAGAATGCCAGGAGCATCAAGAAGCCAGAGAGCCGCCCACAGCACCCGCAGAGGAGACACCGACAAACCCAGAAGAGCCCCACCAGGAAGGAATCGCCACGCCAAACATAGGCCAGACACCGAGGTAACAACCCCAGAGCAGAACACCAGGCTGAAAAGGTCCGCCCATGCCAAGCACAGGACAGCAGAGAGGAGGACCTACGGGAAGGCAGCCAAGCAACCGCCAAACGGACAGGAGCCCCCAACCCAGCAAAGCCCAGCCGCACCACCACCAGGCAGCAGGCGAAACCCCTGCACAGAACCCAGGGGAAGGGCCGGAAACATCAAGAGAACGGAACCACCGGAAGGACCGACACCCGAACGCAACAGAAGGCGGACAGGAGAGGAGACCAAGGCACCCCAGGCCAACGGGGAGCAACCAACAACCCCGAGCACAGAGCCACCCGACCAGAACCAGAAAGGCCCGGAGCAGTGGAAAAAAGGGGGGGGGGGGGGAGGAAGGCACCTAGAAGACCCCGAGGCACAGGAGAGGGAAGGCCAACGATCCCCCCGAGCCCCGGGACCCCATCCCAGAGACCAGAACCGGGCCACCAAGGCCCACCCCGGATCCGCAACAGGACCACCACAGGGAGGCCCCAACGACCCACCAACAGGCAGGCCACACGGGGAAGAAGAGAGAAAACGCGGGAAGAAGGAATGACCCAGCAAAAACAGAGCCGCCAGCCCAGAGGCCACTCGCCGAAGGGAGAGAGCCAACAGCCCCAGCCCTCCAGACCGGAGCCAGGGAAACAGGACGCAGGCAAACAAGGAACAGAACCGGGACCCACCCAGAGGGCGGACAGAGGACCACCTCCCCAGAACGCCAGACTGAACCAACACCGCAGGGGCCCCGCAGAGAGCCACAAAGAGCACCAGGGCAAGCCCCCAACAAGCGGCAGCAGGAGGAACTCCGGGAGACCAGCAGGGACCAGCACCCCTGAACCCGAATAGACCCCAGCCAACCCCGCACCCGGACAGGCCGGTGACCAAAGCCACCACAAGCGGAGCCGGAGGAGGCAGCAAACAGCCAGCCAGAAAGCGACGGCGGGAGAGCCACCAGGACAGCTCCCCCCAGACACGGACCGACACGGGCAGCGGGGACAACAGACCCCGGAGACCAACCCAACAGGATCCAGACAGTCAGGCGGAGAAGTAGAAACGAGCCCCGGAACCTGAAAACACCCCAGAAGCCACGAGCCCCCGCAGCCACAGGACCGCCGGAGGAGCCCCCGGGACAACAAGTCCCGATCCAGAGATGGAAGAGAGACCTGGTGCAGGCAGGACAAGGGATCAGGGCCAAGCAAAGGCCACAACGAGCCTCAACGAACACCAAGCCCCGAGAGGGGACCAGAGAAGACACACCCCAGGCCACCAACAACCCCGATCCCCAGAAGAACCACCAAGGTCCCCCCGAACAGACCGAGCAAAAAAGACACTCCGGCCGCACACAGCCAGAGGCCGACCGACAGAGAAGGACGAAGGAAAAAAACCCCGCACGAAGGAGAGCCACAGGAGGCACCAGGACCCGCGGGAAGACCCAGGGCGAGGGCCGGAGGCCGAAGGGAAGGACTCAAAACCGAAACGGGCCTCACCCACAGCGAACCGCAGAAAAGAAGCGGCGACTGGGAAGCGGAGAGAGGCGTCCCCGAGACCCACGGCATGCCAAAAGATGCCAGGCAGAACCAGAGGAACGACGGCCGAAAGGACCAACACACGGAAGGGAAGGGGCCGATCCCAGGAGCAGACCCACAGGAGAGCCAGTACAGGCCGAAGCCACCGGACACCCCAAACCCCAGAAACAGAACGGAGAGGGGCCCAGGCCCGGGCACCACGACAGGAACCCAGCAGACCGACCACCTGGCAACCAAACTGGACACCCAGTCCAGCAGAGCCACCCCGCGGGGACCGGAGACAGGCAGTGGAGGCAACCGAACCCCCGAATCCGGAGGAACCAGCACCAAGACGACCCTGTACACAAGAACCAAAGTACACAGGACCCAACCACCAGAAATGGGCCGCCGCCACCGAGGAAGAAAAGGCCGAAGACGACCACCCACCGTAGGGAACCGAACAGAGAGCAGCGACAGGGACCCAGCCGGGCAGGGCCCGCAGGAGAGGAGGCAGGGAGCCAGGGCGAAAAACAGGCCAAACCGCACCCACCGTAAAGGCGGAGGAGAAGCCCACAACGGGGACAAAGGAGAGACCTCAGGACAAGGCACCCCAGAAAGGCAGGACGCCCCACACAAGTAAAGGCACACAGAAGCCTCAAGGCGGCCAGAAGGACAGAGGACCTGCAGCCCACAGCACCGAATAGTCCCAGGCAGCCACCCAGCCAGGCACGAACCAGGCCAGACTCCACCAAACAGCAGAGTTCCGACAAGAGCAGGGGCCCACCAGGCGCCAAGGCCGGAGGCTCGAACAGCTGCCGCCAAAGCCACGAAACCCCACACCAAGGAGGGCATAGAAGAAGCCGAGAACAGGCCAGCGCCACAGCAACAGCCAAGGAGAACAGCCGACCCATCAAGCAGAGCGGCCAGGACAGAGACCAACAGCCCAACGGGAGGAAAGGGGCGAACACACCCAACAAGCAAAGCCGCCGGAGGAAGCAAGGGACTCGCAGCACCGCAGGAAAAAACCCACTGATGCAAAAGAGGGCGTAAAGGAACCTGAAACCAAACAGGACCAACACAGCACAGAAGGAACGCCCAGGGCGGAGGAAAAGAGACCGCACACAGCAGGCTCCGCAGGCAACCGACAAACAGTCGCCAGCCGGGCGGCCCACAGTGGACAAAGCAGCAAGCACAATGTACACAAAAGCGGAAACAGCAAGCACGGGCAACGCACGCCACTCCCACAGCACCTATCCCCACACCGGGACAGAAGGGCAAGCCCAACCAGGCGGGCCAGGAACACCATGAATCCCACAGGGCCCGTCCAGCAGGGAAGAGGAAAGCCCAGTCGACCAGCACAGGAGCCCAAGCGACCCTCCACACCCCCCAGAGCCAAAGGCAACGCCAGAGGCGGGAGAAGGCCCAGCACCCCAGGACCCAGACGGAAACCATCCGCCGACAGGAACCGCCGGACGAGGACGGGACAGACCAGAAGGCAGCGGCGGAGCCCAAAGCACCGGACAGAGCAGCCACAGCCAAGTCCCGCACCAGCCACAGACAGGAGAGGCACCAACACCCCCCGCGAAGTCCATGCAGCCAGGGCGCCCCAGGGGGACCGGTGACCAAGCAGCAGAGGAAGAAGACCCCAGAAGGCCCCCAACAACCTCAAACGACCCAGGGCAGCAAGTGGAAAACAGCCCCCAGCAGCCCCAAGACAAGGCGGACAGACCCCCACGCCAGTCAAGGGAAAACAGCAAGCCACAGCACCCGGTACCCCCATACAGCGTAAAGGAACAAACCACGGGTCAAAAACCCGTCCTACCAGGACACCGTGAAGAGTGCAGTCCGGGAGCAGAGGCAGCCAAGCAGGCCCGACCCGGAAACACAGCCCCAGCCACAGGAGGGCCGCCAAACAACGCAGCGGCTTCCTGAGCCACCGCTCCGCCTCCATCCACGAGGGAGACGAGGAGAGGAGGCAGCGCCAGGAGAACTCCGTCGAGGGCACCGCCGTCGCAGAGAACCAACTCGAAGACTCCCCGGCACCGCCACAGGGAGGAACTGAAGGTAAGTCTCACTAGGGAGACAGAAAAAAACAGGTGGAGGTGGGGGCGGGCAGAGTTTTTATGCTGTGGTGGGTCTGGGTGGGAGGCGGGGCCTCATTTGTATTGAAGGAAGGCGAGGGAGGGACGGGAGGTAATGACTGTTTGGTCGGCCCAAACCAGTCATGCGCACTTTCCCCATTCTCCATGCAGGCTGCATTACAGCCTGCGTGGAGAACAACCCCAGGCTCCCATTCTCTGGTTGAGCGACGAACCAGGACGCTCAAAACCAATCACAATGCTGCATTGTAGCGCTGTGATTGGTCAGGGAAGCCTGAGTGCTCACCAATCACAATGCTGCATTGCAGCGTTGTGATTGGTTAGGGGAGCCTGACTGTATTTCCTGTGCCTGTCTGATGAGGAGAGCAGAGGCGCGGGACCCGGCGTGGCAAGGTAAGTGTTTTTTTATTATATATATTATTTTTTTTAATTGCGCACCGATTCCACCACCCTCGCACCCGCGCCCGCCCCGCCACCCGCGAACCATGCCGCCCGCCACTGCAAATCTGTAGTCCCACGCAGACGCAAAGGCAACTGATCCCCTCATTGGCTTGTGGCCATGGCCCCTGAAAATGAGGATGCGCTCCCTTGTGATCTTGCCAGTGGACATCCAGTGCCGGCATGAAATGTATCACAGAATGGGGTGCGCAAACACCTTAAGCAGTCCCTGGGATGCAAAAAGCAGGCGCGTGCACCCCTGTCACCCCAGGGCACTTTTGATAATACGGCCCTTAGGTGTTCAAAGCGTGTTGCCAGTTGAGCCTGAGATATCTCCGCCTGTCCATGTCCAATGTGCTACTATATCTGAACCCTATCATGTGCTTTCAAGAATTGTCCGGCTGGACTCCGGTTTCAGAAACATGAACATCCTTAGTACGGGAACAAAGAGATATTAGAAACAATAATGTGTACTGTGGAGCCAGCACAGACCAGGTTATGTTTCCTCCAAAGTTAACCTTGTAAAATGAACTGTGTTTCTTTGTTGAGTACATGTCAGTAGAGTTTGATTCGGAGCTTTGAACTCTAATATCAGGGCTTTTTCCATAATGAAAAAGCAGACGTAGAGATGTCATTTTAATGAGCGCTTTCTCTTTGTAGTGCCTGTTCTTTCTTTTAACCTGTCTTATAATTCACTTTCATATCTGTAGGTCAATGGCCAGTGCTGTGTCGATGCTCTCAAAAATATTCTTCTAAAACCATCTCTGTGTTTGTGGAAAATAATTCAATGAGGAGGCTGTGTTCATTTTTTTCTCACACAGCGCAGGATTTATTAAATGGGGCCACAGGGTGCAGACACTGCCATGGCCTAGGGTGAAAACCAAGACACTGACCTATTAAGATTTGCATAATGGAATCCTGGGAACAAATCAGCTGCTTTGTGTGAACTTACGAAATTAGTGCAGCATCATATTTACCATTTGCAGACCTGTCAACTTATGAACATTTTTCAGCACGAGAGGAAGGAAGTGGATCCTTGAAGGGGCGGGGCTTAATGCTGAGCAGCACAGCCCGGGAACTTTACATTCACCACCCCCCAAAAAACAGAGCTTGAAATGAAATGAAATTTGTACTTGTAAAGCGCACTGTTACCCTAGGGTGTCCTGGCGCTGTACAACCCTTCCTGTCTTTTCCCTGTGAAATGTCCACTCCTGGGCACCCCCAAGGTGAAGCCAGGCATCCCAGCGCTGGTGGGGCCGTTGTGGAGATTAAGCAAGCTATTGCCCAGAGTTGCAGAGTGGGACCCATGATTAGAATAGGCACCGAGGCGAGAATTATCAGGTCCGAGGAAATTGAGCCCAAGACCCGCCGAGGCGGGAATTGAACCCTGGTCCCGGGCCAGATCTCTGCATCAGGGTCTGCTGCTCTAACCATTGAGCCACACTTCTCCACGCTGCTTCAGCTTCTGACGCTGCTGCCCATTTCCTGGGGAGGTTTTACACCCCATAATAGATATTGGCTGCGTTGAACCTCCAAACAACTAGTGGGAACGTGATTTCTGCAGGGGTTTTTAGCTAATTGTGTGTGAGACACATGGTGGCACCGTGTGAGTTCGAAGGTTTGCATGTGTTATGTGGTGATGACGAATTCGTCAGCGCTCGTAACACTAATGGTGATCTAGTATTGCACTTCTGTACAAAGGCTATTCAAAGATATTTGATGTGATTTTTGTATTCAAGGCATACCTTGAGTACAATTATCTTCAGGCATTGTAATGCCCGCTTTAATAATATTATTAGCATCATTGCACTAAATGATGCAGAGCCATAGCTGCGCTTGAAGACACTTTCAGTGCTAAAAACCTTTTGCACATGAAAGCCCATTGCCACTAGATATAGGGGCAGATTTACAAGCCCCCTGCGCCACCAGTACGTCACTTTTTGTGACGTACTAGTGGCGTTTTTTACTGCTCCATATTTACAAGGACAGGATATGGCCCCTTTACACGCAGCATTTTGCGTGAAAGGGGCGTTCCATGGGTGTTGCTGTGGGTGTTCCCACGCAACACCGATGGAACCAGACACATTTCCAGATTTACGAGGAATCGTAAATTTGGAAATGCGTGTGAATGATACGCCTCCCCAGGGGAGGCGTAGGGAGGTGCAACGAGGAGAAATGTTTTAATTTCTCCTCGTTTTTTCCTCTTTCAATGCGTGCTGCATTCTACAGCACGCATTGAAAGAGGAAAATGCCTGTAGTGATTGTTTTTGTGCAGGAAGGTGCCCCTTCCTGCACAAAAACAATCTCCCCACGACGCAGGCATCCTTGCACCTTGGTGCAAGGGTGCCTGCGCCGGTGCATGGCAGCAGTTTGTGCGCCAGCGCAGGGGGAAGCACAGAGATGCGACATATTGTTGTAAATATGTCGCATCCCTGTGCTTTGAAAGTGACTCAGTGTGGCGCAGCCAAATGGCTTGCGTTTGGCACTGAGTCACTTTCTTGTAAATCTGCCCCATAGTGTCTTTGCATTGAGGGAACGCTTGCACAGAACTTTAGTAAAACTGAGCCAGATTCACAGAGGCAGCGCTATGCTACCCACTCTTTCTCATGCAACAGATGGTAATACCATTACCTCAATGCATTACAACAGTATTCAGATGTTTTGCAGCAAAGCTGATTGATAAACAGCAGTAATAAAGTTACTACAGGGGGGCGTAGCCAAGATGGCGGCTGCATCAGACGAGCTCCCATGAACTCAGTCTTGGGCCCGCTAAATATCCTATTTCAACGGCGCAATCCGGCCTGAAATCACTCTGTACTGTCTGGGGGACTCCTCTTGTGGCACCTCCGGACAAACAACTGCCACCGCCCGAGATCGAGGGCTTTCACGGCCTCATGTGGAGAAGTTGGCCACGAGGCGCAGCGAGACCGGAGATCAGGTTGCGCTGCCTCGACGGCCTAGATTTGCATGGTGAAGCTGAGTCGCCCGCTGACGGGACTGAGTGACCCAGTGGGAAGCGACACCACAGTGCAGTTAGACTGGCAGTGCACTGGTTTGACCTCTGTGCACTGCCATGGCCTGTGCAGGGGAGAAAGCAGTCATATTAACTGGTGCCCCGAGGTGAAGGGGGGCCAAATGGAACTCTATTGTGCTGGGAGGAATGCCCATGACCACACTGAATTACATGGTGCTGGAACAGGGGCCCTGAGGCAGCTACACCGGCCCTATCATACCTAAGCTGTGTCCTGAGACAACCCCTGAGAGCCCTGTGGAAAGCCTGCAAGGGACCATCTATGAGTCCCACTATCGGGGGGACGGCAGAGGCAGACCCTTGGATGTTCAGCTACCCCCAAGATGGAGTGCATGTGATGACTACTAGCACAAAGAGAACAACCCGGAGATTATTGAGGGCTCTCTGGTAGTAACCTGCTCTGCTTACTGTTGACACCTCTCATTGACTGCTGCTCACCTCACACTGGAGACTTAGGAGCCCCCTATACCTAACTGCAGGGCAGTGCCCAGCGAACTGCCTACAGATTCTGCCAGGTGAATCTGACACCCTTTGCGAGGGACCACAGGTTTTCTGCAAACTCCTGACATCGAGTAAGACATGATGGTGAAGCCGAAACCTGCATAAAGTTTGGCCCTGGACCCCAACAGCGCTACAAACCTGCCAACCCCCCGAATTATAATCTGGGCACATTGACTCAGCTGGAAGCCACCCTCCACAACCGCTCTGCCCAATTCGAGAAAGTGCTGCATGCTATCCTTGACACTAAAACCTTGCTGGAAACTTAAATAGATGCCGTCTCCCTGGATGGAAACCTGCTCCGCACGGATTATCGGAACCTGGCAGAGCAGGTGGACAATGCTGAGTCCTCATTGACCTCCATGCAACCCGCGGTGTTGGACCTCCAGACCCAAATGAGAGACATGAGAGAGGAAGTGACCTCCCTTCATTGACGAGCGGAAGACGCGTAAGTCGCTCAAGACGAAATAATATACATTTCCTTGGCTTCCCCGAACGCTCTGAAGGACCAAACACTGACATTTTTTGGAGTACTGGTTGATAAATACGGTGTTTGAGGGTAAAGTGTTGCAATCTTTTTCCATGGAGTGGGCGCATTGAATACCAGGCCGACCACCGCCTCTGGGAGCTTGTCGATGGCCAGTTATTGCCTGTCTCTTAAAATATACAGACAGAGACCTGATATTGCAGTTGTTCTGCTCAAAGAGCCCCTGAAGGTTTGAGAGTGCCACCATAGCTGCCTATCTGGAATTTACAGCGAAAGTGCATCAACTGCGCAACTTCTACATTGCCGTTCAGAATAACTCCGAAAACTGAACTTGAAATATTCTCTGCTGTAACCAGTGAAGCTTAAGGTAATTGACGGTGGCTCCACTCATTTTTTCTCATCCCCTGAAGATGTGTGGACATGGCTCCATGCCAAGGGTCTAGTCAACAGCACTGGTGGTGACCAGACGACCGGTGAGTGGCTGACGCCCTGATGCCAGCGCAGGAAGCGGAGAGGGAATGGGAATCACCCCACTCAGGAGCACGCCATCAGGGAGCAAGCGCAGGTGGTAGCGAAGGCTCTGCAACATGACAAGAACCCTTTTGAAACTCCATGGCTGGATCAGAAATCAGACACTGGCTCAGACACGGGGGACTCAGGGAATACATCGGAAGAGATGGCCAGGGGCCCAGACCTGACACCCAGACTGGTGGATGATCTCCTATGAGGGCCTGAAGTGTTCCTTCCCATGGGCCTGCGGATGGAGCTTGCTGCTTGGGACATTCACAGCTGTCTGTTGGCCCTTCTGGTGTGGGCCGGAGGCTCTGAGAATCGCAGCAGGCCCGCCAGCTTGAGAACTTCAGCTTTCTGTGTACCATGCCCCAGATGGTTTCCGAACAGGACTTAGTTTGTGTTTTTGGTAATTTGTTCTGTTAATGGTGACGGTTTTTGCTTGTACAGTTTTGGCTGGAGACACGTGATCTTGCTGTCCTTGGAGGGTTGTGTTTGATTTGTTTCTTTTTTTCTTGTTATGTACGTTGAGTCATATGCACATGTTGTGAAGGTATGGTACTGACATGAGTTGGTCCCTTAGGCACAGTGGGCTGATGCAGGACAGTCCCCTTATTGTGGGCATACGGAGGCAGTGTGGAGGGGATACTGATGGTTCCTACAATGCACTATAATCCATGGGCACTCAAATACATGACCCTGTCCCACAATATAATCTGATGGCATGGAATGTGCGGAGCATGGCCAGTCCCACTAAAAGGTATTGGATAGAAGCTTATCTTAAACACCGCCACACACATATCGCGATGTTACAAAAGACACATCTAAAGCATGGGGAGGTACACAAAGTGCATGCAAAGTGGCAAGGGCAGATGTATGGTACCACATCATTGGCCTATGTGAGAGGGGTATTGCTCTGGATAGCCCCAGGGGTTCTGTTTGTGACAGATTCACATAGGATTGATGAGGAGGGAAGATATGTTTTTCTAGAGGGTCATTTGGACTGTTCGTCATTCACTTTGGTGGGTATTTATGCCCCCAACTTTAATCAGTCGGCCTTCTTCGACACTCTCACGCCGGTGCTCTTTCGAGATCCGCAGGTCTCTGGGATATGGGGCGGTTACTTTAACTGTGTACCGGATGTGGCCAGGGAATGTTCTGTCCTCCCCCTTCATGTGGCATCCTGTGTTCGACCATCACAACACTTTTGAGATTGGATGGATCACGGCCACTTGTTTGATGTATGGCATCTGTGCTATCCCACTGACAGTGAGTTTTCATTTTACTACCTGTTCCATGCCATCCACACCAGGTTGGACCTCTTCCTATGTAGTGAACCACTTGGCATGTGGATTGCTGGGACGGAGTACTTGGCACACACCCTATCTGATCACTGCCTGTTGCTGTTGACACTCAGATGAGGGAGACTGCGCCCCAGGATACCGACCTGGACGCTCCAAACCAAGGCCTTGTTGGACCCCCCCTTTAGGGAAGCCATACGAATAAATATCCCTCACTATTTCGACCTGAACAAGGACACTACCCCAACCAGAGAACTAGCATGGGATGCCCACAAGGTGGTCATGTGGGGGCATTGCATGTCTACGACGTGTGGGATCCGATGGATTCTGACTGAGGAGTTTCTCACCCTACAACGGGAGATGCATTTGCTCGAAACCGAGTTGGCCCCACAGCCTGCTGAACTAGAATGGCCCAGTCGCTTGCGTAAGGCCAGTGGCATAGCAAGGGGGAGCGGACTGCCCCGGGCGACACGAGCTATGGGGACGGTGGCCTCCCCCCACCCCCTGCTCGTCGCAGGTCGGCAGACGTGCGGGAATCACCAGCCCCCCCGCTCTTACCTATGGCCATCGTGGGAATCCACCAGCACCCCCCACCCCCGCTCTTACATGCCACCATGGGCGGCAAAAACCGGGGCCTCCATGCGCGGGCAAAGGTCTAGCTACGCCACTACGTAAGGCGCATAGAAAATCGGTGACATGATTGGGGAAACATGACTACAAGCTCTGAATTGCCCTCCTGCATGGGGAACGGGACCGTTCAGTCAGATTCTTGTCCTGGCTGGTGAAAGAAGATCAATGCTGCCCGTCGATAGGGGCCAACAAACTGGGCAATGGCACAGTTGTTAATACTCAGGCTGCCATCAAAACTGCTTTCTAGGAATATTATGTCACCGTATGTGGCAGAGTATGCTCCATCCCTTGATCAAATAATGGAATTCCCACGGGATCTACTGCTGCTCAAGCAGACACCGCTACAACGGGCTGACCTGGACACACCCCTCCCACTGGAGGAGATACGTACTGCCATAGCTCACATTTCCTTAAATAAAACTCCGGGATTGGATATGCTTCCTCTTGAATACTACACCACATTCAGCGCACACATTTCGCAGAAACTTTTAGAGGTATTTAATGAGGCCAGGCAGTTGGCCGAGTTTCCGGAATCACTCTGGGAAATGCTGATTGTGGTTCTTCTCAAACCTGGTCGTGACCTCCTAGCCGTTCGTTCTTACTGCCCGCTGTCTATCTTAAATCTAGACTATAAGATGCTAGAGAAGGTGTTAGTCAACAGTTTACTCCCTGTTACCGGTACCCTGGTACATGGGGATCAGTCTGGGTTTATACCTGAGCATAGTACCTTGTTGAATATTTGCCAGCTTTTCTGCATGATGGAGGCTGCCCCATCTGACACCCGGGGGCCGGTTGCCGGGTCATTGGACATAGAGAAAGCATTTGACACCCTGGAGTGGGATTACCTACTGGCTTCCCTGGATGGTATGGGTGGGGGCCAAATGACCTCAGTTGGATCCACGCCGTGTATAAAAATCCAACAGCATCAGTTCGAACAGGCCTGGTGATCTCTGACAGATTTGATATCCACAGGGGCACCAGGCAGGGCTGTCCCCTGTCGCCATTAATCTTTGCCTTGGCCATGGGGCCTCTGGCTTGTAGTATGCGGTTGCAAGTGCAGTATTGGGAGATACTAGCACATGGTGAACATCATATTGTTTCACTTTATGCGGATGATGTACTGGTATACCTGCGGGATGCAGCCACCTCATTCCCGGTCCAAATTATGATGCTGGAAGAATTTGGGGTGGTATGAGGACTTAAAGTGAACTGGGCTAAGTCATGCCTGTTTCCCCTGGCCCCAGTCCCTGAACCCGAATGGGGGACTTTAACGGGTTTTAGACTACAGTGGTGTTATACTACTTTTAAATACCATTAGTAGGATTCTTGGGGAGAGACAAATTTATACTTGGCTATCAGACCATGGGGCCCGTCTGCATTGGGAGCCACGTCAGATGAAAGTGGCTAGCTTTTGCTGGAACCGTTATGTGGGAGGCAAGGGACCTCAACCACCATACTCCCCACTCATCCCGATATGGCAACTACCGGACCTCCGTGAGGTGACCCGCCAATTTGACTTAATGCCCTAGAAGGCAGCGGAGACCAACCTCCTAGGGGACTTTTATCGCAAAGGGAGTCTTATGTCCTTTCAGGACCTCATGGACACTTATGGGGTGATGGCAGGACAATTTCTGGCATATCATGCAATATAACATGCAGTACACACCACTTTGGATGCCAGTGAGGCAGAGCCACCCCAATCATGGCGCTGCACTCATTACTGTCATATGGGGGCACCCGGCATGCCATATCTGTCCTCTATAATGCATTAACTCCACTGCACAGGGGGCAACCAAGGGGGCCAGGGCCAGATGAACCACAGACCTCCTAAAACCACTAATGGACAAGCAATGGTCCAAGTTGCTCCAAATGTCTAAGGAGTGTCCCACAATCCACACTTTCTATTTACACAGTTTAACTACATACATCAAGCATATATCATGCCACACTGCATCAAACACATGTTCCCTGAGGCATCCTCTTAGTGCCCCTGGTGTAGAATATCCGATGCCAGATTTTTTCATATGGTCTGGGAGTGCGTGGTACTGCAGAGAGCTTGGGCAAAGGTAACGAAAGTCACAGCCACAATTTGGACCACACACCTTCGCCAACACCCGAATCCTGTCTCCTGGAAATCCGACCCAAAGCTAAGGGGGATAAATACTTACACAGACTTATTGATCTTGCCTTTATCCTTTTTAAACATCAAATTGCAATGTCAAGGCGCCCACGGCCCCAGGTAGTAAGTGTTTGGCTGGGTACACTGATGAAATGTGCACGTGCTGAGTCAGATGTGCTTACGGTGGTGGGCATCAGAGGAGGGGACACAGCTAATAAGGGATGCTGGGAAGTTTTACATTAGGAACATAAAAGCTAAAAACGATAACCGCCACCCTGACTGATAACAAGGCCCTCACTGATTGCTCCCCTGTAACACTGGACAGGTCATCTAGATTTGTGTGGGGTGGGACAGGCTTTGCCCTGGGATCCGCGGCCTGGCTTGACTTCATGAACACTTGGGACCCCTACACTGGGTATGGGGAACAGGAGAACATCTTGTGGGATACGAAAAGAGACATGAAACTGTTTCCTCCACTCGGACTGATCACCCCCCTCATCTAATCGGATTCCCCTGAACCCTTGAGGCATACACAGAGAGAGGGTGAAGGGACATCCATGGTCATCATTACCTGCTGTGCGTCCACACTTTTCTTTTTCTCTGTTTAGGCATAACCGTCCATCAATGTACCTTCTAATACCATGCAGTTGGCTGCCTCCTTGTGAGGAAAGTGTAACTAGGGAACTTTGTGGACTCCACTATTTATGTTGCTGTTTGTATTTAAATTTGGAGGTCTAATGTGAGACAAAAAATTGTACTAATATCATAATGCTGCTATGATCACTCACACTATTTTCCCATGTTATGTTGTGGCTCAAAACAATAAAACAAATATATATCTAAAAAAAAGTTGCTACAGGCTAATTGTAGGAAGCTGGCTCTTTATATAGTTCACTAAAATGAAGTACACTGCTTAGAGAGTCCAGTGGGTCCCCAGTTGTCTTACAGAGGCTAAAATAGATAATGCTAATGCTCTTTTTTGTGGTAGTGTGGGTGAGCAGTTAGGCTTGTCAGAGGGTAGTGCTACACATTTGTTGTACTCACAGAGGCAATAAATGAGACACACACTCAAAGAATAAATCCAAGACCAAATTAGAAAAATAACACATCTTTTTATATATGTTTCAAAACCGGTAAGTACTATTTTTGTTAGAAATTTTCACAGGTAAGTAAAACGATCAAACCTGTGCACTTTTACATACAATGCAATCCTATGGGGGGAAAAGTCAGAGATGCATAAAGGTAGGTACAGTCGGTTTCAGGGGTTCACCTTCAGGGTTCGGAGTTGTAGTGGGCCAAGGTCCAAAGTACTACCAGCAGTTCTTTTGGAAATGACCATGTTTTTCCTGGAACAGGGTGCTGGTGAGGTTGTAGCTGGGTGCGAAACAGTTTAAGGGGTGCCACCTAGACATAGGCTGCACAGGGGGAGTTGGGTACAAGTCTGAGAGCTCCCAAATAGGGGCTTAAGTCGCAACAGGTCTTGGAGCAAGGGCGCACAGCCAGTTCTTTGGTACCCAGGCCGTGCACCTCGGGTGCTGAGTGGTTAGGGTGGCTGGGCTGGTGCGCAAAGATGCTCTATGTGGTTCGAGGCAAACATCTGGCAGGGGCAAAATCAGGACAGCTGGGCCACTCATGAAGTGGATCTCAGTGATGCTGACATCCCTTGTCGGCTGCTCGGTCGTGATTCAGTAGGAATCCAGACTGGACTCTGACTGTTAGTGTTTGGAGTAGGGCATCCGGTACCCTGGGGGTTGGTGCTTCATGGTGCCGGTTGGTCCTGGTCTCTTCACACTTAGGGCCCGATTACGATGCGGTTAGGAAATCTTCCCGATCTAATCGGTTTGGAAATGGTTTCCGACCGACTCGGATCGGGAGAGTCCGACCAACCGAGTATGATGCATCCGGATGCTTCCAAATGCAATTTGGTTGGACTCCTATTGACTTCTATGGGAGCCTATGTTTCTAACCGCATAGTAATCTGGCCCTCGGTCGGGAAGACACGTTTCCGATCCAATTCGGAAGGAGCAAATGCCGTTAGGAAGCCTTCCTAACCGCATCGTAATCGGGCCCTAGGTGGGAATGCTTTCCTAACCGCATAGTAATCTGGCCCTCAGTCGGGAAGACACGTTTCCGATCCAATTCGGAAGGAGCAAATGCCGTTAGGAAGCCTTCCTAACCGCATCGTAATTGGGCCCTAGGTGGGAATGCTTTCCTAACCGCATCGTAATCGGGCCCCAAGTGGGGAGACAAATCTGACCTTCCAGAGCATGAGTACCTTCTCCTAGTTATCTGCGGCTTTGTTTGGGCCAGGGAGCTGCAAGGTGGTGGACCGGACGTGGACTGGACTCTGCTTGTAGGTGCCTGTGGACTGCAGGGGAGTAGCTCCTCTACTCCAAGGGAGACTGTAGGTAATTTTCGAAGTGCTGGTAGCCTACCCAAGGCTTTGGTAGTTTTCCAGCTTGCAGGATGAGTCACTCTGTCGTGATTGTCAATAGAGTTGAAAGCAGGCTGGGTTTTGAGCCAAATGTTCTCAGCTCTTCTGTTGTTCTCGTCAGGCAGTGACTCTTCTTCATCCTTCTTCTCTTTAATCCGTCGAATCTGAGTTCTTGCTTTCAGGGATGCCACCTAAATACTCAATTTAGGGGCCTTAAGCGGAGTGACAGGTAGTAACCAATGGGCTGTCTACCATTAGGGTGTCTACACCCTCTATATGACATCTTCCTTTGGGAAATAGGTATAACCCTGACCCTAGAATGCTAAATCCGTCCAAAACAAGATGGAGGAATCTGAAAAGTGGGGTCCACATCAGCTAGTCCACCTTAGGGGTGGTGCTGGCTTGATGTGGGCACACCTCCTAATCTTACAAATGTACCTGCCTGTTTGCTGCCAAAGAGGGGGGTCAGGACAGGGGGTGGGCTTCTCCACTATCTGCAGAGACCTGGATCGCATAACAAAGGCAGAAGGGTCTTTGAAGCTTCCCGCCCTGGAATTCAGTTCCTGCTTGGGGAGGTGTGGACACCTCTACCCACAGCAGGCTTTGCTCCTGACTGCCGAGAGCGAAGGCACTCACCTCAGGGGGTCAAAAACTTGTCTAGGGTGGCTGGCTGGTCGAGAACAGTCAGTGAACACACTAGGGATCGGTAGGTTTTCAGGGGACACCTCTAAGGTGACCTCTGGGTGCATTTATTAATAAATCCAGCACTGGGTTTATCAAGATGAGGTGTGTGGTACCAAACACCTTGGGGTACAGTGAAGCCATCATGTAGCTGGGAAACTCGTAATAGCGAGTAACCAGTCCATGTATTCTGTATGGCTTCCCTGTGCACTTGTGGAATCTAAGGGTAAACTTAGATATCGCAGGGACACATCCACTCCCGCAGATATGCCCACACATGGGTATAGTGCACCTTGCCATAGGACTGTAAGGCCTTCTGTAGGGGTGACTTACCTATAACACACGCAGTGTTTTGCAGGCATGGTACACAGGGATGTGTTCCAAAAAGAAAGTGACAAAGTGCACACCTGTTTCATCCGCTTTTCTTTATGACGTTATTTCATTATTAATCCTTTAGCGTGCAAGCCCAGGAACATAGTCTGCCCTAAAACCACGTGCTTAAGTGAACACATTCAAAAAATTGGGGCGACGTCTCACCCCAATGCCGGACGCACAGCGTATTCCTGCGTATTTTAACACAGATACCACAAGGTTATGCCAATTTTTATCAATCTTTATTCCCATGTAATCCAAAGTTTTTGTTCATTGATCATTATACAATGTTCATCCTTTTGTCACTTGAGAGGCCTCATATGTTATCAATATCCTTAATGCAGGGAAAATGCCATCGGGCCTTATTCCGAAGCATGGAGTAAACATACGTATTCCTCAATAATTCATCCTTAACACCCAATGCATTTCGGGCCTTTTCCTGGCCCTTCGTCAGGGGTACTCTATAAATTCAAAAGATTGCTGTTAGACTGTGTATGTGAACCACTTAAATATATAAATTACTATCAAAAAGCCGTTTTTAAACCAAACAGGTCACCCCACAATCGGCGTATTCCCGCTAAGAACGTAGCATTACGCTACTGCTAAGACGATACTCGAACCCCACCTCTTCCAAAACATCCTTTCTTCTATTACTTACTTCCTCATATTTAACCTCGCTAGTCAATCCCCTTTATCATACGTACGAAAACCCTCTGTCTACTCTGGTTGTTACCAAACAAAGAATCGTGATTTTCACTCCAGTACCTTCAAAATCCATTGTGGTAGTCACCTTCCCACCAAGCTGATAACCATCCAAATGCTACATTCTTTCTACGCACTGCGTTTTAAAGACCTTTGATGTATCCCCGCCCATGTCTGTAACCCTTTCTTGGCTGATTGCCATCTACCATTTTTATTTCATTACGCGCTGCGCCTACAAACACGTTTCCTATTTTGTGCTGGTTACCCAGAATCAAATCTTTACATGAGCTCCCTTACTAGAAATTCCTACGTGTTAAAAACTAGATACTGTCGTTCTATGTAACACTCACTATCCACATTTCAATTAGCACCGCTCTTTAAGGTCACCTATTCACATAAGCTGCCACGATCTGTAGTACTACGAATCCCATACCACACTTCGTTTCCCTTATTACACGCCTCAATGTAAAGTAAAACAAACCTTTTTTATGTCTCCTGACCCAAAACAATGTTCTTCTAATCTCCCTAGTATCGTACTTAAGTTCCCCGCCCACCCCTAGGTGTCATCCATAACGTCATATGTTATCAATATCCTTAATGCAGGGGAAATGCCATCGGGCCTTATTCCGAAGCATGGAGTAAACATACGTATTCCTCAATAATTCATCCTTAACACCCAATGCATTTCGGGCCTTTTCCTGGCCCTTCGTCAGGGGTACTCTATAAATTCAAAACATTGCTGTTAGACTGTGTATGTGAACCACTTAAATATATAAATAACTATCAAAAAGCCGTTTTTAAACCAAACAGTTCACCCCACAATCGGTGTATTCCCGCTAAGAACGTAGCGTTACGCTACTGCTAAGACGATACTCGAACCCCACCTCTTCCAAAACATCCTTTCTTCTATTACTTACTTCCTCATATTTAACCTCGCTAGTCAATCCCCTTTATCATACGTACGAAAACCCTCTGTCTACTCTGGTTGTTACCAAACAAAGAATCGTGATTTTCACTCCAGTACCTTCAAAATCCATTGTGGTAGTCACCTTCCCGCCAAGCTGATAACCATCCAAATGCTACATTCTTTCTACGCACTGCGTTTTAAAGACCTTTGATGTATCCCCGCCCATGTCTGTAACCCTTTCTTGGCTGATTGCCATCTACCATTTTTATTTCATTACGCGCTGCGCCTACAAACACGTTTCCTATTTTGTGCTGGTTACCCAGAATCAAATCTTTACATGAGCTCCCTTACTAGAAATTCCTACGTGTTAAAAACTAGATACTGTCGTTCTATGTAACACTCACTATCCACATTTCAATTAGCACCGCCCTTTAAGGTCACCTATTCACATAAGCTGCCACGATCTGTAGTACTACGAATCCCATACCACACTTCGTTTCCCTTATTACACGCCTCAATGTAAAGTAAAACAAACCTTTTTTATGTCTCCTGACCCAAAACAATGTTTTTCTAATCTCCCTAGTATCGTACTTAAGTTCCCCGCCCACCCCTAGGTGTCATCCATAACGTCAATTGTGTATATGTCCCACATTTGGTGATTTTCACAATTTATCTGTTCTATGTTAACAGTGAATTTGCTAACTCGTGCATTACAACTGCCTGAATAATACATGAAGTAAACCACAGTCTGCCATCGTGCTTCAAACGTAGTTCGTCAAAATCATTTCTAAGGAAAATGTTCTTCTCAGTGGTCTCTCACGTGACAACGTCGTAATTGTTAAGTCTTTCTGAGTTCTTTACTATACTCGATGGGTGCAACTTGTCGAAGAAGGCAGACAATGATATATTCCAAAAAGAAAGTGACAAAGTGCACACCTGTTTCATCCGCTTTTCTTTATGACGTTATTTCATTATTAATCCTTTAGCGTGCAAGCCCGGGAACATGGTCTGCCCTAAAACCACGTGCTTAAGTGAACACATTCAAAAAATTGGGGCGACGTCTCACCCCAATGCCGGACGCACAGCGTATTCCTGCGTATTTTAACACAGATACCACAAGGTTATGCCAATTTTTATCAATCTTTATTCCCATGTAATCCAAAGTTTTTGTTCGTTGATCATTATACAATGTTCATCCTTTTGTCACTTGAGAGGCCTCATATGTTATCAATATCCTTAATGCAGGGGAAATGCCATCGGGCCTTATTCCGAAGTATGGAGTAAACATACGTATTCGTCAATAATTCATCCTTAACACCCAATGCATTTCGGGCCTTTTCCTGGCCCTTTGTCAGGGGTACTCTATAAATTCAAAACATTGCTGTTAGACTGTGTATGTGAACCACTTAAATATATAAATTACTATCAAAAAGCCGTTTTTAAACCAAACAGTTCACCCCACAATCGGCGTATTCCCGCTAAGAACGTAGCGTTACGCTACTGCTAAGACGATACTCGAACCCCACCTCTTCCAAAACATCCTTTCTTCTATTACTTACTTCCTCATATTTAACCTCGCTAGTCAATCCCCTTTATCATATGTACGAAAACCCTCTGTCTACTCTGGTTGTTACCAAACAAAGAATCATGATTTTCACTCCAGTACCTTCAAAATCCATTGTGGTAGTCACCTTCCCACCAAGCTGATAACCATCCAAATGCTACATTCTTTCTACGCACTGCGTTTTAAAGACCTTTGATGTATCCCCGCCCATGTCTGTAACCCTTTCTTGGCTGATTGCCATCTACCATTTTTATTTCATTACGCGCTGCGCCTACAAACACGTTTCCTATTTTGTGCTGGTTACCCAGAATCAAATCTTTACATGAGCTCCCTTACTAGAAATTCCTACGTGTTAAAAACTAGATACTGTCGTTCTATGTAACACTCACTATCCACATTTCAATTAGCACCGCCCTTTAAGGTCACCTATTCACATAAGCTGCCACGATCTGTAGTACTACGAATCCCATACCACACTTCGTTTCCCTTATTACACGCCTCAATGTAAAGTAAAACAAACCTTTTTTATGTCTCCTGACCCAAAACAATGTTCTTCTAATCTCCCTAGTATCGTACTTAAGTTCCCTGCCCACCCCTAGGTGTCATCCATAACGTCAATTGTGTATATGTCCCACATTTGGTGATTTTCACAATTTATCTGTTCTATGTTAACAGTGAATTTGCTAACTCGTGCATTACAACGGCCTGAATAATACATGAAGTAAACCACAGTCTGCCATCGTGCTTCAAACGTAGTTCGTCAAAATCATTTCTAAGGAAAATGTTCTTCTCAATGGTCTCTCACGTGACAACGTCGTAATTGTTAAGTCTTTCTGAGTTCTTTACTATACTCAATGGGTGCCACTTGTCGAAGAAGGCAGACAATGATATATTCTAAAAAGAAAGTGACAAAGTGCACACCTGTTTCATCCGCTTTTCTTTATGACGTTATTTCATTATTAATCCTTTAGCGTGCAAGCCCGGGAACATGGTCTGCCCTAAAACCACGTGCTTAAGTGAACACATTAAAAAAATTGGGGCGACGTCTCACCCCAATGCCGGACGCACAGTGTATTCCTGCGTATTTTAACACAGATACCACAAGGTTATGCCAATTTTTATCAATCTTTATTCCCATGTAATCCAAAGTTTTTGTCGTTGATCATTATACAATGTTCATCCTTTTGTCACTTGAGAGGCCAGGGATGTGTGCCATTTTGACTCTTCATTTTTCTCTGCACCAAGACACGCAGGCGGAATGGCAGTTTGCATGAGCTTGGTGAGGGGCCCCTTAGGGTGGCACAATTTGTGTTGCAGGCCTTATGGAACCTCTTTAGTTCCAAGGCCCTAGGTACCAGAGGTACCACTTACTAAGTACTTACAGGGATCCTAAAGGAGTGCCAATTGTGGAACAATGGTACAGTTTAGGGAAAGAACACTGTACTGGGGACCTGGTTAGTAGGAACCCAGTACACTTTCAGTCAAAGTTGCATCAGATACCAGGCAAAAAGTGTCGGGGTGGGTACTACAACAAAAACCCGGTTTCCCACACTAATCCCTTATCTTTGGGAGAGGGCCTTTCCTTCCAGACTAAAGTTTCTCAAAAACACTGCTAGTATTAACATGAGGTTCTACAGTTATTAATGCCAATGCGGACCCGATAATTGCATATTTCAGTCAGTTTAATCCCTTAATGACCAGCACTAATGAAAGGAATTAATGCTCTATGTTGGCTCTGTGAGCCTTTTTTCCAGATATACTAGTTTAAGAAAAGATGTTTGGGGGCATTAGGCTTCTGTCCAAAGCAAAATACCCACTTGCTGCCACTTTGCTTCCAATTTCTTAAACAGACTGAAGACTACTCAATGAGAAACACAAGACAAGACCCATTACTTTACAATTGGAGTACTACTGGCTCAAATGCACAACATGTTTGGCACCATGGTCAATAAATAAAGTTCATGTTGGGCTACTTCATCATTGTAATTGCTTGGGTAAACCGATACCGGTTGTGGTGCAATACTAGCAGGCACCTTTGAACCTTCTGGAATGAGAAAATCATCATCACCGTTCACTGATGGGATGCAAGATATATTTCTATTTTCTTCTGTGTTAAGGTTAACTGCAGTCACTGAGTCTAGCACCCACATTACACTACTACAAATGTACCACAAATGACTTTAAGAGTTTACAACCTCTGTATTATCACCTCAACCCCGCCAATTCAGACATTTAAGGTCTCTGTACCACTCTACCTTTGTTGCATGGTCTTTGTTCTTACCCTTTTCCAAGAGCACTTGTGCTGTGTGGAAAAGTGGAGTTTAGAACTCCTTGGCATTCTTTGAAAGTTGGAGTTGTGTAACTGTTCTGTGACTTCCAATTGTTTGTTCCTGGAGATACAATGAATCTTTTTGATCCCTTCTCTATGTTGCAGTCTTCACTACCATTTGCTGATGAGCTTAAAGTGACGGGAGAGGGTCCATATTTCTAGCAAAGGCATCAGCCACGCGTAGCTGAATACGAGTGCCTCGGACTCCAGGTACAATGTCCCTTTCTAATAATGTGAAGTTGCCAGCACTCACCATGTTGTTGGATATGACAGTGAGTAAGCCTTTCCTGTGGGACATTTGAGGGACTGTTACTCATCTGGGAAATTCCATGGTTGTCCAGTATGTCGCAATAACAGGGCAGGTCCAAGTCGGGTGGGGGAAGTCAGCATTCAGGGATCGGGACTTAGAGAAAATTGATGACCTAGACGGTCAATCCTGGCCAGGCCTGCTGGGGTGACGTATGATCTATGCAGAAATCGAAAGTGTAGCAATTTGTGACAATGATTTGCGGATACCAGTGTGGTCTGTGTACAGCAGAAGGCCCAGTTGTTGTTGGTAATAGGATGGCCCAGCTCCTCCTCCCAGCACCGCCGCCCCCCGCTTAGTGTGTTTTAAGGCCATGCATGCATGATAGAGTTTGGAAATTAAGTGTGACCCATCCGGATCCCTGATTAAGAGGGTGAAGGGTGGGAAGTTGTCCGGGGTGAGGGAATAGGAAGAGATGCGCGATCGTAATGTGTTGTGTAATCTGTTAAAGATGAATCTATCCATAAATTAATCAGCCATTTTGGCCGTATCCAGCACGTGCCCATCAGGAAAAAGATCCCCAAAGGCGAGGAGACTATGTCTGGCAAAGGTGCGTTGCACAAGCCCTTCAGCCATTAGCAGTAGCCAAGGATTCGATGCAGTGGGGAGGTCTGGGGAGTACAGAGAGGTGAAGCCCAGCGCCCCATAGAGTTTTCGCCATGCCCAACAAGTAGTGGATAGTGTTTGGATATATGTGGGGTCTAAGGGAAGTCCCCTTGACAATAGGATATTCAGAGGCAAAGGGCACCCCATGGTCCCGTTCTGGCCTGGCATAGGGGAGTCTGGCATCTGGGTGGAATTAATGGTATGTGAAATGGGCCCGGGCAACCAGGAAATAAATCGGGGACGGCAAACCAGCCACGTTTGTACAGGACGGTCAGGGTATCCCATGCTATCCTAGGCCTGTGCCCCACCCACATTAGCTTCAAAAGGAGGCAGCGCAACATTTGAAATAAACAGTTCATCAAAGGAATAGGAATGTTTGTGAATAAGTACAAGAAGCGAGGAAGGACTGTCATTTTGACGATAGCGATGCGGCCTGCCATGGAAAGTGAAAGTTGTAGCCATCAGTCTACCTGTGTCGCGAGTCTGGTCACAGCAGGTCGGTAGTTCATACTGATCACTTGTTCCTTTTTCCTATGGAGGGCAATACCTAGGTACTTAGTGCAATCAACAGGCCATTTAAAGGGGTATTCACATATGGGAGGAGCGGTGACGTCGGTGAGGGGGGAACAGCTCAGACTTCGCCCAGTTGATGCAGAGGTCCGACAGTGCCCCAAAACGAATGATCTTCAGAACTATAGGGGCTAGGTTTTCTTAAGGGTATAGAATAAACAATAGTATATCTATGGCATACATGGAAATGAGGAGTGGGTCAGGTTGAAACTGGAGACCCTGATGCATATGGCGCTCTTGGAGATGGCGTATCAAGGGGTCCATGGCTATGATAAATAACTAAGGCGAAAGTGGGCAGCCCTGCCTGGTGCCTCAAGATGTTGATAATGGTTTTGAAATGGAGCCGTTAAGATGAACCCTAGCCATAGGACTGGAATACAGCAAAGAGATGAGAGCCGTAAATCTGCCAGTATGCCCAATTAGCGCAGAGTCGCATGGAGGAAAGGCCACTCCAGGGAGTCGAATGCCTTCTCCGCATCCAAAGGGGCGACCACTGCTGGGATATCCGAGGACACCCTATTCAGAACTAAAAAGACAGTTCAGAGATTAAGCGAGGTGGATCTATGAGGTATGACGCCTGATTGCACCGGGGACAAAACGTGTTAGAGTAGGAGTGAAAGCCTATTAGCCATAGCTTTGGCAATAATTTTGTTATCAAAATTTAACAACAAGAGTGGCCTATAGGATGTATGACACGTGGGATCTTTACCTGTTTTGAGCAGCAAGCAGATTGCCACTTCACGCATTGTGAGAGGGAGAGCTACCATCTCAATGGCTTGTGCGTAAGCTTCAAGGAGATGTGGGATCAAGATGTTTTTGTATGCCTTGTAAAAGGATCCAGTGAGGCCGTCCAGGCCGGAGGCCTTAATGCCATCTAATGAGTCGATCGCCTGGGCTATCTCCTCTGCAGAGAACGGCTCATCTAAAAACTGACCATCGGTGAGCCATACCATAGCGATCGCCTCTAGGTAGGACTGGTATTCCGTTGACTCAGGCGGCTGGCAGGACTTAGTATGAATCAGCAATATAGTCCTGGAGCACACCCTCTTTTTCTACTCATCATTCCTTTTGACTTGTTATCTAGTTTAGCGTGCATACACTCGTATGTGTGCCGTTCCGTTTCACACAAGTGCTTTAAATTCATGAAAGGTGATGGCCCGCACCTTGCAGGTCATCGCGAGTTGCACAGCTATATGAACTATAGTATTCCAAATAATTCACTTTCACCAAAATTATTCCAAGTTTTATCCGTTTTATTTCCATGTTTTATCCAAGTCTCATTGTCACGCCAAAGACACGAAATTCATTTTAAACTAATGCATGTAATTACTTCATGATTGCCTATCCAGGCCTAAACATAAGCATTTATTTGAATTTCGAGTCCTCCAAATTATGCCAGAATTCCATCACACCCAATGCATTTCGGTAACAACCTTCGTCAGGGGTATCTGTGATGTAAAAATATACATGTATCAGTCACTTTAAATTAACACGCAGTGTAATTCACAAATACTTTAAATAATAAACCCACTTCAAATTCGAGTGACAACTAGTTTATAGTCCCCCACACACCCCGTGTTCATGCTGATTCTACCCCAGGATCATAACAACAATACATATTAAAACTGAATAAAACCACCCTGTAATCGTGTGTCATCAAACAAATCTTTTATATAACTTAAACCTGAGCATAAATCCAAACCTCCCCCAAATCGTACTCTGCCCAATCTTGTAACTTTAATGATTCCCGATATTCCCCTCTGCTGCACTTGAAACATCCTTTACACAAGCCCTCTGGCTCCTCATGCGTTAACGGATCATTATTTAATCCTATCCAACTATGGTTCATACTTGATGTAAACCTGCCATGTACCGACCTCCATATTTGACATCCGTTTCACCCGTGCGCCTGAAGCCCACTCTATTTAAAGTTACGTAACCCACCCACCTGTAACGTGTTTACACAATCAATCATGTGTCTGCATCACCCCTCCCCATTAACATCCCGTTCCCAACAGTATCTGAAACACGAAAAACTTCAAAATATCACGAAAACAACCCATGCGCAGTGAACATTCCTCCTCCCATATAAAGTTGGAACATTTAAAATCATAATTTAGTGTCCCGCAGTTGTGTGAAAAAAATGACTTGTACGTGATCCAACAGTCCTCTGTATCAGTAACTTGGTGAATAGTCCTTGGCGTGACCTTCGTGCAATTTATTGTTACTCCCAATTTTTCTGCGGGGTGCTGAACAGGTTGGAACGGTGTGGTACAATTCAGCAATATAGTCCTGGAGCACACCCTCTTTTTCTACTCATCATTCCTTTTGACTTGTTATCTAGTTTAGCGTGCATACACTCGTATGTGTGCCGTTCCGTTTCACACAAGTGCTTTAAATTCATGAAAGGTGATGGCCCGCACCTTGCAGGTCATCGCGAGTTGCACAGCTATATAAACTATAGTATTCCAAATAATTCACTTTCACCAAAATTATTCCAAGTTTTATCCGTTTTATTTCCATGTTTTATCCAAGTCTCATTGTCACGCCAAAGACACGAAATTCATTTTAAACTAATGCATGTAATTACTTCATGATTGCCTTCCAGGCCTAAACATAAGCATTTATTTGAATTTCGAGTCCTCCAAATTATGCCAGAATTCCATCACACCCAATGCATTTCGGTAACAACCTTCGTCAGGGGTATCTGTGATGTAAAAATATACATATATCAGTCACTTTAAATTAACACGCAGTGTAATTCACAAATACTTTAAATAATAAACCCACTTCAAATTCGAGTGAATGAATGAATGAATGAATGAATTTTATTTATGCACAGTTACTTAAAACCATTTGCAATGTACCAGCATGTTTTTTAAAAAAAGTGGAGAATTGATAAAAAGACCATCACAATTTTTTTAAAAAGAAATTTCATATACAATTATAACCAATCTCATTGCTTAAAAGATGCCATAGGAAAATTGTAAAAGCTAAGTAGTAAAAACTGAATAGTAAATATTATAGAATACATTGGACTGCCGTCATTGAATCTATTTTCTTAGATTGCGAGGGATTTACTCTTTTATCAGTCTGAGTCGAGCTTCCTCCATATATCTTCCAAATCGGGCCAGTTCAGTCGGTAGGGTGCATGCGAACAGCGCCGCAACACCTTCTGTTGCTGTCCGAGCGCCTTTACTTAACCATATTGGCTTTAGTAGTTTCCGGCGGAGTTGTATCAGGCCTGGGCAGCAACAGATCAAGTGGGTTAATGATTCCGTTTTATAGTCACAGATTCTGCAGCGGACTTTTTGGTCGAGAGCTTTCCACCCCGGATTCAGTTCTTTTATTGGAAGGGGAACTAATCTGCCCCACTGGATGTTTTTTAGGGCCTTTCTTCCCAGTGCTTGATATAAATAGGGCTGGACTTTGTGCTCCGTGTATGTGCCAGCCATCCCAGGAGGGCCTCTACCACTCTCAAAGTAAGCCCGATCTGTCTCTCTTGTTAGTAGGTAGCATTGTTTGTTAATTGCCTTTCTGATGGCTGGATAGGAAACGACATCTTGAACCCAGTTCTGTGTTGCCAGGCCTAGGGTTTCTACTGCCTCATGCATGTATGCCTGCCATGGGTTTGCTGCACCACCATAGATGGCTTTTAGCATGCTTTTCAGGCTCCCTTCTGGGGCTTTGAGTACTTGGTAGTAGTATTTAGCGTGCGCTCCTAGACATTCTTTACTCTGCTGCACCAGGCCGAACTCCAAACGAATCCAGCTATTGCGGGTATAATTTGGTAATTTAAATATACGTTTGTACGCCCGACATTGCGCTTTTTCCATCATAATGTGCATTTTTCCCGGGAAGGCCTGCTGAGCGTAGCCTGCAACCGCCCTTATTTTGGCCTGTAACACCTTTCTAATTGGGATAGTCGTAGGGCTTTGCATCTTCTCATACAGTTTGCATAATGCGAAGATTGTGGACTCTACTTTCGATTTCATTTTGCTCACATGCAAGCGCGCTTTACCCGAGTCACATAACCAGCATCCAAGGTAGTTGTATGATTTTGATACAGTGATTGGCACTTCACCTACATACCATTTGAGGAGAGTTTTTTTGGATAACTCCCGAAAATCAGAACTTTCGTCTTTTCTGAGTTTAATACCAACTCAATAGTCCGATTGTAGGCATTTAAGGCATCTAGACCCCTTTGTAATCCAATTTTTGTGTGGTCCATCACCACTAGGTCATCCGCATATTGTAAGACTTGGAGTCTGCTACTTCCAATTTTTGGGACTGCGAGGTTGGCATTTTGCAGCTTCTTGCCCAAGTCAGCTGTGTATAAGTTAAAAAGGGTAGGGGCTAAAACGCAACCCTGTTTTAAGCCCCGATTTGTAAAGCACTTTCTCGTGACGGTTTTGTTTGTTAATTTAATTTTAATCCAGGTGTTGCTGTATAGGGAAATGATTGCATTAAGGAGGTCAGATGGAATTTGCCAATCGCGCAATTTAGACCAGAGCTTGCCACGCGGGACACCATCAAAAGCTGCAGAATAGTCAATGAAGCAGGCAAAGAGGGGTTTTTATTCATTACAATTGCTTGCTGGCTTAAATATGATATGGCCGTTATGTTGTCACTTGTCGAACATCCTTTACGGAACCCCGTTTGATACGGAGGGAGAATTTCGTGTTTGTCGATCCATCTGTTTAGCTCAATCAGCAGAGTATTGGCATAAGCTTTTCCTTCAATGTCCAATAAGGCAATTAATCTGTAATTTTTTGGATCTGTGTTGTCTCCCTTTTTATAGATGGGTTGCAGGATCGACCCACGCCACGAATCTGGCACCTTGGACAATAATCGGCATTCGGTGAACAAGTTGGATAATATTCTCCCCAATAGATTGGGTCTTCCCTGAACAGCCCCCCGGTAGGCCATTTGGTCCAGGTGCCCCGTCTTTCCTAATCTTTTTAATAATTTTTTCAACCGCTGCCACTCCTCTATCGTTACTAACAACCCCCGAAGTGCATACTGCTCCTTTGTTTGTGCTTTCTTCGTGGGCGTTAGTTGTCCAGTCTGTAACTGTGGCAATTTCCTTCTCTACATAGATTATTGAAACGTGTCTCATCCATGCCTCAGCATCCACAGAGTTGCCCCGATCTATTTTGTCGTTATGCAGCTTGGCTATGTATTGCCAGAGTTGTCGGTGTTTCTGCGGTTTTGTTAGCTCGTGAATCTTAATCCATTCCTCATCCTGCTTAATTTGCTTGAGAGTCCATAGCAGTTGTTTCCGCTCTTTATGCAATTTATTACGCTTCTCCAGCGTTTTTTCGATGCTTCGACCTTGTATGCTTTTTTTGCTTTGTTAAGGCTGCGAGTGATCTCTCTAAATTTTAGATTGTTAAGCTTTGTATGTATGTTGACTTTCTCTTTTATTTTAGGCTCTATTTCCGTGTTTTTGGACAAAGCTGTTTTCAACTCCGTGATCCATTCTGACCAATTTTCCAATTTGGGCTCGATGCCGACAATAGGGCCTGTGGCTTCTTGATGTTCTTTCCAGGCCTTGAATACAATGGTATTATGCTTGTTCCATTTTATTCTTCTCAGCAGGGCATGTTCCTCGGTTCCTATTGAATGGGATATCGTTGTAATACATCCCCTTTGCGTGATTTCGATATTCAATTCAATCTGCAGAATTGCGTGATCGCTCATCTCATGTGATTTAATTTCAAAGTTTGCAAATTTGGAAGCTAAGCGGTCACACAAGAAAATATAATCAATTGTGGTGCAATTTTTGAATGTGGTTAACCCTTGGTTTTTTGTGGTTAAACCCTGTTGTAGCTTTTCGGCTGAGTATAGATCGTAGTCCCATAGGAAATGGTTAAACGTCCTTTCTGCCTTGGATAGGTGCCTCTTCTCGTTCCGGTTAATGCCTAAATGATGCAGGTTGAAGTCTCCCACCAGTATTTTTGCTGGCAATATGTGCGTGCATAGAGTTTCCTGTAATATTGTAACCATGGTTTCTGTCGCCTCTAATTTCAATGGGCCAGTGGCATTAAGATATATGTTGATTAAGAGAAACGAAACATTTTTCTCTCTGTGCCCTTTGCCCTCGAATAATAATGCCTGCAGCATATTTGAGCCTGTATTCACGGTGCTAACAGTTAACTGTTTTGCGTGTTTTACGTAGGTCGAAATCCCTCCAGACGGTCGTCCATAATAGTTATGTTTGATGGCTGGCTTATGAAAGCCGGCGTATCCTTCGATGTGAACCGGCTCTATGGCCCAAGTTTCTTGTAGGCAAATGATGTCATTCTCTAAGAGTTTGATTATGGCTGAACCTTGTTTGAGAACTCTTTGTAATCCCGCCACATTCCAAGAGGCCAATTTCAGATTGTGAAAGAGAGTTTGAAGTGGATCTGAAAGGCCTATGTGTCCCTCTATGTTCGCTTTTGGGACTGGTGATCTATCGTGCAGTCTTTGGCTGGTCCTCCAATGGTTGCCAATATGTTCTTTTGGTCAGGTCCGACTCGAGTGGCACTGTGTGTCGCTGTATTTCGTATTGTTTTGCCCCCTCCAGCTGATTTTCTGGGGTTTCTCGTCTTCGATAGTTCTATTCGTTCTGGTCCCCTCCTTTGTAGTTACAGATATACTTAAATTTTTGTAACGCTGGTCTGGTAGCCATTTTGTGGTTCCTCTCAATATACTATGATTGGGTTCCTTGTGATTCTTTGAACCATGAGTGATATTTGATAGTTCAAGTAAGACTAACGGATATTTTTCTTGTTCTCGAGTCGAGATTGCTATTCCCCAGTTTTTAAAAATTTCTTTTTCCTGGAGTACTGCCTCTGCTATGTGATGATTAGTCCAGGTCACTACTGTTAGCTCCTGTGCAAGGTCATCTTCACCTACTTCAAAGTGGACGCTCTCTATCTCTGCAGTTGTAACATATGACAGTGATGGTATGTAATGAAGGAGCTTTAATAAATTGCTCCTGTTTAAGATGTCATGTCTGCCCTTTGATTTGTATAACGGGTGGAAGATGCTTCGATTTGCTACTCCACTATCAATAGCCTCAGTTTTAATTCCTACCACATCAAATGGGTTTTTGATTGCTTCCCCCGTTCTCTCCTTTGTGATGGTAGTTGTGCCAGGGTGTGAGAGCATGTAATGCAACTTATCTTCACCTTTTATCGTTTTGGATTGCTCTACAGTTGTTTTTTTCGGCGGGGAGCTGTTATGACTACTGTGTCAGTTTTTACTACCTCCGCTTCTTCGGGCATGTAATGCGTCTTATCTTTACCCATTATCATTTTAGATTGTTCTACAATTGTTTTTTCCCGGCGGGAAGCTATTAGGTCCACAGTGGCAGTTTTTACTACCTCCGCTACTTCGGGCTTCTCCTGTGGTTCTTTGATGTCTTGTCCAAATGGGCTGCTTACCTTGACCTGGCTGCCCCTTGGCTGAATATTTGTTTTTGATGGTTTCTTAAAAATTGGATATATTTGATTGTCCATTGGCGAATCCAATTTTTGGACTGGTTTTGACTCTGGTTCTTTTATGACATAGGATGGCTGACCCCAACAGCGTTTCATTTGTGAACTTTTTCACGCTTCTTTTGCTTTCTTAGTCTCTTCTTCGTGCGCCTTGTCAGATTCATCTTAATAGATTGAATTATAGTTTCCCGATTATCCTCGGTACTTGGAGATGCTGTGGTACCTATCAGTTTTGCCTGTGTAGGACCGTTTAAGTTACCCCGGTTTTCCATGTTCTTCGCTTTTTCGGTGAGAATTAATCTTATGTTTTCCTTTTCATTCTTTGAATCTGTCTCTATGTTTGCGCAAATCTTATATACTTCTTTGTTTGTTTCGTTGTGCTGGGGTCTTGCAAGAGCGGTAGCGGTAGTGTGTTTAACATCAGTCACTTTCAACTTTAGGTCCTCGATAAGAGTAGTCATGATTTCTGGGATTGTTGCTAGTTTGTCAAGTGTAGGGCCACAGGCGCACTCAGTGTTTATAGTGGCCGCGTAAGCTTGTGCTTGTGTGATTAAAGAATTTAGGTTCGCTAATCTTTGATCAATCCCTGTGATTGCGTTTGCTACAATGTTCAGCAGATCTACTTGTACGTCCATTTTGTTAGAGTGGTAATTCAATGCCTCCAGTGTGAGTTGTGAGGTTCTGAAGAAGAGGTCCCATATGGTTCCAGAATCCATTGCTAGTACTGGAGTGGGGTTTGTTGTACAAGCCTTCGTGTTATTAATGTCGTTGCTGTTGGGAGTTAGAGACAGGTTCCTCCTTTTTGGTGAATGTTTTTGTTTTGGTCCAGGAGAGTTTGTTATTTTTCGGTTTTTTTCCTGGGCCTGACCAACTTCTGTGCTTTCCAAGTAATGTGTCTCCTTAATTTGCTTTGGGGATTGATAATTGATTTTTGCCTCAATTGGTTGATGGCCTTTGGTGCCGGCAAATTGCTCTTGCATTGTATGTTGCGTATGTTGCGTTAGACGGTCAGACTCTTCTAGTAGGCACTGTGAGAGATTGGTAGGTCTCAGGGATTGCGAGTATTTATTTCCAGTGAAACTGCCTTCGCATTCTATTTCGAGCCCCCATGGGTTATCCCTTTGTATAGCTGGCTCTCGAGCCACAACTGGGCATGTTGGTGTTGATGTTGAAAATGTTTGAGCGTTTGGCTCTTGCGTAACTACTGAGACCTCTGTTGTGTTTTCTCTTATTAAGAGGACTGGTGTTAGTGGTGCTGGCAGCTGGCTCTCTTTTCCTTGGTTAGTGAGCATTGTACCTACTGGGTCCTTTAGAAAGTCTATCTTACTCGGTGCGTTGTTTGCCCTTGCAAAAATGCGGAACACCGGTGAGATTAAAGGTTGTTCTTCCTTTGTGACGTTTGCTTTATTGTCGCTACTTACAGTTGTCCCTAATGATTTTCTTTTCCTCTTTAATGGAGGGAAGGGTGCTTTAGCTCTTTCTTTACCCGACCTCATGCTTAGCAAACCCTCAACCGTGCCTCGTGCCCTTGTTAGCGCGCCCCCTTATTACGTCGCCCTTGCTTGCTGTGGGCTGTAGGCTGTAGGCTGTAGGCCCCCCTTGACTTAGAGGGGAGAGGCGGTCAGGTATGCGAGTATGCGGGAGGACGATTAGTCTGTTAGTCTGTTAGTTGACTTTCCCTCGGCCACCTCTCTCAGCCTGCAGCTCTGGCGCGCGCACCCACACTCACGCACAGATAGCTTCCCTCAAAAGATAAAATATGAGAGGGTGAGAGGGTGAGTCGGTATCTGCCTCCTTCAGCGGAGGTTAGGTGTATGTGATAATAACCGGGGTCACAGCATTGGCACAGGATTGACACCCAACCCCGCCCTGGTTCAATGGTTTCAGATTGGCAGAAATTAGTTCGAATCAAGTTCAGTTTCTGTTCGATTTAATTTAGCGCTTAGCGTGTTTTTGGCTCGCTCGCTCGCTCACTCACTTTACTCCCCTTGAATGCCTCTCCTCTGCTCAAGCACGGGCGATTCCGTGGCATGCATGCTGTAAATGCCCCATCAGAGATGAATAAAAGAGGGGAAATAGTAATGCTCACTCCGTGCAGGGGAGGCAAGACAAAGACTTCATCCCAAGGGCTTAATTACATGAAACTTTGGGGCCCAGTGCTGACTACTCCTGTGGGCCCTTTTCTATGGTAGAGCAAAAAGTAATGTCAAAAGTTACCTCACTTTGGAGGCGTTGGAGGCGGTGCTGCCGGCTCCTGCCGTGCGCCTCTAAAGATATCCCTGAGAAGGGCCACTGGCCCGGTGGAATAAGCCCAGGCTCAGGCTGCCAGGTAATTTCACTCACGGCTTTTTGCAAGAGGACACACGCGGCTCCTCCCGCGAACCCTACTTCACTTGCGGCTCCGTCCGCGTTAGGGCTAGTAGCGGCCGCTCTCGGCTTCTGCTCGTTTCGTTGGCCAAACAGAGCGAATCGGGTTGCAAAGCAGCCGCGGCGGGCAGCGGGCAATGATACCGGCCCCCCGCACGGCGTCTCTGCTCCGCTTCCGCCGTTTCCTTTGCCTTTTACTTTGCCGCTGGTGCTTTAATCCTGCCGCCTACAGCCGCTGGGCTCGCGCTGCTGCTGGATGCGGCTGGAAGCGGGTGGATGCAGGCTGTGAAGAAGGGGAGTCAGTCGAAAGCGTCGGGAGCCGAAAACCGAAAGATCACCCACAGCAGTCCGGCGTCCGCACCACCCGCTCTCTCGCTCCGGCGGTCAGAATGAGTACGAAAACATGGCAATGGAATCTCCGGGCCGAGACCGACTGTCACCGTCCAGTGAAATCGTGTGTCATCAAACAAATAAAAGATTTGTTTGATGACACACGATTACAGGGTGGTTTTATTCAGTTTTAATATGTATCGTTGTTATGATGCTGGGGTAGAATCAGCATGAACACGGGGTGTGTGGGGGACTATAAACTAGTTGTCACTATAATTTGAAGTGGGTTTATTATTTAAAGTATTTGTGAATTACACTGCGTGTTAATTTAAAGTGACTGATACATGTATATTTTTACATCACAGATACCCCTGACGAAGGTTGTTACCGAAATGCATTGGGTGTGATGGAATTCTGGCATAATTTGGAGGACTCGAAATTCAAATAAATGCTTATGTTTAGGCCTGGATAGGCAATCATGAAGTAATTACATGCATTAGTTTAAAATGAATTTCGTGTCTTTGGCGTGACAATGAGACTTGGATAAAACATGGAAATAAAACGGATAAAACTTGGAATAATTTTGGTGAAAGTGAATTATTTGGAATACTATAGTTCTTTTAGCTGTGTAACTCGCGATGACCTGCAAGGTGCGGGCCATCACCTTTCATGAATTTAAAGGACTTAGTATGAAACCATTTCCTGTATAATACATTAGTTTTGTGTGACATGGGTGCCATCGTACAGGATGAGCTCCATAATGTGTCCCATGTCTCGGGAGGGGCGCATGCGGCGAGGCAATGTCTTCCCGGGGCGCTCGCCCTCACCATATCGGCATGCTGCTGAGTATTTACTGAGGAAGGAAACTTCCCTTTCGGCTAAGTCGTGAAATTCTTCCAATAGGATTGACCGCTTGGGAAGGGTCGCGGGAGAGGGGTGCGAAACACCCTCATTATCAATAGCCGTGAGTGCGTCCTCCACCCAGGCCAGGCTACGGTGAATATCGCAAAGTACACCTAAGTGTTTTGAAATGCAAATGCCACAAATATATGCCTTAAAGCCATCCCAGAGCGTGGCATAGCGCTCGACCGAGCCGAAGCTGATTTCAAATTAATTGGTTATGGCAGTTTGGAGTTCGGAGCGAAAGACGGCGTCCAACAGCACTGATGAAGGGAAGGACCAACGACATTCCCAGCCTCCACCATAAGCAAAGGTAAGTTATAATCTAACCAGTGCATGGTCCCAAGAGCTTGCGTGGCAAAACCTGTGCTTTCTGGATCCATGGTGTAGCGCAGGCCGAGACAAGCCAGTAATCTAGCCTTGTCCATACCGCGTTTAGAGCAGAATGAAAGGTATAGCCCAAAGGGGTGGGATAGTGGTTGCACCAGACATCTCGGAGAGCATGATGGTGAATCAGATCCTGGAGGATGTGAAAGGAGCAGGGCTTGTTACTGGGTCACTTGCTGGAGGAATCCAATGCTGGGTCTAGGAGTATGTGTAAATCCCCACCCACAACAGTGGCATCGGCCTCTTGTTCATCTAATAAAGAAAGTACCTTATGATAGAAAAGGGGATCATGAGTGTTGGGGGCGTATAGATTAAGGAAAAGAAGTTTCTGCCCCAGGATTGTCCCCACCACCAAGAGGTACCGTCCCAGGTAATCTGCACTAGTGGTTTGATGCTGAAAAGGGAGTCTTTTGTGGATGAGTATGCAGACCCCTCTTGAATATGAGCTGTAACTAGCAATAAACCGGTGCGGCCCCCAGGATGTAGCAAAAATATGGGAGGATTGAAGAGGTAGATGAGTCTCCTGTAGGAAAGCGACTTTGACATCATGTTGTGTAAGATATGATAATACCATCTTGCCCTTCCGAGGGTCATTCAACCTGAGGACATTCCATGTGAGGAGAGTAAGATTAATGGAGCTTCTGGAGTCCCCCATCTGTGTATCGTGGACTTATAACTGTTGTGTAGGGTGTAATATGAAATGTGATATGTAGTTCTGTCTTGTCAGATGAAGGGAAGAAGGGGTGGGAAAGAGGAGGGAGAGAAAAAGAATTAGAGCAAAAACAACACTGAACATACCCCAAGTAGCCCACACCCCACCCACACCAGGCAAAGAGCACCTGGTGAATCCCAATAGAACCCTATCATACACACAAAAAAAACAACTGGATAGAATTCGGAATCATCTACGGGGAGTGGGCAATGCAGTGGAACTTGGTGCCCATTTGTTAACAATGTGTATGAACCATGCGATAAAAAGCTAGCAGTCGGCAGCCTGCAAGGATAAGTTTAAACATAGTCTAGTTAACGGGCTACAGCACCCTGTGGCGCTACGGTAGCAAAATGTCACCACCTACACCGGGGAAGCCGGACAGTTCAATTGAGCTTTAACAGGTTGGCGCTGGCTGAGACATTGGCATCCGGGGATGAGCGGTCCGGAGTGGTTGTCAAAAGTGAGCCGGTGCTGCTTAGGGTACCCCCGCCCCATGGTCAGCGATCACTCAGGGGGGACTGAGGAAAGAAAGTGAGGGGCGCCTGGGTAGAACAACAATGCAGCAAGAGCGTGGGAGGTCTGAATCACTGCAGCGGAGAGCACCCCACAGTCAGGCAAAGGCCGGTCAGAGGAGGTCTGCACAGGTCCCAGCCCACTGGCTAGCACCTGTGAGGTGAGCCGGAGGGAAGCGCCGTCCAGTAGGCTGATATGGGTCGCAGCACGTAGCTGTAGTGATGATGGGGCCAGTAATACTCTCTATGTCCCAGTTCTGATGAGCCTAGTAGGCAATTGCAAATTTAGGGGCAGCAGGAGGGCGGGGCCACAACAAAACTCTCACTGCAAATGCAGCAGGCGATGTTCAGGTCACAGTCCACCGACCACTTCTTACAGGGCAGGCCCCCGAGCCAGGCAAGTTCGCGGCCGGAGAAATGTCCACGGGGGCCCGAGGCGTCGCAGGCCAATCTCTTGTCTGGGCCTGTCGGAGGAGGATCTGCAGGTGTCTCCAGCACAGCAGGACGGTCGATAGGGGCCCAGCGGGACACCGCAGTCCTGGTCTCAGGCTCACCTGCTGCCCCTGTTATAGCTGGGCCTCCGAGGCGGGTCGGGCTGCACTCTCACTGCAGTGCTGGTGGGCAGTGGTAGAGGGCCTTGGAGAACCAGGAATGGGTCATTGGATCACTGGAACCATGAGGGAAAACATTTTCCCCCAGAGCAACGTGGAATAAGTGATGAAGGAAGCTGTGGCTGCTAGGATGCGGGCAGTCAGCTCCGGAGCTTCAACGCCGTGCGGCCATTACGGTCGACGGCTCTGCCACAACCCTCAAGTATCTTTAGCTTGATTTGTGAGTCCAACACAAGTACAAGAAACAGAATCTAGTATGGACATCTGCTGGCCTTGATTGAAGCACTGGTATGCATTGACAAAAAGAGAGCATGCATTTGCAGCAAAAAAGTATAAAGTTGCATGCAAGAGTCTAACCCAGTGCTTCTAAAAACGTTTTATAACCACAACCCAATTTTTAGACCCACAAACTTTGGGGACTCAACTAACTTTCATAGACAAGTGACAAGGCCGATTTTTTTATATGTATAACAGCATTTGTTTGTAAATGTCTCACCCTTGACCACACTGTTGGATATCGGACTGTTGCCAAGATATTGATCTGTCCATAGAAGTGGCAGATGGTGAACTGCACTGTAGAGTGGAGCTGGAACACTTTTCAGAGTGCTGTGCTGGTCTGTGGAATGCGTTCACTAAAATCCACAAGGCTTCTGAGAAATCTTGAGGTTGATAGCAGTGATTTTATTATATGGCTGTGCATGATCACGTGTAGTGAACTTTGTGAAGTAAAAAAAACCATAGCAGTGAATATTGTTAGGTTCTCCTAGAGTCTTACTTGGTAATACTTACTTGCAAGGGCTTGTTTTAAAACTGCACTTAGGGACCTTGTTCAGCACCTTTGCACTGGTGCACAGACAGGGCTAATCATTTTAAATATTACATGTAGACCAGGACTTTCGCGACCCACCAATTATCGGCTAATCCACAGTTTGGGAAACGCTGGCCTAACATATCACTTTATCTTTCATAAATAAAGGCAACTTTTGAAAAGCTCCAACCTGCCCATTAAAATTACAACTTCCATTTTTGTAACTTTTTAATTGTTATTTAAATAAAATATTTTACAATTTGTGTATTTGTTTGATGTGTACCTGTTTCTACATCTTTGTGCATTGTTTGAAGTCCAAATCATAGAAACTGTTAAGCCCTCTAGTGCCACTTATCTATTTCGTTTCAGGTCTTGGTGTGTTTTCATTTCCGAACACAATAAAAACGATCACTAATGAAAGTTATCAGCATATTTGTAGCTTCTCTGCAGTGTCCAAAGGGTGCAACGACATCTTACACTGTACAGGGGAAACGTGGGACATTGCAGAAGCACGAAGAGCAAGTTTTGTCTCTTCTGCATGTCATCGCTATTCTGCCGACTCTGTTAAACACTTTGAACAAGCACTAAATATCATACACTTAAGTGGTGATTAAACATGCATGTATGCTAAAACACATGCCAGGCAGGCCAGGTAAGTGCGGTGGGGCGGGGCTGGGCGGGGTGGGGCGGGGATGGGCGGGGCGGGGCTGGGGCGGAGTTGACAGAGGACGGAATAGGTAAAATAAAATAAACAAATAAATAAAACCACGCATCTCCGAGCGCAAGGTAAGTGGTTTTATTATTTTTTTTAATTTTATTTGACCTATTCTGTCATCTGTCGACTTCCCCTGAACCCCCCCCCCACCCGCCATGCCCCACCGCCCTGCCGCCCCACCGCTCTTACCTGAACCGCCCACTCCTGCACTTGCCAAAGTCACTGGGTCGTGTCACATTTTTGGCAAATTGAACCATGCTTGCCAAATATTTGTGCTGATAGCTGGGAACTCATCCTCCTAAAGACAGTACACACAGGGCCGGAGTGGGAACCTAAAACAGCCCTGGCAAAAATGATAAATTCAGCCCCTATGTGCAGACATGCTAAAAGTTCAAGATGCCATTTTAAAAAGGAGAATACAAGCGCTGAATTGCTAAAGCACATAGGGCCCATTTTAAATGTTCATGAATGGGCCGTCCTACTGCCAGTGTAGTGTAGATCTCACGGCCATCACAGAGGGAGGTGGGGGGGGGGGGCAGATGTGGCACTATGCCACAGGTCCCCACCCTTTCCAGTGCTCCATTCTCATTCAGAAAAATGTATTTATAGATTTGAAAACAAAAGGAACTCTGCTGTCTTCATTCATAATAAGGCAGTTCGACAAACTGAGGCCTCATATATATTATTTCCATATTGCACAAATTCAATAAAACACGTCTTTAAAAATAATAATAATAATAATAATGAGGCAGGTTTTGTGGCCACACCACTAAATAGCGCCAGATGCTACGCATTTTTCCACTGGACTACATTTATTTTAATATTTAAAAACAGGAGCTGTTTGCTTGTGATAAAAATGGAGGAAGCATCGAGAGAGCGCTGCATTAGGCCCGCGCAAGGTTTTTGCCCCAGGCCTCAAAATATTCAGACACGCCTGGCAGGTTCCATCCCGATATATTAGCAGTGGAAGACTTTTAAGGGACTGCTGCCAATGTGATAGGAGGTTTTATCCCAGGGTGATCTATCAAGCCTGTTTGATATGGTGGAAGTTCTGCTGGAAATGTACCCCCAAAATGGGAGTTCCTTTCCAGTGCCCAAAGTACAATTTTTCTCTCATGGTCTGGGAGTTTTCTTCCAACAATTTGAAGAGCCTTCCATGCCATTCCATGACAGACTGCCATGGCTTACGTGGTGGACTGTAACATATACTGCTATACTAAATTTGGTGGTGGAAGTCAACTCTAAATTAGGCAGCTTCTTTGCCACCATTGACATTCCCAATGGCAGACAAGGGAGAGGCACCCTTCCAACCCTCTCTAACTTGAGCTGGAAAACAGAGAGGTGCGGTGATGAGAATTCTGCCATGTTGTGCTGAAGTCCCATTGACAAACATCTGTACTTCTGAAACCATTCATATTTTAGCAATATTTCAGAGAGAATATAGGTGGTGGACTTGACCCTTTCTGCAGGGTCACCCCAAACCTTTTGCCTTCACCTCTCATGTTATCTGAACCTGTTTTAGTTGGCTTTTAGGACTACGTGCACTTAACTAGTGCTAATATGCTTGTGATCTCTCCCTAAAACATGGTAAAATTGGCCTACACCTGATTAGCCTATTTAATTTACTTATAAGTCCCTATTATATGGTACTATATGTAGCCAGGGCCTGTAAATATAATGCTACAAGTGGGCCTACAGCACTTATTGTGCCACCCATTTAAGTAGCCCTTTAATAACATATCTCGCCTCTACCATTGCAGCCAGTAGTACAGTTTTAAACTGCCAATTCAACCTGGCAAAATAAACCTTTTGCCAAGCCTAAACCTTTCTTTTTAATACATATAAGGCACACCTAATAAAGGTCCTAAACTGCCCATAGGGTAGGGTATTTTGTATTTAAAAAGTAGGACGTTTTTTTTCCAGCCTACACTTTCCTTTTTAATACATATATGCCTTTTTAATACATTTAAGCCCCCCAAATTAGGCCCTAAACTGCCCATAGGGTACGGTGCATTGTATTTAAAAAGTAGGACATGCGTTTTAGGTTGTACATGTCCTGGTAGTGAAAAACTCTTAAATTAGTTTTTCACTACTGTGAGGCATACCTCTCCCATACGATAACATTAGGTTACCTTATTACATATAATTTTATTTTCAAATCCTCTTTAATGGAAAAGTTGGATTTTAGAATCCAACGTAGAAAATGCCACTTTTAGATTGGGTCCCGTGCTTGCTACGCCACGTAATTCAAGCTAGCCTGGCTGATGAGGGGTGATACCCTGTAACTGGTCCCAGATGCCGCTAGGAATAACTCGAAGGAGATTTTCTCCATAGTCCAGAGTTTTCTGACTCCCGAGGCACAAACGAGTATTCTCCCCTCTTCTAATTCATGGTGTGAACAACTGTCCAACTTTTTCTTGGAGAAAATCCGCTCTATTCAGGCATCTTTTCCCTCCGACAGTTTGGATTCAGGTCGCCCTCTGGCAGATAGAGTGTGCCCTCCTCCCTCTCAAACTTTAGCCGCTTTTGCCCCTATTGATCTATTTAGCTCCCTTAGAATTGTTAAAAGTCTGAAGTCTGGTTCACCATCATACCCTTGTGCTGCTAGACTTTTGGCCACTGTTGCGGAGACGGTCAACCCAGAAGTCAACAGACTTATTAACTTGTCCCTTCAGGAGGCGTGTGTTCCGCATGCTTGGAAGCAGGCCAGGATCTTGCCCCTCTTGAAAAAGCCCTCTCTTGACCCTATGTGCCCTGGGAGCTACCGCCCTTTTGCCTAGTATGGCTAAAGTCTGCGAAAAAGTAGTGAACAGGCAGCTGACAGAGTTTATAGAGGATGCTGGCCTACTCCATCCGGCTCAGTCGGGATTTAGGGCCAACCATAGTACAGAACTTGCCTTGGTGGAAGTCTCTGAGATTATCCGGGAATGCTTGGATGCTGGTGGGAGGGCAGCCTTGATTTTGCTTGACCTCTCGGCGGCATTTGATAGGGTTCCTCATTCACTATTGCTGCCCAGATTGGCTGAGATAGGTATCACTGGTACGGCCTGGTGCTATCTTTTCTGGAGGACCGCATGCAGCAGGTCTGGCTTCCTCCAGCCTCGTCCCTGCCCCAGAATGTAGACACGGGGGTCCCACAGGGTTCTTCCCTGAGCCCTCTCCTCTTTAATATCTATGTCACGCCCCTAGTTCAATTGGCAGAGGATCTGGGTGCTAAAATCATCGCTTATGCTGATGACACCCAGCTTCTGTTCACTTGAAGTAAAAATGAGGATTCTGTTGATGCTGCCCAAAAATGCCTGACTTCAGTTTTTCACTGGTTGTCTTCGGCACAACTCAAGTGCAATGAAGAAAAATCCGAAATCCTTCTCTATGGGAAGTTTCCTCCCAATTTTAGAGAAACACTTTGGCCGCTGGGCTCGGCCCTACCAGTGTCGACTGGCCTCCCCATAAAAAATCTAGGGATATGGTTTGAGGAGAACCTCACCTTCTCTACGCAGATCAAGAAGCTGGCCGGTACGTGTTTCGGGCTTTTAAAAACTCTCCGAAAATTTCTTCCTCTCCTGCCTAGAGCAGCAAGGGAAACGGTCACCCGGGCCCTTATTCTATCTCAGATAGATTATGCGAATGCGCTGTATGCTGGCATCCCAGGCTATCTGATAAATAGGTTGCAGGTAGTCCAGAATGCGGCTGCCAGGCTCCTGCTCGATATTCCCGCTAGAAATAGTGTGAGACAACATCTGAGAGCACTCCACTGGTTGCCTATAGCAGAGCGGGTGAAATTTAAATCCTTCGTTATAGCCCATTGTGCGCTTCATGCCTTGGGTCCAAGTTATCTCCAAAACCGCTTTTCCTTTTACGTCCCTTCAAGACCACTCCGTTCCTTGCACCTACTTCTGGCCACGGTTCCCCGGTTCCGGCTACAAAGGATGGGTGGCAGCTCACTAAGCGTGAAAGCAGTTCTGGCTTGGAATGCGCTTCCGCTTGCTCTTCGCAGTATTCAGGACCTTGCCCTGTTCAAAAAAAATTTGAAAACCTTCCTTTTTAACTAAGTTGACCATGCACCTCCTCTCAAGGCTCGTGCCGGGACACTCTTGTAGTATCCGAGCGCGGTACAAGTGGAAATAACATAACATAACATAACAGGATGCTTGTTTCTGGTCCAGGAAGGACCGAGCCTGGCAGTTGGGGCTGGACTATCCCTGATTTGCATATGGCTGGGTCTACACTGGAATGGTTATGTGCGCAAAATAAAAGATGGATTCAACCCAGATCTGTGACTGGGGGTGAATATTTGTTTGTTCAGCATTCCTCTATCATCTGTTCATTTTGCATTTGTTGCCCTAAGTGGGAAAGGTATGCCCAGAAGTGGGTCCCGTGCTCGCTACACCCCCAGATTAAAGATAGCCTGGCTGATGAGGGGTGATACCCCGAAACCGGTCCCAGGATGCTTGTTTCTGGTCGAGGGAGGGCCTGACCTGGCAGTTCAGCCTGGACTGATCCCATGGGGAGCAGGGTCAAAACTGATTTGAATATGGCTGGTTCTAAACTGGAATGACGAGGTGTGCAAAAAACAATGGATTCAACCCAGATCTGTGACTTGGAGTGAATGTTTGATTTGTTCAGCATTCCGTCCTTCATCTGTTCTTTTTGCACTTTTAGAAAGTTGGCATTTTCCTGCCCTAACCTTTCTGAGGTCTTATAGGCCTCCGTTAATTGTCCCTCATCAGTAATGCATATTGGGCCCAGACAGTGAACAATAGGACCAGGGTATATCTGGAAGAGGGCATCCTTCTAGGATGAGAGGGGGGAGCTGTTACCCGCCCCACTTACAGTTCAAAGGGCTGCCTCCACAACACTCACAAAGGCTATTGATGCTAGCCTGTTTTCACCCAAGCCCACTTGGATCTGAGGCAGGGGAAAGAAGGACATTTCCATAACTAGGTAGGGGGATAGCCTAGAAGTTTCCCCCCAATTCAAAGGCTGGCACCATGTATGATCATTAGGCCATCAGACCAACTCATCAGTACCCTCCGGGACCTGTGGAAATTACAGAAAAAGGGCTGACTTGTTCCTTAGAGGACAACCCTGCTGCTTGAGGCCTGCCTTTTTCCCCAGAGCACTGCAGTACTGATTGAGGCCTGCCTTGTTATACCGAAGACTGCCCTGCTGCTTGAGTTCTGACCTGCCGTCTGAGAAGGAAGACTGGGCCAGGCCCCTTTTTCTCAGGCTACCCTGAGTGACTCCAAGGGTCTGTTGTTTGATCTCCTGTTCTGAGCTACAGGGGCACAACAAGCTCCGGAGGCCTCCCTGCAACTGCCCAGCTGACCTGCTGCTACTGGTCCAGCCAGTTGAGCTTCCCCTGTGAAATCCTTAAGTTTGAACTCTGAGCGTCAGACTTTGAGAAGGTATCTTTTTCAGCCGGAGTAACCTGGCAACTGTCTCCGGCCTGCACTCCATTGCGGTCAGCTTGAAAATGTGACTTTGTCCTGTTCTAGCGCAACCAGATACCCACAGTTAGTGCTTTCTTCTTCTTGAGATTCTTTTACTTAACCCTTTAAAATTGCATGTTTCCGGTTCTCCTGATTGTTTTTTTGTCATTTTGGTTTTATTTATAAAATGTTACTCTATTTTTCTAAATTGGTGTGGGATATCTCTTGTGTTATGTTTTCACTTTATTACTGTTTGTGTGCTGCATAAATACTTAACACGATGTCTCTAAGTTACACCTGACTGCTTTTGTGCCAACCTACTAGAGGATTAAGCACAAGTAAATTTAGCGGCTTTGTGGTTCACCAAAATCCAATTTCTAACATTAGTGTTCAGTGGTGGGCTCCAGTGCTTGTGTTTATGCAGTACTACTCAGTGATTTTGTGTAACTCTAAAAACCCATATAAATCACTTGAATGGCTTCTTTTGCTTTTTCCAAATTTACTTCCAATCTATCTGCCTTTGTCCTCCTGTAAGTCTGCTTGCAAGCATGGAGTTTGAGCTCAACAACAGTGGGAGAGCTACACTGTGGCTGAACACAAGGGATTCTGCAGGGAGAGGGGGCTTCCAGAAAATAAGAGCTCCAATGAGAATGAGCTCCAGAAGGTCCTTAGGGCCAGTTACAAGCCACAGCTCAGAAGGAAGATGAGGCGATGGAGGAGCAGGAGGAGGAAGTGGTGAGGAGGAAGACAGAAAACCTCCTGACTATGACCTCAGAGGAGAGAGGATGACCCACAGCAGTGACGTCCCATGAAGATGCAGAGCAGACAGCAGCATTTCTTCCCTCAATCTGTTCCCTGAGGAGCTGGAGGACAAGAAGATTGAAAGGCAGTTCAGGCTGCAGCTAGCCAAGCTGAAGATTGAAGCAGCCAAGGAGGAGGCTGCTGCAAAGAGGGCTGCAGAGGAGGCCTCTGCCCAGAGAGCTCTGGAGGAGCTGAGGGTGGAGGTAGAGACTTTCCTTGCCAATGAAAAAGCTGAGGCTGAGAGGGCCTTAGCTGAAAGAAAATGGGCCTTGGCTCATGAAGTGAGTCTTAAGGAGCTGGACCTTAAAGAAAAGCAACACTCAAAGTCCAGCAGTAATGTTGGAAGTATACGTTTAGTACCCAGTAGAGAGGTGAGAGTCTGCATACCCGAGACCTGGTGCAAACTATGTGGAGGGGAGTGATATTGATAAATGGTTTACTGTCTATGAGGGGGGCCTGAGGATGTACAGCCTTTGGAAACACACATATACAGTGGGGAGGGATATTCTTCTTACACTAGTGGTAGAGGACCAGATGAGTTATGCTCCCATTAAAGCCACTCTAGTCACCAAGCTTGGGCTCACTCAGAGAAATACCACATCATTTTCAGGGATAGCCAGAAGTTGCCAAACCAGCCTTGGGTGGATTTCCTTGATTACGCCAGGAAGGAACTAAGTGGTTAGGTGAGAGGCAGTTAGGTGAATGATTTCAATGGCTGTATGACCTGATTTTGAGGGAGCACATGGTCATCTAGTGGATAGTAAACTTACTGACCCCAGGGAGCTTGATGAGGCAGACAACTGGCTCTGAAGTCTGCACAAGGGTCTAGAAGAAGGTACCTGGGAGTGACCCCAAAAAGGGTTGTTCATGTTCCACCCAGCAGAGTGAGGGTGAGGTCCAGGGAGACATAGACAGGCTCCAGAGTAAGGTGGAGGGAAAGGGTTCTCATGCCGCTTCTGAGAAACAGGGGGAGGTTCTGGTGGGCGATAGCCCAGGGCACCCTATTTCCAACCCTGTTGCTTTGAGTGTTCCCAGTTAGGACACAAGTAGGATGACTCTGTTTGTTCCAAGAAACCACCCACTGGTGGTAACTCTACAGAGGTGGTAAATATGGCCTTAGGGGTAAGTAGTCCCCAGTTGCAAAAGGTAGAACACGACCAGGTCAATTTAGTGACTTTTGTGGTTCTCCCTGACAAGGGTTGTGGTTGTTGCTTGAGAAGGGTTTTCACTCCTCTCAATCAAAAAGCCAGTTTCCGACAGTACGGATATATCAATTGTACCTTAAAGTAAAAAACAGCGCCACGGATCTTGAATATTTATTAAGTGAATCAGCAAGTGGATATAAAGATTGTTAACTAGAACGAGACAACAGTTGTTAACTGGTGTCATTTGCGAATAACACTAGAAACTGTAATGACGGATTCACAAGTCAAAGGTGGGCGTGGTATTTACACAGCATTATAATCGAATGTTCTCGGTCGATTTACAAAGAGTTCAGTGAGAGAGTCAGCTCAGTGCGAAAAAGGTGTGGGCAAAGTAGGCTATAGAAAATATGCTTGTATCAGCAAGAACAATACATAGGCTTCCTAATGCACAACTACTGAATTTACAGAAAACTACCCGATCTCTTTAAAATCATGCCTGGGAAAATTCTACAAGTTAAATGGCGACTTGATTGCAAAAAATATAAAGATGTCTCGGTTCCAATTAAAACATTGGTTAACTATGTTTAGTATCTTCCCAAATAACTCTTACTAGTACTATACCACACTGCAAACTCTCTAAAAAGGTGGCATCTGTCTCTTTTGCAGTTCGGTCTCGTGTTATTGCTATTTACATGTAGGCTGACAAAGCTTCTCAATTGATCTTCTAATTGTTTTTGTCAATCTTGAAGAAATGCCTCGAGGTCTGTGCAGCTTTGTTTCGAGAGAGACCGACAATATATGGGAATAAGGGTTCAGCCCCCAGGCCACCCCCTAGCTACTGGCAGAATGAACAATACAGTAATGCGGCAAGTGTGACATTCTTAAAAATAAGATGTTAATCGCACACCTTTGAGCTTCCACGGTGCAGACAAATCAGTGGTGCCAAGACAATGTTGCTGAGATATGCTTTCATGATTTTTTTTAAAGACATATTGCAATGTATTAATTGGCATCTTCAAACATGCAATCAGCGTGCCGAAATACTTATTTGGAAACAAAGTAAATCAGCTGTTTGTGTTGCGTGGAAACTGAAAAGGAAGAAAAATATCAAATTTACACCTGTGTTCATGTAGTACGTTGTACTGGAAGTCTGTAATTCTTACATGAAAACGACTGGGTATTGTAGTTATGCAATATTCATTTAGTAAACCATTAGTAGCTGTAGCTCTTTTATTTCTCGGAGGTCCAGGTTGATGTTTGTCCCATCATGCTTTTCCTAAGCTTTACCAAAGATAGATTTCCTTACCTCCTTCCCACCCCTGGACCACTCCATGGGCAGGAAGTGGGTACCAGTGTCCCAGCGATGAGATATGGAAGACTGGCTGCTGCAGTATCCCACTAGTTCCAATCACAGCATGACACGCGCGACAGTCATACATGACTGTCTGGTAAATTAACATCAAAGACAAATAGATCACACCCGGGTAGGAGCATGGCACACTCTGCCAAGCTCATCATAGACACACATGCATCATATGATACCAAGAACATACATAAATCACACAGTTCAAGAGAAATCTCACGTTTCACACACTATTGTTCCTTGCCATGATTGGGTGCCACCTAGCCATTGACACATTGCTCCCAATTATTGGTGCATCAGACCCTGTTAGGGAAGTGCCACATTCTGCCAGAGACATGTTGCAGCCTACACGCCATACTCCCAACAGACAAGGACATGTCATTGATGCAGCCCACACCGCCAGAGACAATGCATTACTACAGATATGTCATAAAGTAGGTACATGGACTTCTTACAGAGACACACCATAGATACAGATGTGCCAATGCAGGCCAGACACATTTTAAACATGCCATTCAATTTCGGATCCGCAAAAAAAGGATGGTTCCTAGCGGAATCAGTAACTTGTATCAACAACAAATTGTTTACAATCATAAACAATGCACAGTGAGATAATTGAAATAATTTCCAAAAGGTGCGATCAATAAATGATAACGTTTTTGGATCCAATACATGAAATGTGACAATACCCATTATTTAAGTCAAAAATAGACATCATTTAATTGTTCATAGCTGTGCTCGAGTAATTACATAGTGCACAGAGGGGAAACATACAGAAGTGTGAAACAAAAAGAGAGGGAAGCAACGGACAACTTAGTTGATATATGTTTGTATAGAATTTCAGTATCAAAATATTTGTGGATTTAATCAGAAAAAGTTCCAATTAGCGCAACATCAACAGCATTTCAACCCATATTTAGTCAAGGGTCACCAAAGGGCTGGATAGATCTGAATATGGGAATGAAACCACATCTTATTGAGTGCCTTAATTTAGTTACTTCTAAATGAATACTGCCGGGCACAGCAGTATTCGTTTAGAAGTAACTAAATTAAGGCAATCATATTCATTTATAAATAACTAAATTAAAGCGAGCTATAAGCCCTTCTGGACTTTTGTGACAAATGGCCCTTACTTCTTCTGCTCAAAGTATTTCACTCTTGATGATGACCCTTGATTAATTATGGGTTGAAACACTGGCATGTTCAAACTAAATCTACAAATGCAAAAAATGTCCTCCCCTGCCAGATATATCATTGATTTTTTTGTTTATGTATTATTTGATTGTGGTGCTGTGATTTGCCAACAAACTGCTGACCAAAACAGCAGTGCCTGTGATACTGCTCCTGCTATGAGGGCACGTTTTGTCAAGTCTCAAGGTTGCGAAATTTAAGTTAAGATGGGCTAAATCCATGGCAGGCTTTTAAGATATCCATGTAAGCTTTATTTAAGTACAATGATTCTACAGAACTTTAAAGTTTCAATATCCATGCATGAGTAGCTCATCCAGGCGAGGTTTTTTTTGCTTCACACTCTGTGACCTGTTCTTCTGAGTTTACAATGGCAAAAAAACATGACTTCAAGTCCCAGAATGCACAGCACAAACCTGAGCTACTCATTCGTTGATATACAAAACTTGAGAGGTCTGAATCTAAACAGAACAATAATCCATAATCAATGGTCATCCTTAAAATGCGGCATTGATGTGGCCCTCACGTTGGCTATCCATGCTATGGAGAATCGTGACTTGTGAAATAGTGGCTTTTAAGGACATAACCACCCCTCTATGTGTATGTGTTCTTTTTCTCCTTCTAAATTTACAAATTTTTTGTTTAGCAAATTGAATCTAATTGTCGTTCTTACCTCGCATGATGCAATGGGATTATTTTGTGGCACACACCTCAGACTCGTAAAAAGTGCATTTTCCTATTCTCTGCAGTAGGGGTGCTTTTTTATGTGAAATTCTCCAATTGTGCATAAAAAAACACAACTGTTTTGAAGTCTCACTTGTTCACTGAGGGCTTGATTTCAGCCGTGGCCCATTCAGGTAAGAGCGGTGGGGGGGGTGGGGCCGGGTGGGGGATTTCGACAGACGATGACGAGGGAAAATTAATTATCTATTTAATTTTCCCTTGTCATCATCTGTGCACGGGCCGTGGCTGCCTGATTCACAAAGGGCCCGGCACTCGTGGCAGAGGCCCCGCAGTTGTGGGGGAATCTCTACACTTGTGGCGGAATCTTCACAAAAAGAATTCTCATTGTGGAGATGCCCCCCCCCGAGTGAAGAGACTCCCCCACCATTGCGGGGTCTCCGCCACGAGTGCAAAGGCCTTTGTGAATTAAGTCCTGAAGTTGTAGCCTGATGGAATGCACGTGTTTATCTAGAGCGAATGTGTTTCTGTTATTAAAAGACAAATAGAGAATTTCTTGAAGGGGTTTAATAGATACCTTCTACTTTCTCAAAAATTGACATATCAGATATGAACACAATTATCTTAGAAAAATAGATTTTTAAACAATCAGTTAGTTTGGATAATATTGCTCAACAAGACTCTTCACAAAGCAAATTCCAATTTACACATTAGAAAGTCACCGTGCCTGCTGTTTTTAGGTCTGGCAACAAACAGCTTTTGCTGTATACCTTAACTTTCAAAAACATAAAAAATAAAAATACAGAATAGGTGCAGAGAGGGGCTTTGGGTCACCCCTCTTCAGCAAACAAAATGGTCAGGCAATGATGTATGCTCTTTTATCGTTTAAAGTAGGCAGAGATTGGCCAGCAGTTGTATGCGTTCTTTTGGAGAGTCTATTAGCACTTTATAGGTATTGCCTAAAATAAAACTTGCCTGGATACACTCTTAGCTGTCTATTGTTGAAGACCTATTTTGGACACTACCAATATATACATTGGCTATAAGCCACTTGCTTACCATTGGTTGGGTCACTTGTCACTTTAATTTGCTTGCTTCTTATTCAATGGCTTTCCTTCCTCTTCTGGTGTTTGTTGCTTCCCTGAATTATAGCTTCTTTACCATCCTTTTGATTAAATGACTTGTATCCTTTCCTCTACTAACACTCAAGGAATTTACAAATTTTGATTTAAGCACTTCATGGGCGTGCATGTGTTTTCTTTTTGTCTTCTTTGTGTTCTGCTTCCCCTTCACATCCTGCACTATTCATGTGATGACCCCCTCGACCTCCCAACTCATCTGCTCCTTTCGCCACCCCTCTCAGTCTGGCCTTTTTTATTTTGTTTTTCAACCCGTCCCCCAAGTTCCTCTGTTGATCTGTGCCCTTGCTTCGATAATGACTTACCCCCAACTCGCCCCTCCATTGCTTCCCTGTCCCTCCCTGTCAAGTTTTTTAAAAAACATTTTTATTTTGAGGGCCTGTCAGTTTCAGTTTGCTGCCAGGTCACTTCTTTCTTCAAAGGTGCTTTCGCATACATTTTACTCCTTTTTTTAATATTCAAGTCCAAGATGAGTGTCTACCTTGATTGGAACAGTAAATAAAAAGGAAATAGTGGCCATGTCATGCCGGAAGTGCACACTTGCGTTGTGACACATGCACGCATATATGTCAACATGCTGTTCTTCTGTAGTGCCATAGAGCATACATGCACAAGTGTGATGTTGTGGTTTTTGGATAAAATATCGGAAAAAATATTGTGATACAAAATATTGCGCCCAAAATATCATTTTTAGTGCTGTTTTTAATATTGTAATAAATATTGATGAAGAAAATATTGTATGTAATATTGTTTGTAACTGTTAATTAGTATGTAATTTATTGTAGTATGTTTGATTGTATATGGATATTATTTGTGTTTTTAGTAATATAATTTTTAGTAATGAAATCGTTGACATTTGTACTTTTGTGTTGTATTAATGTATATATTGGGCTTTTAGGGGATAAGGGAAAAATAAATTATAAATGAATAATTTTAAAGATATGCAAATTAATAATTTACAGTTTTAAAATGTATGTTATATTAATATTTTTCATACATTTTAATTTCATATTAATGAAGATCTATCTAAAGGGCATTAAATAAAAATAAAAAATAGTAGAACATTTAAAAATATAAAACAAAACTTTTAATAAAGTTAAATATTTAGAAATATTTTTATGTACAATTTTTACTTTTTAAATATTTTGTAACAAATTTTATACAATTTAAGAAATATTTTACATTTTTTTGTTTTAAAATTGTAATTTTATTTTAAAAATATTCTTTATTTTTTATTTATAAAATGTATTTAATTTTTTTGTTATGATTGTTAATTTTGTATTATGATTTTATTTTTTATTTTATGGCTTAAACTATATGAATGTAGTAAATTATTTAAAAAATATATTAACTATTAATAGTAATTATGTGATTATATTTTAATATCTAAATATGTATATATAGGTTTGTAGTTTTGGTTAGTGTGTTTCTAGATTACATTTTAATTCATTTTATAGTAAAAAAATGTGTGTGAGCATGGAGCACTGATTGTGGTTTTAAGATGTTTAATTTGTGTTACCTTGTGTAAAATTTTATATTTTGAAGTGAATATTGTACATTTCACCTCTTTAGTGTCCAACACCTTCTTAACATAGCCTTAGAATGGAGTTGGAATAGTGAAAGTCACCCAATTAATCTCCAACACCTTCCCCAAAATATTGGTGTGAGAATAGTAAAAGCCATCTCTTTAGTGTCCAACGCCTTCCCCAAATTGGTTTAGAATGGAGTGGTAATAGTCAATGCCAGCCCTTTAGTGTCCAATACCTTTTCCACATTGGTTTAGATTGGAGTGGGAATAGTAAATGTCACCCCTCCAGTGTCCAGCACCTTCCACAAATTTGTTTCGATTGGAGTGGGAATAGTAAATGTCAACCCTTTAGTGTCAAACACCTTCCCCAAATTGGTTTAAATTGGAGTGGGACTCGTAAATGCCAACCGTTTAGTATCCAAAGCCTTCCCCTACTTGCTTAAGATTGAAGTGGGAATAGTAAATGTCACCCCTTTAGTGCCCAACACTTTCCTTAAATTGTTTGTTATTTGAGAGGGAATAGTAAATGTCACTCCTTTAGTTTCCAACAACTTCCCCAAATTGGTTTACATTGGAATGGGAATAGTAAATGTCAACGCTTTAGAGTCTGGCGTCTTCCCTAAATTGGTTTAGATCGGAGTGGGAGTAGTAAAAGTAACCCCTCTAGTCACCAATACCTTCCCACAATATGGATAGATTGGAGTGGGAATAGTAAATGTCACCCCTTCAATGTCCAAACGTCTTCCCCAATATGGTTCAATTAGAAAGGGAATAGTAAATGTCACCCTTTAAGTGTCTAGCATTTTCTTTTTAAATGATTCATGTTAGAGTGTGATTCTTTAAGTTTAGAATCTTATTCTGAAATAGTATATTTTACTTTTATTGTATGTAGTAGAAATACTTCGTGCTATTTTAGTAGTATTGCTGGTGATTAGAAATATAATAAAAAGTTTGTTGTATGTTTGTAGCCAATGATATTATTAATTAACAAATGTACAATAAAGACATGTGAGACATTTTCCTAATTTTATTTATTGTTTAGTTTTACATTTAATCATATATACTTCATGTTAAAAATAAACATTTATATAAAGTTAAGTGTAAATAATTTTATTAATAAAAAGACATGTAAATTATATTTCAATACTATTGTATGTTGTATATTTTCAACTTTTACTTTCCATTGTTTGACACATTTTGAACATTTCTTAACTTTTTATATACATTTTTTCAACATTATTTTAACATACTTTTTTTCAGTATACATTTAATAATTCTATATATTTTATAATATTAATTAGTTTATACTTTGCAATTTTTTTTACATTTTATCACAACCTTTTTTGACTTGTTTCACATGTTTAATAATTTTTTTACTTTTTGTAAACATTTACTCAACATTTCACATTCATTTCTATGGGGAGATAGTCTTTTTTTTAGTTTCATTTAGCAGTCATTTTATTTACCGCTACCTTTTATCTTGCACCCTATTTGGGTTATTTTTAGTCTATTTTCCCGGAACCAGGGCGGGGTAAGGTGCTGCTGTTTGTCGGAACAGGTAAGTCCTTTTATAAGGATTTTTTAAGAGTTTTGAGGGTGGGAGGGGTTGGCGGGAGGGCTACAAGTTAGTTATAATGTTGTTTGTGTATATTTAGATGTATTAGTGTTACTGTTTTTTACTATTTTACTAGTTTTGACTTTTCGTACACAATTTTAGTAATGAATCGTGTTGTTATGTTAAATTGTGTTAGGTTACATATATTTTGAAGACTAAGGACCTTATTACGAGTTTGGCGGTCCCACAGCGGATGGTGCAACGCGCTGTCCGCTGTGGAACCGCCAAACCCGTGGTGCGACCGCCCGCCATATCAGGTGTTTTTTCCTGCTCTGGCAGGTGGTCCTGTGGCGATCTGAGAGCAGCGGTCTTCAGGCTCATAAAAGAGCCTAACAGGCAGACCGCCACTCTCAGAGTGCCGCCTGCACCTTCCTGCATGGTGTGGCATACATGCAACACTGTGCAGGAACTGGGGGTGCATATTTACAGGGGGCACTACATGTGCCCCCCTCTGCATGCACCCCCAGGCCCAGAGGCACAAGGGGAACCAGTTGGCCCCATTTGTTGCCTCACCACCACCCTTTTCATAGCGGTAACACCACTATGAAAAGGGTGGCGTGAGGCAACTCGAAATATGCTCTGCGGTGCCAGTGCAACACCACCAGCATATTTTGGCTTGGACCGCTGCGAGACCACTGCGGTATCCATGATCCACAGTGGTCACAGCAGTCCTGTGGCAGTCAGACTGCCATACTCTTAATACTGCAGGTGGGTCCACAGTGTGGAGGCAGTCTGACCGCCACCACGAGTTCGATGGTCCCATGGTTTTCACAAGTTACTGTGTTTATCAGATATATTTCTGAGAGATATTTATTTGGTCATCCCTTTACCTCTGGACCTAATGAGAACTTAAACATCTCGAAGGCAAAAAAAGCATCAACCACTTACCTTCTTGGAGAAGTAAATCCACAGTTGGAAATCAGGAATTAATCATTCTTGTATGGGGAATTGCATGAAGAGAGATACAGAAAAATGGTGTTTCCCTAGATATTATTGGATGGTTGGATCGCAAACCTTTGGAAAGGACAAGTAGTGCCACCAATGTATTAGCTAATTCTGGTTTGAAAGATATGGTCGGGAGAGGCCAAGTTTGACCTGTAATTTGTTTTCTGTTGGATAAGAATGTCTATGTATATTTGTGATGTTTGTGATGTTGATAACTATTCATTGTATCATATAATTGTTTAAAAAAACGGAAAAAATAAAACAGTGCCAACAATTGGGTCTGAAAATATATGGTTTGATTATTGCTTTGAATTGATGTCACCATAATTCCTTGTGTTGGCACCCCAAACACATTTGTTTTGTTTGGGACAACTAGTTTCACCAAGAAGGTTCTCCTGTGGTCACACTCTTTTTTGCGGATATTTTGTTAGCCCCAGAGCTGCAGTGAGTTTTGGGTATTCCCCTGTTTTGTAATAGATACTGTGGATTCAAAGGCATTGCGCCATCCTTCCACTGCAATGTTTGTTTTGGTTTCCTGTGCCAAGGTGCTCTCATAGACATTCCACTATAGTATTTGGAATTTGGGTTGGGGTCTGTGTCTGGAGCGATGTAGTCTGCCAACCTAAGTGTCTTCGAAATAGTCCATTAGAGGACTAAGTTTGTCTCATTTTGTGGGTAGAAAGGGCTTTCTATTAGTAAATTGTAGTGGTTGGCTACCTCTATGACAGGGCCACAGGTTAGTGCTATAGTTTTTTTTATTTCAAAGGCAAATTGGCATGTATAAAAGGGATATTTGTGCTTTGATAGTCTCCAGGTATGGTGTCCATCTGAGTGTCCCGGTGGAGAGGTGAGAGCGTACTGCCACAGGGAGCCGGCATGGGTCGGCTCTCACCACCTCAGGGGGCGGTCGCTTTCCTTGATGGCCCTGTACCTGCTGATCAAGCTGCATACTAGGGCCCATACTATGCATTAAAAGATGCATTTTAAAGCTGCTTCTCAAAAAATGGCTAAAAGTATAAAATGAGCTTGCTCTTGCTGATTAACGCGATCTAAGGCTACATACTGAGGCCTGCACTTGAGTATCAAGGCTGCATATTAAGATTGTTTCAGCTGCTGGCTAAACTGTTTTAAGCATTAAGGAACCTTTATGACAGCAGCTTAATAGAATAAGAAAGAGGAGAGCAACTTTGCTCTGATCTAATCTAAATCCAGTACAAATTGTAACTTGGGCCCATGGTGGAGAGGGCGAAAGACTGTGGCCTTGGGTGAGGCAGTAATGGAGTTGCGGCCGGATCTCTGCGACTCGCACTAGGCCTGGGGGGTGCGTGACACTCCGGTTGTGGGAGAGCACGAGGTTCTGGACTTGGTCCCACAGTGGGGTGGTCGGGGGTCCGCATCTAGGAGTGATCAGAGGCACCAGAGAGAGCATTGTGGGGCCCCCGGCTATTAATTCTGCTTTCCCTCACCATACGGTGCTGCAGAGGAGGTGGATACATCTGACTCCCCAGGTCACAGGAGGTCACGCGACCACGGTCACCAGAGTAAATAAGAAAACAATACACAACGACAGCTGCGCAATTCAGGCCGCCTGAGGCCTGCAACAATCCTACCTGCTTTCTGGTGGCTAGCTGTAGTGGGACTCATTCCCCCAGCACTCTGCACGGCATAGGGGGGGTGGGGCAAGTCCTCCTGTGGCCGTAAAGGCACCTCAATTGTCCCCCAGTGCGAGCTGTGCAATTCAGGCCATCTGAGGCCTGTAACAATCCTACCTGCTTTCTGGTGGCTTGCTGGGGTGGGACTCAGTCCCCCAGCACTCTACACAGCGTGGGAGGCGGGGTCAGTCCTCCAGCGGCCGTGAAGGCACTCCAGTCTTCCTGCAGCGCAACGGAGCCCAGGTCAAGGGGGGCCTGTCTACGCCCGTCAGAGCCCAGAAGAGGCCAGGCCGAGCTGGGCCACCACCCTTGGTTCTGCTACCGGATCACCTTTTTGGTTCGAGGCGCCTTATTCGAATGACTAGAGGCACCAAAATGGGTAAGAGGAAATTAGGAGGGGGCCTGAATACAACACAAACACCTTCAGCGCCCACTTCTTTGGATAGAATGCTTCAGAGGGCCATGACAGCAATTAACATTGTCCATTTTGTCCATTGTGTCCATTTTCCTTCTGTACCCCTCGCTGCCCCCATTGAACTGTGTCCTTTTTTCCTTCTGTACCCCTCGCTGCCCCCATTGAACTGTGTCCTTTTTCTCCTTCTGTACCCCTCGCTGCCCCCATTTTTCCCTGTGTCCATTTTGTCCATTGTGTCCATTTTCCTTCTGTACCCCTCGCTGCCCCCATTGAACTGTGTCCTTTTTCTCCTTCTGTACCCCTCGCTGCCCCCATTTTTCCCTGTGTCCATTTTGTCCATTGTGTCCATTTTCCTTCTGTACCCCTCGCTGCCCCCATTGAACTGTGTCCTTTTTTTCCTTCTGTACCCTCGCTGCCCCCATTTTTCCCTGTGTCCATTTTGTCCATTGTGTCCATTTTCCTTCTGTACCCCTCGCTGCCCCCATTGAACTGTGTCCTTTTTTTTCCTTCTGTACCCCTCGCTGCCCCCATTTGAACTGTGTCCATTTTGTCCATTGTGTCCATTTTCCTTCTGTACCCCTCGCTGCCCCCATTGAACTGTGTCCTTTTTTCCTTCTGTACCCCTCGCTGCCCCCATTGAACTGTGTCCTTTTTCTCCTTCTGTACCCTCGCTGCCCCCATTTTTCCCTGTGTCCATTTTGTCCATTGTGTCCATTTTCCTTCTGTACCCCTCGCTGCCCCCATTGAACTGTGTCCTTTTTTCCTTCTGTACCCCTCGCTGCCCCCATTTTCCCTGTGTCCATTTTCCTTCTGTACCCCTCGCTGCCCCCATTGAACTGTGTCCTTTTTCCTTCTGTACCCTTCGCTGCCCCCATTGAACTGTGTCCTTTTTCTCCTTCTGTACCCCTCGCTGCCCCCATTTTTCCCTGTGTCCATTTTGTCCATTGTGTCAATTTTCCTTCTGTACCCCTCGCTGCCCCCATTGAACTGTGTCCTTTTTTCCTTTTGTACCCCTCGCTGCCCCCATTTTTCACTGTGTCCATTTTGTCCATTGTGTCCATTTTCCTTCTGTACCCCTCGCTGCCCCCATTGAACTGTGTCCTTTTTTTCCTTCTGTACCCCTCGCTGCCCCCATTTTCCCTGTGTCCATTTTCCTTCTGTACCCCTCGCTGCCCCCATTGAACTGTGTCCTTTTTTCCTTCTGTACCCCTCGCTGCCCCCATTGAACTGTGTCCTTTTTCTCCTTCTGTACCCCTCGCTGCCCCCATTTTTCCCTGTGTCCATTTTGTCCATTGTGTCCATTTTCCTTCTGTACCCCTCGCTGCCCCCATTGAACTGTGTCCTTTTTTTCCTTCTGTACCCTCGCTGCCCCCATTTTTCCCTGTGTCCATTTTGTACATTGTGTCCATTTTCCTTCTGTACCCCTCGCTGCCCCCATTGAACTGTGTCCTTTTTTTCCTTCTGTACCCCTCGCTGCCCCCATTTTTCCCGGTGTCCATTTTGTCCATTGTGTCCATTTTCCTTCTGTACCCCTCGCTGCCCCCATTGAACTGTGTCCTTTTTTTCCTTCTGTACCCTCGCTGCCCCCATTTGAACTGTGTCCATTTTGTCCATTGTGTCCTTTTTCCTTCTGTACCCCTCGCTGCCTCTCTCCACTCCCGCCGCTGCGTCCCCTGCGGCCCGGCCCCCCTGACTGCCCATTCGCTGCCCCTGCCTCCAGCCTCCCAGCTGCTCCTCCCTCCCACCTCCCCATATATGGCGGCCGTGCGCCCGTCCGCGCCTGGACCGCGCCCAGCCTGGACCGCGCCTGGACCGCGCCCAGCGCCAGAACCCCTGGGCCTCGAGGACCGACGCCGCTACGATGCCACCACACTCCACGCTCTCAACCCCGGACGGACGCACAACTGCTTCAAGGCCGCCCCAAAACGCACCCATGGTCCCTTCACCTGCCGGAACTGCAGCTACACCAGCCTCAGAGCCACCGAAGCGCCCGCCAAGAAGGACCTCAACCACCTCCGATGCATCCTACTGAACACCCGCTCCGCACGCAAACACGCCGTCGAGCTCTGGGACCTGCTCGACACATCATCACCAGACGTCGCCTTCCTGACAGAGACCAGGATGAACGACTCCTCCGCCCCCGACATCGCCATAGCCATCCCAGACGGCTATAAGATCACCCACAGAGACCGCGTCAACGCAGTAGGAGGAGGAATCGCCATCGTCCACAAGAACACCATCAGGGTCTCGACCAGCACCGACGACACTCTCAGCACCGCCGAACACATGCACTTCCAGATCCACACGGACCCCAACACCACCCTTAGAGGCACCCTTGTCTACAGACCCCCTGGGACCCGACCCCAGTTCAGCGACTCCATCGCCGACTTCATCAGCACGCACGCCCTGACCTCTACCGACTACATCCTCCTCGGAGACCTGAACTTTCACCTGGAGAACAACAACGACAGCAACTCCACCACCCTGATCGACAACCTCGCCAACCTCGGTCTGAGCCAGCTCGTCACAACACCGACCCATTCCGCCGGCCACACGCTTGACCCCATCTTCTCCTCAAGCTCCCACGTCTCCTTCAGCCACACCACGGAACTCCTCTGGACCGACCACCGCTGCATCCATTTCACCTTCCAGAAACCCACCACACACCACCGCACCCAACAAATCCCACGCCGCTGCTGGAGCAAAGTCACCGAAGACCAACTACGGGCAACCCTCGCTCTCAGCCCTCCCTCCGACCCATCCAACACCGACGACACCGCCTGCAACCTCAGACGATGGATGGACGACTGTGCCAACACCCTCGCCCCGCTGAAAAAACTCACCCACAGTGACACCACCAAAAGAGCCAGCTGGTTCACCTCGGAACTCCTAGCTTCCAAGCGCACCTGCCGGAAACTAGAGAAGAAATGGCACAGTGATAAGACACCGGACAGCCACGCAGCCCACAAAGACGCCATCCGTAACCACCACCACCTCATCAAGTCCGCCAAGAGAATCTCCTTCAAAGACCGCCTCGACAACAACGCACACAACAGCAAGGAGCTTTTCAACATCGTGAAGGAACTCTCCAACCCCAGCTCCAACACCAACGACATCCCGCCGTCGCAACCCCTGTGCGATTCCCTCGCCACCTTCTTCCACCGCAAGATCGCCGACATCCACGACAGTTTCAACACCCAGACAGCCCCAACTAAGATCGATGCACCAGACCCACTGCACACCATCGTCCACGACCCCCTGCCAGCCTGGGCCAGCGTAAACATTGAGGACACCATCAAGACCATGAGCACAATACACTCCGGCTCCCCGTCAGACCCTTTCCCGCACCACATCTTCAACAAAGCCAGCAGCTCCATCGCACCCCACCTGTGTAACGTCATCAATCTCTCCTTCGAGACCGCGACCTTCCCAGAGAGCTGGAAACACGCAGAGATCAACGCCCTACTCAAAAAACCCAAGGCGGACCCGAGAGACCTCAAGAACTTCCGGCCCATCTCCCTGCTTCCGTTCCCAGCCAAGGTCATCGAGAAGATCGTCAACAAACAGCTAACCCGATACCTCGGAGAAAACAGCATCCTGGACCCATCCCAATCGGGGTTCCGCAGCAACCACAGCACTGAGACTGCCCTCATCGCCGCCACCGACGACATCAGGATCCTGCTGGACAACGGTGAGACCGCAGCCCTCATCCTGCTGGACCTCTCCGCCGCCTTCGACACTGTCTGCCACCGCACTCTACGCGCACGCCTCCACGACGCAGGGATCCGAGACAAGGCCCTGGAATGGGCCACCTCCTTCCTCACCGGCAGAACCCAGAGGGTCCGCCTCCCACCATTGCGATCCGAAGCCTCCGAGACCATCTGCGGCGTACCCCAGGGATCATCCCTCAGCCCAACACTGTTCAACATCTACATGGCCCCGCTCGCACGCATCGCCAGACAGCACGACCTCAACATAATCTCCTACGCCGACGACACTCAACTGATCCTCTCCCTCACCAAGGACCCCTCGCCGCCAAATCCAACCTCCATGAAGGAATGAAGGCCGTCGCCGATTGGATGAAGATCAGCCGACTAAAACTGAACACGGAGAAGACAGAGGTCCTCATCCTCGGCTCCAACCCCTCAGCCTGGGATGACTCCTGGTGGCCAACGACGCTGGGAGCAGCCCCGACACCCACCGACCACGCACGCAACCTGGGAGTCATCCTCGACTCAACGCTCTCCATGGCCAGGCAAGTCAACGCAGTCTTATCCTCCTGCTTCAACACCCTCCGCATGCTTCGCAAGATCTACAGGTGGATCCCGACAGACACAAGAAGAACAGTCACCCAGGCCCTCGTCAGTAGCAGACTTGACTATGGGAACGCCCTCTACGCGGGAGCCCCGGCCAAGCTCATCAAGCGACTGCAACGCATACAAAACGCCTCCGCACGCCTGATCCTCGATGTACCACGCCACAGCCACATCACCCCCCACCTGAGGAACCTGCACTGGCTCCCCGTCGACAGGAGAATCTCCTTCAAACTCCTCATCCACGCACACAAGGCACTCCACAAGACTGGCCCAGCCTACCTCAACAGACGACTCCTCTTCTACGTCCCCAACCGCCAACTCCGCTCCGCCGACCTCTTCCTCGCCACCGTCCCTCGCATTCGAAGAACTACCACCGGCGGCAGATCCTTCTCCCACCTCGCCGCCAAGACCTGGAACACCCTTCCACTAAGCCTACGACAGACCCAAGACCTGCTGACCTTCAGGAGGCTACTCAAGACCTGGTTGTTCGACCAGTAGCAGCACCCCCCCCCCGTTTCTTCTCCCCAGCGCCTTGAGACCCTCGCGGGTAAGTAGCGCGCTTTACAAATTCTGTGATTGATTGATTGATTAACAAAGAGATTAATCATACAGAGAGAAGGTTATCCCTTAATGCTGCCACGGTCGGTGCTTCTAATAGCTGTAGTGTCTCACCTGGCCCTGTAACATCTCCATCACCTGATCAAGGGCAATTTTCCATAGACACAGTGGTACAAGTTCCAAGTGCTATTTCATTGCCACTGAGAGAAAGCTCGCCCGGCAGTCCATCCCAATGTAAGCAGGCGAAACGCCAGAAGCAAATTCCAAAGTTTATGGCTAGTAAAAAAGTGGCCCGAAGCTCTTCACTTTCAAAGTCCCCAGATGTTGCCCTAGTCTCAATAGAAGACGAAACTTCGCCACATTCTTCCAAGACAGCACTGGACATAGAGCTTAGAAGATTTTGTGAAAAAACATTGTCAGAGTGGTCCTTCTCACCAATAGTCCTGCTAGCTGAAGATTTTAATTTACATCCCTGTGAGACCTGTGTTGAGGAAAGGGATCAGGAACACCTAGAGGGGACAGATCGGGTTCATTTTAAGCATTCAGGCCAGGGTGACAATTTTAACCTTTTGGTCTCAGAATTAAACCTTATTAATCTTTTATCTAAAGAAGAGTTTGCCTCTCCCACGGCCATTCCAAATTTAAGGGAAGTAATAATAACACTACTATTGATTATATTTTGGTGTCTGCACGCCTGTTTCAGTTTTTGGTAGATTTCAAAATAGTATGGAGTATTTTTAGTGATCATAATCTGATAACTGCAAATTTTGGTTGGAGTGAGCCTGTAGCCAAGACACCTATCATTTATAAAGACCCACTAACACTTAAAACTCAAGGGAGGCGTATTAGCTGGGGGAAAGTCATCCCGGAGGACTTTTTAAGGAATTTGGTTCAGAAGTACAGCCATGAATTTGAAGTGTGTTTGAATATTGACGCGCATGATCAGTCCATTTTAGACTCTTTTTTTATTATTTGCAATGAGATCCAGCGAGCCGTGACTCGACATAACATGAAGACTATGAGCCCAGGACCTAAATGGTTCAAAGGCCCATAAAGATCTACATTTAGCCCTCAAGACAAAACCTAGGCAGATATGTGCTGTTAAAGTGGCCAGAAGGGCGTATGCGTTAGCTCGCAGGAACAGACTAAGCACCCTGAAGAGGGAAGCCTGGGATAAGCTTAAGGAGGCCTGCGATACAAGGAATAGTGCAGATTTCTGGAGAGTAGTTAACCAGCCAATTTTTAATGAGGGCACAGTACCAGACTTAAGTGTTACTATACCTGCGCAAAAATGGGAAGAGCATTTTGGTCGCATATATGCAGGAGACAGTGATCATATTAATATTGCCTGTCCAGTTAAAGGAAATTTTGTCCATTTTGAAATGGCAGATGTGTGGGAAAGCATAATGGAATTGTCAGTGGGGAAGGCGTCTGGCCCAAATAGGGTTCCAGGTGACCTTTTTAAATCATGTATAGATTTGTGGGCCCCATTGATCACCCAACACCTGAATGTAGCAGCTTGTGGTCACATTCCCTTTTCCTGGAAGCAATCGGTCATAGTACCCATTTTCAAAAAAAGGAATCATGCTGATCCAGCATGCTACCACCCGATTTCTTTGATAGATGCGGAAGTAAAAGTGCTGGCTAGGGTCTTGTTGAAGCATCTAACAGACTGGGCCAATAATAACAATACCCTGTCAGAAATTCAATATGGGATCAGGTCAGGACGAGGCGTGATAGATCAGAATTAGAATTTATATCTTTTAGTTAATAAATATACTGTGGCTAAAAAAGAAAGCATACATTTGGCCTTTATGGACCTCAGCACAGCTTTTGACACTGTGGTGAGATCTAAGTTGTGGGCTATACTTAGGGACATGGGGTGGATGAGGCCCTAGTTGTGTGTTTGCACAATTTGCACACAGGGCTTGAAGCAGCGGTAAGATACGGTCCTTTAGGGGAATGCACTAAGCACTTTCAGCTAGGGAAAGGGGTCCGGCAGTGTTGTATTTTAGCTCCTTTCCTTTTTATCTTATATATAGATTAATTAGACCAGTTTTTAAGGGAACATTGTAAAGATGTCCCGAGGATATGAGATAGAATGGTTTCCGCTTTGTTGTACGTGGATGATTCCGTTCTTATCTCCCGTACAGCAAATGGCCTGCAACTTTTATTATATAATTTTTATGATTTTATGGAAAAACTGAGTCTAAACATTAACTATTCTAAATCGTATTTCATGACCATAGGACCAAGAGGTACCAAGACTAAAAACTATGTAATAAAGGATAATAGTATAGGTAAGGTGGACAAGTTAAACTATTTAGGCATTCTGCTGGATGATAAATTGTCCTGGGAGCCATTACTGAAACCACATACTCAATCTTTTAATAGGTTTGCCTTTAGCATTGATGCTTTTTCCAGGCGTTTAGGCTACAATCATATAAAGTCTATATTATATCTCTATAGTGCTAAGTGTGTTCCAACTGTAACCTTTGGAGCGGGAATTGGGGTTACAAATCTCCTTCTTCTATACAAACAGTAGAAAATAAATATCTAAGGAAATTGTTACGAATACCGCAGAATGTCCCTGCAGAAATAGTACATGAGGAGTTAGGGGCAGGTTTTATAGCTGACTATATTCGACTGCGCCCCATACTTTTATGGCATTCAATATGGACCAAAAAAGAATTCGATTTTAATAGATTAATATTGAGAGATTGTATGAATATGGACTATAGCTTGCGTATACACTGGCTGAGTTACATAAAAACTACCCTGACAAGTTTGGGCTTATTTTAAACCAAAGTGGTATGCAGTTCCTATTGAGAGTTGCAGGTCGTTATGTTTGTTCGAAAGTACACAAAATAGTGTTCAATCAAAAGCAGGAGGATGATTTCCTCCTTTCGGAAAAGACCCTCACACACCCAGCCAGCTAGGTGTCTTGCTTCATCATCGGGTCTGCTCCTTATCGGGTCGGCAGTGCAATACCCGATCGGCACCCGAGATGGGGCCTTCTTGGCGGAGATCTTTATTCCTTTGCGCCGTTGGGTGTAGTGCATGTGAGGGCCCTATATCAGTGTAGGTGTTGTGTTAAGGGATGTGAAGTAAAACAGGAAATAGTGGTCCACTCAAGATAATTTTAATGACAATGTGGCCACTAGCCTGGTTAAAAGAGGAAGTGCGCAAGCCCGCTCTAAGGTTGCGGGATTATGCGCTAGTGGTTCGGTCAACATGTTTCTTGCCTGTTTATCAATTTGATGGCAATTCCTCAGGACCTAAGTGAGATCTACCTACACTTTTTGGTAGTGGTCCGAGCTACGTGTCAAAGAAGTCGTGACCACCCATACAGCACCCTAAAAGTGGTACCTGTAGATCTACAACATAGCCTGCAACAAGAAAAATTCATAAAAGTTACTAAATCATAGTATAACAGTTTTATATACAATGATGTAGGTGCACCAAATATCTAAGGTGCAGTAAACGCATGCTTCACACACAAGTGATTGTGATCATGCGTCAGAAATGAAACAGTTACATTAAGAACCAGCATTGCAACGCAGCAGCAGTGATAAAAGGTGCCTTGAAAATCAGGCACAGTAGTGTAACTCACCCTATTTGGGTCACTAAGCACGGCATCGTGTACCGGCAGGTGTAGACACTAAAGGTGTAGTGTCCTAGTAAATAACAAAATTCAGGAGAGTAAAAATATGGACATACAGGCACAGTTTCCAGTAAACAGATATCAGGTCAGTGGTAAGATCACAACAATGATGGCCCCCAAGGTGAAGGTCATCACACAAAAGCTCCTACATCTAGAGAGGAACTAGCGTAAACCGATCCAATGTAAGAGCAAACATGCCCCAGGCAACCCCTAGCGCGAACCGATGGCCCCAGGGAGGCCAACGGGAGGTTGGTATCCGGTTGCCACAGGCCAGCGCCGAGGATGAAATACCCGAGGCACGCCCCCAAACAGAAGAAAAGTGCCCACATTTATTGGTCACCGTTCGTAAAGGCGCCGTTACACCACACAGGGGTTGTATGATTCACAAGTACCCGCTCGTGGTCACTTAATTGTATCTATTTTGGCCCACGCGATCCTGGCTGAAGACACGTCTAGAGCTGGCGGTCTCGTGTACTCCTCTTAAACCCGCAGTAGGGTAATGCTACCTATATCGGACGTGGGAAGTTACCTACCAATAGAAGGTGCCCTGTGCAGTCAGATCCCCTTGGCATATCCCGTTTCCTTGCAATACTCACAGCGAGAATTCCAGTGGATAGACGGTCGTCCTACCCCTCACTCTGCCGGCCCGGTGATACCGTATTCCAGCCGACCTGGTTAATTATACCGCCGGTCGGCCATACGAGAGGCGGGACTTCCGGTCCGTGCAATGGGAAAAAGGCTAGAGTGCTGCCCGTGGTATCGGGCGCCATATTGGAATGATCACCACTGTCGATACTGTACGTTAAGATGAGCAGGTCAACCGTGACTATGGGTGCCATACTTGAATACTCACAACTTGTGGTATTGCTTAATTAGTGGCAACTAGATAATAGCAAAGCTCAATTTATTCCACGGATCGGGAGTAACATTGTGATTTAAAATAGAATTTACTTACATGTAGCCAATACACAATAGTTGGTGGTTATTAATGGGTCTTGCTATATATGTTTTACCAAAGGAATGGAAAGATGGTATACGACGTATGTCAGTGTTAGAGAATTATCTACCACAATTCTAGCTCGTGAAGGCATAGAAATGGTCATGTGCGGATTATATGAAAGAAACTTTGAGCGCCATGTTGGAACCTCACTTATATGATGGTGGTGATAACCTCGATGCAGTATGGTTATAGCAGAGTCTAAGCTGTCCCACAAGTATGGAATGCCACTCTGGTACAGGAAACAATTACTGTTATATGACCAGTGTGCACTATAGGTAATTAATTACTGGATACTCCTGAGTTCGTAACCAACAAGGGATGGAGTGGTAGTTAGATGCATATATGTGCTATTAGTGATGTATCTACCATAATTCATGGACTGGACAGTCATAATAATGATGATCATGGTTGCGCAGATAGTAATAGCTAGAGGAATACCATAGAGGAGTAAATTAGGTCAGTAAACTCCAAGGTATGTCCTCATTCAATCCTTCTTTGTCAGAGACTAACCTCAAGACCCATCGTTGTTCGATGCGGAACAAGGAATTTTGGTCATCCCTGGGTGGGCTTCAAGTATGCCCCAGTTGAAAGAGTCAGGAAGATGTTTATGTTGTTCAAAATGTGTAGTCATTTTGGTATTGGTCTTATGGCACCTAAAGTTGCTCCTGTGTTCCATTATCCGGACTTTCACCGGTCGCGTTGTCATTCCTATATATAGGAGTCCACACGGACAACTCAATATATAGATGCAGTTGGGAGTGTTACAACTCGTATGTCTGTTCATCTTCCATTTGACTCCATTCGGGAAAGTCAGTTCTTTTGTGATTTTAGTGAGAGGACATACTGAGCAGGACCCACAAGGAAAATGTCCCATTATAGGCGGTAGATCCCATAGTGTTCTTTGTACTCTGCTCTGGAGAATTCTAGGTCTCGTATGTGTGAGCATGTCCTTTAAGTTACTTGTCCGTTTGAATGCAAACCTAGGAACAGGTAGGGTCAATGTCCCTGTATTGAGAATGCTCCAATGTTTCTTGATGATGTTTCTCATACGGTTGGAGTCAGAAGTATAGGTGGTCACGCAGGTAATGGCATTATCCGGTTCTCTAGATTTATTTTCTAGTAAACTGTCCCGATTATTGTTTTTGCCCTTTTGCAGGCAAGTGCGACCGTGTGCCTAGGGTACTCCCTCCGACAAAGATCTTTTGTCAGGGTGTTGGACTCTTTCTGGTAATCTCTTAATGAACTACAGTTCCTCCTAATGCGGAGGAACTGTCCGAAAGGAAGATTCTGTTTAAGGGCCCTGGGATGGTGACTGCTAAATAGCAATAAGCTATTTCTATCTGTAGGTTTGCGATAGAGTGTAGTAGTAATGCCATTATTCTCCAGTTTGATCAGTAGGTCAAGGAAGGGGATCTCGGTTTCAGAAATCGTGTTTGTAAATTTCAGGAAAGGGTTAAGTGTATTAATCCAGGCACAGAATTCATCGCATTTCGTGCGTTCTCCTTTCCACAGGATCAGAATATCATCAATGAACCTCTTCCACATCAGCACATTAGTCTCGTATGGATTGCTGGAGTTATGGATCTCTCTATCTTCAAATGCTGACATGTACATACATGCCAGACTCGGCGCAAATGTACTGCCCATAGAGGTGCCCTGCGTTTGATGGTAGAGTTGTGTGTTGTACTGAAAGAAATTTTCCGTAAGGGCTAAGGTAGCACACTCTAATATGAAGGCCACCGGAGTAGGAGAAGTCCAGTTGCCATGGTTTAGTGCATCCTCAATAACTTCCAGGGTCGCCCTTTGTGGGATGTTAGTATAGAGGGCCTCAACATCCAGGGTAATCAGTAGGTCTACCTCTTCTGGATGTTGGACCCCTCAAGCAACCTAAGGACATCTGTGGTGTCCTTGATAAAGGACGAAGTAGCTCTCACCATCGGTTGCAAGAAATGGTCACAAAAACGTGAAAGGGGTTCCAAGATGGAACCGATCCCTGACACAATGGGTCGTCCGGGCACCGGGTGACCCCCTTGTGAATTTTGGGCAGGATGTAGAAGTATGGGATCTTGGGTTCTTTTGTGGTTAAGAAATCAGCTTCCTTTCTGGTGATCCATCCCTCGGTCTCAGCTGAGAACACCATGGAGGAAATTATCCTGCTAAGTCGTGGCGTAGGGTCCTCTCCCAAGGGAGTATAGTATCTACGGTTGCTAAGTTGTCTGCAACATTCCGCGTCGTACTCGACCGTGGACATAATAACCGTAGTCCCGCCCTTGTCTGCCTGTTTGATTGTAATGCTAACATCATCCGCCAGGGCCCTGACGGCTGAAGTTTCGCTTGAGGACATGTTGTGGTAAGGTGCGGGGTGGTCGTGCTGTTTAAATCTTTCAATACAGCTTGTTCAAATGTCAAGACCTCATTTGGAACCATGCTACTATTAGGTGTAAACGTGGATGGTTTGTGTAACCCAGAGTCGCCTCCCTGTAGCAGTGGTTTATGTTGAAAGAAGGCTTGTAGGCGTACCTTGCGAAAGAAGCCTTGGACCTCGCAGATATCACGAAATTTATCTATCTTAGGGGTAGGGACAAAGCCTAACCCTTTTGTAGGACCTTCTCTTCTGTGGGTGAAAGGGCCCTCGGGAGAGGTTAATGATTAATCTCTCTTCCCCGTGTCTGGCTCCTGGTCTCCACTGCATGTGCTGGTTGTTCCTGCCATCGTACTCTTTTGCCCTCTTTGCGCCCTCTTCCTCTGCCCCAGCCTCTGTCTAAAAAGGGGGTCAGTCCTTTGCTGATAGAAGGGTGGAGGGCCTTGATGGTACATTGGATATTGCCAAAATGGTGGTCCTGAGTAAGGTGGCATATTGTAGGGTTGATACACAGGACGTTCGAAGGTCTTGCATTTCTAGAGTTCCAGCTACCATTGCTGGAGTCACTATTAGATGAGGAACCTCTTCTAGTGAGGTTGGAGCTCTCATCTGATGAGTAGCCTGACCCTGGAGCAGTGTAGTCTGCTTTAAGATACGGGTAACTCTTCTCAGTGGAGAATTTTGAATGTCTTTTGGAGCTTCGCGATTTTTGTTTCATCAGGTATTCCCTGTTGTCCGCAATTTCTGCATTGATCTCAGCTAGTCTCGCTTTAAATGCAGTAGTTTGGACAATAACTTTGATTGCGCCTTCCGCTGTCTGAATTCTTATCAGTAGAGCGTCTGCGATCCTTTTCGCAGTATTAATTATAAGGATGAGCCAGTCCTAGTGCACTTCCATGCCACTAAGGACCACTCTTTCTTAAAGACTGCATCTTCCAAAAATAAGCGTGGGAAGTTGTTAACGATAAGACCGTTTGGGGCTATATTAGCCCTAAATACTCGGTCATCATGGCCCCATGTAATGTAACCTTAAGCCACTCGTGTTTCATAGTGGAAGAGAAGTCCAGTCTTAAGACTGGCTGCCAGACGCTGAACTGCCGTCAGGTCCCAGTAGTGATGGTGCTCTTAAAATTTCTGCTGCTGCTTCGTTGCCAAAGCTAAGTCCCTGGTAGTCCTCCATGTTGTAAGTAGAGGATACTCGTAGACTTATAAGAGATATTCCGGGATGGGTTATTCCCAACATCTCTGATATGGACCAGGAGCACCAATTGGAACTTCCTGGTAACCTTACGTAATTATTCCCGCGGTAGAAACCTGTGCATACAATGTTACCAAGAGGGGAACCTAGGGCCTTTATCTAGGTCCAGCATACAGGCCCGTAACTAAGTTTAAACCAAAGTGGTATGCAGTTCCTATTGAGAGTTGCAGGTCGTTATGTTTGTTCGAAAGTACACAAAATAGTGTTCAATCAAAAAGCAGGAGGATGATTTCCTCCTTTCGGAAAAGACCCTCACACCCAGCCAGCTAGGTGTCTTGCTTCATCATCGGGTCTGCTCCTTATCGGGTCGGCAGTGCAATACCCGATCGGCACCCGAGATGGGGCCTTCTTGGCGGAGATCTTTATTCCTTTGCGCCGTTGGGTGTAGTGCATGTGAGGGCCCTATATCAGTGTAGGTGTTGTGTTAAGGGATGTGAAGTAAAACAGGAAATAGTGGTCCACTCAAGATAATTTTAATGACAATGTGGCCACTAGCCTGGTTAAAAGAGGAAGTGCGCAAGCTCGCTCTAAGGTTGCGGGATTATGCGCTAGTGGTTCGGGTCAACATGTTTCTTGCCTGTTTATCAATTTGATGGCAATTCCTCAGGACCTAAGTGAGATCTACCTACACTTTTTGGTAGTGGTCCGAGCTACGTGTCAAAGAAGTCGTGACCACCCATACAGCACCCTAAAAGTGGTACCTGTAGATCTACAAAATAGCCTGCAACAAGAAAAATTCATAAAAAGTTACTAAATCATAGTATAACAGTTTTATATACAATGATGTAGGTGCACCAAATATCCTAAGGTGCAGTAAACGCATGCTTCACACACAAGTGATTGTGATCATGCGTCAGAAATGAAACAGTTACATTAAGAACCAGCATTGCAACGTAGCAGCAGTGATAAAAGGTGCCTTGAAAATCAGGCACAGTAGTGTAACTCACCCTATTTGGGTCACTAAGCACGGCATCGTGTACCGGCAGGTGTAGACACTAAAGGTGTAGTGTCCTAGTAAATAACAAAATTCAGGAGAGTAAAAATATGGACATACAGGCACAGTTTCCAGTAAACAGATATCAGGTCAGTGGTAAGATCACAACAATGATGGCCCCCAAGGTGAAGGTCATCACACAAAAAGCTCCTACATCTAGAGATTTACGAACGGTGACCAATAAATGTGGGCACTTTTCTTCTGTTTGGGGGCGTGCCTCGGGTATTTCATCCTCGGCGCTGGCCTGTGGCAACCGGATACCAACCTCCCGTTGGCCTCCCTGGGGCCATCGGTTCGCAGCTTTAGGGGTTGCCTGGGGCATGTTTGCTCTTACATTGGATCGGTTTACGCTAGTTCCTCTCTAGATGTAGGAGCTTTTGTGTGATGACCTTCACCTTGGGGGCCATCATTGTTGTGATCTTACCACTGACCTGATATCTGTTTACTGGAAACTGTGCCTGTATGTCCATATTTTTACTCTCCTGAATTTTGTTATTTACTAGGACACTACACCTTTAGTGTCTACACCTGCCGGTACACGATGCCGTGCTTAGTGACCCAAATAGGGTGAGTTACACTACTGTGCCTGATTTTCAAGGCACCTTTTTATCACTGCTGCTGCGTTGCAATGCTGGTTCTTAATGTAACTGTTTCATTTCTGACGCATGATCACAATCACTTGTGTGTGAAGCATGCGTTTACTGCACCTTAGGATATTTGGTGCACCTACATCATTGTATATAAAACTGTTATACTATGATTTAGTAACTTTTTATGAATTTTTCTTGTTGCAGGCTATGTTGTAGATCTACAGGTACCACTTTTTAGGGTGCTGTATGGGTGGTCACGACTTCTTTGACACGTAGCTCGGACCACTACCAAAAAGTGTAGGTAGATCTCACTTAGGTCCTGAGGAATTGCCATCAAATTGATAAACAGGCAAGAAACATGTTGACCCGAACCACTAGCGCATAATCCCGCAACCTTAGAGCGGGCTTGCGCACTTCCTCTTTTAACCAGGCTAGTGGCCACATTGTCATTAAAATTATCTTGAGTGGACCACTATTTCCTGTTTTACTTCACATCCCTTAACACAACACCTACACTGATATAGGGCCCTCACATGCACTACACCCAACGGCGCAAAGGAATAAAGATCTCCGCCAAGAAGGCCCCATCTCGGGTGCCGATCGGGTATTGCACTGCCGACCCGATAAGGAGCAGACCCGATGATGAAGCAAGACACCTAGCTGGCTGGGTGTGTGAGGGTCTTTTCCGAAAGGAGGAAATCATCCTCCTGCTTTTTGATTGAACACTATTTTGTGTACTTTCGAACAAACATAACGACCTGCAACTCTCAATAGGAACTGCATACCACTTTGGTTTAAACTTAGTTACGGGCCTGTATGCTGGACCTAGATAAAGGCCCTAGGTTCCCCCTCTTTGGTAACATTGTATGCACGGGTTTCTACCCGCGGAATAATTACGTAAGGTTACCAGGAAGTTCCAATTGGTGCTCCTGGTCCATATCAGAGATATTGGGAATAACCCATCCCGGAATATCTCTTATAAGTCTACGAGTATCCTCTACTTACAACATGGAGGACTACCAGGGACTTAGCTTTGGCAACGAAGCAGCAGCAGAAATTTTAAGAGCACCATCACTACTGGGACCTGACGGCAGTTCAGCGTGCCTGGCAGCCAGTCTGAAGACTGGACTTCTCTTTCCACTATGAAACACGAGTGGCTTAAGGTTACATTACATGGGGCCATGATGACCGAGTATTTAAGGGCTAATATAGCCCCAAACGGTCTTATCGTTAACAACTTCCCACGCTTATTTTTGGAAGATGCAGTCTTTAAGAAAGAGTGGTCCTTAGTGGCATGGAAGTGCACTAGGGACTGGCTCATCCTTATAATTAATACTGCGAAAAGGATCGCAGACGCTCTACTGATAAGAATTCAGACAGCGGAAGGCGCAATCAAAGTTATTGTCCAAACTACTGCATTTAAAACGAGACTAGCTGAGATCAATGCAGAAATTGCGGACAACAGGGAATACCTGATGAAACAAAAATCGCGAAGCTCCAAAAAGACATTCAAAAATTCTCCACTGAGAAGAGTTTCCCGTATCTTAAAGCAGACTACACTGCTCCAGGGTCAGGCTACTCATCAGATGAGAGCTCCAACCTCACTAGAAGAGGTTCCTCATCTAATAGTGACTCCAGCAATGGTAGCTGGAACTCTAGAAATGCAAGACCTTTCGAACGTCCTGTGTATCAACCCTACAATATGCCACCTTACTCAGGACCACCATTTTGGCAATATCCAATGTACCATCAAGGCCCTCCACCCTTCTATCAGCAAAGGACTGACCCCCCTTTTTTAGACAGAGGCTGGGGCAGAGGAAGAGGGCGCAAAAGAGGGCAAAAGAGTACGATGGCAGGAACAACCAGCACATGCAGTGGAGACCAGGAGCCAGACACGGGGGAAGAGAGATTAATCATTAACCTCTCCCCGAGGGCCCTTTCACCCACAGAAGAGAAGGTCCTACAAAAAGGGTTAGGCTTTGTCCCTACCCCTAAGATAGATAAATTTCGTGATATCTGCGAGGTCCAAGGCTTCTTTCGCAAGGTACGCCTACAAGCCTTCTTTCAACATAAACCACTGCTACAGGGAGGCGACTCTGGGTTACACAAACCATCCACGTTTACACCTAATAGTAGCATGGTTCCAAATGAGGTCTTGACATTTGAACAAGCTGTATTGAAAGATTTAAACAGCACGACCACCCCCGCACCTTACCACAACATGTCCTCAAGCGAAACTTCAGCCGTCAGGGCCCTGGCGGATGATGTTAGCATTACAATCAAACAGGCAGACAAGGGCGGGGCTACGGTTATTATGTCCACGGTCGAGTACGACGCGGAATGTTGCAGACAACTTAGCAACCGTAGATACTATACTCCCTTGGGAGAGGACCCTACGCCACGACTTAGCAGGATAATTTCCTCCATGGTGTTCTCAGCTGAGACCGAGGGATGGATCACCAGAAAGGAAGCTGATTTCTTAACCACAAAAGAACCCAAGATCCCATACTTCTACATCCTGCCCAAAATTCACAAGGGGGTCACCCGGTGCCCGGACGACCCATTGTGTCAGGGATCGGTTCCATCTTGGAACCCCTTTCACGTTTTTGTGACCATTTCTTGCAACCGATGGTGAGAGCTACTTCGTCCTTTATCAAGGACACCACAGATGTCCTTAGGTTGCTTGAGGGGGTCCAACATCCAGAAGAGGTAGACCTACTGATTACCCTGGATGTTGAGGCCCTCTATACTAACATCCCACAAAGGGCGACCCTGGAAGTTATTGAGGATGCACTAAACCATGGCAACTGGACTTCTCCTACTCCGGTGGCCTTCATATTAGAGTGTGCTACCTTAGCCCTTACGGAAAATTTCTTTCAGTACAACACACAACTCTACCATCAAACGCAGGGCACCTCTATGGGCAGTACATTTGCGCCGAGTCTGGCATGTATGTACATGTCAGCATTTGAAGATAGAGAGATCCATAACTCCAGCAATCCATACGAGACTAATGTGCTGATGTGGAAGAGGTTCATTGATGATATTCTGATCCTGTGGAAAGGAGAACGCACGAAATGCGATGAATTCTGTGCCTGGATTAATACACTTAACCCTTTCCTGAAATTTACAAACACGATTTCTGAAACCGAGATCCCCTTCCTTGACCTACTGATCAAACTGGAGAATAATGGCATTACTACTACACTCTATCGCAAACCTACAGATAGAAATAGCTTATTGCTATTTAGCAGTCACCATCCCAGGGCCCTTAAACAGAATCTTCTTTCGGACAGTTCCTCCGCATTAGGAGGAACTGTAGTTCATTAAGAGATTACCAGAAAGAGTCCAACACCCTGACAAAAGATCTTTGTCGGAGGGAGTACCCTAGGCACACGGTCGCACTTGCCTGCAAAAGGGCAAAAACAATAATCGGGACAGTTTACTAGAAAATAAATCTAGAGAACCGGATAATGCCATTACCTGCGTGACCACCTATACTTCTGACTCCAACCGTATGAGAAACATCATCAAGAAACATTGGAGCATTCTCAATACAGGGACATTGACCCTACCTGTTCCTAGGTTTGCATTCAAACGGACAAGTAACTTAAAGGACATGCTCACACATACGAGACCTAGAATTCTCCAGAGCAGAGTACAAAGAACACTATGGGATCTACCGCCTATAATGGGACATTTTCCTTGTGGGTCCTGCTCAGTATGTCCTCTCACTAAAATCACAAAAGAACTGACTTTCCCGAATGGAGTCAAATGGAAGATGAACAGACATACGAATTGTAACACTCCCAACTGCATCTATATATTGAGTTGTCCGTGTGGACTCCTATATATAGGAATGACAACGCGACCGGTGAAAGTCCGGATAATGGAACACAGGAGCAACTTTAGGTGCCATAAGACCAATACCAAAATGACTACACATTTTGAACAACATAAACATCTTCCTGACTCTTTCAACTGGGGCATACTTGAAGCCCACCCAGGGATGACCAAAAATTCCTTGTTCCGCATCGAACAACGATGGGTCTTGAGGTTCGTCTCTGACAAAGAAGGATTGAATGAGGACATACCTTGGAGTTTACTGACCTAATTTACTCCTCTATGGTATTCCTCTAGCTATTACTATCTGCGCAACCATGATCATCATTATTATGACTGTCCAGTCCATGAATTATGGTAGATACATCACTAATAGCACATATATGCATCTAACTACCACTCCATCCCTTGTTGGTTACGAACTCAGGAGTATCCAGTAACTAATTACCTATAGTGCACACTGGTCATATAACAGTAATTGTTTCCTGTACCAGAGTGGCATTCCATACTTGTGGGACAGCTTAGACTCTGCTATAACCATACTGCATCGAGGTTATCACCACCATCATATAAGTGAGGTTCCAACATGGCGCTCAAAGTTTCTTTCATATAATCCGCACATGACCATTTCTATGCCTTCACGAGCTAGAATTGTGGTAGATAATTCTCTAACACTGACATACGTCGTATACCATCTTTCCATTCCTTTGGTAAAACATATATAGCAAGACCCATTAATAACCACCAACTATTGTGTATTGGCTACATGTAAGTAAATTCTATTTTAAATCACAATGTTACTCCCGATCCGTGGAATAAATTGAGCTTTGCTATTATCTAGTTGCCACTAATTAAGCAATACCACAAGTTGTGAGTATTCAAGTATGGCACCCATAGTCACGGTTGACCTGCTCATCTTAACGTACAGTATCGACAGTGGTGATCATTCCAATATGGCGCCCGATACCACGGGCAGCACTCTAGCCTTTTTCCCATTGCACGGACCGGAAGTCCCGCCTCTCGTATGGCCGACCGGCGGTATAATTAACCAGGTCGGCTGGAATACGGTATCACCCGGGCCGGCAGAGTGAGGGGTAGGACGACCGTCTATCCACTGGAATTCTCGCTGTGAGTATTGCAAGGAAACGGGATATGCCAAGGGGGATCTGACTCGCACAGGGCACCTTCTATTGGTAGGTAACTTCCCACGTCCGATATAGGTAGCATTACCCTACTGCGGGTTTAAGAGGAGTACACGAGACCGCCAGCTCTAGACGTGTCTTCAGCCAGGATCGCGTGGGCCAAAATAGATACAATTAAGTGACCACGAGCGGGTACTTGTGAATCATACAACCCCTGTGTGGTGTAACGGCGCCTTTACGAACGGTGACCAATAAATGTGGGCACTTTTCTTCTGTTTGGGGGCGTGCCTCGGGTATTTCATCCTCGGCGCTGGCCTGTGGCAACCGGATACCAACCTCCCGTTGGCCTCCCTGGGGCCATCGGTTCGCGCTTTAGGGGGTTGCCTGGGGCATGTTTGCTCTTACATTGGATCGGTTTACGCTAGTTCCTCTCTAGATGTAGGAGCTTTTTGTGTGATGACCTTCACCTTGGGGGCCATCATTGTTGTGATCTTACCACTGACCTGATATCTGTTTACTGGAAACTGTGCCTGTATGTCCATATTTTTACTCTCCTGAATTTTGTTATTTACTAGGACACTACACCTTTAGTGTCTACACCTGCCGGTACACGATGCCGTGCTTAGTGACCCAAATAGGGTGAGTTACACTACTGTGCCTGATTTTCAAGGCACCTTTTATCACTGCTGCTGCGTTGCAATGCTGGTTCTTAATGTAACTGTTTCATTTCTGACGCATGATCACAATCACTTGTGTGTGAAGCATGCGTTTACTGCACCTTAGGATATTTGGTGCACCTACATCATTGTATATAAAACTGTTATACTATGATTTAGTAACTTTTATGAATTTTTCTTGTTGCAGGCTATGTTGTAGATCTACAGGTACCACTTTTTAGGGTGCTGTATGGGTGGTCACGACTTCTTTGACACGTAGCTCGGACCACTACCAAAAAGTGTAGGTAGATCTCACTTAGGTCCTGAGGAATTGCCATCAAATTGATAAACAGGCAAGAAACATGTTGACCCGAACCACTAGCGCATACTCCCGCAACCTTAGAGCGGGCTTGCGCACTTCCTCTTTTAACCAGGCTAGTGGCCACATTGTCATTAAAATTATCTTGAGTGGACCACTATTTCCTGTTTTACTTCACATCCCTTAACACAACACCTACACTGATATAGGGCCCTCACATGCACTACACCCAACGGCGCAAAGGAATAAAGATCTCCGCCAAGAAGGCCCCATCTCGGGTGCCGATCGGGTATTGCACTGCCGACCCGATAAGGAGCAGACCCGATGATGAAGCAAGACACCTAGCTGGCTGGGTGTGTGAGGGTCTTTTTCCGAAAGGAGGAAATCATCCTCCTGCTTTTTGATTGAACACTATTTTGTGTACTTTCGAACAAACATAACGACCTGCAACTCTCAATAGGAACTGCATACCACTTTGGTTTAAACTTAGTTACGGGCCTGTATGCTGGACCTAGATAAAGGCCCTAGGTTCCCCCTCTTTGGTAACAAAGTTTGGGCTTATCACATCGTTTTAATTCACCAGAGCTAATTTCCAAATCAGATATTGTGGGAGTTAAGAAAGCATTTAAGGAGTTTACCCAAGAAGCTAGAATCCTAGATTCACAGCGTAAACTTTGCTGTACACATTATGCCATGGTGAAATCTATAGATAAAATGGAATTGTATTTAACATTGGATATGCCAGTTACCCACAGAAGATTTTTACATATTTTCTTTTGAATATGTTAGTAGCAGGTTGGCATAAGCCACAAGACCCTCCAATTTGCACATGTGATGCATTCTCTGCACTGGACACTTTACATATTGTTTTAATTTGCCCCAAATGGGCCAATTTACGACAAAAGTATATCCGCCCATTACTTGCACCTTTGAATTTTAACCAAGCAAGACCAGCTGTCTTATACCTGTAATTTTTAGACAATTTTACTGTTTGTTGGTATTTATCGAGATTTTTATTAGCTGTGTATTATGCTTATGTTTGAGACTGAACCTGTATGGAATTAATTTTTTGGAATGATATTACTTGATGGTTTTATTGTACTTTTATGATTGCTGATGCTAATCAAATAAAGTAAATATTGATTGATTGATTGATTGAGTGAATAGTTTGGGACACATTTTGAAGGTCCCATCCATCATCCATGTTTGACATTGGCTATGTTTCACTAAGTTATCTACTGTAGAGAATATTAGGATTTGTTTCTCATTATTTAGGTTGTCATGTAAAAGGAAAGGTTCCTCATTATGTGTAATTGTTAAATGTTCAGGTATGCGTATAACTTGGCATCTCCTAGTGGCAGGTGGGGTATCGCTGGTGTCATTTTTAGTTTGTACAATTAAACGTTTTAAAGTGGGGATAGGTGGTGGTTGGCCTTTTATGTGTTTGGGGACTTTAGGTAGTATATCTTTAAGGATTATGGTTGTGGGTTCCTGGGAGCTAGTGCTTGCCTCTCTTTTATCTTGTAATATCTCCCTTACTTCTATTTCTGTCACATTTGGGAGTTGGTTGTGCTCTCTTACAAAGATCACAACATCATCTTTTGTAGTTGCCCTCGAGTAGCATGCATTAGAATAATTTTTAGTATATTTCCACTTTATATTTTCTTGTTGCACCTTCTTGTCTGTAGGTGCAGCTCATGGGATTTAGTAACTGCTTTCCTTTCTGTGAAGTGATATATTTTTCAGCTTTTGTCATTGTTTCTCAAAGTAATGTAATAGTATAAATGTATATATAATATTATAAAGTTTGTACTTTGTTATTTTTTATCTAAAAATATGCAACTGCTTCATTTTTGTATACTTACATGTATGTTCTGTTTAGATATTCCACATGGTTTTGTAGCTTTTCTGTTGGGTATGTTCTAATGTGGAGCAGGTGCTTTCTTTTCTGTTGGTTGAAAAAGAAAACGAGTTTGATTTTAAATACTAATTTGCTGGTAGTTTTTAAATTATGAGTTTGTTAGATTTATTTTTGCTTGCTGTTTGGGTGACTTTATAGTTTCTTTTATTAATTTATGCATACTTAGGGGCCGATTACGATAACCGGCGGTAAAAAATCCGCCATCCACCATAGCCTGAAAAAACCGCCCGCCTGCACCATGGGAACACCGACCGAGCAATTATGATGACGCGAAGCAACCTCCGCCCGCGGCGGTAAAAACAAACAAAATCCCGCCCGTCCATGTCAGAGTAGAAGACAATCCGTCCGCCACGGACGCAATTCCGCCCGAAAACCCAAATCCGACCGCTTCGACGACCTAGATACTGGCCGTGAAATTAGGATCACCCCGACATGAGCGCGGGAAATCTACATATTTCCCGCCCGCCACGGTTAACAACAGAGATGAATAACTGACACGGCAGAAGGCCTGGTGGCCACGTCCGTGCTCGGAAATCATTGGCGGACCAAAGAAACACACACAACACGGCCAACAAGTCCACACAGTAAACGACGCCAAAATACCCAGACACAGAACCCATCCCAAAGACACATCCTCCCTGGCTAAACCAAAAAACCACAAATCCCAGGACACCATGCACAACACACCGGAAAACGACAGCCCATCATGACACACCCACACAGGTGAGTACAAAAGCAGCCCCTTCACAGACCACAATCCCTTGCACCACCACAAAGCGAAGACGACAGCAGAGAACCCAGAGAGCCACAAAGGAAAGCAACATACTACACGCACGCACACATCACACTCATCACCAACAACACCACCACCATAACCACTGAAAAACCGGCACCACTAACCCCCTGCACATCACACAACACACCACACACCCACCACACCAGCACCACAAATACCAAACCACACACCATGGCAACACAAAGAATGCCCAAGTTCACTGCCACAGAGTTGATGGTCATGGTCGATGAGATCATCAAGGTGCACCCACAAATCTATGGAAACCAGGTCCAACAGACACCAGTAGCCACCAGAAACAGAATGTGGAGAAGGATCGTAGACCAGGTGAATGCAGTTGGGAACGTGCCACGCAACAAGGGTGAAATGACAAAGAGGTGGCACGACCTGAAAAGCGTGGTCAGAAAGAAGGAGGCCAAGAACCGTGAGCTGGCTGACAGGACCGGCGGCGGAAATCCCACGCCATTCAAGACCTTCAAGGCGTGGGAGGAGAAGGTGCGAGGCATTCTACATCCGGAGAGTCTCACCGGAATACAAGGGGGAGTGGAGGCTGGTAAGTACAAACAAATGTATACAAGCACACCGCTATGTACAGTCATGCACTACCAGAATGCCATAGCTCCGAGGGCCAAACACCCCCATGTCCAGTACACAATCCACAAGACATCCCTCACACATGCAACAGACACTCACACACACTCAGCCCAAAGGTACCAACAAACAAAACCATGGGGGCATGTGTACAGTCAGCCAGCACCACAACTCCCACCAGGTCTCCTTGTACCCCAGATGCGCCGGAAGGAGCACTCCCCACACCCACACTCATGTGTCAGCCATAGCTGCACTAACCAACAAGTAACAGGTAAGTAGCCTAACCACAAAGTCCGTGTTTCGGAGGGGGGACTGCAGAAGTACAACCCCCACCAGGCCCCAGTCCGACAGCGCAGCAAGATGGAGCACCCCCCACACCCATGTGTCAGCCATTGCAGTGCACACCTTCACCCGACAGGTAGATATGTTTCCCTACATGGAGGGGTGTCTGTGGGTGGTAAGCCATCACCACAACTCACAACACAGCCCACACTCCCACAGACCAGCAAGATGGAGCACCCCTCCCTCTCATAACCATGTGATAGCCATTACATTGCTCCCTCAAAACCAACAAGTAGGTAGACTACTGCACAGGGCGGGGTGACTGTAGGCGTGAGGACTGTACTACGACTAACATATGGGACATGTCCCGTAGCAGAGGAACAGGTAGCACTGCTCCCTGTCATAATCATGTGACTAATGTGCACACAAACATGAATTACAGAGTCATAGCCCACATGAGCCATCTCAAATTCAGTAACATGTAAGGAGTCACGTCTGCATGCACAAGTCTCACTGGAGAACTGACCCACATGGCGCGCACTGTGCCAGTCATCACACACATCAGCAACACCATCGAAGACTTGTCCATGTAGTCGTGTCTGCTTGTTCCGTGGACATTGTACGACATCACCCATGTAAGTCCATCTTGTCTCAATGTAACAGAGTGGAACCCCAGTAATGTCACATACACCACTTGGACCCATGAACCACACAGCTACACAATGCACATCCAATATCCCATCCATCTCATCTTTCAGCCCCAGTGTCATGAAAGGTATATCATCTAAACAGTTGTCCCATATACAGTAGTCCAGCAAAGATTCCTGCCTATGACCAATAATGTGCCTGCTGTGTCTGAAGGGCACGTCACACTGTGATTTACAACATACCTAATATAGTCAACACCCCAAGAGCACTGCATTGCTGCACATGGCTGAGGGTAGCACGCACACCAAGGAATTGTCCCATCTGCAACAAGTTGTGTGGCACACAACAATTACTCACTCACTACAATGCTTGCAGTGTAATGTCTCTAAATGACAACAGTGAGCAGATATGCTGGGTATGGCAGACATACACACACCTTCGTCTCTGTAGTGTTGTGTGGCCAAAACACATGTCCCCTTCTGCACCCATATGTCACAGTATGTACCACAAAACCATATGTCATCTTAAAAGCGTTCATGGGGCTGTACCCCTTTTGCCATCTGCGTTTGTAAGCGTTACATTTGAACCCCAAAAACATATATCATCTCAAAAGCGTTCATGGGGCTGTACCCCTTTTGCCATCTGCGTTTGTAAGCGTTACATTTGAACCCCAAAACATATATCATCTTAAAAGCGTTCATGGGGCTGTACCCCGTTTCCACCAAAGCCACAAAATGTAGGGGTACTGCAACACACACCGATTGGCATTCCAATTCCGTCCCATGCCACATGCACCCATCACACTATTCCATTGCCTTGATCACGCACACACATTGGAGAGCCATACACACACATCTGGGAAATCAGTGCACAACTGTGCACAAACTGTGAATGTCAGACATCTAACACAAACCTTGCAATAGGCAACACAATAACCTTTCGTCTCTGCCCCACAGGTGACGAACAGCATGATGCCGGAGAGGGAGACAGCAGCCATCACAGCCAGTCCACAAGCCCCCCACCTGGACTCACGGATGTGGAAGACCTGGACACGTCTTCGGACGAGGACTCCCTACCAGGCACATCTGGTGTGGCAGGGCGCAACCGCCCCCCAGGACCCCTCCCACCCACCAACCCATCTCCCAGGGCTGGTGACCAGTCCCAGGCCCCTGCTGCCATGGTCATTGCGGCCACCACCACCGCCGCAACCACCACCACCACCACCACCACCGCAACCACCACCACCACCACCACCACGGCCTCCCTGACCACCCACCCTGCGCAAGGGGTGGTACGCACGTCGACATTGACCCTGGGAGCCAGAACGAGGCCCCGGGTGACCAAAGTGGCGAGTGGGCAGGTCGGTGGCAGCAGTTCAGGTGGGAGGAGCAGGGTCAGGCCAACGCCATCAGAGCCTGGGAGCCAAGCCCTTCCGCAAATTGCCAGAGTCCTTGGGGCCTATGAAGAGGCCCAGGGACAATGGGTCAGGTCAGCTGCCGATACGCGGGAAGTCCTTGGGGTGTTGAGGTCCATGGATGCCCATATGGGGCAAATCGCGACCCTCATGGGCCAACTCGTCGACCGCATGGGCCAGCTAGTGGTGGAGGTGAGGGCACAATCAAGGACAACCACACCACCTCCGCCACCACCTGCTGGTGCGCAGGGTCGTGCAACATCCAGTTCCCCTGCGTCCACAGCGAGTGGGCAATCCTCAGCCACCACCAGCAGCCCACAAACACAACCCGCCCCTCTCAAACGTGGAAGGGGCCGTCCTAAGAGGAAACAGGTGCCCAGAGATGACTTCGCACGCTCCAAACGCCAGTGAGTCAGCCAGCCACGGTGGCCATCTACTGCATTCACTTGGACTACTATCCTACCCCACACTGCCATGTGAATGGCATGTGTCTGACGGACTGCGGACCCAGAACAACATGGGTACACCTTGACCATCACGCGGACATGACCGTCAACTCATTGTACAGCATGCACCACTTTCGTGATCACCTTGCCCACAATCACATGTCACAGCTTAAAATAAATACACCTGGATCACATTCTGTTTTATCTGCTCTGTGTTTAATCAAGGATGCGCAACCTTCACCATGATCAGAAATGCATCCGTGGTGTGGCATATCGATAGGCCAGGAGAGGCTGTAGGGACCTAGGGGTGAAAAACTGAACAAGAGTCCATTGAATGTGTGTGTCACACACTCATCACACAGTACTTGTCATCAAGTTTAAGCAATGTACACACATCTCACAGAGCAACAGGGCACAATGCTACAGCCACTGTCAGTGGCATACTACCCTGGACATGGACCATTGCCACACAGCACTCAGTGAACAATAGCCCGCCGTGACAATGCACACATACACCTACACAACTACAGCGACATCAGCCTTCGTACATGGTCACTCACCGTCAAGTGAAGTAGCGGGCGATGAGCTGCTGACGCTCATTCACTGCTTCCTCCTCACCACTGTCCTCGTCACTGGACACGGCTTGGTCTTCAGGCGGGGGCCCTGGCTGATCCCCGTCATCCACTATCAGGGGGATCTGCCTGCGAATCGCAAGATTGTGCAGCATGCAGCATGCCACAACTATCTGGCACACCTTCTGTGGGGAGTATGCCAGTGCACCCCCGGTGCGGTCCAGGCATCTGAATCTGGACTTCAGGAGTCCAAAGGTCCGCTCTACCACACGTCTGGTCCTCCCATGTGCCTCATTGTATCTGACATCAGCTGGTGTCCGAGGATTGCGTAGTGGGCTCAGCAGCCAAGGCCCGTTAGGATATGCAGAGTCACCTGGGTGTGAGAAACACAGAGAAACGTTGCATTTCCAACAGGATACAAGACAGCATGTCACACCCAGCACGCTACACGAGTATGCATACTCACCAACAATCCATGCACGGTCCGGTTGAAGATTGGTCATCAGACGTGGGAGGATGCTGTGGCGCATGATGTGGGAGTCATGGGCGGAACCGGGAAACTTCGCACACACGTGTGTGATGATCATGTCCGCCAGGCACACCACTTGCACATTCAGGGAGTGGAAATGCTTCCGGTTCCTGTAGATGTGCTCCACGGCCTGTGGTGCAACAAGGCCAACATGGGTGCAATCAATTGCACCAACAACGTGGGGGATGCGTCCAAGGGCATAGAAAGCACCCTTCACTGCCGCCAAATCACGAGCCCTTGGGAATCTGATGTACCGGTTCCTGTACAGCATCATAGCTGACAGGACATCCCGTAGCACCATGCTGAACATGGGCTGGGACATCCCACCTCCACTGCCCACCATGTGTTGAAACGATCCGGTAGCGAAAAAATGCAGTGCAGCCATCACCTTAGCCGTGGGGGTGAATGCTGTAGGATACTCCCTGCGAGGACGGAGGTGGGGTTCCAACATTGCACATAGGTGATGCAGGGTGGGTCGGTCCAGACGAAACTTCCTTATCACCTCAACATCCTCCATGTCTGCCAGCAATTGGTAGGGGCGATGTATGTTTGGTCTCCTCCTAGGACAGATGGAGGTGGACACATGTCAATGCAACACACCACATGGCATTTTCACATACACAAAACAAAGATCACTGACATAGCAATAGAATCACAGAACAGCTGACAAGTAGGGACAGCACAGCTACATTACTCTTACACAGGTCCCCTTACCAATAGCAATGACCACTGACACAAACCATTGCTATGAGCATGCACATGGGGAATTAGGCCATAATAGCTTGAAAGGCATGATGATGACTTCAGACTGCATATGTGGGAAGCGGCAACACCACGGCAATATACCTAGCTGCTGTGCCTGACACAGCTTCCGAGGCTGGGTGAGTATGGCACACACCAACAACAAAATGTACACAGGCTGAGCGGTACACCAATCGCAGCAGATAGGACACACTGAAACAGCCCCAGGGGGCTATATGAGTGTGGGAGGGTGACCGGCATTACCACAGCTACCAGGGACTGCTGACTGGCATCCCTCAACAACACCTGCTGCTGCTGCCACCTGTCCACCTTCATGTCGACGACTCTGATGATATGTCCAGGTCCACTCACCAGCGAGGAGCTGGAGTTCCTGGATTCCGAGCTCCACGCACACTGCCCAAGGCTATTCCTTGCATAAGTTGTGTGTGTAAGACAACTACAGTGTGTGTGGGAGTGCATGTGGGGGACACACATGTTGTTGATCCGCAGCACTATGAGTCAGAGCCTGTGGGGTTCCAACATGCACTGCTTACCATGCTTACTACAGGTGGAAGGGGTATGTAGGCTCTCTGGCGCTTTCCCAATAATGTCCCTCCCGAGTGGTGGTACATGGCATTTTCATGTCAGGCATCCAGTGACGCAGCCACTTGGCAATGCAGGACTCAGGGCAGTTATTGCTTGTGTGAATGGCTGGCTGGGTCCCTGCTGGCCTTCTCAGTCTCAGCAGACCTGGGCTGCACATTGACCGCCCAATCCTAGAAGGAAACAACACTGACTGTACAGTGGGTTACATGTGTCTTTTGTTCACAACTCTCCGGAAATGCGCAAACTCAGCCCTGTCGATTGAACACTCCAGGCCTTGTGATAGGGATGTGTGTGAGAGATGGTGGCACTGAATGTGACCTCCATTGCGGGGTGAACCATTCACAGGGCGAGTACGTTGAGGGCTGCGCAGTGTTGGACACAGTGAGTCCACCCACAAAGATGTGTTGCCTTGTGATCTATGTGTTGGTCTACCTGACAATGGACAGTAGATGTGGGCAGACTACACATTGCTCAATGTGCTGGCATCCTGCATGTGAATGGGATGGATAGGTACTGTGTACACACTCCCACCAGCATGCATTCATGTATGGTGTACACATGCTGTTATGCCATGTCCGATTACTTCTTGGCTCTGTTACACATCTCTGAGTATTTTGGATGGGTCAGCATCATGCCACTGTGATTGGTGGATGTGGGTGATGATGAGAAGTGTATGAGTGATATTTCAACACTCTTGTGTACCATCCCTGCAGTTGGAAGTCCTCCAGCCCAAGGCCTTGTGATGAGCCATTGCATCCAAGTTGAAGCGTCTGTATATGTGTAACCGACAGTGCAGCCAATTCCACAAAGGATGTGACGTCATCTGCCGGATGAGCGACCACGTGGCGGAGACGAATCGGGGGATGCCCCCTCGTATTGCCAGGTTAGCACGGCGCTGCATTTCACCACTAATGGGCTGCATCTTGACAGTCACACAGCCTGTGCTGGATGCACGTTTGTAGGGGCATCAGCAGCAAGCAAGTGTACAGTATTGTGGGATGGTGTCTTTTGCTGTGGGAGGCAGCATGTGTCCACAGCCTACCCATAATCTGGGTAATGTGATGTTTGTTGTGTGATGCAGTGGGTTGTAAGTGTACTCTGTGCTGGGTGCATCTGACATGCATATGCGATTCCTGAGGGTCAAGATGTAATTTGAGCACTCTGCATTGTCAATGCATTCAGAGTCGTAGCCCTCAGGAACAACCTGTAGTAGGCTGGAGTGGCAATTCACATGTATGTTTGAGGCACTGTGCCTACTCTGATTTCGTTCGGACATATGTGTGCGATGCCTCACCTCATATTCCTGGTACTTACACATCCGGCACACTGTGCAACAGTAGTTGTGCTCGTGCGAACGACAGGTGTATGGCATGGGCTCATGACCATTGTGGACTGTCATGTTGCAGTCTGTGTGAGTGGTGTCCCATTCTGCTCCATGCAGGTATGTCCTTGGCCTAATTACGTAGTGGTCATCCTTGCCACCATCAGGACAGTGGGTGTGCACACAGCGATTTGTGGCTATGGTCGCAGGGTGACACAGGCCGGGTGTTGTGCTATGTGCACAACACATGTGCCACTTATTAGCGGCTTCATTTTCTGTACGCCAGCCATTACGTGTTGATTGTGGTGGCTGTATACAATTGCACAGGTATCGTGCAACATGTGGATTTGGGAATGTTCTGTGCTGCTTCCCTTGCACATGTCTGTTTAATTGATGCCAAATGAGTGAGGCCACCTCGCTCTCTCTCATGTGGCATCTCACGTGGGTGCTGAGGGACAGGGGACGGTCAACAGTGGTGAGGCATTGGATGAAGCAGCTGCACAGGAGCTGAGTGAGACAGATGTGACCAGCGCCTCGGAGGGGCCAGACGTGTGCTGGATGAATCACAGGCCGAGACGGCAAATTCTGCGTCATCTGAGGACAGAGGTGATGCATCCATGTTTGCTAGCACAGGGGACGTGGACTCTGGCTCCTCTTCAGCCACGCGGAGGCCAATGCCCGCCCTCCCATCTACTTCCACTGGTGCAACACGTGTCGGCACAAGGATGAAGGATAGAGTGTCCTTCACACCAGGCACAGCTGCCCCTGCACATGTGTCCCCTGCTGCCCTCAGTGCTGGGTCTGTTGAGCTTGTGCGGCATCTCTGCGTGGGGCAGACAGCTCTCCTCAATAACTTCATTGCCCATGACATCACCTTGCCGCAGGTGACATAGTTCATGGAGGGCCTACATGTACGTGTGGTTGGGCGACACCAGACTGTCCAATGGTTGTCCTCCCCAGTCAAGGTGGGCCTTCATCTGGGCCAATCTCAGGCTGACATTCCTGACCCTTTCTCCACCCCCCTGGAAAGTGGGACATCTGGCAACAGTAGGGCAAGAGTCCTATAGGAAGAAGTGGGGTGTCGCTGACGTCACCACAGGATGTGACATCACGAAAGGTGGCTTGCACCGTCAGACTCATTGCCTCCCCTCGCTCACCCCTTATATGCGATTGCATCAGAGAAGCCAGCGCGTGCAGCAGCAGCTCCGATCTCGCCCCAGAGAGGCCAAAGAGTGAATGTGTGGCTCTATTTGCTCCAGTTATCGAGCTCGCGGTAAAATAAGTGGGGGACGCCGTCCACCCGCGTGGTACCCTGACTCGAGCCCTGGACAACAGTGACAATGCATGACAGTCTCCGGAGTCTGGATACACCACATGCAACACACAGAAGCTGTAGCTGCCCTAGCGGGCCAGGCCGCAAACACCATCCCAGACGAGAGGTAGACCCACCCCGGCGCGCATAGTCATTACATCCGCTGCTATTGACAAGGGACCCATAGAGTGAGATATGGGCCTCAGGCTGACGGCCTCCGAGCCATTTCCCGCCAACGAGTGTCATGCAACTCACACATATCGCAAAGCCAATAGGACACTTTGCCTGCACACCAGGGCTCGAGTCGGGATACCACGCGGGTGGACGGCGTCCCCCCACTTAGTTTACTGTGGGCCCGATGACTGGAGCAAATGGAGCCACACATTCACTCTTTGGCCTCTCTGGGGCGAGAGTGGAGCTGCTGCTCACGCGCTGGCTTCTCTGATGCAATCGCATGTAAGGGGTGAGCGATGGGAGGCAATGAGTCTGATGGTGCAAGCCACCTTTCGTGACGTCACTTCCTGTCATGACGTCAGCATCCCCCCACTTCTTATTTGGGACTTGTGCCCTGCTGCACACTGAGAATGTGTTGCCTGCGAGATGTGACCAGGAGCAGGGCGCCATGACCTCCCACCCACCAAGCTCCACTGCCATCCCGTGCCCTGGGTGGCCTGTGCAGGTGGACAATGTAGGGTGTACACCTGGAGGACAGGGGATGTAAATGCCTTGGCAAGGGCCTGGCAGACGCACAGCAGTATCCAGCATGTCCCCAGAGGGAGGGCCAACGTCTACACCTGATGCAGCATTGATCGTGTGCCCGCCTGTTGTGCCCACACGAGTTCACATTCAGCCCCAGACAGATGGGCTTTCCAAATACCCAACACAGTGGAAATCTACCCCTCCGGGATCCTCCCCACACAGTCTGTTTCAACACTGCATGAGTGCACCTACCCGTGCCACCCACCCACCTGGGTCAAGCAGCCCTCCCGCTTCACATGCCACATGTGTGTCTTCCACAGTTGTGCTTCTCTCTCAGGGGCGGACCTCCAACTGTCCTGTAGCACACAGACAGCCCCGAGTCGGACTGGCATCCTGTTTGAATGGTAGGCACCCTCACACAACTACCTGTGACACAGTGGTGGCTGTAATGGCTATTGTGACTGCCATGGCAGTGTTGCTGGCCATGGCAGGGTACACTCACACACAATGCATCCGCAGCTTTTCGTATCACTACTCTGCACATCGGACTGGCCACTGTCCCTGGTGTTGTACAATGTTGCCGCCTGTCTATTTAATCTGTGACTGGATGCTGTTGTTCCTGTAGTCGGTTGTGTCTGTGTAGTTGCTGATTGCAGTTGTTACTGTGTGTGCATAGTTAAGTCAGGCACATGCCGTGTATGGTACCTCAACATTTGCAATGTCTGGTCTCACATTCCTATGTGTTTTACACGTGGCTGGGACTTCACTTCTTTCAGACTCTGCTACTTGTGTGTGTGATGAAGTAGTATTTTAGTGACACGGATTGTCTGCATGTATTTGGTGGTATTTCTGGGGAAATGTATACGTGTCATGTTTGCGTGCAAGCAAAGCACAGGGTGTGAGTCTAGCCACAGGATGACAGGTAGCATGTGCAGAGTGTGCGGGTATGTGTGAGCTTACTTTCTGGGTGGCCAGCAGTGTAGGTGTATGTTAATCTTGTGATGAACATTGAGCCTGGGCACATGGCTTACTTTCAATGTGTGCATTTGGGAGGTGTAGGTGTGTGTGGTGTGCAGGGTGTGACTTTGGGGTAGTGTTGGTGTGTGTGTGTGCGCTCTGGCAATGTCGACTACACACATGTGTTACCCAGGGGCATGGTGGGTGTTTGTATCCGTGTTCAGGTCTGTGAATGTGAGCACATGTGTGTATTGTATGTTGCACAGTGTGCAGTGTGTGGGTGTGTCCTTGCAGTTCAGGATGACTCATACTTGATATGTTTTGGCCATTGTGGGTCTGCAGGGTGTGTGACTGTCAAGATTGTGCCTTGTTTAATTGGGCATGTATGTGAATTTCTGCAGTTCGTACTCACTGTGCAGACCTGCCCACCCACACTGATATCATGTGTGTGTTTTGTCATGCATTGCTGTGGCATGCTTCTTGCGTGGCTCCTAATGTTGCTTGATGAGTGTGATGTCAGACCGTGAAGGTAATTGTACACATATGTAGGACTGTGCTTTGTAGTGACCAGGCCGTCAGTGCAAATGTGTTGATCTGTTGGGCCACGTCAGACTCTGACAAGCCAAGGCCCACGACCTCCGGTATTTCAATAGGTCCACTGTTGCGGCAAATCATATGCATTGACATCCAATGACACTAGACTACATGGTCATCTCACGACTCTCGTGTACTTCACACACTCTCATCCTCTCTCATTCGTACTTGTCTACGATCAATAATTCTACGGAGTCACAGATTTGCTTCAAGGCATGTATTTGGACTTACTTCCTCTGTGATGCAGTATAGTGGACACTACTGGCAGCGAAATGCATGTTGAGGATATACTTAGCATGATTACACATACAAAAGGGGGTACAGGTAGATGTGATTAGTTGTTGATTGTGGAATAAAGGCTTCAGAGTTACAACTGCCTTGCCCTTGCTATGTTAAAGTACATTTGCTCATTACTGAAGAGTTCTAGACTATGACACAGACAGTATTAATTTTGCCTACCAGACAGCTTGACATCATAGGCACAGTACATCTCAGTCCCATGGTACAGGAGTACTACAATCGTGACTCCGACATACCTGCGTCAGAGGTGACATCAGAGCATGAGCCTACATGCATGCAGCAGCGTCTCACATGTTGTTGCAATGTGGTGGCTACTGAACATGACACAATAACTAGGGCCATGTTGTATGGGGTTGCATTTGTTGTCCATGCAAAAGTCCTGGCACGAAAGTACAGACAAAGGTGAGGTGAAAGTTCTCACGTAATACAGCAGACAGATAAGTGTGCACTGACAGGAGCCTGTGTTCAGGTGCGCAGAATACATATTATAGCATAGTTGTTCATGCAGTATTGGCCATGTGGTACTGTACACAAGTCCCATACCTCTGCCTCCCACTGTTCATGCAGGGACACGGGATATGGTGCGGAACAGAGTGCATGTCCCGAAAATGTCAAATGTCATGGCAGTGGAGTTGATGGTTAGGTGTTTGTTGCAGATTGTATGGTATAGTTGTTGTACAGCTAACTGCCCACTGCGTGCGGAAGCCAAGCATAGGTGCGGTGTTGAACATCAATGTTCAATTGGGGGTATTGAGTCGGGGACCCATGAATTGACATGTTGTCAGGTATGCGATACCTTCCAGCAGAGCATCCCTCGCATTGGTGGTAAACATGGATGACATCCAATGAAGCGGATGGTGGGTAGCAACGTGTTCATCGTAAGTTGTCCCTTGTAGAAGCCTGATGGGACATGTTGGATGACATTCGATGAAACTGTGATCCAGCATACGTTGTGTGGAGGCACACTGGTCCCATTGCAGTGTGTGTCCGATTGCAGCCACAAACGCTATGCCCCCATACACTGAACAGATCCTGTTGTGGGCGTCCAGGGGTGCAAACAGGTGTACCAAGTCCGCCTTTGGACATGCCGGGTTGGAGAGACATACATCCACAGGCCAGTGGAACGGGCACCTCCGACAGTAGAAAACGGGGATGACGCAGCTGAACATTTCAATGCGGTAAGTTACTCGGTAACTTACATTCAGCATAGCCAGGTTTTCACAGCCCACTATCTGTAGCAAGCTATCACTGTACAGCTGCATCTGTCCGGCGTAGTTGAGAAGCACTGGTGCAACAGCCATTTTGCTACAAGGTGATGTGATGGCGTGCTCCGGCTGCCTGAGCAGTCAGCAGAGTGCAACCTCCGACGATGCTGGGAATTCTGGAATGGATGTACGGCGGCAGGACTTGGGGTATAGCTTGGAAGGAGGACACAGGCCCTCATCCCACATGCTTCAATGAATGGTCAAGGCCAGTGGTGTCTGACTCTTTCCTGATTACTTGCATTTGACCCACAAGGAGGGGTGGTATAATTGTACTTTGTGGTATTATCTTTCTTTCATGTTAGGCGCTATCTGCCAGTGGAAGGTTTACTCTGCATGGATATGTTTGGCTTCTTGTTGGTACAATGGCTCCATTCTCCTGCAGAATTTGTTGCCATGTGATTTCAGAGTGGGAATGGAAGGCCATTCAGTGCTATCTGCTCTCCCGTGTGTGGGCGGGACACTCCGTTGCCGCTGTACATTGGAGCTTCTGTGTGGGTGTAGTAATTGGAAACACCTGTTCTCAGGCAGCAGGGTTTTTCTATTTTGTACATTGCATGGCTTGATATTGCGAGCAGGATGGTATAGGTATTTTTGGATGAGACTGGCGTGCCTTTTGCGGACAATGTCCATTTTCTGCGCTGTTATGTAGCAGCCGCCGTGTGCTTCTCCATGTTTTGCACACAGGGGTGTGTCCTATTTTGACGTCACATTACTCCCCTGTTCGGGACACTGGTGTGACATCCAGTTGACAACTGTGAGTTGTCGGTTGGGGACATGATTGATGCGGGAGGGCCACGTGCCATGTGCCTTCAGGGTGGGGCTGGTGTGTGGGGTGTGTAGTTGTGACCCTTTGGTGTTTGTGTGCAGCCCATGCGTGGCGCTGTCGTTGGCCTCTGCGTTGTGCGCATGTGTACGTGCGTCATCGCCACTGCGCTGCGGTGCCGTGACGGGGACGTCACCTCCTGGTCCCGGGTAGTGGGTGCCCAGGATGTTGCGAGTTGTTTTATTTTCACAGGTGAAACATGTGTGGGTACAGTGGTGGATGTGTCCTGTCCCCACAGGGGTGTCTGGGGGGGCCATGTACAGTTTTTCCGCCCTTGCATTGTGTGCAATGTTTGCGTGCCCTTGTTGTGTGTCTGCCTACCTGCGTCGTCGTTGCGCGTTCACTGCTAGGTGCTGCATCAGGTACAGCATGGGGATGACCTGGAGAGCAGGATTCATGTCGGAGTAGGCCGCCTTTTTGGTCTCTGTACTCAGCAATCGGGTTTCCGCCTTGGTATCTCGTGCGGTGTCTATTTGCCGGTGAGGCTGTTTGGTTGTGGCATCGTAATTTGTAGGCAGGGCGGTACGTCATTTCGTCGGACGGTGTGTCTCCATTGGCTCGCGCCGCTACGTAGACGGGCGCACTTTGATGGCGGGCGGCGTCGCGGGCTTACGGGCGGTGTTTGGCTGACTTTTCACATCCTAATTTGGCGGGCGTGTGGGCCGTTGCTGGCGGACGGTAACTGGCGGTTTTTGCCTCCGACAGCACGGCGGTAGTGCTTCCGCCCGACATCGTAATGGGCCCCTAACTTTCTTATATCTTTTTGTTGGTTTGTGACAGTTGTTATTTTCTGGCAGTTTATCAGTTTTACACATAGTTTTTTCTTTTAAGAAGTCTAAGTAAAGAGAGAGAAGATGGAGACTGTTTTAATATTCATTTGCTATTTTAAGTTTTCACGTTTAATAACAATTACGTTTTAATTTAAATATAAGTTTGACTTAGTTGGTTAGGTAGTTGTTTAGATGTATATATTTCGTCTTTAATGGTCTGTTGAGAGAATCTGTCAGAGTTTCCTCGTTTCCTTAGTGTGCCTTTTATATTGTTGATTTAAGTGTTTGTTTGATTTTATTGGTTACAGTTGTTTATAGCTTTATTTCATTGGTTGATTGAGTTTTAGCTTGAATTTTTTTTGCAGTTGAGTTCTTCTATGTTAAATGCTAATTTAGGTTTTATTTTTGGATGTATGTTATATAGTTTGATAGTTTTGAATATACATTTATTTATATTTATTAATATTTAGGTTGGTGTTTAAATGTTTGTAGTTAATGCACATTTTTTGGGGTTGTATTGGTAATATTTTAGTTAAATAATTTATTGGGGTGAACGAGTACCTATTATGTTGATGTAATACATTTTACTTTAATTTAAATATTTATATGAAATATTTTGGGTTTATTTGAAGTAATTGTTTTATGTAGAAAGGGTTTTTTATATATTTATTAATGATTATTTAATTATTTTGTCAATAATACTGTAGTTGATATTGTATGAATCAATATTTTTGACATAATATATGTTTATTTAAAGGTAACAATATTTTTTTCTGATATGTTTGCTTTTGATATAGGTAAAAATCAATATTTTTAACAACGATATTTGAGTTCTCACTATTTGTGGCCGTATCTAGTTAAGTATAGGAAGTCAATATTCCTGTTAATGATATTTAATTTCCGATATTTTTGTGTTTTGATATTGTATGCATCGATATTAAGTCAGTGATCCTGATGACGTATGTACATGTACACATCAGCACACTTTTTGGGGGATTTTTTTGCCAATGTTTTTAATCATCACCAAACAAACATATTTTTCTTTTTATTGGTGTGGAATAGCTTCGGCAGAAAGTATTGACAAATCCAAAAAAGTAGTTCTATTAGCTTTGCTAATGCTTTATGGTCTCTAAACAAACAGCTTTTAGCTGTCTGTTGTCAAAGATATTTTGTGGACAATACCAAAACTTACAGTGGGCTTTGAGTCAGCCTACTGCTTACCATTGGTTAGCTTTCTAGTCATTTAATTTGGTTGCTCATTATTTAACGGCTTCCCTTCTTCATGTATTTGTCCCTCCCCAAGAGCGTAACTTCATTGCCATCCTTTTGATTAGCTAACTTTTATCCTTCTGCTTACATTGAGGAAGCTACTTTTCTCTTTATGATTCCATTGGAGTTCACTTTTTTCTACTCTCTCCCTCTTCTTTTGCTTCCACCCTCACATAACTGCTCCACACACTCTCTGTTTAACTCTCCCTTCCCCTCAACTCCTGTTGCTTTCATTACTCCTACTAATCCCACTTTTTTTATTTTTTTTTCAGCCCTCAACCCTTTAAAGTTCCTCCATTGCTCCATCGACAACCACTACCCATTGCTCAGCCCCTTGCTCTGGCATTGACTTTCCCTCCATGTATTACCCTCTCCTCCATTGCCACTCCCCCCCCCCAATGTCTTTTCTTTTTACATTCATTTTTTGAGCATTCTGCAGAATACTGCCAGGCTACTCTTTTCTTGAAAGGTGTTTTTGCACATGTTTGATCTTTTTTTTTTAATTTACAGTTCTGAGGTGGTGTCCTGCATCTTGGAACTGTAAGTAAGAAAGGAACCCAAAATAAAGGAACCCAAAATTGTGGCCACGTCATGCCATGGAGACGCATGCACATGCACGTCGCCCCACTGGGCCATGATGCATGTGTGTACATGTGTGATGCCTCATGCATACGCACACATGACCACGCTTTTTTCTTTTTTTTCCCTTGATGTTGTCTAGCATTGGAAAACAAGCATTTTCTTTTTGCCAATGTGGGGCACCATCAGCAAAAAGCATTGGCAAAGCCGATAGTTTTGGATTTGCAATTCCAAAAGGTCATACCTGTTGGCTTAGCCAATGCTTGTTCTCTTTTTGTTTAGCATGATGCTGACCACTTGTCCCCTTCAGCTCTTGCTTTGTTTTAGTGTCATTGACATTTTGGATCAGGAACAGCACACATAGAGTGAAGGGGATCATGCGACAGAAACAAAGTGATGATACGGAGCTTGCAGACCAGCCTGGAGCCATTGAGAAACATTGTTCATGAACTACAGTGCTAATCATGGATACAGCTCTACTAGACAAACCACAGTAGGTTGTGAGGAGAATCCACTCATGTAAGAAGGCTGCCACATGAATGTAATGATTCAGTGGCCATCTCAGATGAGGGAATTTCCCTCACAATCCAATGTGGTTCGACAGCTTGACTTTTTTTATTTTTCCGGTGCTGTACTCATAGCCCAGCCTGTCAAAAACGCTGCTATTCTGCTACAGCCTGAACTGTGTGCTCCAAGGATCCACTTCTAGTCTGTGACAGGTGTCCGCAATGCCCATTATCACCTCTGCACAGCGGGCATCCCTTTTTGGGCTGGGGCAAGAACTAAATGAATTCCTCTCTCTTCTCAGAGTTGCGATGCAGCACCAATCCCGAGGGCTAGCAACAACAGTACCTCCAGTACCTGCAGCAGCAGAGAACCCTCCTCCTCACTAGTGCTGTGAATGTATAATGCAATACTTGTAGATGGACAAGAGTGTTGGGAAGCCAAGAGGGAGGGATTACATGACCACATCTCTAGGGTGCCCTTTCAGCATGGATTGAGTCAAAAGAGGATTGGAAAAGTGCAGCCTCTGTTGCTGAAGGGAGGAGGAAGAACGAGCCTTGCCAGGTGCTGATATCTTGAGCTGGGTAGAGACAGGACATTGTTGGTGCTTGCCAACAGCAGAAACACCTTAAGAGGAGATGTTATTGGGATGGCTCTTGGTACCGCTTGAACTGTGATCTCCTCTTACCCAGGGACTCTGCAGTGCTGCAGAGAAGGGCATCACAAAGCAAAAGTGGTGAACTGCCTTGGATCAGGAGCACAGTGGCACTGTCCTCTGCAAAGCTCCCTTTTCCTATTGGAAAGTTGCTCAGTCTGGAGGTCTGATGAGGACCTTTCTGAAGACAGCAGGCACCAGTGTTATGTTGATTTGTATAGCTCACTAATTACCCGTGAGGGTATCAAGGTGCTAGGGCAGGTGTGTGGTTCCCAAGTTGCTTACACAAAGAGCCAGGTCTTCAGCTTCCTGTGGAATTCAAAAAGTGAGGAGGAGGCTTTGATATGTTGAGGGAGGTCATTCCATGTCTTGGGTGCAATGAAGGAGAATGAGTGACCTCCAGTTTTGATTTTGTGAATGCGGGAAGTGTGTCCAAGTGAGAGTGAGGCAGAGTGTAGGTGTCTGGTGGGTTGCTGAAAGTGTCTGCATCTGTTCAGGTATTCTAGTCCTGTGTTATGTAGGGCTTTGTGTGTGTGCATAAGAGGTTTGAATTGGCTGTACTTGTGAATGGGGGGACAGTGAGGCTTCCTGAGGTGCGGTGTGATGTGGGTGCAGAGTGGGAGGCCAGATATGAGTCTTGTGGCAGTGTTCTGGATGGCATGGAGTCTGTGTAGGAGTTGTTTGTAGATTCCAACTTAGAGAGTGTTGCTGTAGTCCAGCCTGCTGGTGATGAGTGCTTGTGTGACGGTCCGTCCTGTGTTCTGAGTCAACCATTTGAAGATCTTTCATAGCATCTTAGGTGCACACTGTGTTGGCTTGAGCCATCATTTTGAGCTTTTCATCTATGTTGATCCCTAGATTTCTAGTGTGGTCTGTGGGTGTACATCCTAGCTCCGATGGCCACCAGGTGGTGTCCCATGGGGAGGTCTTGTACAGAAGACCAGTACTTCTGTCTTGTCAGAGTTGAGCTTCAGGCAGTTGGTTCACATCTCGTCTGCTACCATAGTCATGAAGCCAGTGAAGTTGGTTCTGGTGGTGGTTGTCCTGTCCGTCAGCAAGAGGATGAGTTGGGTGTCATCGGCAGAGGAGATGACGGTGCTGTCTTGTGATTGGATGATGTTGGCGAGCGGTGTCATGTATATGTTGAAAAGGGTGGGGCTGAGGGACGATCCCTGTGGGACTCTGCATATCAGTTTCTTGGTCTCTGAAGTGAAGGTTGGCAGCCTAACCCTTTGGGTTCTTCCTGTGAGGAAGGAACAAACCCATCTGAGAGCGGATTCTTGTATTCCAATCTCATGGAGTCATCTGATGAGGGTGTTGATGGAGACAGTGTTGAAGGCCACCAGTGGTCGAGCACGATTGGGCTGCTGTTTCTGCTTGGTGCGGGTTGATTTGAATGTCGTCGGTGGGGTAATTCCTTGTTTACTCAGGAGGGTGCACTGTGTGGGCCCCTTGCTCTCAGGTGCTGCCACAGGACTCATAGACAGAACACTTTGAAGGTGAGCTCTGGGGTGCTGTAAGTGCTGACTCTGAGTGGTAGCTACGGGAGATCAGCTGTAGGGCTCTGCAGCACCAGGTGCACGCTGGTCTTCCTATGCAACACACAACTGGCAGGTAACAATTTGATTGTACCCCTTTGCAGTGCTTGAAAGTGTGAATTTGAACTACCAGCCAGAAAAAAAGATCATGACAACCTGGCTTCGGGCAGTACATTCTTGAGCTAAATCTTTCCTAAGGATCCAGCATCTTTCTCTTCATTTCATATTCACTGACCACATTCCCATGGCTCTGGTTGTATATATGCGCTTATTAACACACTGGCAGACACACATATGCCTTGCCTGCAAGATGCATGCAGCTATGCTGTTTGTGAGTGTATGGGCCAGTTTGTTTTGTGTGTGCATATGCAATTATATGTATTACATGTGCGTATATTTGCCATGCACTCACATCTGCCTGTAATGTTATTGGTCAGTGCATGCTCTATACTAAATCTAGACCTATTGACTTTATCATTACTTGTTTTATGTTCTATTCCAAATCAGTAATGCATTATTAGATTGTAATTACCTATTGATATCCTCCATGCAGTTGTGTAGCATCAAATGGACTGTGAGCAAAGCCAGACCTCTTAACTTTGTCAATGCTTGTTTTTAGTTCTAGTCCAAACCAGTAATGCATTATTAGCTTATGATTACCTATTCATACATTACGGAGAGGCAACAATTAATAGTCACAAAATTCTCTCAGATTCTTTTATGACAATCCATAAAGTCTCAAAGAAATGCTTGTGATGCAGTAGTCCATACAAACTTTTCCTTTATTTACATGTTAAGTTCCTGATCAGACAACAAATTACAGCCAACATGTTTCACTCTTGTAATGAAGAGCTTCTTCAGCAAAATGAATCACAAAAAGATCATTGTACAAAGCATTAGATTTCTGAATTAAAGTCACATATATATTTCAGACAAAACAAACATTAAAAAAGGGGCACAGCCAGAGTGTCTGATTTCTGATAGGGGATCACAATTCATTTTTGGTTCACTGATAGAATATCGATGCTAAAAACATCAATGTAAAAATATCGATTTAAAAATATAAATAAAATAAAATAATATATATTAAATATATAAAATATTAATATTATCTTTAAAAAAATTAAATTTAATATACATTTTAACTAAATATAAAAAATAAACTTAATTAAAAAAATATAAACACGCAAACATAATAATTTATAAATATACATATATTTACTTTAAAATAATTTATTAACTATTATCTTTATTTCATTTTTAAACTTTGAAATTTTATAAAAATAAATTATATACATATATCAATAATTTAAAATTTAAAAAAACATTCTATAATTAATTAAAACATTAAACTATTAAAACAAAATTAAAACGTACATTTTGCAATACAATAAATACAACAGTAGGGAAAATGTTGGATAGCGAAATAATTAAATTTACTATTCCAACTCCAGTCAGTGCAACAGTAGGGAAAGTGTTGGATAGCCGAGGGGTAAAAATTACTATTCCCACTCCAAAGGGTGCAACAGTAGGGAAAGCGTTGGATAGCGGAGGGGTAAAATTTACTATTCCCACTCCAGTGAGTGCAAAAGTAGGGTAAATGTTGGATAGCGGAAGAATTAAATTTACTATTCCAACTCCAGTGAGTGCAACAGTAGGGAAAATGTTGGATAGCGGAGGGGTAAAAATTACTATTTCCACTCCAAAGAGTGCAACAGTAGGGAAAGTGTTGGATAGCGGAGGGGTAAAATTTACTATTCCCACTCCAGTGAGTGCAAAAGTAGGGTAAATGTTGGATAGCGGAAGAATTAAATTTACTATTCCAACTCCAGTGAGTGCAACATTAGGGAAAATGTTGGATAGCGGAGGGGTAAATATTACTATTCCCACTCCAGTGAGTGCAACAGTAGGGAAAGTGTTGGATAGCAGAGAGGCAAAAAATTACTATTCCCACTCTAAAGAGTGCAACAGTAGGGAAAGTGTTAGATAGTGGAGGGGTAAAAATTACTATTCCCACTCCAGTGATTGCAACAGTAGGGAAAGTGCTGGATAGCGAAGGGGTCAAAATGACTATTCCCACTACAAAGAGTGCAACAGTAGGGAAAGTGTTGGATAGTGGGGGGGTAAAAATTACTATTCCCACTCCAGTGAGTGCAACAGTAGGGAAAGTGCTAGATAGCAGAAGTGTAAAATTACTATTCCTACTCCAGTGAGTGCAAAAGTAGGGAAAGTGCTGGATAGCTGAGGGGTAAAAATTACTATTCCCACTCCAGTGAGTGCAACGGTAGGGAAAGTTCTGGATAGCCGAGGGGTAAAAATTACTATTCCCACTCCAGTGAGTGCAACAGTAGGGAAAGTTTAGGATAGCGGAGGGGTAAAAATGACTATTCCCACTCCAGTGAGTGCAACAGTAGGGAAAGTATTGGATAGCGCAGGGGTAAAAATTACTGTTCCCACTCCAGTGAGTGCAACAAATAGCACTTGTTACAACGCATGCGTTTACAACGCATGCCATTACAACGCAAGTCGTTACAACGACGCGTTGTTACATCGCATGCCATTACAACGCAAGTCATTACAACGACTTGCTGTAGGGGGCGCTGGAGTTTGGAATAGTATAATTTACTATTCCAAGTCCAGTGTGTGCAACAGTAGGGAAGGTGTTGGATTGAAAATCCAACAAATCCAACACCTTCTGCCCCCTACAGCAAGTCGTTGTAATGACTTGCGTTGCAATGGCATGCGACGTAAACATTGTTTACCAAGTGCAACAGTAGGGAAAGTGCTGGATAGCGGAGGGGTAAAAATTACTATTCCCAACCCAGTGAGTGCAACAGTAGGGAAAGTGTTGGATAGCAGAGAAACAAAAATTACTAATAACATTTAAACAATTGTAAAAAATTAAATAATCTTAAAAATAAATAAACAGTATTTAAAAAATATCCGATTAAATATATTAAACATATAAAAAGAACACATATAATGTTAATTACATATAACGAAAAGGTACAAATATTATAAAAAATAAATTAATAAATACAGGTATAAAATATATTTATTTAAAAGGAGCAAATATTAACAAACAAACAAATTATTTAAAACATAAATGTATTTATTTTATTTCCTACCCTATAACACCACACCAATAAAAAAGACTTCAACATTTTTATTTACATTTATTTCCATAATTAACATAATTAATAATGAATTAAAAAATATTATTAATAAAAAAATAATAAACATTCATTGCATACAAATTCTCCAACACTATAATATCCACAACACACACCTAAAATTAATTACACAATTACCATCATTAATTACTAATAAATTAATTTAAATTAACTAACAACTAATTATTAAATAATTAATAATACATTAATTTACACATTTAACCCTATAACATCACAATTAAACAAATATTAATAAATAAAAATTATTCAATAAATGTTATATAATTAAATTACTTCCCACCCTATTCTCCTATAAACCGACAACCCGCTACGGAACTAAAAACGCAAAATTCAAATAAAAAAAAATTAATAACTACTAACATTTTAACACATATAATAAAAATACAAACAATTCTTATACAAAAAAACAAACATCACACACACATAAAATATATACTAAAATACATAACATTAACAAAAAATCGATATTTTAAACAACTATATTTTTGCAAATGATATTAAACACTTCGATATTTTTTAAATCGATATTACTTACCTAAAATCGATATTCTTGACCACGAGAATTTGTCTGTCGATATTCCTGACCCACGGTATTTTTGCCACGATATTTGTGCAATTCGATATTTTTTACTCAATATTCTGTCTCTGCACCTTCATTTTTCATGTCTGGAGGGCTCTGTCATTTAGTGGATATAGAAGTGAAAGTATTGTCTAGTCACGACCCTCAGACAGACAGCTAATTAGAAAGGGTCAACCAATGTCTGGAACAATTTCTACATGGTCAAATCTTGCATGATGGGTCTAGTTGGGGAGACTCCCTTTGGAACACTGAATTTGCATCTAATAACACAGCTAACGAGTCACTAGGGTAACCTTTTGGAGAGTGCAATCCTGTAGGAGTGAAGCAGATTCATAATAGCTGACTCCCAACTCCTTCGACTGCCTATGCCCCAAAGCCTTGTTAGCACTTGGAACCAAGTCAACCTATAGGGGAAAGGGGAATAGTTCGTTGAGAACGGGAGAGAGAATATCTTCAGTTTTCTAGTTGTCTGACTTGACTGGTCTGTCCTCTGTGTGCTTTGTCTCTTATTCAGTGTTTAGTCATCTGTTGTAATGACCACAGTTGTTTGTGTTTGTGTGTCCTTTACTGGAAAGGAAAGGACAGGTTAGCAGATGTAAGGGCAATCTCAATTCTCTCTCAATTAATCCCAGTAAACTTTCTTTGCCTTTTCAGGTTCTGACACCTGGAGCCGCCATGGAGAATCACCAGGTGTTGTGCAGAATTGAACAAAGGGTCAAAAGATATGAAGAACTCCAGCACAAGGACTGGAGTCGGCAGGATGCTTCTCTAGGAACAGGTAAGATAACAGGTGTGACTCATTGGGTGGTTGTGGCTTATATAGCCAGTAGCACCCAAAAGGGCTACTGTTCTCATGAGAGTTGGAAATCTCACAAGAACTTGGCCTTTGAGAATTTCCAGAAACCTCTGGGTGGGTTTCCATGTGCAAGCACCCAAGGGCTGTTCTCAACAATAAATGCTCTCAGACACCCTGCCTAACTTCTTGTGTGCACCTTGTGTGGGGCACTTTAGCACATTAGTTCAAGCTTTTTTCTTGTCTGCTGCATTTCCTGGCAGTCTGCCTGCCATCTTGTTTATGCCTGGTGGGCACCCATGACAGTACACCCCTCCCAGAGCCCTCCCCACCGGTTTGGGTTTGGTTGGGTGTCACAAATTTTAATTGTCTTTGCAGACGTGAGGTATGCATATGACCTATTGGTTCCTCGAACCTATTTTTGGCTCCATATCCTTTCCAATCAAGGAGGTATTAAAGGGGGTCAGCTTACCCTTTTAGAGTCTAGAATGTCCCTTACCTCATATTGTGCATGGTCACCTACTTGGACAGGTGGAGAGGATAGGTGGGTTCAACGTTCACTGGTTTGACCAGGAACACATGGGACACCAGGTGTACAAATAATGTAGCTGGTAACTCTAGCTTTACAGCGACTGGGCTTATTATTTACTAATAATCTTAAAAGGTCCTACAAACTTGGTTTAAAACTTGTCGCTACCTTTTAGGTAAAATATTTTGTGAATCAGCACACTTAGGGCCCGATTACGATGGCGGACGGAAAAGCACTCCGACCGCCGTGGTTGCAGAAAAAAAACATCTGCATGTACCGCGGCAAAACCGCTGGTCACATTACGATGCAATGATTGGAAAATCCGACCGCGGTGGTCGGATTCTACAAAACTCCGCAGGCAACGTCCTGAAAACCAGGAAATCCGACCGCGGCGGACGGTAATGCTGCTGGAAGAATTAAAAACGCCGATCCACCAGCGGAATGACCGCAAGTGAAAATACGATAAAATGGCGGAGCAAGTGGAAAGATCAGTCATTTCCGACAGCCGCGGTCGCGCGAAAAAATGAATGGCAGAGCTGGCGGAATGATCATTGCGTTCATACAGCTGCGGTCGTGCGGAAAGACGAATGGCTGTCGAATGCAACCACACAACAAGGCTACCAAGTGTGGCTGATTGTTTTTCACTGCTTTAAAAATATGTGACACACCGCAATGACACATCCCCATGGCAAAAAAAATACAAATCCCAGGTCAACCCAGAAAACACACCTGACATAAATACTCCATTTGGACACAACCACATAGCTGAGTATAAAACTAACCCCTTCCCTGGCCAGCATCCTTTGCACAACTCCAGAAGTGAAGGGCCAAACACCACAGCAGAAAGGAGAGGCAAATCATCACACATCACACCATCACAACCACCCACACCAACAACACCAACACAACCTCACACATCTCCACCACCACCTTCCCACCTTCACTTGTCACCCATTTGCACATCACACACCATGGCACAGAAAAAAATGCCAAAATTCACAGACAAAGAGTTGTCAGTCATGGTAGATGAGATAATCAGAGTAGAACCACATTTGTTTGGAAGCATGGTCCAACAGACACCACTAGTCAGAAAAAATAAAATGTGGGAAAGGATAGTCAACAAAGTCAATGCAGTAGGGACCAGCCTGCGCACATTGCGTGACATGAAGAGGAGGTGAAATGACCTTAAGACCAGGGTGAAAGAGCGTGCCAACAAGAACCATGAGCTGGCTCAGAGGACTGGCGGTGGCCCTCCCATTCCACCACTAACATTCACCGAATGGGAGGAGAAGGTGCTTGCCATACTGCATCCAGAGAGTCTCACAGGAATACCCGGGGGAGTGGAGGCTGGTAAGTACCAACAAATGTATCCCATTACACTGCAATGTACTGACTTATACAACTAGAAAGCTACACTTCCTAGACCAAAATGCACTTACGTACAACACACTCTTCCCAACACATTTCTCACATATCTACCATTTCCATTCTCTGAATCACCTCAAAGGTAGCTAGCAATATTTCTTTGGGTGTATGTGTACAGGTAGCCAGCACTATAACTCCCACAAGGCACCCTTGTCCCACAGCTGAGCAAGATGGAGCACTCCCCCCACCCAGAACCATGTGGCAGCCATTTCATTGCTCTCCTCAACCTTACAGGTAGGTAGCCTTCTCATGCTCTCTTGTCTCACCCCTGAGCAGGATAGAACACTCCCCCACCCAGAACCATGTGGCAGCCATTTCATTGCTCTCCTCAACCTTACAGGCAGGTAGCCTTCTCATGCTCTCTTGTCTCACCCCTGAGCAGGATGGAACACTCCCCCCACCCAGAACCATGTGGCAGCCATTTCATTGCTTTCCTCAACCTTACAGGCAGGTAGCCTTCTCATGCTCTCTTGTCTCACCCCTGAGCAGGATGGAACACTCCCCCCCGAACCATGTGGCAGCCATTTCATTGCTCTCCTCAAACTTACAGGTAGGTAGCCATCTTAACAGGGAGGGGGGTTTGTGGATAGGCAGCCAGCACTACAACTCCCACCAGGCACCCTTGTCCCACAGCTGAGCAGGATGGAACACTCCCCCCCCAGAACCATGTGACAGCCATTTCCCTCCACTGTGTTACCTAACAGGTAGGTAGTCAGTGCATGCACCCTGTCATCCTTCTCAAAATGCATGGAGCCATATGACCACAACATCCCTAACATGTCAGTCAACTCTGTATAGATCCAAATGTTACATCCAGTGTGCAGACAGCTAAGCGCATATAACTGTCACAGAAATTACACTTTGACTCGCCAAGTCACATGTGAAGCAAATTCAGGGCCCAATCATGCACAGCACAGAATGCAATGTGTAAGTGCCATGGTGTCAGAGCATGAAGGCCCATATGAACACAAAAGATGCACGGTCAATCTGTCAAAAAAACAACAGTACATGATATGAAAGAAAATTTTAAATAATTAAATGTCTAGTTTTTGCATAGCTGAAACAGATTCTATGAAGAGTAAATAAAAACCATGCATTAACAAAAGTTGATGTGCACCAAGTTGGTAGATGATGACATGTCCTTGTAAACACACTATCTGTACGTGTCCCATGGTTGCAATTTACATGTCACACTTAACTGACAATATAACCTATGTTCAACAGGAGATCCACAAGCAACTGCTGCTGAAAACACCAACAACCTGCAGAGCCAGTCTCTCCCCCCCACCGGAACGTGAACTCTCTGATGCTGATGCTGATTCTCTACCTTTCTCGGATGAGGAGCAACAACCTGGCCCCTCAGGACTGCCAGGGCGCACTCCGTCTCAGGGCCTCATTGTCCCCACCACCACCACCACCCCAGCGACAACCACAGCGCTGACCCCTGCTACAACGACCTGTGCGGCAGCCACCTCCACTATCACCACTGCTGCCTGCAACACTGTCCCTGCCTCAGTGGTTAGCAACACTACCACACAATCCGAGGATGCCAGAGAGAGAGTGCGGGTGCGTCGACTCCCAACACCACCGGTCCGTGTCAGCAGGGCAGGTGGGAGGGCAGCTGGGGGACAATCACAGGAGGACACTGAGACAGAAGCCCTGGCCACCGTTGCAAGAGTCCTTGGTGCATACCAACAGAACAAGGGACAGATGGGCCAGGTTGTTGAAGAAGTGCGTGAGCTCCGCCTGCTGCTGAGGTCCATGGACACACGTATGGGCCAACTTGTGGATCTCATGGGCCAGCTTGTGGGTGTTCTGAGGGACAGACATGCTGCTCAAATGACGGCTCAACCCCCCTCCAGTGCCAGCCTGCTGATACTCCCACCACCTCAGCTGCGGCTACAGAGAGGGGTGAGCTGCAAGACAATGACTCCTCAGACACTGCTGAGCCTGCAGCAGAGGCCCCCCCTGCCAAATGCAAAAGAGGACGTCCGAGAAATACCGCGGGAGGATCACGTGGCAAAGCACCAACCAAAGCCAAGTCGCTGAGCCAGCCATGATGGCACTTGTGTTGCCCTGGACATTGACTTTGTTGATTATCCTATCACACATTGCCATGTTGATGGCAGGAGTTTGTTGGACTGTGTGATTACATCAATGTGGTGACTACACTATTTGTCTCATTTACCATCACTGACAACTCATACACTCACTTTGCACAAATCTCATAACAACCACTTTTGATTTTCACAAAACCGATTTGAAAATAAACACTCTCTACACACCTATGCCTTTGTGTCCGTTCCATGTTTATCACAGTATGTACAATGTCAACTCAGATACCAAAGTACCACAAGCTCTGATTGTGACAAGGCATTTTTGGGGTGAAGGAACCTAGAAAGACACAAGAGAATGACATTTAGTTGTCAGGTGATGCCATTACAGCAACAACACACCACTAGTCAACACTGTACAAAAGCCATCACACATAACAATGACCAACACCAACCACATAGACATGAGGTATGTGGAAAACAATACACTGTGCCACACACATCAGCCATTAGCAGTGAGCCAACAACAGCCAGCAGCCAAATACCTCATCTATGCCTTGCCACTACCATCAAAGACAACAGACAATGTCACTGTTGTACAATGTTACTTACACTCAAGGGAAGTAGTTGTCGAGGAGAAGGGGGATCTCTTTGCGCAAGGCCAGGTGTGGAGCATGCAGCATGCAACTATGATCTGACATACCTTTTGGGGAGAGTAGAGTAGTGCACCACCGCTCTTGTCCAGACACCGAAATCTAGACTTCAGAAGCCCAAAAGCACGCTCCACTACACGACGTGTCCTCCCATGTGCATCATTGTAGCGGACTTCCCCCGGGGTCCTTGGATTCCTCAGTGGGCTCAGCAACCAAGGCCGGTTGGGATACGCAGAGTCACCTAGGTGTGAGATACACAGACCAATTTAGTAATATAAACAGTTGACCAGAACAGCATGTCACACATACAGCACACTACTTGAGTCAGCATACTCACCGACAAACCATGCACGCTCCAGATGCAGATTTTCCATCAATTGTGGGATGATGCTGTTACGCAGTATGTAGGAGTCATGTGCAGATCCTGGATATTTGGCACATACATGGGAGATAATCATATCCGCTTGGCATACCACTTGCACATTGATGGAATGGTAATGCTTCCTGTTACGGTATATGTGCTCACGTGCCTGTGGTGGAACTAGGCCAACGTGTGTGCAGTCAATGGCTCCAACAACATTAGGTATGTGTCCAAGGTCAAAAAAATCACCCTTCACATCTGCAAATTCATGTCTCCTTGGAAAGTGGATGTAGCGGTCCTTGTAGGTCAACATTGCGGACAGGACACCACGTAGCACCATCCTGAACATAGCTTGAGACATTCCACCGGCGATGGCCACCGTGTACTGAAACGAACCAGTGGCAAAGAAATGCAGGGCAGCCATCACCTTAACTGTTGGCGTCAAAGCTGTCGGATAGGTTCTGTGAGGCCTCAGATGGGGCTCTAACTGAGCACATAGCTCTTGAAGGGTAAGGCGATTTAGACAGAATTTCCTTATGATGTCCTCATCCTCCATGTTCGCCAGCACTGGGAAAGGCCGATGCACATTTGGTCGTCTCCTACATATAATGAAAGAGGACACATGTAAATTTAATTCACAGATGAGATGTGGCAAACATCTTACATAATGACTAACAGCACCAACATTGACAGGACTGTAACAACAGCTTAATGCACAAGTCACATGCACAGACACCTTGATCTCATGTAGTCATTCATGTGGTCAGGATGTACATACTAACTACTTCCAAATCAGAATCAGACTATGTGAATGGTAAATGGTACACTCCTACATCTTGTGTCACCAGCCCTGGGTGTACCTGACACAGCACATGTGGCAGACAGCAACACTGCTGACTTCTACGTAGCTGCTGTTCTCGCAACACCTTCTTGCTTTAGTCTCATTAAGCACAACATTTTTACACAATGAGCACAGTGTGTGTAAGCTGGTCAACTATCAAGATAAATACACCTCTGTACACAGTGATATAGGCACATTATGTGGTCAGTCCATCATTACTGTGGGTTGAGTAGCCATTTAACACATTGACATGTTCGCAAGTATGAGACTCCATTACACATCAATTCTGTGTACATGCACACAAATGTCATATTTGACATGTGAGGAAGTACATGCCAATGCATGTACTCATGTGTACTGACATGACATGTGTGGGCATCATTGAGTTAAATGTCACACTCTCCTTTCACTTTCCAACCAGGTGCAACAATATAGTGTGAATGTATAGTGATCAGTGATGAAAATTGCCAAGTGGCAATTCAATAGCACAATGTGTCCATAGGTGCGGTAGGCGTGCTCCGCCACTGCGGTCACGGCCATTGGACACAATTGAAAGATGCTGGATTGCGGTAGAGACCACCTGGCCCCCGCGGTGTGGCACCACCAATGACTAATGCCATGGCAGCCAATGGGAACCGCCATCGCGGTAGCGCAATACAGTTTTGAAACTCGCGGTAGGCGTGCACCGCCACTGCGGTCACGGTCATTGGATACAATTGTAAGATGCAAACCAGGCAGACCAATTGCATCAGCAGAGTACCACTGACACAACCCTAGAGGCCTATAAATGTCTGTGAGAGAGCCACACATGTCACTTGCATTCAGACACTGCTGCCTGCCATTCACAACCACCAACTGCTGCTGTACCTGTACTCTGGACCCAGTGATGACTTGAACAGAGAACATCAGGGCCCGTCCCTTCACTACAGAGGAGCTGGAGGTCCTAATGGACGAGGTCCTTGCCCAGTATGGGAGGCTATATGGTGCTCCAGAGGTACTGGTAAGTGTCTGAGTAAAAGTTTGAGAGTGCTCAGAATGCTCACATGATGTTACTGTACAGTAGTATGTGCCTGTGAGTGCAAGCCAATGTTCCTGCATCAATATTTTGCCAACAGCATGGTCCATACATGACCTAGTACTTAATGCAGTTGAGTATGTGGGGAGGATGGCAACATAGGCACTTGTGCAGCTCTTTTTAAGCCCCAAAAAAACCCACATGTTGTTCTGAGACTGGGTAATGTAAATGTGTGAGACACTGCCTAGCATGCTGACTTCATGTCAATGGGGTGTGTAGCCTTATTTCCACAGATCCCTGACTGCATTTAAGGATGGGAATGACATACTGTGTTTTAGCAGTTATACAGTTACACTGCTGGTGTGAGACACTCGAACTCTGAACACACATTCCCTGTGCTATGTGATGTCATAGTCCATTAAGTGTTCATAAGCTCATTTGTGACATTTCAAATGTAGATTGGCCCGAGGGTACTGGATAATGTGTGTACAGCTTTCAAATTGACACTCTGGAGATGTGTTCATTCTGCACAGGAGTACAATGCCTGAGTCTATCACTCTTGGTGGTAAATCATCTATGACACATCAGCTAAATGTGAGGTTGACATGTCATCCTACTATTGATTCCATGATGTGTTGAGTCTCGCATGTGTATGCACTGTTTCTCCATTCACATTGTACATGCATGTGATTTATGTGATGGACCACGTTTATCCTAAGTGTAAGGCCCTCTGGCCTGCACAGTAACTGCCCAATGTTACAAGGAACCATCACTAAAATGACTGAGTAAAAAACATATGTGTTGTCGACCACCCTATTTTTCCATGAGCTATCATAGGCCTGAGGAGTTCACAAGACAGGACTCCACCTTGTGAGAAGAGTGTGAGAATGTAAGATCAGGGACCTAAATGTGACCACCATGACACATGTAGCTATGCAATGGTAAAGGACATTAAGGGGTGTGTAGTGTAGGACACAGTGAGTCTGACCACTACACATAATTTCCAGTGTATTGTATGTCATGCTTACTCACATAGTGCATCACAACTGAGGCCCATTATTACTTTTGTTTCTGTGCTGGCACTCTGCATGTGTATGAGATGGGCATGTAGTGTGTCCATCATCATAGATGTATACATAGCTATGATATGGGTTGATCCAAGTGCACTATGTGACATGCTGTATGGGCTCTGCTCTCCATTGATGTATTAGTGTGCTATGTATTTTCATGCTCCTGTACTGACACACAGTGGTACACAACACAGTGTCACAGAAACTTCCTCTTCTTGTCTCCCATGCCTGCAGCTTAAGGTCCATCAGCATAAGGCCATAAGGAGGGCCATTGCCCGCAAGGTGCGGTCTCTGGGTGTCTCAAACCGACGTCATACACACTGCCACAAGAGGTGGGATGACATCTGCTGCCTGAGCAAAAACGTTGCAGAGATGACGCTGGGGGTGCTCCCTCGAAGTGGCAGGTTGGCGCTCAGGACCATAACACCACTAATGGCCCGCATCTGGGCAGTGACACAGCCAGAGCTGGGTGGACGCTTGAGGGCCCATCAGCAGCAAGTTGGGGGTGAGTATTGTGCAAAGTGTGATTTTGCGTATGAGTGACTGCATGAATCCCAGCCCTGAGCAAGTGCAGAACTCTGTGATGTCTCTAGTGTGATGCAATGGCTTCTAAGTGGCCTCAGTGTTGAGTGCAGCGGTTCTGCATTCGTACCACATTTTGTTTCTCATGTGTTAAAACCCATGAACCTTGTCATATTAAATCATCTTGCCATGTTTTCATGTCACATTGTATGAATGTTGTCTGAACTGAGACCTTCATACACAGTATAATTCATTGTGTGAAGTGTGTAGCCCAGTACACTTGTCACGCTTGTGTGTGCTGTGTGGCTAGCACAATAGTGTGCTCATGTGATGATGTGTTAGTGGCTAGAGACAGGCACAGATGTGGACTCAGTGAGCAGTGAGTTGGGAAAGGTCACACCTATCCCATGGGTCCTTTTTCACAATGATAGAGAAGACAGCACCATTGTAAAATATATTAGCATGATAATAGCAGCATGGTATAACATGCTGTATTTCCTACCATGGTGACAGCAAGTGCACACAGGTGCTGATGGGGTAGATGGTGATGATTGCAGTGATGCATTGGCTGATTTGCATTTGCCATTTGTGCACATGGCAACTTTACTGGGATGGTTAGACTCTGTGATTTAAATGCAATGTAGCTGAATCTGGCTATTGCGAAATTGTTTTGGCACTATGGCTTAACATGGTTGGATGTGATCTGTGTGTATGGCAAATTGTGATGTGACTGAGGTATTGTACAGTAATTTGTAAAAGGATAATGAACAAAGGTTACTCAGAGTGTCAGTCCTCAGTATGTGTGCATTGTGGAGGGGTGTCCATGTGCATCAGTGCATGGTGAAGTTGTGGCTAAAGCTTTTAATCAGTGAGTGACTTTTTGGCACATTGATGTGTCCTCAATGTCATCAGTCAGCACAACGTAGGGATGTCATATGCCAGACCCTAGGTATTCTCACACATTAGCTGTCCTAATGGAGTCCACCAACTTCCTCATCAACAGAAGACACTATCCTGCCTTGGATCTATGAGGGCCTGTCAGGCACTTGTGGAGATGTTGGTCTGTGACATGTCACAACCTATGAAAGCCTTGCATTTTTTCCCCATTCTCATGCTATTGTGCATTGTGTTTGTGACTACATTGTTACATGGGGCTCATTATCCCTTCATTAACAAAAAAGATGTGGTCTTGTGACATATGCTGCAGTGTGAGTGTCAGAGACATCAACTGGCAGTGCAAAGCAGTGAGCATCATGTTAGTGTGCATTTAGAAATGTGTGCTGTGCACATCAAATGAATTGTAACATCTACATAGCTGACACCAATGGACAACTGTAGTTGTGCTTCAAAGCCCAACATGGTGGATTTCAGGTGATTGCCCTAGCAAAAGGACATATTTGACTTGGCATCTGTGGTGTTCCATGAAATATACTCCATATGTGACAGAGTCAACATGTTTTGATGTATAGCTATCTTACCTACAGGCACGTAGGTGTGCCTACAGACAATTGTATGTGTGGTTACAGGGAGGCACAGGCTCAGCTATTTGGCTGTGTCTACGCAACATGGAGCATGACTATCAACTATGCATGTTTCCATGCATCAGCTGATGATTGCATAAATGTGGCATATGCTGAAAGTACATGGAGTAGTTCAACATGGGAGTATCATTTGCAGGATTTGAGTTTTTATTGCATATGATGTTTGTGAGTATGGCACTATACTGAACCTATGTCTCTGTCTCTTGCAGCATCTACCGAGGGCAGGGAAGGACTGGGGCCCAACAGCGTTGGGGAAGCTACTGCCACGACTGGGACACAGGAGTTCAGTGACACTGAGGGGCCAGCGCCTCAGAGGGAGACTGGAGTGCCCTGGATGATTCCCGCCCGGAAACACCAACCTCCACATCTTCCCAGTCCAGTGGTGACTCCTCAATGTTGGGGGGCACCGGAAGTTCCAGATCTGCATCTTCTTCCGCCACACCTCGTCCAGTGCCCACCCTCCCGGATACTCCCCAAAGTGCTGTCCGTGCCCGCAGCCCTAAGAAGGGTAGAGTCTCCTTCCTCTCAGGCACCGCTGCCCCTGTCTCCCCTGCTGCCCTCAGTGTGGAGGCCGTAGAAATTTTGCGGCAGCTGTGTGTGGGTCAGACTGCTCTCCTGAATGCCCTCCAGGATCATGGCAACAAGTTGTCCCAGGTTGTTGCGTTCATGGAGGGCATTCATTCGGACGTGGGTGGCCTACACCAAACTGTCCAGTCTTTGTCCTCCACAGTGACGGCAGCCATTCAGCAAACCCAAACTCCCAGTCCAGCTCCTGTCCCTTTGGTAACCACCCTGCCAGTGGCCCTACCTGACCAGAGTACACACACGCCAGAGCCCTCAGGCACCCAGTCATCCACACGCAGCACACAACCTCAGCACTCTAAGCGTACCAGACACCATACACCATCACCACAACCCAAAACGAGCACACATGACGGCAAGAGAAAAAGCCCATCACAGGACACTCAGGGACATATGGCAAAAAAGCATGCATCCGCATTAGATTCCTCCAAAACATCACCATCCAAGGACACTCCCATCCCCACACCTGATCCCAAGGACACACTGTCTTGCTTCGCCTTTCAGATAATACAGAATCTTCCACACGGTGGCTCAACACTTGGCGAGGCAGGAGACATTAAACACAACTAACACCTTTAGAAAAGGGTTTTATTTTACAAAATGCAAAGACTCTCTTCTTATAATAAGGCTTGGGGTTTTATTTTACACAATGCTCTCTAACAGAAAGGCTTTCCCAGATGCCAAATGCCAAATGCACGACATTCAAATACACAAAGAGATATATATATTCATAAGCAAGCAATAATAACACACTTGGTAAATGCAACAGTTAAATGCATGAATAATATCATGAATAAACAAGCAGCAAATAATATGAGAAGCCTCAAGAAAATATAATATGCTGGACGTCCTGCAAGAGATCAGAAAGATATATACACACTAGATACATCAAATGATTACTTTGGATGTGCACCTCACTCAGTCGCACATCACAAAGACAACACCTCAAATGATCAAAGCCACTGGATACACATCACAATGGCAATAATCAAAACTCAAGCACCTCAAATGATCAAAGCCACTGGCCAAACATCACAATGGCAGTAATCAAAACTCAACACTTCACCTGGTGCAAACACTGCATCTTAGCCCACTCCTGACCGGGGGATTAACATCCGTGGTTAAGAGCCTCAGCAACCAGGGTTCCGCACCGAAGTAGACGTGTCCGTCCCCATTCCGATTCCAAAATCCCGGCCTCTAAGTCAACAACCCTCAGCTTTATAATCTCAAAACTCTCACTAGAAGGTTCGAGGAAAACTTCCCCCGCTCCAGAGGAATCTTACCAGGACTGGCCAGCTTCCAAGCAAGCATTCCCTGGTAGGCAGGAGTTCCCACGTCCCCTCTCCAATCTCGCATGTTCCAGCCTTTATCTTGACGAAGCTCACGAAAGCCTTCCAGGGTACATTAAACAATCTCTCACAAAAACAATCCTTGAACGTGATTAACCCAAACAACTTGCAAGCGTTGCTGTGCACGCAGATAAAGCTCAAGCGAGGCAGAGGCAGAATTCAGGATGACATGAGGCCATGTCAAAGCCAATAGTAAGAACTTCATAATACTACCAATGTACAACACAATGCACATTTGTGCACCACTGCTTATAGCATCGCATACTTCATCTCTCAATGTACAACACAGAGCACATTTGTGCACCACTGCTTATAGCATCACATACTTCATCTCTTAATGTACAACACAGTGCACATTTGTGCACCACTGCTCACAACACTGCACTTCGAGACCAAAAAGTACATTCCACACCTCTCTCTCCCTCATGCTTCCGAATGCACATCCCACACGTTCTGTTCTTGGCAAGGCTGTTCTACTCCGTGACAACTCCCACTGAAAGACAGCAAGATTAAAAGAAATAAACCTTTAACCCCTTCGCTGCTAGGCCTTTTCCCCCCCTGTGCTAAGCCTTTTTTTGGCTATTTGGGGTAGTTCGTGCTTAGGCCCCTGTAACTTTTTGACCACATAAGGTATCCACGCAAAATTTGCGACCTTTTTTTCCAACATCATGGGGATTCTAAAGGTACTCAGGGTTTGTGGATTCTCCTGGAGGGGACCCAGAAATTAGCCAAAATACAGCAAATGTTTCTTTTTTTTTTAATAATGGGAAAAAAGGGCTCCAGATGAAAGCGTCTGGTTTTTTCCCTGCAAATGGTATCAAAAAAGGGGTTGTGGTGCTGAAATTACCACTTTCCCAGCTTTCAGGGACAAGCAGACTTTTGTCAGAAAACCAAAAATTTTTACACAACTTTGCCATTTTTCTGGGACATAGCCTACTTTTGCTATTTTTTGTGCTTTCAACCTCCTTCCAGTTAATGGTAGAAATGGGTATGAAAGCAATAATGGATCCTGGAGAACTATACATTTCTGAAAAGTAGACAAAATTCTGAATTCAGCAAGGGGTCATTTTGTGTAGATCCTTCAAGTTTTCTTTATAGAAACAAACAGTTAAATATAGGAAAAATTGAAAATTAGTTGAAAAAAACAGCCATTTGCGTCAACGTTTTCACCTGTAACTTCTTCTAATTATGACAGCTATTTGAAAGCTATATACCATTACATCTGCTGGACCTTTCTGGTTGTGGTGATATATAGGACTTGTAGGTTCACCAAGAACCCGACGAACCCAGAGCCAATAATTGAGCAGGGTCTTGCAATGTTTTTTTATTATGTACCGGGTATATAGCAATTATTCTGGGAAAATTTATACATGGAAAAATCGGTATGAAAGACACCTATGTATTTCTGAAATGGGAACAAAATATAGAGTTTAGAAACAGTAGATATTTGCACATTTCCAAAATTGGGAGTACCCATACTAGCATGAGAATTATAGGTCATTTTTCAAAATGACTTCTTTTTTACACATTGTCTTTCATTTGGAAGGCAGAAATGCATCGAAAGTCAATAGGTAATAACAGTTGCTCTACAATTCTGTGTTACCATAAGTCTCCTGATAAAAATGGTACCTCACTTGTGTGGGTAGGCCTAGTGCCCGCGACAGGAAACGGCTCAAAACGCAACGTGGACACAACACATTTTCACAGTCAAAAATGACCCTTTTTTTGCAAAGTGCCTAGCTGTAGTTTTTGAACCCTAGCTCTGCCGGCACCTAGGGAAACCTAGCAAACCTATACATTTTTGAAAACTAGACACCCAGGGGAATCCAGGATGGGGTGACTTGACTGGCTCTCACCAGGTTATGTTACCCAGAATCCCTTGCAAACCTAAATAATTGTCAAAAAAGCACGTTTTCCTCACATTTTTGTGGTGGAAAGTTCTGGAATCTGCGTGGATCCACAAATTTCCAACCACCCTGCGTTCCCCAAAGTCTTTCGAGAAAAACGGTACATCACTTGTGTGGGTAGGCCTATTGCCCGCGACAGGAAACGCCCCAAAATGCAACGTGGACACAACACATTTTCACAGTCAAAAATGACCCTTTTTTTGCAAAGTGCCTAGCTGTAGTTTTTGAACCCTAGCTCTGCCGGCACCTAGGGAAACCTAGCAAACCTATACATTTTTGAAACCTAGACACCCAGAGGAATCCATGATGGGGTGACTTGACTGGCTCTCACCAGGTTCTGTTACCCAGAATCCCTTGCAAACCTAAAACATTGTCAAACAAAACACATTTTCCTCACATTTTTGTGGTGGAAAGTTCTGGAATCTGCGTGGATCCACAAATTTCTACCCACCCTGCGTTCCCCAAAGTCTTTTGAGAAAAACGGTACCTCACTTCTGTGGGTAGGCCTAGTGCCCGCGACAGGAACCGGCCCAAAACGCAACGTGGACACACCACATTTTCACAGTCAAAAATGACCCTTTTTTTGCAAAGTGCCTAGCTGTAGTTTTTGAACCCTAGCTCTGCCGGCACCTAGGGAAACCTAGCAAACCTATACATTTTTGAAAACTAGACACCCAGGGGAATCCAGGATGGGGTGACTTGACTGGCTCTCACCAGGTTCTGTTACCCAGAATCCCTTGCAAACCTAACAAATTGTAAAAGAAAACACATTTTCCGCACATTTCTGTTGTGGAAAGTTCTGAAATCTGCGTGGATTCACAAAATTCCACCCACCCCGCATTCCCCAAAGTCTTTCGAGAAAAATGGTACCTTACTTGCGTGGGTGGGTCAACTACCCGCGACAGGCAAGGGCCCAAAACCTATTGAGGCGACATCAAAATTACCTATCACAAACCAACCTGGTTTTGGAATGGGGGTCCCATGACTTTTTGGCCCGGGGCTCGGCGTCCACCTAGGGAAACCTACCAAACCCACACATTTCTGGAAACTAGACACCCGGGGGATTCCAGGGAGGTATGGCTTGCGTGGATCCCCCAATGTTTTCTTACCCAGAATCCCCTGCAAACATGAAATTTAGCTGAAAAAATCACTTTTTTCACACATTTTTGTGTGGGAAAGTTATGGCATCACGGGGCTGACACAAATTTCCTACCACCCAGCGTTCCCCCAGGTCTCCCGATAAAAATGGTGCCTCACGCGTGTGGGAGGCCCAAGTACCCGCGACAGGCAAGGGCCCAAAACGTATTGAGGCGACATCAAAATTGCCTATCACAAAACGACCTGGTTTTGCAAGGGGGGTCTCATGACTTTTTGGCTCGGGGCTCGGCGGCTACCTAGGGAAACCTACCAAACCCACACATTTCTGAAAACTAGACACTCAGGGCATTCCAGGGAGATATGGCTTGCGTGGATCCCCCAACTTTTTCTTACCCAGAATCCCCTGCAAACCTGAAATTTAGCTGAACAAATCACTTTTTTCACACATTTTTGTCTGGGAAAGTTGTGGCATCACTGGGCTGACACAAATTTCCTACCACCCAGCGTTCCCCCAGGTCTCCCGATAAAAATGGTGCCTCACTCGTGTGGGAGGCCCAAGTACCCGCGACAGGCAAGGGCCCAAAACGTATTGAGGCAACATCAAAATTGCCTATCACAAAACAACCTGGTTTTGCAAGGGGGGTCCCATGAATTTTGGCCCGGAGCTCGGCGGCCACCTAGGGAAACCTACCAAACCCACACCTTTCTGAAAACTAGACACCCGGGGGATTCCAGGGAGGTATGGCTTGCGTGGATCCCCCAACGTTTTCTTACCCAGAATCCCCTGCAAACCTGAAATTTAGCTGAAAAAATCACTTTTTTTAGACATTTTTGTGTGGGAAAGTTGTGGCATCACCGGGCTGACACAAATTTCCTACCACCCAGCGTTCCCCCAGGTCTCCCGATAAAAATGGTGCCTCACTCGTGTGGGAGGCCCAAGTACCCGCGACAGGCAAGGGCCCAAAACGTATTGAGGCAACATCAAAATTGCCTATCACAAAACGACCTGGTTTTGCAAGGGGGGTCCCATGACTTTTTGGCCCGGAGCTCGGTGGTCACCTAGGGAAACCTACCAAACCCACACATTTCTGAAAACTAGACACCCGGGGGATTCCAGGGAGGTATGGCTTGCGTGGATCCCCTAACGTTTTCTTACCCAGAATCCCCTGCAAACCTGAAAAAATAAATTTTTCCACACATTTTTGTGTGGGAAAGTTGTGAAATCACTGGGCTGACACAAATTTCCTACCACCCAGCGTTCCCCCAGGTCTCCCGATAAAAATGGTGCCTCACTCGTGTGGGAGGCCCAAGTACCCGCGACAGGCAAAGGCCCAAAACATATTGAGGCGACATCAAAATTGCCTATCACAAAACGACCTGGTTTTGCAAGGGGGGTCCCATGACTTTTTGGCCCGGAGCTTGGCGGCCACCTAGGGAAACCTACCAATCCCACACATTTCTGAAAACTAGACACCCGGGGGATTCCAGGGAGGTATGGCTTGCGTGGATCCCCCAACGTTTTCTTACCCAGAATCCCCTGCAAACCTGAAATTTAGCTGAAAAAATCACTTTTTCACACATTTTTGTGTGGGAAAGTTGTGGCATCACCGGGCTGACACAAATTTCCTACCACCCAGCGTTCCCCAGGTCTCCCAATAAAAATGGTGCCTCACTCGTGGGGGATGCACGCAAGCCATACCTCCCTGGAATCCCCCGGGTGTCTAGGTTTCAGAAATGTGCGGGTTTGGTAGGTTTCCCTAGCTGGCCGCCGAGCACGGGGCCAAAAACCCAGGTGACCCCCCTTGCAAAACCAGGTCGTTTTGTGATAGGCAATTTTGATGCCGCCTCAATACGTTTTGGGCCCTTGCCTGTCGAGGGTACATGACCCACCCACGCGAGTAAGGTACCATTTTTATCGGGAGAACTGGGGGCATGCTGTGTAGAAGGAAATTTATGGATCCACGCAGATTCCAGAACTTTCCCACACAGAAATATGAGAAAAAAGTGATTTTTTCAGCTAAATTTGAGGTTTGCAGGGGATTCTCGGTAGGGAAATGTTGGGGGACCCACGCAAGCCATACCTTGCTGGACTCCCCAGGGTGTCTAGTTTTCATAAATGTGTGGGTTTGGTAGGTTTCCCTAGATGGCAGCCGAGCCCGGGGCCAAAAACTCATGGGACCCCCCCCTTGCAAAAACCAGGTTGTTTTGTGATAGGTAATTTTGAAGTCGCCTCAATAGGTTTTGGGCCGTTGCCTGTCGCGGGTACTTGACCCACCCACGCGAGTGAGGTACCATTTTTCTCGGAAGACTTTGGGGAATGCGGGCTGGGTGGAATTTTGTGGATCCACACAGATTCCAGAACTTTCCACCACAGAAATGTGAGGAAAATGTGTTTTTTTTATACAAATTTTGAGGTTTGCAAGGGATTCTGGGTAACAGAACCTGGTGAGAGCCAGCCAAGTCACCCCATCCTGGATTCCCCTGGGTGTCTAGTTTTAAAAAATGTATAGGTTTGCTAGGTTTCCCTAGGTGCCGGCAGAGCTAGGGTTCAAAATCTACAGCTAGGCACTTTGCAAAAAAAGGGTCCGTTTTCACTGTGAAAATGTGTTATGTCCACGTTGCGTTTTGGGCCGTTTCCTGTCGCGGGCACGAGGCCTACCCACACAAGTGATGTACCATTTTTCTCGGAAGACTTTGTGGAATGCGGGGTGGGTGGAATTTTGTGGATCCACGCAGATTCCAGAACTTGCCACCACAGAAATGTGAGGAAAATGTGTTTCTTTTGACACATTTCGAGGTTTGCAAGGGATTCTGGGTCACAGAACCTGGTGAGAGGCAGTCAAGTCACCCCATCCTGGATTCCCCTGGGTGTCTAGTTTTCAAAAATGTGTAGGTTTGCTAGGTTTCCCTAGGTGCCGGCAGAGCTAGGGTTCAAAATCTACAGCTAGGCACCTTGCAAAAAAAGGGTCAGTTTTCACTGTGAAAATGTGGTGTGTCCACGTTGCGTTTTGGGCCGTTTCCTGTCGCGGGCACTAGGCCTACCCACACAAGTGAGGAACCATTTTTCTCAGAAGACTTTGGGGAATGCGGGGTAGGTGGAATTTTGTGGATCCACGCAGATCCCAGAACTTTCCATCACAGAAATGTGAGGAAAATGTGTTTTTTTAACTAAGTTTGAGGTTTGCAAGGGATTTTGGGTAACAGAACCTGGTGAGAGGCACACAAGTCACCCCATCCTGGATTCCCCTTGGTGTCTAGTTTAAAAAAATGTACAGGTTTGCTAGGTTTCCCTATGTGCCGGCTGCGCTAGGGCCCAATATCCACAGGTAGGCACATTGCTAAAAACAAGTCTGTGCCTAGTGGGCTTTCTGCCGCCCTGGAGGGGAATCGGGGGGGGTTGCCCCAATAAGCCCCCAAGGGGGGCAGAAAGACTGTGGCTATGTTTTTGGGGGGTGGAGGAATTGGTATGCCCATTCTGGCTAACCCCCACCCCCACGCATAAAAAAAGCCAGCGTAATCGCTGGCGCCTAGTGGGCTTTCTGCCCCCCCCGGGGGCAGATCAGGGGCCACTGCCCCCATCCGCCCCTCGGGGGGCAGACAGACTGTGACATTTTTTGGGGGAGGTGTGGGCATTGGCATGCCCATTCTGGGCTGACCTCAACCCTGAATAAAAAAAGAAAAAAAATTCCTGAGGCCTAGAGGGCTTTCTACCCCCCCCCCCCGGGGGGCAGATAAGGGGCAATTGCCCAAATATGCCTCCGGGGAGGGGCAGAAAGACTGTGGTAATTGTTTTTGTTGTGGGGCATTATCATGCCCATTCTGGGCAGCCCCCACCCCTACATTACAAATAAAAATAAATCCCTGTTGCCTAGTGGGCTTTCTGCCCCCCCGGGGGCAGATCAGGGTCTATTGCCCCCATCTGCCCCTGGGGGGAGCAGAAAGAATGTTGCATTTTTTTTGGGGGGGTGGGGGCATTGCCATGCCCTTTTTGGGCAGCCCCCACACCAACGTCAATAAAAAAAAATCCCTGGTTTCTAGATGGTTTTCTGCCCCCCCGGGGGGGGGCAGAAAGACTGACATTTCTCTGGGGGGGGCATTGACATGCCCTTTTTGGGCAGCCCCCACCCCAACATCAATAAAAAAAAGAATCCCTGGTTTCTAGTGGGCTTTCTGCCCCCCGGGGGGCAAATTGAAGGCTACTGCCCCCATCTGCCCCCTGGGGGGGCAGAAAGACTGACATTTCTCTGGTGGGGTGGGGGCATTGCCGTGCCCTTTTTGGGCAGCCCCCACCCCAACGTCAATAAAAAAAAAAAAAAATCCCTGGTTCCTAGTGGGCTTTCTGCTGCCCCGGGGGGCCGATTGGGGGCTACTGCCCCCATCTGCCCCCCAGAGGGGGCAGAAAGACTCACATTTCTCTGGGGGGGTAGGGGCATTGCCATGCCCTTTTTGGGCAGCCCCCACCCCAACGTCAATAAAAAAAAAATCCCTGGTTTCTAGTGGGCTTTCCGCCCCCCCGGGGGGGGCAGATTGAAGGCTACTGCCCCCATCTGCCCCCCAGGGGGGGCAGAAAGACTGACATTTCTCTGGGGGGGGCATTGCCATGCCCTTTTTGGGCAGCCCCCACCCCCACGGCAATAAAAAAATAATCCCTGGTTTCTAGTGGGCTTTTCTGCCCCCTGGGGGGGCAGAAAGACTGATATTTCTCTGGGGGGGTGGGGGCATTGCCGTGCCCTTTTTGGGCAGTTCCCACCCCAACGTCAATAAAAAATAATAATCCCTGGTTTCTAGTGGGCTTTCTGCCCCCCCGGGGGGGCCGATTGGGGGCTTCTGCTCCCATCTGCCCGGGGCAGAAAGACTGACATTTCTCAGGGGGGGTAGGGGCATTGCCATGCCCTTGTTGGGCAGCCCCCACCCCAATGTCAATAAAAAAATAAAAAAAATCCCTTGTTCCTAGTGGGCTTTCTGCCCCCCCCATGGGGGGCAGAAAGCCTTACATTTCTCTGGGGGGGCATTGCAATGCCCTTTTTGGGCAGCCCCCACCCCAACATCAATAAAAAATAATAATCCCTGGTTTCTAGTGGGCTTTCCGCCCCCCCGGGGGGGCAGAAAGACTGACATTTCTCTGGGGGCGGGGGGGGCATTGCCATGCCCTTTTTGGGCAGCCCCACCCCAACGTCAATAAAAAAAAAATCCCTTGTTCCTAGTGGGCTTTCTGCCTCCCGAGGGCAGAAAGACTTACATTTCTCTGGGGGGCATTGCCATGCCCTTTTGGGCAGCCCCACCACAACATCAATAAAAAAATAATCCCTGGTTTCTAGTGGGCTTTCCGCCTCCGGGGCAGATTGGGGGCTCCTGCCCCCATCTGCCCCCAGGGAGGGCAGAAAGTCTATAGCAGCCAAACAAATATGGGGAGAGCAAGGCCCTTGCCCAAGGGCCGCTCCCTCCCTGGCGCTAGTGGGTGGATCCCTGCTTGGGGATCGCCCTCCTGGGGTGATCCCCAAGCAGGGATCCACTAGGAAGAGTACCATTGGAAAGGAGATTCTCCCTTTCCAACGATACCTCTCCCATCTCTTTCGGTGCTCAGGGGGCTGAGATAGCCCCACAAGCACCGAAACTGAGAAACTGAAACTAAGTTTCAGTTTCGATTTCGTTGCAATGACGATTGCACGCCATGCGCGCGATCGTCATTGCAATGAAATACCAAATAATGCCTGGGGAGGTTGGGGAAGCTCTTCCCCACCTCCCCAGGCAAAAAAAAAAAAAGGGAAATCCCTCTGCTGTCTGCAGCAGAGGGATTTCCTGAGCATGTGCTCATGACGGAATGGTTCCGTCATGAGCACACTAGAACTTGTGCTCATGATGGAACCATTCCGTCATGAGCACTGAAAGGGTTAAGAGAAGCAAGGCATATGCGGGACGTCGTACATTCAGGCTAGGATAAAATAACACACCAAAATCAGTTAAAATAATGGTAGTCAAAGGTAATCACAGGGTGTCAGACCACAAGAGTGCCTCTAGCACTACATTCCACCCCATGACCTTTGACTATCATAACATACATATATTAAAAAACTGAATTTCTTAACTGAAAGCACAACTATGATTGAAGCACATATTAAAACAGTAACATTATAGACTCACGTGCTGAACTGAAAGCACAAATATAATTGAAACACACATTAAAACAGTGAAATCATAAAGGCATGTAATAATCATTTTAAAGCATGTAGAAAATAGCTCATGCATATCTGAATACTCAGCAAGAATAAATGTATGATGGATACACAAAATAAATGCACAAATAGAATCAAGCATATGAACTCAGTAATGCTCCTAATGTCACAAATGGCTAATTCTGGAACTTCTACTGTTGAAGCAGCCAAACTTATATATTTTGTGCTTAAAAATAAAGGCTTTAAACTAAAAACATCTTCTTCAATTTCGATTGCACAATTTATTTTTTCTTTTCAAATTAACTAGCATTTGCAGAACAAATAATGTCCTTCTGTGTGAAAGACACAAAGCCTTCTTGCATTCAAAATTATAACTGTGAACATTTTACTTCATGTTTATGAAATCAGTTCATGATTCTTGGCTTGGTAAGTTCGTCTGGTTTGTTCAGCCACAGGATGTCAGCTTGCACCGTCCGGTGATCACTCCAGGGTTGGGGGGAGGGGTCCCACACGGGACACAGTCAGACCAAGGCACCCGCTCACAGGACAGGGACATCAGGTACACCAACACGTCGCAGTTTGATCTGGAAAAGAAACAAGCATCACTCTTCTTGCAAAAAATATTTTTCAAAAAGCGCACGTTTTCCTTTCTCTGTTTTGGGTCTGAAGGCACAATATTGTCATTCCTGTCTGCACGGTTCTCTGCTGGCTCTGGGGAATTATCTGAGAATTCTACCCACACTATGGCCTCTGAATTCTTGGTATTAGGATGAAACTCTCCTTTTCCCTGCACAGTGAGAAGAGCTGGGGCAGTCTCCTTCCTGACTATTTTTCCATTCACTGCTGAATACGTGCACCCTTTATCAATTGGCAGAAGCCCAAGGCAATCCATCTGCTCTGTCTGCTCTGGTAATTTTCCTTTCTTCAACTCGCCCCTCACCTTCTGTGGGACTGGTCTGCGCTGTGCATATTGACGCACAGGAATCATAGTTCTAAGTAAATTTAGGGGGATATGCATCCCGTCATTCTCTGCCCACCTGTTTGTATGGTCTTTCTCTCCTAGGTGCTCGCACTTAGTCATGCACACCAAATCAGAATCGTGTGTCACCACCTCTGTTTCCAAGATTTTAGCCTTTTCATCTGTAAGGGAATTAAAGGTTCTGTCTAGTGAATGTTTAGGACCATGAGCATACACAGTAGCTGCGCTTTGCAGTACAATCTGCAACTTCACTGGGGAATCCTGTGTCTCAAGTACCACCCCTGGACTTTCTATTGGGACCTGCACCAACTGTTCATGCAAAACTGCAGTTTCTGTCTGTATGTGCCATTTAATTACATTTGCTTCTTCCCATTGCATTTGAGAAAATTCAAAAGTCAAAATCACATTATGTCTTATTGTCATCTGCCCAGTGTCTGTCAATGTGCATGCAAAATATTCTCCAGCATTTGAAAATGTTCCAGTGCACAAGTCTAAAAGCATACTCTTCTTTCCTTGTTTTTCACAATTACTAAAAGTAGCACACTGCTCCTGAACTGGCACACAGCATGTAATGTCACCTTCCTGTATTGACCACATGTTTAAAACACTCTGCACAGTCTGTTGTGCAGATTCAAAAGCACATTGCTGCATTTCTTTTTTCCAAATAGCGTCTTTCCATGTAGAGTAACATTTATCATTCACTGACATGTCTGATTTATAACTGCAACCAACGATCGCTAATTCTAACAGACTGGTCTGTTTATCTTCCTGCACATTCACATTTTCTCGGTTCAAATTCATTTCTGGCTGAGGAACGTCCTCAAAAGAATTAATTAAAGCCTCCTGTGAAACCTGCAGATTAACTGGCAACATCTCTAAGTTCACATTTTTCACGAATGACTCACCCTGGCTATCTGAACAGCATGGCAAAACAAACGGCTTCGGAGCTTGGTACATGTTTAACTCTTTTTTCAAAGACTTGTTTTCAAACTGAGCGTCAGCTAACTCTCTCTTCAGCTCACTGCATTCTTTTTCCAAATATTCATATTTTTGATACATGCTAAGCAATACATTCAAAATGACACCACTATTTCTGTCTGAAATACCAAGTTGTATTCCCTCTTTAAGAGAGGCAATCTCCCTCTCAAATAACTCAGTTGGCATCTGGGACTCTGCAACTGAAAACATAGGCATTTTAGAGGGCATCTTCCTCTTTTAATTTTCTTTTCGTATCCTGACAAGTGACGCCAAAAATGTCTTGCTTCGCCTTTCAGATAATACAGAATCTTCCACACGGTGGCTCAACACTCGGCGAGGCAGGAGACATTAAACACAACTAACACCTTTAGAAAAGGGTTTTATTTTACAAAATGCAAAGACTCTCTTTTTATAATAAGGCTTGGGGTTTTATTTTACACAATGCTCTCTAACAGAAAGGCTTTCCCAGATGCCAAATGCACCACATTCAAATACACAAAGAGATATATATATATTCATATGCAAGCAATAATAACACACTTGGTAAATGCAACCATTAAATGCATGAATAATATCATGAATAAACAAGCAGCAAATAATATGAGAAGACTCAAGAAAATATAATATGCTGGACGTCCTGCAAGAGATCAGAAAGATATATACACACTAGATACATCAAATGATTACTTTGGATGTACACCTCACTCAGTCACACATCACAAAGAAAACATCTCAAATGATCAAAGCCACTGGCCACACATCACAATGGCAATAATCAAAACTCAAGCACCTCAAATGATCAAAGCCACTGGCCAAACATCACAATGGCAGTAATCAAAACTCAACACTTCACCTGGTGCAAACACTGCATTTTAGCCCACTCCTGACCAGGGGATTAACAGCCGTGGTTAAGAGCCTCAGCAACCAGGGTTCCGCACCGAAGTAGATGCGTCCGTCCCCATTCCGATTCCAAAATCCCGGCCTCTAAGTCAACAACCCTCAGCTTTATAATCTCAAAACTCACAAAAGAAGGTTTGAGGAAAACTTCCCCCTGCGCCAGAGGAATCTTACCAGGACTGGCCAGCTTCCAAGCCAGCATTCCCTGGCAGGAAGGAGTTCCCACGTCCCCTCTCCATTCTCGCATGTTCCAGCCTTTATCTTGGTGAAGCTCATGAAAGCCTTCCAGGGTACATTAAACAATCTCTCACAAAAACAATCCTTGAACGTGATTAACCCAAACAACTTGCAAGCGTTGCTGTGCACGCAGATAAAGCTCAAGCGAAGCAGAGGCAGAATTCAAGATGAGATGAGGACATGTCAAAGCCAATAGTAAGAACTTCATAATACTACCAATGTACAACACAATGCACATTTGTGCACCACTGCTTATAGCATCACATACTTCATCTCTCAATGTACAACACAGAGCACATTTGTGCACCACTGCTTAAAGCATCACATACTTCATCTCTCAATGTACAACACAGTGCACATTTGTGCACCACTGCTCACAACACTGCGAGACCAAAAAGTACATTCCACACCTCTCTCTCCCTCATGCTTTCGAATGCACATCCCACACGTTCTGTTCTTGGCAAGGCTGTTCTACTCCGTGACAGCTCCCACTGAAAGACAGCAAGATTAAAAGAAATAAACCTTTAAGAGAAGCAAGGCATATGCGGGACGTCGTACATTCAGACTAGGATAGAATAACACATCAAAATCAGTTAAAATAATGGTAGTGAAAGGTCATCACAGGGTGTCAGACCACAAGAGTGCCTCTAGCACTACACACACAGACACTTGCCCTGTCTGCAGTGAACCTGGTGCCTGCCACGACTAAGCCCAAACACATTCCAAAGGCAGTTTCACCCAAAACGTCGACTCCCACCCACACCCCTGTGAAGCATGAACAAGAGTGAAAAGTGGGGAGTGTACATCAACAACAGGGGATGCAGGGCAAAAGGCAAGGCCACCCCCAGCGTACCACCAGGTCCAGCAAATCCACATGTGGAGAGCCACCTGCACCTGCTACACCTTTGGGGAAGAGTGAGGCTGTTGTGCCCACCTCACTTCTCACTCCGGCCAAGACACTTGTGGGATATCGGATCCCCAAACAGTTGAGACCCAGCCCTCCACGTTCACCCTCAGCCACTGAGCCTCCACATAGCATGTCTCCACCTCCCCGTGCCACCACTCCACCCGGTCCAAGCAGCACTCAGGCTCCCACGTCCATGGATCCCTCTACCTCAGCCAGTTCTCTCCCTCCCAGGTTCAGTCCTCCAACTGGCCCCGACAATCAGCCCCTCCCAGTTCAACTTCAAGTCCCCCTCCCCACACCATTTCTCCAACAGCGGTGCCTGGACTGCCCATTCAAAGCCCCTGATCTGTAGTAATTCCCATGGCAGTGGACTGTGTTACCTATTTGATGTGCAAGTTTACATGCACACATGTGCAGACTTGAAATTTGGACTGGTCAATGCCTTGATGTTTTGCACTTTTGATGCCTATGCAGAGTTTATATAATAAAGACTATTACTCATGTTGTGAGCTTTGTCGCTGCCCTTGCTAATGATGCAGTGCAATGTGTGTGTATATGTTCATGTGACACATGCTCTGTATGCCACATTCACATTGGCATATACTTGATTTTCTTTTTCAGAGGTTGCCAGAGGTTACAGGCACTTTTGTGCTTCTTGACTCAGAGGCTTGAGGGGGCACTGATGGTTGTCTGTGGTGATCTAATCTAATCCTAATCATTCTATTGTCAGGTCTCCAATTTTGTACACGTCATATTTGGATGCTGTACCACAACAGAGGAGAATTCTATCCACAGGATAACTTGCGTGGTGGACAGGGTCCGTCATATCTGTGGGATCTATCTTGATGTGTGAACAGCAGTGTAGATGTGTAGTCATCTTGTGTAGGCCTGGCTTCATAGTCACATGGGTACATTTGAATGTGTGCAGTTGAGTAGTCATACAGTGTGATTGACCTATCATTGGCAGAAGTGTTGATGAGTATGTGCCCCTGAAAACGACACCTACACACATGTATGATCCAGGGAATGAGTGCCTGTTTGTTTACATTGACAGACACATGCTTTAGATAGTGGGCACATGTAGGAGTTGTTGGTTGAGCACTGTGCAGTGTGTTGGTATGACCTTGCAGTCCTGGGGTACACCTACTTGTTGTCGCTGTCAGTTGTGAGTATGCAGAGTGGTTCACTGCAATGTCTGTGTTGTGGTTTGTTGATCAGCCACGGCTCTTGCTTACGTTTGTGCTCACTGTGCTGACCTGCTCAGGCAAACTGACATTATAAGTGACATTTCTCATACATTGGTGTCACTTTACATCATTTGTTGGACAAGTATGTGGTATTGAGTGTCAGACCATCCCCAATGGGGGCTTTTGATGGCTACACATTGTGAGTTACTCCTCTATGTGTTTTTGCTCTGTACACTCCTCACCTGTCCAATACTGATGTACACACCACTTCAGTCTAATGTCTTCCACCACATGCCTTGCCAGTGTGTGACCCCCACCACCACTTCATAGTGTGACACTATACTGTGGGAGGATGATCTGTGTCCAGGACCAATGTTCCACTCAGGACTGTTTCACAATTTGTTATGTGCAATTTTCTTCTACTTGATTACAGTCATGGTTGCTCATGTACAGTGCAGATGTTTGTCCAACACAGTCCTCTAGTCATGTTCCATGCATCTGTGTTTTCCAGAGTTGTGCAGCAGTGGGTGATAGCTAAATTTCATGTGTGTTTGCTGAGGTACTGCTATCCATCCTGAGTGTGATGTGATCTGTGCCCTGTGATGATTTGTGGTGTTGAAGTTCATGGTGGAGCACTCAGATATGTGTGATACTGGTTTTGTTGGTGTCCACACCCTGCTTACTGTACATGCACTGCTGTGAGTGTATGTTGCCTTGTCCTTGCCTGGTGTGAGTCCCCCTGATGTCCAGCTGAGTTTGCTATGTGATGATTTTGTATGTGCATATGTTGTGTATTTGTTGTTGATGGATGCACTCTTTGGCCTGTGTTGGCTCTTTCCACTGACAGGTCCATGTGTGTGTAATGTTATATTTGCATGACATTGTGTGTGAGTAGTTTGTGTATTGGAATACATTCAGATATGTGTAGAATGTGTTGTGTGCATTTCTTGTGTGACTGTCACATGCAGCAATGTGGGGTCTTGTTCATTGGCTTGTTTTGAGTGCACAATTGTGCTATGGCCTCCTATATTTGAGCAGTCACTTGTCAGGAGTGTGCATGTGCATGCTTGTGCTACACATTGACACCATGCTCACTTGGTAACTGGTGGAGTGTATATGACTGTGTTTGCAGCTTTGTCCTATTGCACACAGTTAGTGTTCATAATTGGCATTTGAGCATGTATTTTTTGATTGGGTTGGGTGATGGTGTCTGTGCAGTTGGCCAGAGTAAAAATGTTATCTATTCCTGTGCTGTCTAGGGTCACATTGCCTATCCACTGTTTGCCTACACATGGGTGAGCTTGTTGGACTTCTTTGGATGTTGTTTGTGAGACATGTGTTTGGCAAATGGTTTTTGAACAGCATTGGTTCAGACATCCCTGAGTGGGATTCTGACATTTGTAGATACACACCAGGGTGTGGCATTGGTTCTCAGGAAACTAACAGGACATTATTTGCACCTGTATCTGTGTTTCTCACAGGTGTGGAGTAGTGAAGGTGTGAGATGGGTAGATGAGGGGTATGTGTGAAGGTCATACTTGGGGTTGACAGTAAGGGAGTGTGACAATGAGCCATGAGTGTTGTGCTGGTGGCATGCACATGTCAAGGGAGTTGACACAGATGTGGGGCTGGTCACTGTATGGCTTATGACAGTTCCTATAATTCCTGGGCCAATGCATAGCTTGCATTGCTGTATCACAGGGGTATTGCACAGATGTTACTTTAGTTCAATTTCATTCACTGTGCCACCCATGTCTGATTTGATGGCCTAGGTGTAGTGTGATATGTTGCACCTCTTGCATGTCATGTACAAATGCTATCTGAGATATCTCCATGTTTTTCATGCACTATGCACTCCACTTTAGGCTAGTTTAGTTATTGGCATACATTGCTGCTGACTTATGGTATGTGTATGAGGCTAAGTTTCAGTGTGTGAGTTGTCTGAAGGACTTGACATGCAGTGTGAACAGTTCCATGGTTGTTAATCTGCACAGTGACTCTTCATTTCTTAAATTACTCACTTTGATTCACATGAGTGTAAGGCAGGTGTGAGTAGAAGGAGGGTTGTCCTGAGTCTCAGGTCAGAGTTTCCTGCTGTCAAGATGGAGTCTTCCTGACACTTTGGCATTCAGTCACTACTTTGTAGTTGGTGCTCCCTTTGTTGAGGTGTAGTGATGGTGTGTAGGTGTTCTGTGAGTTGGCAGTGTAGTCAGTGTTGTTGATGTACTGGACATACTCACATGGTGTCATTTATTGCAGCAGTACACTTGTGAGTCAAATGCACAGTGGTGCTTACTTTGAGTTTGCTGTTTGAGTCAGGAATTTCTCACTGTTTTGCATGATATGGGCTGTCATTGTGTGATATGGTCTGCCATTGTATGTGATGGGCCTATTAATGTCTGCTTGGGGGCTGTGGTGATCTGTGATTGTGTGGCAGTGGTGTCTAATATGATGTGTCATCTACCTGGGCTCACTGACTCATTCCAACACCTTGTTGCCCTACTGTGAAATACACATACACACACTACTTGGTCTGCCCTCCTCTGTTCCACATTGTATGTGGACTGACCCTTATTTGTGTGCAATGATGACTATGGTCATTTAGGAGGGACTCTTGCCTCACCCTACACTCATGTTACTATACATTTGAAGGTGTTCCTAATGAGATGTCACTCTAGACAGTGTCCCTGCACATGACTTCTTGCTGCAGATATGTTGTGCTGAGTGGTGCTTCTTTTATGTTACATGTGGTGTGGATGTTGTGATGTTGGTGTTTCTTGTCTGGGACAATGTCCTGGACTCCTAGTACATTGTGGGCAGGTTTTCCCGCGGCTTCACCGCTGCGGTGACATGACCGGCACGACTGGGCTAGTTGCAGTAATTTCTATGGTGATGGGTGACCCCGATGCAGAGGTCTCAATTTGTGACGTGCAGAACATGTGTACTTACACTGGGGGATATGTTCCTGTCTCCACCAGGCTGTCTGATGTAGACAGGACACGTACTTCAGCGCGACAGTTGTGTGTTGCGGTTGTATGCGGGGATGTGTTGTTGACTTACCTGCGGTGTTGACCGCGACGGCGTCTTATCTGCTGATAGTGGATGAGGTACAGCAGCGGAAGGGCTTGTAGAGCCGGATCCATGGCGGCCAGGAATGTGTGGAGGTGTCTCGGATTCGAGTTTCTATCTCCACAGTTGTGCTTCCGCCATCTCTGGCTGGATTCTCCGCTGGGTTCTCCGCTGCGTTCGGATGGGCTGTTTGAGGCATTGTGATTTGTCCGGCGGTCGTAACGTCATTCCACACGGCTGTCTTTCTCTATTGGCTCCCTCCACCACAGTTGCGGAACGAAAAATCTGGCGGATACAGAAACTCTGCGACGGATGGGAAATGGGCTGTCTTTTCCCATTGTAATATGGCGGACGCGAGGACCGCCGCAGGAGTAAGTAAATGGACGCTTTCCGCCAGCACCGCGGAGGTGCCTACTACCGCCATCATAATCAGCCCCTTAGTGTCTAACATTATATATGTGTCCGGTTTGACTATGTTTGTCTGTGTAAGGCTTGCATGATTGTTTTGCTCCTGTTAGATTTTATTGGACTTTCTTTTGAATATGTATTAAGTGTTTCTAGAAGTCATGTGCAGCTGGAACTAATTCAGGTGTTTGGCTTTCAGTAGTCGTCATTCGGAGATGTAAACTGTATGTTCAGTAAAAAGGGGAATACCCTAATGACTTGTTAGATGGATGCTCATATGCAAATTCGGTGTTCCAAATGGAGTCTCCCCAACTTTACCCATCTTTCAAGGTTTGACAACGTAGAAATTGTTCAGGACATTTGTTGACACTTTCTGCGTGGCCGTGGGTCTGAGGGTGGCAACTGCGACCCCTGGATTTCCCTTTGCGAACCCTGGCATTGCCCTTACCACCTCTGAGACACAGAGATCACACTGCCTGGGACAAAAGACAAACAGGTCCATGATGCTTTCTGATGTTTGTATCCACTCGAACTCTGCAGCTGCTGTGTGCACGCAGGCATGGTATTGTCCCAGTTCCTGCCAAAAAAAAGCTACTTTCTTTCAAGAACTGGGAAAGGCCATTCAGAGTGTGGGAGGGAGCCCTTGCCACGGAAGCTTGCACTTGTCTGAAAAAGAGCACCTGCTTGCCATTCAGATGCTTTTCAACTAATCAGAAAGGTAGAGGGATCAAAATGAAGCGTTTATTTTTGCAATTATTTTGGATGCATTTTTTTTCTGCCAAATACTTTGTCAGAGAATACATTTCTAGAGAAAAACAATTGCCAATACTAAAAATGTATTGTGCAGTGTCATCAGCAGGGTCGGCTTTAGGGCCTTGTGACTGGTGCGGCCACACTGAGCGCTGGCCTGGTGAGGGGGGCACTAACCTCAGGGGAGCGCTGTGTTTAGCAATAATGTAGGGTTCAAAAACACTTCCTGCAAAGTTCCTTGTGCGTCCAGCTTTCAGGTACCAATAAAAATGTAAAGATAACTCATGTGATTAATGTTCCTGCTGGAGAGAGAGATCGGAGTTTTGTCTAGTGGCAGGTTTCACTCGCCATAAAGTAGCACAGCGGGTGAGTATGCCTGCTGCATTTTATTTGGATTGCATGAGAGAATGACAGCTTTTATCACAGAAATCCTTTTGTTACCGCAGTACATAAGATACAACCCTAAAATAGAACAGTGACTGGTATGAACTGTCATCAAAGAACTGCATTCAAACTGCTAAAATAGATTAGGATGTTATGTTTTTTCCCCCCAAGTCTTTTATTATCTATTCTAATGTTGTCAAAAAATTTAGGTAGATATACATTTTTATTAGTAAAGCCAGCCTTTACCAATGCTTTAAAATAAATGAAATGTATGTGAGAGAGGGGCTATGGAGAGAAGAGGAGCACTGTTGACGGGTGGTAGTGAGGGAAAACGAGGAGGAGGTCATGGGGGGGCACCAAAAAAGATTGCCACACGGGGCGCCACCAGCGCTAAAGCCGGCCCTGGTCCCAAGCATGTCATCCTGTGCTTGAGGCATTGCATTATTCTAGTACTCCGGACTATCAAACATGTTTAAACATTGCTAAAATAAGGGGTAGCCTTTTCAAATGATGGCTACTTGAGGCCTAATATGGCAAGTATATGGAAGTTTAATTGTGCAATTATTTTAAATGTGCAGCATGACTTGTTTGCATGGGCCATTGTACTGTATATGTCTATTAAAAAGGTTTTAAGGCATAAGGCAATTAATGTCATAAGTATATAAGTGCTTGTCAATCACCATCATGTTTACGTCATTTCACCATTGATGCATTTTAACCAGGTATTATGTTATGTTTAAGGTGGTCTCTTGTACCTTTCTTACATGCTGAAAATGTCCTATATTTGATCATTAAAGCAGTGTAGCTACTTATTAGGCCCAATATAAGGCCCCAAAGATTTTGCCTTAAGATGAATCATTGTGTTATGCAAATGTTATTGCGGACATACATAAATACATAGGTGTCAAGTGTTGCAATGTGTAGTTCTGTAACTGGCTAGTGTGCATCACTCTGTCGGTCAGCAATAATAAGGGTCATTCTGATACTGAATGTGGGCAAAATGATGACCACAACTTCCCACTAAGGGTAACCTGGAGCGAGAATGCCATGTGCAAGGGACATTCTACAACCTTTACAGTTGGCCAGAATTGGCTGCATGTAAAAATATAATTGACAAAAATGTAATCTGACATACATATTGTGTCCTGAATATTGTTGAAATATCATCCCATTAGGTGTAGACTGTATTTAGTTAACTTCAATCGGGTGGGATTGTTGTAAATGTATATATTTAAAACACAGTATTTTTGTCAGATTACAACTAGCATATGATGTTCTGGTACTAAACAGCCAGACTGCATTAAAATGCACTGGTCCGGGACACATAGTCCACATGTCAAAGGTCACCTGATGTTAATTTCTGTGATGCTGTTGGGTCACAGATTATGTGATATCACTTCCTGTGATGCCATCCATGGGTCAAAGGGCATGTGATGTCACTTCCACTACCCCTGGTATATTTGTGAATTGATGTCCGCGTGTGGGTCTTGTATCTCCAAAAGAAGTTTGCCTCCAACCCTGAAAGGTGTCACCAGATTGTCGCTGGAGGCTTTCCAGTCTTTTCTTTTTTTAAGCTGGTTTTATTAACATTTTCCAGAAACATGAGAAACTTGTTATCAGTACTGAGGAAGCGTCTCTGGTATAGTATACAATTACATTATAGACTACAGAATTGTGTTCCAAGTGTATGTGATCTGCATCATTTGTCCATCGTGTATTTTCCCAAATATTCAATTAAGCTACATTAACAACAGCTGAGTTCCTGGCTTATGTTTTCCAAGCAGGTACAAATACCCCCTTCATCCACTTGTTTTTAACTGCATACATGTTTTATTATCCTCCCACTCTATATTCCCCAACATTATCCAATGTCCTTATTTGTGGCTAACACTGCAGTGCATGCCTCTTACGTTACCTGAAGTGTTCAAGATTGGGGGCCTAGGTGCACCCACTGGCCCACCCTGTAACGCTTCCAATGAGTTCATGTCCCTACCCTGTTGTCCCCTTCCACAAAGGCTGACAATATTTCCATCCATAAGTCTGCTATAAACTTTTAAGGGCTCCCCTCTGCTCCTCTGTCCACAAGGTGGCTCCCTCTGCTACTGCCCAACTCTCTACTGCCCTCTTCCATCTACAGTGTGGTAGGTCGTCATTCGATCTCCAATGTAGAGCTATGTCCCTCCGAGCCACCACAAGGGCCAGGTCCAGGAATTTGTTTCTTCTTTTCTGGCCTTCGCGGATATAGTCCCAGGAAGTATATTTTCATAGTTAGATCATGTCTGTTTAGTGCGCGCTCCATGTTCTCCACCACCATAGCCCAGAAACGCTCTATAGTTGGACAACTTCACACCATGTGCGCAAATTCAGCATCTAATAAAGAGCAGCGGGGCATTGCATAGCATGAGGCTATCCAGTCTTTGAGTCAGTTGTAATGATTCCTCCGGCGAATGTCGAAGAGCCTGACGTAAGTCCTTGGTGTAATTATGTAGTATGAGTAGTAATCTAACTACTTCAGACATTGACATGCTCTGTTACTCCATATTGCTCAAATGTTAAACATGAACCTGATATTCTATGAAGTCTGAGCACTAACCTTTTGGGGTGTGCGATCCTGTGGGAGTGATTCAAAGTCATAGTAGGTGGCTCCCAACTCCTCCGCGAGACTGTCTCCGCCCCAAAGCCTTGTCAGAACTTGGAACCAAGACAGCCCCACAGGGGAAAGGGGAATGGGATGTGGCGAGAGCCAGGGGATGTCTTTGGTTTTCTATTCATCTGACTTGACTGATCTGTCCTTTGTATGCAATGTTTCTCATTTGGTGTTTGTTTGTCCTCTTAATTACGCCAATTGTTTTGTTTGTGTGTCCCTTACCGGAAAGGAAAGAACAGGCTAGCAGATTTAAGGGCAATCTCAGTAGTTGTGCAATGATTCCCAGTAATCCTTCTTTGTCTAATCAGGTTCTGAATTCTGGACTTGCCACGAAGAACACCAGGTGTTGTGTAGAATCAGACAGATGATCAAAGGTTTGGAAGAACTCCAGCGCGAGGACCACAGCTGGAAGGATGCTTCTCCAGGAACCGGCAAGCATAGCTGCTGTGAGTCACTGGTGTGCATGGCTTATATATTACTAATGTAGGTTCAATCACTAGCAGAGAACCTAATAACGTCTAAAGTTGATATATATTTTTATAACCCTGTAATGCGCCTAGGTATATTAGACGTGGTCAATAGATACAAGTAAGGTGCCAGAGTACATTTACACTACTTAAAGAGAGGTGGGACTGTGATGGAAGGAGAGATGGCTCAATTGATCCCATAACTCCATTTGTAAAAAGTACTACATGTTAACATGTGTGGTTATCTATTCTTCTCTTTTTTTGTCCCTGGTGGAAATGAAAGCCTATTATTGTGCACATTTTGAACTCAAACAGTGGGGCATATTAGCAAGAACCTCGTTAAAATTATCGCCGTTTTAGCGGCAGGAAACTGCCGCTAAAACGGCGATAATGGGCTTGGTAATATGCGCTATAGAATTCAATAGAAGCCCAGGTTAGATGTGCAGGCCATCTAACCTGGGCTTCTATTGAATTCTATAACGCATATTAGCAAGCCCATTATCGCCGTTTTAGCGGCAGTTTCCTGCCGCTAAACGGCGATAATTCTAACGAGGTTCTTGCTAATATGCCCCATTGTTTTTAAGACTTGAAAACCATTTTTCATTGACACAATTCAGATATATATTTTTCTGTGACACTCATTTTGGGCACACACTTGAATGTGTATAATGGACACTCTAGTTCTGTGCCTTTTTTTAATGTTTGTTTTGTCTAAAAATATATGTGTGATTTTAATTGAGAAATCTAATGCTCTGTGCAATTATCCTTCTGTGATTTACAGCCCCGAAGAAACTCTTCTTTTCAAGAGAGAAACACATAGGCTATAATTTGTTGTTCGATCAGGAACTAAACATGTAAATAAATAAAACAAACAGTTTTTTGTTCAACAATTTTTATTAATTTAAGAGAGAGAGAGTATAAATAATTAAGGTACTACAGCATGTAATACATACAAGTCATCTTGACCAATAAATATTTAACAAACACATAAATATAAGCAATATGATAAATAGTGGGCAAAATCTAAAATCAGCAGGAATATAGGAACCTATTCATGTGAATTCATTTGTATTACATTAACTAGCAAAGGACGAACACACCAAAGAAAATAATAAAGAAAGAGAACGTAAGCAACAAAAGGAAAATAGGAAAAGAGACTGATGAAACAAGAAAGCGAAAGGGAGAGAGAAAGAGAGAAAGAGAGAAGAGGAGAGAGAGAAAGAAAGAGAGAGAAAGAAAGAAAGGGACTCCAGCCTTAGTAAAATAAAGAGGGAAAATCAACCATCAGTGGAAAAGGGGTACTGAGCGACTAGGCCCTGAGAGGCTAAGTGAATATATTTATCAAGCGATCTCCAGACACCAGAGGAAATGGAGGGAGTATAATGTTTCTCCTCTACCGAAGTGTGGGCACCACGGAGAAATGATACCCATGCCCACCACGTATGGTACGATAAGGCATTAAATGATTTCCATTCTGACAAAATAATTTTAACAGCTATGGATATTAGTAAGTCTAAGAGTTGAAAGTCTACTTCATCTAAAGGAAGTGGAGATGGCGCTGCCCAAGGACCCAACACGACTAAAGGAAAGGAGAGCTCGAATTGAATATCAAAGATTAATAATAAATGTTTATGGATGAGATCCCAAAACGCATGGAGAAGGGAGCACTCAAAAAACATATGTTGAGAAGTGCCTGCAGCACTTCTACAATTCCAGCAAAGATCATCATCTTTAAGTTTGAGTGTATATAAACGAGCTGGGGTCCAATGTAAAGGTTGATAGTAAAAACTTTGATTGAATCAGAGAAGGAGCAACTTTGTTCCGTAGGAGAGTTTCCCAATAGTTTCCCACGTATCCGATGTAATATGTTTGACTACATCAGCGTCAAAATGTTGCATCCATTTGAGCTGTGTAACCGTAGAGGATGATGGTGGAGAAGTGAACAAAAATTTATATATCCTAGAGGCCATATGTCCTACCTTACCCCAAAGTTGTAGTAGAGAGACCATATGTGAATCTGGATGAAAGGAATTCTTGGACAAAGCTACTTTAATTTTAAGAAATGAGTAGAAATCAATAGGGTTAAGACAATAATCTGGGGCCAACGAGGAGAAAGGCAAAGGATCATTGTTAGCATTATAAAAATGCTTGACCAATGTAACACCTTTGTTGGCCCAATATGACCTTGTCTCCGCGTCCAACTGAATCTTAATCTTGGGATTGTGCCACAAAGAAGACCACCTAGAATTTTGAATGTGTAAAGAAACTCTCTTATCAATCTTTTTTAATGCTAAAATCGTGTCTGTTATGATACGTCCAGAGAAAGAAAAGGTCAATGTAGACGCAGTCATCAAAGCTGAAGTGGGTAAGGGAGAGCACAAATGTTGTTCAATACATAACCATGGTGGAATGTGTCTTTTATCAGAAGGAAACCACAAGGCCCCCTGAGAGGCTAAAAATGCCGACTGATATAACCTCCAATCTGGGAAGTTACAACCACCCATACCATAAGATTTCCTTAATTGTTTATATGCAATCCTAGCACGTTTGTCGCTCCAGAGAAATTTAGAAGTGATCACATCTATCTCATGAAAAAGGAAGAGGAGAGATTCACAGGGAGCATGGATGACACAAAGTTGACAATAGGAGTTATCATCATTTTTAATGACTGGAGCCGTCCCCACCATGAGATGAACTTAGGCGACCAAGCCTCCAATAATTTTTTGACTTTATCCAATACCTGAGATTCATTGTAAGAGATAGTATCCGATAAATTTGCAGAAAACCAAATTCCCAAGTATTTAAGCCGTTCAGACTGCCATTTGAATCCTGCATCTCCCATGTGAGAAGAAAAGCACAGCCGATTAAGAGGAAACATTTCGGTTTTGTCTCTATTTAAAGTATATCCTGAGACCAGAGAAAATTGTTTGATAATAGTGGAAATAGCAGGAATTGCTCTTTCTATATCTTCAGAAAAGATAAGAACATCATCCGCATACGCGGCTGTTTTAATGCGCTGTGAACCAAATTGAAACCCCGAATGTCCTGATTAAGGTTAAATAGGCGAAGTAACGGGTCAATAGACAGTAAAAAGAGCAGTGGTGACAATGGACAACCTTGTCGAGTGCCCTGGCCTAGATCAAAGAAGGGTGAGGTAATTCCATTAATTTTAATATTAGGCTTAGGTTGAATATACAAGGACATAACCATACTAATAAATGCATCCCCAGGTTATGGGATTGAAGTACAGCCTGAAGAAAAGGCCACGAGACCTTATCGAAAGCTTTCTCGGCGTCAAGCGCAATAGCTGCCGCCGGCGAACTAGAACTCTTAGCTTTCTCTAAGATATGGCAGAAAGTGCGGATATTATCCCTAGCCAATCTTCCTTTGACAAAACCCGTCTGGGAGGGATGAATGAGAGTGGGAATATGGGACTCTAATCGTTTTGCCAAGATTTTTGCAAAGATTTTTGCCTCCATGTTTAGCAAAGAAATTGGGCGGAAATTTTTAGGATCCGAATGATCCTTACCCTCCTTGTGAATAACCACTATAGTAGCCTCCGTTGCCGAGCCCGAAACCTTCCCAGAGGAAACAAAGGTATCAAAAACCTGTTGCAGACGTGGTACTATGGAAGAGCTAAATTTTTTTAAAAACTCTATAGAAAAGCCATCCGGTCCTGGCGCTTTCCCTGATTTAGTTGCCTTAATGGCTTGAACAATTTCCTCAGATTCAATCGGTTTGCTTAGAGAAGCAATATCCGTGTCAGCAATGGTACTAGTCGGAATAGAAGTCAGAAATTGTTGGCACTGCGCTAAAGAAGATTGGTGTTCAGGGGTATATAGATTACAGTAAAAGTCACGAAATACCTCCAGAATATCTTTAGTTAAGAATTTCCGCGTTCCCGCCGTGTCTGTGATGCAAGTAATCTGAGTTGATCGCACATTAGTGTCCTGATATTTTAAAGTAGCTGCCAGAACTTTACCTGCTCGGTTTTTAGTAACAAGCGTTTTGATTTTTGTAATTGTACCCCAATGTGTGCCCTCTTGGTCAAAATAGAATTATACTTATATTTAAGATTTTTGATTTCTTGCAGTATCGCTTTATCTTTAGAACCTCTATACAATGATTCTTTTTGTTTAATGTTGTCTGAGATCAAGAGAAGCTCTTTTTAATAATACTGTTCCTTCGTGCCATAGTTTGAATAATGTTGCCTCTAAGAGTACATTTGAACGCATCCCATAGTACTACAGGAGATGTCACGGATGATTCATTCTCTCGGAAAAAGTATGTATAGCTGCATCAAGCAACTCAACCTCTTTGTCGTCCTGTAAGATTTCTGTATTGAGACGCCAAGTACTGCGGTCCACGACTATCTGTGAGATTAAGAAGAGTGAAAGAGACTGCGGCATGATCAGAGACAACTATAGGGTGGATTATCACATTTGTAGTATGTTTCAACATATTTGCTTGAACCAAGAGATAATCAATGCGAGAGAAGCTGGAGTGAGGAGAAGAGAAAAAGTAAAGTCACTGCCAGTGGGATTGTGCATTCTCCACACATCAATGAGTCGTTGGGAAGAACACATGTTAATCATTTGCTTGTGCGCCTTGGGAGGACGGAATCGGAATGCAGAATATCTATCTAAGATAGGATCCATTGGCAGATTGAAATCTCCCCGACAACCACTTTGTCACTAATAGGTATTTCGGAAAGCTTCTTGGTTATTGTTCGCCAGAAAGAAGGATCATCACTATTGGGAGCATATATATTCATAATATAGAGAGCAGAGGACCCATTAGACAATTGCGTAAGCAACCACCTACCTTCAAGATCATGTTCAGCCGAGACAATGGACAGCCCTGAATTTTTAGAAATAAGAGTCACCACCCCGTTCCTCTTCCCAAAAGCCTCTGAGCACGACACATCAGAAACCCACTGCTTACGCAAGAATAAAGCCTCCTTATACGCTATCTTAGTTTCTTGCAATAACACAATATCAGCAGAAAGACCTTTGCAGTAATCCAAAATTTTTGCTCTTTTTACTGGGTGGTTCAAACCACGCACATTAAGTGACATAACATTTAAGCCAGCCATAAATAAGGGAGATCAGTACAGATAAGAAAGGTCAGTAAATGAAAAACACTAAGAAATGTATATTGCATAAGATGAACGTCACGGAAAGAAAACTTATACATATAAAAATAAGCAAGTAAGGCTGAAGTCCATAGAAAGAAAGAACTTAGTACAGCAAGAAAGAAACAAAAATAGAAGAGAAAAAGAAAAAATGAGGAGAAAAACACATACTGTAAAAATAAAAGAGTAACCCCACCAGGGAAGTCTATAAGAGACCAGAACCATATTTGGGGGAACATGAAGTAGCAGCCAAAGAGGCCATTGTATACCATTAGCCATAGAAGGGATAGGGTATAAACAGTATATAACATAATCCATTCCTTATTATAGGTTACACAATGTTTGTGTAAATAACCATCAGACAAATTTCGAATTGGCTGACATGTATTATATTATTCCTACAATAAGAAACTAATCCAGGATATGAGTAAACACCCTTATTATTGATGAAAAAAGGGGGAAAACGATTAATAAGAATTAATGAGTATACTCGCAACATTACCATTTGATAAAAACCTGAATAGCAAGTCACCTTTTACGTGTCATACAAATATTATAAAATACATATCTAAGAAATAGTTAAATAAATACACTCTAATGCCTGTGGAAAAAAGGATTCTACCAAGGCATCCAGCTGTCACAATAAACATATCATCTAAAAAGCAGTTAATGTTTAGATAAGTAGCCACCTAATAATCCTCAGTTATACCTAGGAAATAAGTTACGCTATGAAGCTAGATAATGAGAATTGTAAGAGCGTCCCACCAGCTGTCAATACATAATATAATGAGGAAATAGAAATTACTATAACTGCTTCCTTTAAAAAAACCTGCAAAGGAAAAGGAATTAATGGAACATACCTATAAAGGGCAATTAATATATCTTGAATACAGAACACTAAGAGAAGGGCTTAATCTTATTTGACATCAACCTTCCTTCAAAAAAGATATCGTTAACCTTCAAGGAAAGGTTAATATACCAAAGAAAAAGATACAGATAAACTTGAAGGGCCCATAACCATGGATGAAGTAAGGGAACCTCCAACTTCCCACAGAAAAAGAAGCCCCAAAAACCTGTAAGAGGAAAAATAGGCACAGAAAATACTAGAGTCCAGCCATAAAAGTAATGATCCCATCAAGAAGGGGCCATTGTTATCACTAGCCATAAAGGGGATAGGGTATAAGTAGAATATAACATTCCTTATCATAAGTTACACAATATTGGCGTAAAGCAACCTCAGCCAAATTACAAAATAGTTAACATGTACTATATTATTCCTACAATAAAAATTAATCCAGGGTATGTGTGAACCTCTTTATGGTTGATAAAAAAGGGGAAGACGACTAACAAGAATTAATGAGTGTACTCGCAACATTATCATGTGATAAAAACCTGAATAGCGAGCCACATTTTACGTGTCATACACATACTAGGAAATACATATCTAAGAAAGAATTAAATAGATACACTCTTGACGCCTGCTGAAAACAGGATTCTACAAGGGCATCCAGCTGTCACAATAAACATATCACCTAAAAAACAGTTAGTGTTTAAATAAGCAGCCACCTAGTAATCCTCAGCCAAACCTAGGGAATAAGTTACGCTATGAAGCTAGATAATGAGAACTGTAAGCGCGTCACATCAGCTATCAATACATAATGAAATGAGGAAATAGAAATTACTATAACTGCTTCATTTAAAACCTGCAAAGGAAAAGGAATTAATGGACCATACCTACAAAAGGCAATTAATCTATATTGAATAAAGAACACTAAGAGAGGAGCCTAATCTTATTTGACATCAACCTTCCTTCAAAAACCATTGTTATAATGTTATAAGCAAAAAAAAAACCTGCAAGGGAAGGTTAATACTCAAAGAAGAAAAAAGATAAAGATAAACTTGAGAGGCCCATAACCGTGGGTGAAGTAAGGGAACCTCCAGTTTCCCACAGGAAAAAGAAGCCTCAAAACCTGTAAGGGGAAAAATAAGCACAGAAAATACCAGAGTCCAGCCATAAAGGCAATGATCCCTTCAAGAACCAGAGGAGACTGAGGGAGGGTCAGATTCCATTCGCGATTCAGATTGATTATCCAAAAAAGTTATTAACTCTGATGGTTCGTAAAAAATTTGAGAACGACCTTTAACAGTTATTCTGAATCGTGAGGGACCAGCGAAGGAAAAGGGAATGTTCATGTCCAAAAGTCTCCGCCGAAGGTTTAAAAAGCCTTTTCTCCTGATGACAGTATTGTGAGAAGTTGGCCTGGTATATGCTGTCCACTAATTATAGTGGGCACCTTGCACCAGTCCAAACAACCCCTTATTGGAGATAGGTTAAAGACAACCTTATTGAAAGCTATCCTAGTGGTAGCTATGGAGAGCAGCCTTCAGGCTAAGTCTTGAAGGAATGTAAAGCAGCTTGTTTTACCAGTCTATAATCTCTTGAGTGACCAAATGAAAGAGCACCACACCAGGTATATATTCAAAATATATGTATTTATTGCTAAACACACCCCTCTAGTCTCTTTATGAGGCTAGAGTTCGAAGTACATAAGTTATAAGTTATCAAATCACAGTAATAGCACAAATACACGTTTGGGCCCTAGGGGCGTACCAAACCATATACCAATAAAGTGGTATGCGAACCACGACTGAACTAGACACTAGGCCTAGAGCCTCTAGAAGTGCTTGGACCACAAGGAACCACCCAAGGTAGTGACACAGGGGACCCACGGGAGACGCGTGCAGTGTAAATACACAACCGCGATACGCCGTTGACTTCTATGGAGAAAGTCGGGATCGGGAAATTATAGAAAAGGGACACTTAAAAGAGGACTAGGACAAAACCCTTTGAGATCTAGGACTTTGAAGAGTCTCTACCCACGGGAGCACCGGAGTACTCGTGTTACCTCACCCAGGGAAGCCGGGTGCATAGGTGCCTTTCGGGGTCGGGTTTCGTCGTCGATTCGAATGGCGATCTGCTGCAAAGTGCTGCTGGCGGCCAAGAGAAAAGTGTCCGGGTGGATCCAAGAGTGGATCGGAGTTCTGAAGAACCTGAAAGCAGAGGGGACAGAGTCTGGGTCACTAGCCAGTGACCAGGAAGGCGATGGACAGATGCCCACCGATGTCGAGTGGTTCAGGTGCATTGACGGTCGTCTTGACTCTTCAGCCACGAGGTCCAGGAGGCGTTGTTGGCGACCAGGAGCAGGATTCGGGCTGGTACACGATGTCTGTCGAGTGCTGAGGTGTCGGCGACCGGATTGGACCCAACAAGCCTTGGCAACGGCAAGTCTCGGTGAAGATGTAGATCGTCGATGGTGCAGACCAGCAAGGTCTGTGGAACTCACCCAGCAAGGGTAAGTGAGGGCAGGCCTGGAGCAACCAGGATGCCAAGTAAGAAAAGGATTGGCCTTCGTTAAGGGCTACTAGCCAACGGGCTAGCGACCGCGAAGGAGCCTCGTAACGCCGCACATGGAGCTGTCTTGCAGGACACTTGTGGAGTGGGGGCCAGTGATCTTCGGTGCAGGTGGTGCTGGAGGCTAGGGCTACTGGGAGCCCAAAGCACGACTTCTTGGGAGACCCAGAAGATGGTGCACTTGCAAATGTGCTCGGTGTCCAGGGGTCACGGTCTCAAGTCACCCACGATAGCCACGGGCCTCAGCTTTGCTGGGGACTCAGGGTAGCCTCGGGGAAGTCTGAGAATCTACGTCTGGTGATGCGATGACTTCGGCGTCCGACGGGAGCTTCAGAAATGCGAACCGGACAGATGCTTCTTTGGTGCCTGCCAAGCAGGGGAGTCACTCCTTGACCCCAAGGGAGATTCTTCTGTCCTCTAATCGTGAGTAGAGCGTCGAAGGTCCAGGATTCAGTTTCAGAGTTTCATCCAGGGATAATCTAAAGTCCTAAGGACTGGGTTCCTATCTTTATACTAAAGATAGGGGTTGGACTACTCTGTGGCCCCACCTATGGGTGGGTCAGGGCAGAGGGGTGGCTACACCCCTTTCCCTTTGTCCAGTTCGCGCCAAAGCAGGGGCTGCAAGCCCCTGATCCAGTTTGAACTGGGGTATGCACAGGGACACCAAATGTGCCCCCAGTGCAGGACTTCAAAGCACACAGATGGTGCTCCCGCCCAGCCCCAATACACATTATCCTGTCTGGGGAGGTGGTCACACCTCCCTGGGACAGGACACCTATTGTCCAGGCCTCCCCTGCCGGAGTTTCATCCAGCAGCAGGAGGCCAGACTCGTGTCTGTGGCAGCAGCATCCATTTTGTGATGCCAGGGCTTTGGAGAGAAGTTACCGGGTTAGTCAGAGTTAACATGTCTTTCCCTCTAGAAGGGTGGAATGCTACCCCCGCCGCCAGAATTGGTGGGGGGTAGTATTCCAAGATGTTTGACACCAAACACGACATGTTTAGGTGCAGCCATTCCAAAGTTAGCATTTTACCGCGAGGATATAATGCGCTTAAGAGTATATGGTCAGGCTGCACTACAAACAGCATCAGAGATGGTCTCCGAACGCTGCAGAGGGGCCCTGCTCATGCAGGGGCACCCTCTCACATAGGAACCATGCACTCTGCCTTTAGGATTGATAAGGCCTGCCTTAGGAGTGACTTATAGGTTTATATGTGTGTATGTATTTAGTGATATAGGTAACCTATATCACAGTAAGGAGTGCATGCACCACCTTACCCAGGCTGCAGTAGCAGACCTGTGGTGTCAGTTTGGATGGCCTTCCAGGGGTGGCATAATACATGCTGCAGCCCCTGGTAGGCCTCTGAGGTACCTATGCCCTGGGTACATAGTATACCATATACTAGGGACTTATAAGGGCACTCCAGATTCCAATCAGTGATGTGCCTAAGGCACATGGAAACCTTTTACAGAGAAAGCAGATAGACTGGGGCCCTGAATAGCAGGATCCCAGTCCAACTAAGTCATAAACCAGCAAAACACCATAAAAAAAGTGGGGGCAACCATATAGTCAGATTCCACCTTCCTACATAAACCCCCCCCAAACGAAAGGAGATAAGGCTAACCTTGGCCAGTTGAGCCTTCATTGACTAAGTGGTCATATAAGGAAGCACCTGCACTAGCATGGTTGCCCCCTGTCTTATGGTCCACTAAGCAATCCCTCACCATAAGGGTATGAGAGGGTCTCCACCATGGGGAATCACTACCTGTGGTGTGCTTAGGTAAAGTACAAGGCTGGTGAGGTGTCTGAGTAGGGAAGTGAGGCCCTAGGAATGTTGGCCTCAGCTTCCTCAGATCACTGGTCACTATGCATGCCTGTCTTACCATGACTGAGTTGCACTTTGCTCTAAGGGTCAACCTTTGGCTGCCTACAGCTGGGGGTTGGGTCCCTTTGGATGGACTACTGGAGGGACAGGGCAGGTTTGGAACCTTCAGGTCCCAGGTTTGCCCTTGCCTACCAGAGTCCTTCTGGGGAGGTCCCTACATAAAGGCATGGGGGATCCCTCAGTGTGTAGAGGAGTTTTCACCTGGCTAGGGCTACTAGACTGGGTGCCCCTAATCTGCTGATGGGGGTTCCTCTGGACAGGGGGCCCTGGGGGGTCCACTGACCTCCCTGACCTCTGCAGCCCTGGGCTGGCTGAGGCAGGGTAGAGAGGGGCAGGTTACCTGCTCCAGACTGGGTACCACCTTGGAAGGGTCCTCTGCCATCAGGGGGTGGCCAGGCCAGGCCTGACTACCTCTGGGGCAGTTCCTTCACTAGGGGTAGAGTCAGTTCCCTGAGGAGGCTGACCCTTACCTACTGTCTGGAGGGAAGAAGACTTTTCTTCAACCCTTGTGCTCTCTTTTGGGGGAGAGTGGGCCATTCTTTCAGGCTCCATCTCTCCAAATTCTTGGGCTGGGGCTGTGGCCATTACAGCCCCACTAACCTTTACAGGGACGCCCAACATCCTAAGGTGGGTTTGGTGTTCAACTTCAGCCCAGGCTGAAATCTCCAGATCATTGCCCATTAGGCAATCTACAGGTAAGGTGGGGGACACTGCCACTCTCTTTGGGCCTGTGACCCCCTCCCAGTTGAGATTGACTATGGCCATGGGGTGATCTGTTCTGACACCATCAATGTTGGTCACCTGGTATTTAAACTCAGGTAAAAGCTGGTGAGGGGGGACTAGTTTCCCTGCCACCATGGTGACACTAGCCCCTGTGTCCCTAAATGCCACAGCTTTCTGACCATTAATCATTGGCTCCAGTCTGTACCTGCCCAATGCTATGGGACCCATGGTAAAGGTGGCAAATCCTATACCACCATCAGAGTCAGAGGAGTCTGTTGAGGGGTCCCTGTCTAAACTAGGGCCCACCTCTGTTCCTCTTGCAAAAGCACCTAACTTTTTGGGTGCACTACTCCCAACTGGAGGATTACTACTGGTAGTACCAGGAGGGGTGGTAGTAGTTGTGGGAGGAACATTTTCTTTATTGCCAATCCTGGGGCAACTGGGATCAGTTTTCCAGTGCCCAGGCTTTTTACAGACATGGCAATATGGTTTCTTTTCAGGAGAGGAAGGAGTTTGGGACCCACCCCCAGAAGAGGAATTTTGGGGCCCTGTAGGGGACTTATCCTTAGATTTATCCCCACCTTTCTCTTGGGACTTAGTAGAATCTTTCTTCTGGTCACCACCCTGATTTCTAGTTTTTACTCTGGTTCTGACCCATTTGTCTGCCTTCTTTCCCAATTCTTGGGGAGAGGTCAGATCAGAGTCCACCAGATACTGGTGCAAAAGCTGGTTTTGACAATTATTAAGGATCTGCTCCCTCATAATCAAATTGTACAATCCTAAAAAGTCATGCACTTTGTTGCCATGTATCCAACCTTCCAGAGCCTTTGTAGCACAATCTACAAAATCAACCCAGTCTTGAGTCTGAGCTTTTTGGGTGTCTCTGAACTTCAACCTATACTGTTCAGTGGTTAGGCCAAACCCATCTATCAGAGCACTCTTCAAGACTGTGTAATTGTCAGCATCCTCTTCTCTTACAGTGAGGAGCTTGTCTCTACCTTTGTCTGCAAAGGAGAGCCACAAGATTGCTGCCCACTGCCTCTGGGGGACCTTCTGAACTTTACAGGCCCTCTCCAGTGCAGTTATCCATTTGTGGATGTCATCCCCACTCTGGTAGGGAGGGACAATCTTGTTTAGGTTTCTATGGTCATAAGACCTGTCCCTATCTCTAGGGATATTGCTGCCACCATGGGACTCTAGTCCCAACTTTCTTCTCTCTCTAAGGAGATCTAGGGATTCCCTATCTAAAGCCAATTGCTTTTTCTGATTTCCAGCTGAGTTTCCTCATACTGGACCAGTCTGTCTCTTCTCTCATGAGAGGATTCCCTCCTGTGAGAGGAGATAGAGCTCCCTATAGAGGTGCCAGAGTGGTTAGACTCCTGAGAAGGAGATCTAGACTTCCTGGGCACACTCTTAATCTTTCCTGGGGGGACAAAGAGGGCATCATTCTGATCATCCTCATCATCTTCCACAGGAGGGATTGGGTTATCCAGGTCAGGGTCATTGTCACCCTCCTGGCCAGTCTCAGAGGGGGGGCTGGGGGTATTGGTACCCCTGGCCTCCTCCTCTTCTCCTGTCCCACCCTCAGCTCCTACCCTTTCAGTCCCCAAGGGCTTACTAAGGTCATAAGCCACCAACAACTCCTTGAGGTGTTGGGTGGTGGGGCTTTGGCCTGTCCTTCTTTTTCTCAAGTTGCATAAAGCTCTCAATTCCAAGAATGGGAGTGTATCATACTTGGAGGGTGGAAGCTCAATGGCTTCCTGCAAGGATTCTTTGGATCCTCCCTTAAAGACATTACTAGTGTGGTGTGGTGTATGCACTACCTACTCTAGTGTGGCCTACTAAACTCTCTTGAGTTGTAGAAAGGGTTGTGCTATCCCTTAACACACAACTCTAAGTTCAGTAGAACTTACTGTATTCTAAGCTTAAATTATATGTACCTTAGGTACCTTTAGTGGTTTTCAGTTGATCAATTCAATTGAGATTATCTGGTAAAACAATAGCAAGCTGGAATCCCACACGCTGCACACCAATGTGAGAAGTTGGCCTGGCATATGCTGTCCACTAATTATAGTGGGCACCTTGCACCAGTCCAAACAACCCCTTATTGGAGATAGGTTAAAGACAACCTTATTGAAAGCTATCCTAGTGGTAGCTATGGAGAGCAGCCTTCAGGCTAAGTCTTGAAGGAATGTAAAGCAGCTTGTTTTACCAGTCTATAATCTCTTGAGTGACCAAATGAAAGAGCACCACACCAGGTATATATTCAAAATATATGTATTTATTGCTAAACACACCCCTCTAGTCTCTTTATGAGGCTAGAGTTCGAAGTACATAAGTTATAAGTTATCAAATCACAGTAATAGCACAAATACACGTTTGGGCCCTAGGGGCGTACCAAACCATATACCAATAAAGTGGTATGCGAACCACGACTGAACTAGACACTAGGCCTAGAGCCTCTAGAAGTGCTTGGACCACAAGGAACCACCCAAGGTAGTGACACAGGGGACCCACGGGAGACGCGTGCAGTGTAAATACACAACCGCGATACGCCGTTGACTTCTATGGAGAAAGTCGGGATCGGGAAATTATAGAAAAGGGACACTTAAAAGAGGACTAGGACAAAACCCTTTGAGATCTAGGACTTTGAAGAGTCTCTACCCACGGGAGCACCGGAGTACTCGTGTTACCTCACCCAGGGAAGCCGGGTGCATAGGTGCCTTTCGGGGTCGGGTTTCGTCGTCGATTCGAATGGCGATCTGCTGCAAAGTGCTGCTGGCGGCCAAGAGAAAAGTGTCCGGGTGGATCCAAGAGTGGATCGGAGTTCTGAAGAACCTGAAAGCAGAGGGGACAGAGTCTGGGTCACTAGCCAGTGACCAGGAAGGCGATGGACAGATGCCCACCGATGTCGAGTGCTTCAGGTGCGTTGACGGTCGTCTTGACTCTTCAGCCACGAGGTCCAGGAGGCGTTGTCGGTGACCAGGAGCAGGATTCGGGCTGGTACACGATGTCTGTCGAGTGCTGAGGTGTCGGCGACCGGATTGGACCCAACAAGCCTTGGCAACGGCAAGTCTCGGTGAAGATGTAGATCGTCGATGGTGCAGACCAGCAAGGTCTGTGGAACTCACCCAGCGAGGGTAAGTGAGGGCAGGCCTGGAGCAACCAGGATGCCAAGTAAGAAAAGGATTGGCCTTCGTTAAGGGCTACTAGCCAACGGGCTAGCGACCGCGAAGGAGCCTCGTGACGCCGCACGTGGAGCTGGCTTACAGGACACTCGTGGAGTGGGGGCCAGTGATCTTCGGTGCAGGTGGTGCTGGAGGCTAGGGCTACTCGGAGCCCAAAGCACGACTTCTTGGGAGACCCAGAAGATGGTGCACTTGCAAATGTGCTTGGTGTCCAGGGGTCACGGTCTCAAGTCACCCACGATAGCCACGGGCCTCAGCTTTGCTGGGGACTCAGGGTAGCCTCGGGGAAGTCTGAGAATCCACCTCTGGTGATGCGATGACTTCGGCGTCCGACGGGAGCTTCAGAAATGCGAACCGGACAGATGCTTCTTTGGTGCCTGCCAAGCAGGGGAGTCACTCCTTGACCCCAAGGGAGATTCTTCTGTCCTCTAATCGTGAGTAGAGCGTCGAAGGTCCAGGATTCAGTTTCAGAGTTTCGTCCAGGGATAATCTAAAGTCCTAAGGACTGGGTTCCTATCTTTATACTAAAGATAGGGGTTGGACTACTCTGTGGCCCCACCTATGGGTGGGTCAGGGCAGAGGGGTGGCTACACCCCTTTCCCTTTGTCCAGTTCGCGCCAAAGCAGGGGCTGCAAGCCCCTGATCCGGTTTGAACTGGGGTATGCACAGGGACACCAAATGTGCCCCCAGTGCAGGACTTCAAAGCACACAGATGGTGCTCCCGCCCAGCCCCAATACACATTATCCTGTCTGGGGAGGTGGTCACACCTCCCTGGGACAGGAAACCTATTGTCCAGGCCTCCCCTGCCGGAGTTTCGTCCAGCAGCAGGAGGCCAGACTCGTGTCTGTGGCAGCAGCATCCATTTTGTGATGCCAGGGCTTTGGAGAGAAGTTACCGGGTTAGTCAGGGTTAACATGTCTTTCCCTCTAGAAGGGTGGAATGCTACCCCCGCCGCCAGAATTGGCGGGGGGTAGTATTCCAAGATGTTTGACACCAAACACGACATGTTTAGGTGCAGCCATTCCAAAGTTAGCATTTTACCGCGAGGATATAATGCGCTTAAGAGTATATGGTCAGGCTGCACTACAAACAGCATCAGAGATGGTCTCCGAACGCTGCAGAGGGGCCCTGCTCATGCAGGGGCACCCTCTCACATAGGAACCATGCACTCTGCCTTTAGGATTGATAAGGCCTGCCTTAGGAGTGACTTATAGGTTTATATGTGTGTATGTATTTAGTGATATAGGTAACCTATATCACAGTAAGAGGTGCATGCACCACCTTACCCAGGCTGCAGTAGCAGACCTGTGGTGTCAGTTTGGATGGCCTTCCAGGGGTGGCATAATACATGCTGCAGCCCCTGGTAGGCCTCTGAGGTACCTATGCCCTTGGTACATAGTATACCATATACTAGGGACTTATAAGGGCACTCCAGATTCCAATCAGTGATGTGCCTAAGGCACATGGAAACCTTTTACAGAGAAAGCAGATAGACTGGGGCCCTGAATAGCAGGATCCCAGTCCAACTAAGTCATAAACCAGCAAAACACCATAAAAAAAGTGGGGGCAACCATATAGTCAGATTCCACCTTCCTACATAACCCCCCAAACGAAAGGAGATAAGGCTAACCTTGGCCAGTTGAGCCTTCATTGACTAAGTGGTCATATAAGGAAGCACCTGCACTAGCATGGTTGCCCCCTGTCTTATGGTCCACTAAGCAATCCCTCACCCTAAGGGTATGAGAGGGTCTCCACCATGGGGAATCACTACCTGTGGTGTGCTTAGGTAAAGTACAAGGCTGGTGAGGTGTCTGAGTAGGGAAGTGAGGCCCTAGGAATGTTGGCCTCAGCTTCCTCAGATCACTGGTCACTATGCATGCCTGTCTTACCATGACTGAGTTGCACTTTGCTCTAAGGGTCAACCTTTGGCTGCCTACAGCTGGGGGTTGGGTCCCTTTGGATGGACTACTGGAGGGACAGGGCAGGTTTGGAACCTTCAGGTCCCAGGTTTGCCCTTGCCTACCAGAGTCCTTCTGGGGAGGTCCCTACATAAAGGCATGGGGGATCCCTCAGTGTGTAGAGGAGTTTTCACCTGGCTAGGGCTACTAGACTGGGTGCCCCTAATCTGCTGATGGGGGGGTTCCTCTGGACAGGGGGCCCTGGGGGATCCACTGACCTCCCTGACCTCTGCAGCCCTGGGCTGGCTGAGGCAGGGTGGAGAGGGGCAGGTTACCTGCTCCAGACTGGGTACCACCTTGGAAGGGTCCTCTGCCATCAGGGGGGTGGCCAGGCCAGGCCTGACTACCTCTGGGGCAGTTCCTTCACTAGGGGTAGAGTCAGTTCCCTGAGGAGGCTGTCCCTTACCTACTGTCTGGAGGGAAGAAGACTTTTCTTCAACCCTTGTGCTCTCTTTTGGGGGAGAGTGGGCCATTCTTTCAGGCTCCATCTCTCCAAATTCTTGGGCTGGGGCTGTGGCCATTACAGCCCCACTAACCTTTACAGGGACGCCCAACATCCTAAGGTGGGTTTGGTGTTCAACTTCAGCCCAGGCTGAAATCTCCAGATCATTGCCCATTAGGCAATCTACAGGTAAGGTGGGGGACACTGCCACTCTCTTTGGGCCTGTGACCCCCTCCCAGCTGAGATTGACTATGGCCATGGGGTGATCTGTTCTGACACCATCAATGTTGGTCACCTGGTATTTAAACTCAGGTAAAAGCTGGTGAGGGGGACTAGTTTCCCTGCCACCATGGTGACACTAGCCCCTGTGTCCCTAAATGCCACAGCTTTCTGACTATTAATCATTGGCTCCAGTCTGTACCTGCCCAATGCTATGGGACCCATGGTAAAGGTGGCAAATCCTATACCACCATCAGAGTCAGAGGAGTCTGTTGAGGGGTCCCTGTCTAAACTAGGGCCCACCTCTGTTCCTCTTGCAAAAGCACCTAACTTTTTGGGTGCACTACTCCCAACTGGAGGATTACTACTGGTAGTACCAGGAGGGGTGGTAGTAGTTGTGGGAGGAACATTTTCTTTATTGCCAATCCTGGGGCAACTGGGATCAGTTTTCCAGTGCCCAGGCTTTTTACAGACATGGCAATATGGTTTCTTTTCAGGAGAGGAAGGAGTTTGGGACCCACCCCCAGAAGAGGAATTTTGGGGCCCTGTAGGGGACTTATCCTTAGATTTATCCCCACCTTTCTCTTGGGACTTAGTAGAATCTTTCTTCTGGTCACCACCCTGATTTCTAGTTTTTACTCTGGTTCTGACCCATTTGTCTGCCTTCTTTCCCAATTCTTGGGGAGAGGTCAGATCAGAGTCCACCAGATACTGGTGCAAAAGCTGGTTTTGACAATTATTAAGGATCTGCTCCCTCATAATCAAATTGTACAATCCTAAAAAGTCATGCACTTTGTTGCCATGTATCCAACCTTCCAGAGCCTTTGTAGCACAATCTACAAAATCAACCCAGTCTTGAGTCTGAGCTTTTTGGGTGTCTCTGAACTTCAAACTATACTGTTCAGTGGTTAGGCCAAACCCATCTATCAGAGCACTCTTCAAGACTGTGTAATTGTCAGCATCCTCTTCTCTTACAGTGAGGAGCTTGTCTCTACCTTTGTCTGCAAAGGAGAGCCACAAGATTGCTGCCCACTGCCTCTGGGGGACCTTCTGAACTTTACAGGCCCTCTCCAGTGCAGTTATCCATTTGTGGATGTCATCCCCACTCTGGTAGGGAGGGACAATCTTGTTTAGGTTTCTATGGTCATAAGACCTGTCCCTATCTCTAGGGATATTGCTGCCACCATGGGATTCTAGTCCCAACTTTCTTCTCTCCCTAAGGAGATCTAGGGATTCCCTATCTAAAGCCAATTGCTTTTTTCTGATTTCCAGCTGAGTTTCCTCATACTGGACCAGTCTGTCTCTTCTCTCATGAGAGGATTCCCTCCTGTGAGAGGAGACAGAGCTCCCTATAGAGGTGCCAGAGTGGTTAGACTCCTGAGAAGGAGATCTAGACTTCCTGGGCACACTCTTAATCCTTCCTGGGGGACAAAGAGGGCATCATTCTGATCATCCTCATCATCTTCCACAGGAGGGATTGGGTTATCCAGGTCAGGGTCATTGTCACCCTCCTGGCCAGTCTCAGAGGGGGCTGGGGGTATTGGTACCCCTGGCCTCCTCCTCTTCTCCTGCCCCACCCTCAGCTCCTACCCCTTCAGTCCCCAAGGGCTTACTAAGGTCATAAGCCACCAACAACTCCTTGAGGTGTTGGGTGGTGGGGCTTTGGCCTGTCCTTATTTTTCTCAAGTTGCATAAAGCTCTCAATTCCAAGAATGGGAGTGTATCATACTTGGAGGGTGGAAGCTCAATGGCTTCCTGCAAGGATTCTTTGGATCCTCCCCTTAAAGACATTACTAGTGTGGTGTGGTGTATGCACTACCTACTCTAGTGTGGCCTACTAAACTCTCTTGAGTTGTAGAAAGGGTTGTGCTATCCCTTAACACACAACTCTAAGTTCAGTAGAACTTACTGTATTGTAAGCTTAAATTATATGTACCTTAGGTACCTTTAGTGGTTTTCAGTTGATCAATTCAATTGAGATTATCTGGTAAAACAATAGCAAGCTGGAATCCCACACGCTGCACACCAATGTGAGAAGTTGGCCTGGTATATGCTGTCCACTAATTATAGTGGGCACCTTGCACCAGTCCAAACAACCCCTTATTGGAGATAGGTTAAAGACAACCTTATTGAAAACTATCCTAGTGGTAGCTATGGAGAGCAGCCTTCAGGCTAAGTCTTGAAGGAATGTAAAGCAGCTTGTTTTACCAGTCTATAATCTCTTGAGTGACCAAATGAAAGAGCACCACACCAGGTATATATTCAAAATATATGTATTTATTGCTAAACACACCCCTCTAGTCTCTTTATGAGGCTAGAGTTCGAAGTACATAAGTTAAAGTTATCAAATCACAGTAATAGCACAAATACACGTTTGGGCCCTAGGGGCGTACCAAACCATATACCAATAAAGTGGTATGCGAACCACGACTGAACTAGACACTAGGCCTAGAGCCTCTAGAAGTGCTTGGACCACAAGGAACCACCCAAGGTAGTGACACAGGGGACCCACGGGAGACGCGTGCAGTGTAAATACACAACCGCGATACGCCGTTGACTTCTATGGAGAAAGTCGGGATCGGAAATTATAGAAAAGGGACACTTAAAAGAGGACTAGGACAAAACCCTTTGAGATCTAGGACTTTGAAGAGTCTCTACCCACGAGAGCACCGGAGTACTCGTGTTACCTCACCCAGGGAAGCCGGGTGCATAGGTGCCTTTCGGGGTCGGGTTTCGTCGTCGATTCGAATGGCGATCTGCTGCAAAGTGCTGCTGGCGGCCAAGAGAAAAGTGTCCGGGTGGATCCAAGAGTGGATCGGAGTTCTGAAGAACCTGAAAGCAGAGGGGACAGAGTCTGGGTCACTAGCCAGTGACCAGGAAGGCGATGGACAGATGCCCACCGATGTCGAGTGCTTCAGGTGCATTGACATTCGTCTTGACTCTTCAGCCACGAGGTCCAGGAGGCGTTGTCGGCAACCAGGAGCAGGAATCGGGCTGGTACACGATGTCTGTCGAGTGCTGAGGTGTCGACGACCGGATTGGACCCAACAAGCCTTGGCAACAGCAAGTCTCGGTGAAGATGTAGATCGTCGATGGTGCAGACCAGCAAGGTCTGTGGAACTCACCCAGCAAAGGTAAGTGAGGGCAGGCCTGGAGCAACCAGGATGCCAAGTAAGAAAAGGATTGGCCTTCGTTAAGGGCTACTAGCCAACGGGCTAGCGACCGCGAAGGAGCCTTGTGACGCCGCACGTGGAGCTGGCTTGCAGGACACTCGTGGAGTGGGGGCCAGTGATCTTTGGTGCAGGTGGTGTTGGAGGCTAGGGCTACTCGGAGCCCAAAGCACGACTTCTTGGGAGACCCAGAAGATGGTGCACTTGCAAATGTGCTCAGTGTCCAGGGGTCACGGTCTCAAGTCACCCACGATAGCCACGGGCTTCAGCTTTGCTGGGGACTCAGGGTAGCCTCGGGAAAGTCTGAGAATCCACCTTTGGTGATGCGATGACTTCGGCGTCCGACGGGAGCTTCAGAAATGCGAACTGGACAGATGCTTCTTTGGTGCCTGCCAAGCAGGGGAGTCACTCCTTGACCCCAAGGGAGATTCTTCTGTCCTCTAATCATGAGTAGAGCGTCGAAGGTCCAGGATTCAGTTTCAGAGTTTCATCCAGGGATAATCTAAAGTCCTAAGGACTGGGTTCCTATCTTTATACTAAAGATAGGGGTTGGACTACTCTGTGGCCCCACCTATGGGTGGGTCAGGGCAGAGGGGTGGCTACACCCTTTCCCTTTGTCCAGTTTGCGCCAAAGCAGGGGCTGCAAGCCCCTGATCCGGTTTGAACTGGGGTATGCACAGGGACACCAAATGTGCCCCCAGTGCAGGACTTCAAAGCACACAGATGGTGCTCCCGCCCAGCCCCAATACACATTATCCTGTCTGGGGAGGTGGTCACACCTCCCTGGGACAGGAAACCTATTGTCCAGGCCTCCCCTGCCGGAGTTTCGTCCAGCAGCAGGAGGCCAGACTCGTGTCTGTGGCAGCAGCATCCATTTTGTGATGCCAGGGCTTTGGAGAGAAGTTACCGGGTTAGTCAGGGTTAACATGTCTTTCCCTCTAGAAGGGTGGAATGCTACCCCCGCCACCAGAATTGGCGGGGGGTAGTATTCCAAGATGTTTGACACCAAACACGACATGTTTAGGTGCAGCCATTCCAAAGTTAGCATTTTACCGCGAGGATATAATGCGCTTAAGAGTATATGGTCAGGCTGCACTACAAACAGCATCAGAGATGGTCTCCGAACGCTGCAGAGGGGCCCTGCTCATGCAGGGGCACCCTCTCACATAGGAACCATGCACTCTGCCTTTAGGATTGATAAGGCCTGCCTTAGGAGTGACTTATAGGTTTATATGTGTGTATGTATTTAGTGATATAGGTAACCTATATCACAGTAAGGGGTGCATGCACCACCTTACCCAGGCTGCAGTAGCAGACCTGTGGTGTCAGTTTGGATGGCCTTCCAGGGGTGGCATAATACATGCTGCAGCCCCTGGTAGGCCTCTGAGGTACCTATGCCCTGGGTACATAGTATACCATATACTAGGGACTTATAAGGGCACTCCAGATTCCAATCAGTGATGTGCCTAAGGCACATGGAAACCTTTTACAGAGAAAGCAGATAGACTGGGGCCCTGAATAGCAGGATCCCAGTCCAACTAAGTCATAAACCAGCAAAACACCATAAAAAAAGTGGGGGCAACCATATAGTCAGATTCCACCTTCCTACAAGTATCTCTAGTAAAATCCTGTGATATAGCAATCCTGTGGCCTTCCCATGTAATCGATCTGATCTTCCTCATCTGAGACAAAATCAGTTCTGAGTGTTGGTGTCGTAAAGGCTTGAACACTATCGGCCTAGGATGCGGCGAGGACTTAGGGCGAAAGAGGGAACTCTATGAGCCCGTTCTATTTCAAAGTCTTTCTGAAAAGAGATATGGAGAACCGTAGGGATCCATTCCAGCAAAAACTCAAGCATTGAAGGAGCACCTTTCTCTGCATCTTCTGGTAAACCAAAAATACGTAGGTTGCTCCTACGATTTCTATCTTCCTGCTCTGTAAGGTCCCTCCGCAGAGAAGCCATAGAACGCTCCAAATTCTGTACCTGCCTGGTCTGCTGATGAGATGTGTCCTCAACTGTGCTTATGCGGGATTCTGCATTTGAGACACGTAATGACAAGCTTTTGAAGTCACTTCTAATCGCTGCAACTTCAACCTGAAGCAGATCTGTATTTGTTTTAGTACTCTGCGCAATATCATGAACCGCATTCAGACGTAGAAGTATTGTGTCTAAAGTAGTAGTAGAGTCTTTAGATGTTACCTCTGGTAGGGGAGACGTTTGTTTAGATCTCTTAAGAGCGCCTTTTGCATCCTTATCCTTAACAGGGAGGCCCATATTATCTGCCATTGGAAAAGACAAATATAGATGAAAAGAAAAGACAGCACTGCCTACCACTCTCTGTTTCAGACCACCAGAGCGTTACCTGGGAATATGGCGGAACAAGTTCTCAGAGGACAAAGAACAGTGACCAAACACATAAACTGTGCCCTGCAAAAAGACACTGTCCAGACAGATGGCAATCTCTACCTCGTGGTTAAAGAGCACTTAAATAAGTATGCGCCACTGAGAAACTAGTGTCCAACCCGCGACAGTGATAGAGGAAATAGGTGCAACTGCAGCAAATCACCGTAGCAAAACCAGCTCATTAAGGAGTAGGTATTAATCTTCTGCCACTCCAAAACTGGTAGACAAGGTTATCATCGCCGTACACTCTATGAACTTCCAGTCAGGTCTTAAGCACAAAAGGGTTGTTGATGATCCTGTGATAAAGCAGTGCTCCACATAGCTGGTGAAGAGAACAACACCGCACCTCAGCGCACATTCAAGGAGCTTCCATAATAGATGTGCTGCCCCTCAGGAGAAACATATCCCCTCAGCAAAAACAGCGCTTCATTTACAGGTGAAACAACGCTGCAAATAATCGCACTCTTTTGACCCCTGGAGATCCCCTCAGGGCAAGCAGCATTCCCCATACGCAGCCACTGTCCTTTTACATATATATCCTCTCAGCGCTGTTTAAAAGTCACTTCATTTCAATGGACTTTAGTTTCAAGTGCTTCAGAGCATGTATTAAATCCCAGCAGCAGCGTGGTATGCGATTCAGGCGACGCGCTCTTACTTGTCAGTCACTGTACCCTGGAAACTCCAAGTTATGATGGTTAATGCGCCCGTGTTCCTCGCGCCGCCGCCATCTTAGGCGCCACCCTGAGGAGAACACAGATGCTGCTGAAAGAGGTACCAAAAGCGCTCCGAATGCGCCACAAATTCACCAGAGTGCCCTCGCTACCTTCCGCTGCCGATATCCCTCGTTAGAACCGCCCTTCCAGGACTCCGTGTACTGCAAAACCGGACGGCCTCACGGAGGCTCACCGGAGCTTAAGCATGTGCGGCCATCTTGTCTGCGTGCGCGTCACGCCCCTCAATAAAACAAACAGTTTATGCGGACTACTGCATCACAAGCATTTCTTTGAAACTTTATGACTGTCATAAAATAATCTGGGAGAATTTGTGACTATTAGTTGTTGCCTTTCCGTTGTGCATCTATATGAGTTTCTGGATTGAGGGCAACCAGCCCTTTGAGGTGTGGGCAAAAAAAGATTAAATGGTGAACACTTTGGATGTTGTGGTACAGAAGGCTGTAAGTTGTCCGCCTGTATTTGCTACATAGATTACCGATTGACAGTCTAAATGCAGGTGATTAGCATAAAATGGTCTCTGTGTAGATCGATTGCACGTCTTATTGACTTTCATATCAATACAGGTTAATATATTTATATTTGTGTCTGCATGATGGACAGGCAATGTCAAGGACAGGGACAGGGATATGTCCTACCATGTGTAGCATCAAAGTTTAAATGAAGCTGGTCTACAAGTGCCTCCCAAAGAGGAACAGCCAGCAGGAAGATCCAATGACATCAGGATCACCTGCTTAAAATGGAAGCAGAAAAGTGCAGGTACTCACTATCACAGCGTGCCTGTTTGTTACCCATAACTGCAAATGCTCTTTATTAATGATACTGCACCCCTGGTGGCAAGTGATGGTACTCTCCCTTTTAAATTAAAAACGTGCAGATAATCGTTACCTGTCCTTTAAAACACTGCTAGGCTCAATCAGACAGTGTGATAAAATGAGTGTCTGAATGCAGGTTTCCTCGTTCCTCAGCAAATAGCTGTTCACTAGACCACACATCCTTCCAAAGGGATCCCTCTCTGAACATTTATCACTAGAAGGGTGTCCTGGGACATCTGACCCATGAGAAGAAGAAGGAATGAGCGGTATGTGGGGAAGAACTGAAAACAGTGTCAAGTTATCACAACAAAAAGGGATTGTTGAGGGTGTGCTGTCTCCAATCCACAAGCAGAGATCGAGGCACTTTCTTTGAGAAATCGAGAGCTTCCAAGACTCCTCTGAGGAAAGGGTTCAAGAGACTGAGATAAGAGGGTCAAAATAAAGAAGCAAGACCAGCAAATGTCTTTGAGGAGATGGCCATGTCGAGGGCGTGTGGAGAGATTTGATTGATTATAAGATGCAAACATATCCTCTGCATACAGTATCCTTGTGTAAATTATATTCGCACCTTCTGATGTCAAGCAACAGTCGGAGGCGGCCTTTTATTAGCTACTCGTTGACACATGAGCAGCGCAGGTGAGAAAACAGAAACATTCTACCACCTCAGGTGCGAATGAGATGTCACTCTTGACTGCTCCGGTGGACCCCCCAGCCGCAGATATTAATTCAGTATAAAAATCCAATTTCTATATCTGGAAAACTAATCAAGCAATGTCTTGTTCACCTATTTCATTTTTTTTATTTGAGAATACAGTCCTTACTTTGTGAGCACTTTGTAGTTCATACAAGATAAACTTTTTTACAAAAACTATTTTCTCCCTTGGCCTGCTGTTTAGGCATTGTTATTGTTATACATTTTCCTAGATGCTGATTTTGCACACGTTCGTGAATGTAAAAGGTCTTCTTAAAACTACAATTACAACCAGCGTCACTTCCCTTGGATTAGAACCATTTATGTTTAATGTCAGTGGCATTTTAGTATTTTCGTATTTCGAGTCAAGAGAGACATTGTGAACTTCAAACGTAAATATAAAACGGGTAATATGTTTGTCACTGTCTCTTTATATAAAGGTTTTTCACTTAGTTAAATCACATAGCATTTTGTATCCTTAAATTGAACCGAATAATGCTAATTTTTCACCTTCGGATTAATTAACAATCTCAATTCGTATAATTGGGATAGACACAAAGCGCATTTGCAAACGCAGAAATTCCACTATGGTAGAATTTCCACGCTCACAAATGTAGGTATAGTGCGAGGTTTATGGACTTTTCTGGAAGGTATGCCAGAAAAAGTAGATGAACACCAACAATCCTGCAGGTTTGCAGGTGTTCATGCACCCCTTGAAGGAATTCCTCATCATGGTAATGCACAGATGTTAAGTCAAGCAGTAAGTGCACTCTTTCAAGATGTGATGGGGAAGAGTCAAACCCGAATGGAAGGGGTATTATGAGTAGTTATTTTTTCATGGATAATATATTTCCTCTCGAAGAAACAATATATAAGTGAAATATGCAAATGCATATGTTTGTCAAACCTATGCATGCTGAATTTTCACCCTGGTGGAAATTCTACAAAAATATATTTTAAGCATTTGACCCCTGAAAATGTTCCATTGGTGTAGATTCCCTCGAATACTTCTAGGATTTTGTGAAAATCCCACGAAGACTAGACATTTGCTCCAAAGATGAGAGTAGTCCTACAGGAGAAAATGTCAGACAGACCAAGAAAGAGAATTGCAATTTCATCCCTTCGACATTATTCCTGTTGTATGGATGTACTGTTTCTTCCACTCATTTGTTGTTTACATATTTTGTTCTTTCCTTCACCCCGTCTTTGATCCTTGTTTATTTATATCTGTCCTTTCTTGTTATCTTTCTTCATTCCCTTCTTTTTCACTATCCATTCATTCTGTCTTTTCCCATTTCATTTTCTCGTTCTACATTTTTCCTTTAGCCTTTTATTTACTTCCTTTCACCTTTTTATCTTTCTTGACTTTTTTCTTTATATGGGTAGAGCTCGTAGGCACTCACTAGAATGCCCAACATTGTGGTGTGTTGTATTGGCACTGATAGAGCGTTTTCTCCCTGTTTCGAGGTGCTGAAGCATTATGTGGACAGGTAGCTTACCTTTCGGTGACAAACCTACATTAAAGACATTTATCATGCATATTGAGTTACAGTTTATAAGGCTGCGCATTACACATTTGCCTAAAAATTTTAAGTAGTTTGGTTATGTAGGAAGGTGGAATCTGACTATATGGTTGCCCCCACTTTTTTTATGGTGTTCTGCTGGTTTATGACTTGGTTGGACTGGGATCCTGCTATTCAGGGCCCCAGTCTATCTGCTTTCTCTGTAAAAAGGTTTCCATGTGCCTTAGGCACATCTCTGATTGGAATCTGGAGTGCCCTTATAAGTCCCTAGTATATGGTATACTATGTACCAAGGGCATAGGTACCTCAGAGGCCTACCAGGGGCTGCAGCATGTATTGTGCCACCCCTGGAAGGCCATCCAAACTGACACCACAGGTCTGCTACTGCAGCCTGGGTAAGGTGGTGCATGCACCCCTTACTGTGATATAGGTTACCTATATCACTAAATACATACACACATATAAACCTATAAGTCACTCCTAAGGCAGGCCTTATCAATCCTAAAGGCAGAGTGCATGGTTCCTATGTGAGAGGGTGCCCTGCATGAGCAGGGCCCCTCTGCAACGTTCGGAGACCATCTCTGATGCTGTTTGTAGTGCAGCCTGACCATATACTCTTAAGCGCATTATATCCTCGCGGTAAAATGCTAACTTTGGAATGGCTGCACCTAAACATGTCGTGTTTGGTGTCAAACATCTTGGAATACTACCCCCCCCCGCCAATCCTGGCGGCGGGGGTAGCATTCCACCCTTCTAGAGGGAAAGATATGTTAACTCTGACTAGTCCGGTAACTTCTTTCCAGAGCCCTGGCATCACAAAATGGATGCTGCTGGACGAAACTCCGGAGGCCTGGACAATAGGTTTCCTGTCCCAGGGAGGTGTGACCACCTCCCCAGACAGGATAATGTGTATTGGGGCTGGGCGGGAGCACTTTCGGGTGCTTTGAAGTCCTGCACTGGGGGCACATTTGGTGTCCCTGTACATACCCCAGTTCAAACCGGATCAGGGGCTTGCAGCCCCTGCTTTGGCGCGAACTGGACAAAGGGAAAGGGTGTAGCCACCCTCTGCCCTGACCCACCCATAGGTGGGGCCACAGAGTAGTCCAACCCCTATTTTTAGAATAAAGGTAGGAACCCAGTCCTTAGGACTTTAGATTATCCCTGGACGAAACTCTGAAACTGAATCCTGGACCTTCGACGCTCTACTCACGATTAGAGGACTGAAGAATCTCCCTTGGGGTCAAGGAGTGACTCCCCGGCTTGGCAGGCACCAAAGAAGCATCTGTCCGGTTCGCATTTCTGAAGCTCCCGTCGGACGCCAAAGTCATCGCATCACCAGAGGTAGATTCTCAGACTTCCCCGAGGCTACCCTGAGTCCCCAGCAAAGCTGAGGCCCGTGGCTATCGTGGGTGACTTGAGACCGAGACCCCTGGACACCGAGCACATTTGCAAGTGAATCATCTTCTGGGTCTCTCAAGAAGTCGTGCTTTGGGCTCCGAGTAGCCCCAGCCTCCAGCACCACCTGCACCGAAGATCACTGGCCCCCACTCCACGAGTGTCCTGTAAGCCAGCTCCACATGCAGCGTCACGAGGCTCCTTCGCGGTCGCTAGCCCGTTGGCTAGTAGCCCTTAACGAAGGCCAATCCTTTTCTTACTTGGCATCCTGGTTGCTCCAGGCCTGCCCTCACTTACCCTCGCTGGGTGAGTTCCACAGACCTTGCTGGTCTGCACCATCGACGATCTACATCTTCACCGAGACTTGCCGTTGCCAAGGCTTGTTGGGTCCAATCCGGTCGCCGACACCTCAGCACTCGACAAACATTGTGTACCAGCCCGAATCCTGCTCCTGATCGCCGACAACGCCTCCTGGACCTCGTGGCTGAAGAGTCAAGACGACTGTCAACGCACCTGAAGCACTCAACATCGGTGGGCATCTGTCCATCGCCTTCCTGGTCACTGGCTAGTGACCCAGACTCTGTCCCCTCTGCTTTCAGGTTCTACAGAACTCCGATCCACTCTTGGATCCACCCGGACACTTTTCTCTTGGCCGCCAGCAGCACTTTGCAGCAGACCGCCATTCGAATCGACGACGAAACCCGACCCCGAAAGGCACCTATGCACCCGGCTTCCCTGGGTGAGGTAACACGAGTACTCCGGTGCTCCCGTGGGTAGAGACTCTTCAAAGTCCTAGATCTCAAAGGGTTTTGTCCTAGTCCTCTTTTAAGTGTCCCTTTTCTCTATTTTCCCGATCCCGACTTTCTCCATAGAAGTTAACGGCGTATCGCGGTTGTGTATTTACACTGCACGCGTCTCCCGGGGGTCCCCTGTGTCACTACCTTGGGTGGTTCCTTGTGGTCCAAGCACTTCTAGAGGCTCTAGGCCTAGTGTCTAGTTCAGTCGTGGTTCGCATACCACTTTATTGGTATATGGTTTGGTACGCCCCTAGGGCTCAAACGTGTATTTGTGCTATTACTGTGACTTAATAACTTATAACTTATGTACTTCGAACTCTAGCCTCATAAAGAGACTAGAGGGGTGTGTTTAGCAATAAATACATATATTTTGAATATATACCTGGTGTGGTGCTCTTTCATTTGGTCACTCAAGAGATTATAGACTGGTAAAACAAGCTGCTTTACATTCCTTCAAGACTTAGCCTGAAGGCTGCTCTCCATAGCTACCACTAGGATAGCTTTCAATAAGGTTGTCTTTAACCTATCTCCAATAAGGGGTTGTTTGGACTGGTGCAAGGTGCCCACTATAATTAGTGGACAGCATATACCAGGCCAACTTCTCACAGGTATGTTATATAAAGCTATCACAGACTGACATGCATTCTGCATTGCCATATATCCTTAAGAGTTTGTGCAATCTGTCATGTAGGAGTCATTCAGGTGATTGCACATGAGGTCCTGCAGTAAACATGTGTTTAGTCATTCATGTGCATGACTACCATCTGGCAATAGTAGTACTAGTCAAATACTATGTGCAATCATTCCAGAAGTGACAGAATTCCAGCCCCTGGTGGTAGTGAAAAGAGCAGTTGTAGCTACAGCCTCATGCTAGGCTTGCAAATGACATTCGCCTCTTTGTAATCAAGTGTTGGCAATGTGAGGCAGATCTCAGACTTGCTTGCTAGGGTCCACACAGGAGCACCAGAGTAGATGCTTGTGGCATTCACAGATTACATGCAGCCAGGATAAATGACAAATACAGTCTCCAGGAGCAACAGACGTACAGCTCATGGTCTGCATTGGTTACAGGCATCCAGATGAATGGGCATTGGGGGCAACCAAAAGCAATAGAGGAACTATATGTGTATAAAATAATGTCCCTGAGTCCTTTCAGGCCTTAACAGGCCTAAACAGTGGAATTGCTACAGGTAGTTGCCCTTGACCTAAGACGCCCTTAACCACACAGAAAAAAATAATTATGACTTGTTTTGCTCTTAAACACATTCATGATAATCATAACCCTCTCTCAGAATCTGTCCCTTAGTTGGTCTCGCTGAGACATAGTACAGAGATCAATCCACTCTCAACAATGTTCTTTATTTGGACCACAAAATGATCTGTTCTGGCTGCTGAGTGATGCACAACATTTTCAGCACTTCCCTTAAAGCAGTTTTCTACTTCTTCCTCAGTCTTTGCGTCTGCATGATCATGCACTTCTAATAGATGAGATACTTGCGTCCTATGGAGCTGGAATCTACCCTGAGTGGGTTTTGTAAAGACATAGGGACAGGGGTCACTGTGGAGGGATGTGGGCTGTTTCCACACCTCATGATATGAATCACATCAATATGAATTGAGTAGGAATCTGAGTTGCACTTGCTCTGCGGATATAAGCAACCACGTGGCCAGTGCTAGTGGTAACACTAACATCAAGATGAATGCTGGGAGTACCACATGCACATGGGAGGGCCTTGGACAGGTAGAAGCTCAGGTCCACACTCCAGGGTATTGGTTGGCAGTTATTATATGGGTTTCTGGCAGTAGGAAGCTAGTATTACACAGAAAAAGGAGGGCAGTTGGTGAAACCTAGATGACTACACGCTCTTTAAAATCATTGTGTTGACTGTTAACATCACCAGAACACTTGCCCCCACCATCCAGCCCAGTTTCATCATTGAAGGTAACCATAATTAGGTGGAATGAAACTCTGTGACTTAACTGCATAATATTATGCCATCAGGAATATTCCCCAAATCAATTTTCAATGACCAAAACAGCAGTGACTTATTTTTCTAATTGTTTCCAGTCCCAATGTATGTATGTTTCTTGAGTAATGGTGTGTGTTTCCACGTTGACAGAAATCTGCAGGTGTGTGGAAAAAAGTCTAGGAATAGTGCCTGTTGGGATGATAATGCCCCCTTCTTGGTATATGGGTATATTCCCCTGTCCTGATAACCCAACTGCATGGGTATCTGGTAGTCTGACTTTTATTTTGGCCATGGCATCACCATGGCTAAGTCTGTCCCTGACTGTGTAATGTACTGGACCTGTTCTGTGACCTGGAGGGGTGTACCAAGTGTGCCCTAATTCTAGGCAGATGACTACTGACCGTGTGCTGAGTATAACACATAAAGTGATGGTGGTAGCATACTGTGCTTTTAGAAGCAGTCAGCAGTATCACCAGATCATGTTATCTGTGTCAATGGGAGTGAGGCATGCTGGCCCACTTGAGTGAAGTATGACTATTGTGTGCATGCCCAGACCTTTGCGCTGGCATCCTATGTGTGTGTCTAGTGCATGTGCAAGTATCGCGCATGTAGCACATGAGTGGTCATGAACTGTGTATGAGTGAGCCTGAGTAATGAAGGTCATTGGGATCTGTTTTGCCCCCGGCCTGTCATAGTACAAGATGGAGGGGGAGGACTGTTCTCCTGGATGATGGAAGTGGATTGCCCTCATAAATGTGGGACCCAGTCCTCCTCACCTTGTACCAGTTTCAAGTCCTATATGACCAAGGAAGGGAGCGCTGCACAGAGTACTTAAAGGACTGTTGTGTAACTAGGGCTGTTGTCTCCCTTACAGCCAGTCTCCCAAAGGCAAGCATACATTAACTCAAATCTGCACTTTCTGCAGGAGGAGCTGTGGATCTGCCCTGAAGCAGCTAAAAGCCTTCCTGCCTGCTGTGAGAAAGAAGGAGTCTGCTTGGCACTGCAGGAGGAAACACTCACTTGTGGCTTTGGTACATCGAGAGAGAGCTGACTGCATAAGAGTGAGGTAAGTAGTATCCCCTGGTCTCTAACCTTGGTTCCTTGTAGGAATCACACTGCTATGATCATCGTAAGCAAAGTCACGGCTGCAACTGCATGATTGTTGTATGCTCAAGCAGGGCTGCACCTGTGTATCATTATAGGTTCAGATGGGGGCTGCAACTGTGTGATCATCATCGATCGAGAAGGGGCTGCAACTGCAAGATGATCGTGGGCCCTGACATTGGTTGTAACTGCCCTGATCATCATAGATCCGGGCAGGAACTGCAACTGCATGATTATCATAGGCCCTGATAGGGGCTGCAACTGCCGCAGTCATTGTAGGTCGAGGAAGGGGCTGCAAATACTGTGGACATCTTAGGCCCAGTTGGTACCTCCACTCCTTTCAATCCAATCGGGACTGTAACTGCCATTACCACTATTGGCCTGTTCCGGGCTGGGACTGCCATCTGCCCAGCGGGCTTCTTCGCCACATCCTTTGGAGACCGGGGCCACAAGGCCAGAACTTGTATTGGCATCGCGTACCCAGATGGCAGAGACTAGGAGACCTCCCCTGCACTTGGTTTAACCCTGCAGGTCAGTGACCTTGTTGCTCAGTGTGGCCCCCACAGTAGACATGCAGGAGAACCACCAGTGCCTGCAAGGGATTATCAAAGGCTTGAACGTGCCCTCCCAGTATCACAAGGGGGTAAGATTGAAAACTGCATTTGACTGTGAGAAAGAAAAGGCTGCACCTGCACTTGATTCACTCACTATACTGCTTTTTCAGAGAGGGGACTCGGCGGATATAGGGCTATCTAGGAAAGGATTAGCAGAGAGGGCACAGAAAGAATGCAGTGCCACGAAGATGGCTCACACCCACAGGCACTAATGTGTATAACACATTCTGTAGTATTTAGTACACCTGTATGATTAATAGTACTTTTCTTCTTTGAAAAGAAAAACACTTAGCTGGACATTTGAGTTATTGTGCTGTTGATTAATGTGTGCTGAGCTTGAGCTCCCCACACTCCCTCCCTGAGAAGCCTGTGACTACTCACCCTTGATACCCTGAGAGTCAAGTGCAGAAGAAGTTGTACTTCATCAACTTTGCAGAACCATATGATATTTGGCCCCTGGACAGAGGGGAAAATGAGCCAACCCCCCCCCATCATAGGGTCCAGTAGATGTTGACTGCACAGTGACCCCACATACCTAGCCTCACAATGTCCCTCTTCTCCTATTCAATCAAAATTCTATCAAAAAGAACTCCTGGCCATAGAGATATTAGCATTTTTGCAGTTCATTATCTTTTCACTCAAGCAGTTTTCATATGGGTTTTGAAAGAAAAGTACCTCCTGGCTCCAGTAATGTACTTTGTGAAATTTTGGTCTCCATATGAGTCATAAAATAGCTATACGATCACCATGGACAGTAGCCATAGAAGACTTTATTAAATTAGTTAATTAAAACTACAGCAATATATAACAAAATAACAAAAATACTTAAAAGTTGTATAGGAAGCTGGCTCTGTATATACTATACCAAAGTAAGGTTTAGTGTGAACAGAGTCCAATGTATCCCCAGAGGATTACAGAAGCTTAAGTAGATAATACTAAAAGCTCTATTTGAACAAGTGTGGTTGAGCAGTTAGGCTTATCAGAGGGCTGTGTTAAGCATTTATTGTACACACTCAGGCAAGAAATGATAGCACACCCTCAAAGACTGAATCCAGACCAATTGTTTTGTATAAAAAGTTATTTGGTTATTATATTTCTAGAACCAAGAAGTACTCAGTGCAGTGAAATAACAGTTTTCAAAGAAGTAACACTTTTCAAAATGCAGTAGGAATAATTTAGCAAGGAAGTAGAAATGCTTCACAGTCTTAGAAATACTTTTGTATTGTCAATCAGAAACAGTAGCCATTAGTACTTGAAAAAGATAGACAGTTGTATGCAATAGATAGAATGCAATGCAACCCTATGGAAGGAAAACAGTGCTATGCATTAGCAGGCAAGTACTCAACTTACAATCCCAGTCTTCAGGGGTTTGGTCTAACACTGGGCAAGGGTCAGTTCAAGGTAGGTACTGCACCATCAGCTACACTGGGGCAGCTGGGTGCAGAGGTCACTGAGCCCAATGTTCGTCAATGGGGTCTGGGGGTACCTCGAAGAGACATGGTTTGCAGGTAGGTAGCCGGGGTAACAGGGCACAGGCCCCGGGGTTTAAGTTCAGAACAGGGGGGGCCACAAGGCAGCACCAAAGCCACACCGCCAGTGGAACTGGGGCATCTGGGTGCAGGGTGAAAAATCAGCATTGGGCGCCCAATGCGTTTCAATGGGGAATCTCGTCACACAAAAAGGCTGCAGGGTCGGGCCAGGAGGCTGGATGAAGGTGACCACTGGCTGGGCAGGTAAGTTGGAGAGTTGAGGGACACCTGGGTACAATCGACTGGGCTCCCCAAGGTCAGGGCTGAGGATGCAGTGGTGCCTTTTGGTGTCGGGTTTACTTTACCGGAGCCGGTCGCGGTTGGGGGGGACCCTTCGGGTTGAGGTTGCAGTCAACTTAATGGGGTCCAGTAGAGGTCAGCCACCAATGGAGATGAGGTCAGGATTGCTGGAGAGACTTCGAAGGACAGGTGAGCCACTCAAACTCGGGCAGTGGGCATCGGGTGCAGAGTGGGCAGGGGTCGCGGATCCACCTGAATCCGGAGTCCTTGAAGATGGAGTTTTTCTAGACAAGGCTGCTGTCCTTAGGAGATCTGGTCTTGGCTGAAGAGTGGCAGTCTTCCTGGAGTTCTTGGAAGTCGCTGGCCATGGGACAGGCGTCGTCTTCTTTGCAGGGTCTTTGAGCAGGAGGCAGGCCGATAGGGCTGGGGCCAAATCAGTAGTCGTCTTCCAGGCTCAGCGTCTTCTTCGTCCTCTTCTTCTTGGGTCACAGGAATCTGAGGATCAAGGTTCAGGGGTGCTCCTAAATACTGAATTTAGGGGTGTTACAGGTACTGGCAGAAGGTAGCCAATGGGCTACTTGCCTTTAGGGTGACTACACCCTTAGTATGTCCCCTCCCTTTGGGGAGTGGGCATCCCCCCACCTGATTGGGTAGAATTCTTCTATTCAAGATGGAGGAATTCCCAAGGAGGGGGTCACCTCGGTCCTGGGCACCTTAGGGGTGGTCCTAGCAGAGAGGGGACACACCTCTCCTGACTACTAATTTTCCCGCCAACCTTGCCGGCAAAAGTGGAGCTTGGTCAAGGGTGTGGGCATATCCATTAGCCGGAGAGGCCCTGGCTAGCATATCAAAGGGAAGGAAGCCTTTGAGGCACACCGTTCTGAATGCTGTTCCTGCTTGGGGGTAGGCGTGAAGCCCCTCCACCCCAAGCAGCCTTTGTCTCAGTCCCACGAGAGCACAAGGGCTCCCACCTCAGGGGGTCTGAAATATGTCTGTGTGTGGCAGGCTGGTGCAGACCAGTCAGCTGGGCACCAGGGAATTGGTTGTTTTTCAGGGGGCATCTCTAAGATGCCCTCTGAGTGCATTTTGTAATAAATCCAGCACTGGAATTATTGTGGGTTTATTATGCTGAGGAGTTTGGTACCAAACTCCTCAGCATTCAGTAAAGCCATCATGGTGCAGTGGAGTCCGTAATGACAAATTCCCAGCCCATGTACTCCATTTGGCTCCACTACACTTAAAATATCTGTGAATGGCACTGATTTAGACTGCTCAGGTCACCATGAGCGCCGCCTCACTAGGGCTCGAAATACATTCCTGGATATAATGACACAGTTTGACATGTTAGACATCTGGCACACACTACATGGTAAGATTCGTGAATATACCTTTCACTCTTCAGTTCATGATACATCTTCGAGGCTTGACTTTTCGGTGAGGTCGAAAGATGTGGTGAACTGGACTCAAGAAATTAGACATTTACTCAGAACCCTATCGGACCATCCCCAATGGTGTTACAACTCACTGTCCCTACTGGCTGGGCACAAGTGTCACTATGGAGACTTCAACCCAAATCCTTATTAGATGTGGTGTTTAAAGGGGAAATCTGTTCTGCAATTGCGGAATATGTCACAGTAAACAAGGGCTCTGTATCAACAATTGCCACATTCTGGGAGGCCCCTGAAGGTGGTCATCCGTGGGGAGTGCATAGCCAAAGGGCATGGCATTCTTCAGTATATTAGAGACAGACTTTCGCAAATAGAAACAGAGCTTCGTGCCTTGGAACATCGGTATGAGGAATCTAAAGATCAGAGCCTCTTGAACCCTATGCGCACCCTCCTGCTGGAGTTCTGGTATGAGGCTGACAGGGAAGTGAAATTTTTGAGTAAACACTCCCTAACTCGAAAATATGAAGAGGTTGATAGGCCGGGACACACACTGGCCATGCTGCTTAAACCCAGATGGACTACCAACCATATTTACACTGTGCATAACTCTGATGGGCACCCTTTGCATGACTCTGGGGAGATTTTACACAAATTTGTTGCATTTTACCAAAGACTATATACCTCCCACACTTAGGCTAACTCCACTGACGGATTACTTAAAGCACCTCACCTTGGCGTGGTTGGACCAGACGGAATGTGAAATCCTCTGTCAGCCCCCAACAGCTACAGAGATTAAACAGGTCATTAGGCAATTAAAAACAGAAAGGCGCCAGGAAGTGATGGCCTCACTTCAAAACGTACGCTGATGAGCTGACACCCATATTACTAGATGTATATGAAGAGGCATTTCATCTGGGCACCCTACCCTTAACTATGAGGGAATCCATATTTATTATACTTCTCAGGCCAGACAAACCTCCGAATAAATGTGAATCTAATCATCACTTATTAATGTCGACAGTAAAATTCTGGCTAAATTGCTGGCAAATTGACTGCTTCCATTAATGCCTAGGTTAATCCGTCTGAATAAATCTGGCTTAATCCCAGGTCGCTCCACAGCAGATAATCTTTGTTCATTTTTTGCCCTTACACACCAGTTAAATCCTGATGGGCCAGTAGTTGCAGCATTTTTAGATGCCGCTAAGGCATTTGACACAGTTGAATGGCCTTTCCTGCTCACGGTTTTTACCAGAATGGGACTGGGTGGAACATTTGTAAAGTGGGTGCAGTTATTATATACAGCCCCTTCAGCTAGGCTGCGTTTAAATGGTGGCTTGTCAGAGCCCTTTGGGATAGGTCGGGGTACGTGACAGGGTTGCCCCCTGTCGCCCCTTCTTTTTGCCCTTACAGTAGAATTCCCTACGTGAATTTCACCACAATAGGGGTGTAAATAAGGGGTTCTGTTACACATTATTATCTATGTATGCTGATGGCGTGATGTTGGTTGTCAAGGATCCCTCAGTAAATCTGACTCCCATTATACAGGAAATAATTTAGCTTGGCCAATGGTCTGGACTCAGACTTAATTCGACTAAATCAATTATGGTTCCCCTGCCTGGAATCACTACTAGACCAGACATGCCTTATCAGTTACAATGGCAAACTGGACTGATCAGATATCTGGGTATTATGTATCATACAGACATTGCAAATTTAATCAGGGTGAACTATGGGCGCTAGATGAAAACCCTTCAATCCAATGTAGACAAGTGGATTACGCTCCCACTGTCGCTAGCAGGTAGGGTTGCTTTAATGAAAATGATAATCCTGCCCAAACTACTATATTTATTTCAAAATACGCCAGTGCCTTTGAACAACACATTTTTTGTTCAACAGCGCTCTCTCATCATTAGGTTGGCATGGGCCGGCAGGCAGCCCAGGATCGGCTGGCACACATTACAGCTTCCATATCGCAAAGGGAGGTTTGTGGCCACCTACTTTGAAGCCTAAAATGTAGCGGTGCAATTACAATTTATTCACCACTGGTTCCATAACAGTAGACATGCTCCTCATGTTGTGATTGAGCGGGCCTGGTGTCCCCGGCCCTCCTCCCGGTGCCCCCTTTTACTCAGCTCTTGAGACGTTCCCAAGAAATACACATAGTGTTTTGCACCATTTGGGCTTGGAACAGACTAGTCACTTTGAGTAACGTATCCATCCCATACTCTCTGCACATACCCATTAGGCACTATCACATGCTTTGAAAGTGGTGGAGCGGTGCACTACCAAAGAGTTTTTTTCAATAAATCCAAATGTTCAATTTGTTAAGTGGTAATCAATCCTTTATTTTCAATATCAAAATATACAGATTCCAGCCAACGCGTTTCGTTCATACATAAAATGAACTTCTTCAGGGCAAATGGCGATGTGAAGGAGACGCAGGAACACAGAGGCAATGAAGAGCCTTTGGTCTGGGATCATTGGAAAAGGCGTTCGGACGTGAGGGCATGCATTTGGCCCAATAACGTACGTCTATGTTCCAAGTTCCTGCTGTCGACGCACAAGTGTTATGCTTTGAAGGCTACCATGATAAGTACCTAATGGTTGTGTCTCTGGGGACACAGTCCTATTAGTATCGTCTGGTCGGCAGTCAATGCTTTGACTGGATCACAAACCTGGGATTGTACAGTTAGTGAGGAAGACACACATCACAACACTGGGTGGTTTTTCTAGCACACAAGTTCAAAACATTGTGAATATGTTGGTGACTCACCGACTACCATGTTAGAAGTCCTTACCTATGACAAACTCTCACATGAGCCTCGGCGCCTCTTTGACATGTTCTCAGAAGAGCCCCATGAATGGCTAGTCCTGCACATGCTACTGACTAACCTACAACAACAACAGTATAGACATGCCTGCTTTGGGTGGGATCGTGACTTTAATATATGTACACATCATTGGACAGCCTCTGTAACCTGGACATGTTTCTAGACAATTTCTGTGTACTGTGAAATAGTGCTTTTCAGATTATGTAACCCAATCATCTTGCTGTGCTTCTTATGTTGTGGTTCTACTTGTACTGATTTTGTTACCTAAACTTACAAATACAATTTTTAAAAAAAGTTGGATTCTTAGTCACAATTCTGAAAATGCCACTTTTAGATGGTTGGGAAGCCCGTTACAGAGGAGGAGAGAGGCAGGACTCAAAGCCCCAGTGGTAACTGCGGCAAAGCCGCCGCCCATGCCGCACTTTAGCGCCCGGAGGTGCCTATTTCCGCTGCTTTGGGCCCCCGCTGCGCGGGAGCCTGTTACAGAGGAGGAGAGGGGCAGGACTCAAAGCCCCAGTGCTACCTGCGGCAAAGCCGCCGTCCATGCCGCACTTTCACGCCCGGAGGTGCCTATTTCAGCTGCTTTGGGCCCCAGCTGGGCGGGATGCACTGGGGCGTGCAAGTTGCCAAGAGCAGGCCCGTCTGCGCCCGTCCGCGGCTGAGCGAGGCTGGGCCTACCCTCTTGGTCTTTGGGCTGGCACAGAAGGTCTCTTGGCAACCATATTCGTCGTGATGGGTCCTGTCATTTTTTGGATGCCACGCGTGCCTCAGAGTGCGGCAGAAGTTTCTACAGTGAGTACTTGATTAGCGTGTGTGGCTTAGTCCTAGCACTGCTTTTTGAACTGGGACACAATGGGGAAGAGGAAGGTAGCCCCTGTGAGCACCCCTTCTAGCACGAAACATGCAACCATTGATTCTTTCTTGGCGAAGGCAGTGGGGTCCATCTCAAAAGAAATAGATAGGGTAGACATGAGGCTCTCTTTGGACCCGGGTGCCCCCCTCTCTCTTCACTCTGTGAACTTTCAGACTTCGCCAACCAAATACCCCCGGAAGGATCGTCGGTGCGATCCTGGTGGCCTCTACTATTAGCCCTACTAACCCCGCCCGGACCCAACAACAATAGCAAGGTGTTTATCACTTCTAATCAGGGAGTGGACCTGGAGGGGGGCCCCCAGCACCTAAGAGGTGGCGGTGAGTTATCAATAAGAATGAGACTGTAAAGAGAGAGGGGTGGGCACTGCAAATACCAATTTGATGGATGTAGAAGATCTCTGGGCCCCTCTTAAGCAAAAAATCACCGAAGTACTGACCGATCTACTGACCAAGCTTTGTGGTGAACTTACCAAAGTTATGTCATAACTCTGTTATTTCTCCCTCTTTCCGCAAGGGAAACGGTCACTCGAGCACTCATTACCTCACGCTTTGACTATGCCAATGCATTTTATATTGGTCTGCCCGGCTATCTACTGGACAAACTTCAGGTAGTTCAAAATGCCGCGGCTAGAACCCTTCTTAACCTCCCTAAGAGGATCAGCGTCAGGCAGCACCTTCATAACCTGCACTGGTTACAGGTGAAAGTACGGGTGAAATTTAAGTCCCTGGTAATGGCACATGCTGCCCTTCATGGGCTCGGCCCAGTGTACCTAAGGAAGAGTTTTTAGTTCTATGCTCCTACTAGGCAGCTTCGCTCTTCCACAATGCTGATGGCCTGCACTCCCAGCTTCTGCCTAAAAAGGGTAGGTGGCAGCTCCCTTGCGTACATGGCGGCGGTGGCCTGGAACCAACTCCCTCTTGACTTACGCCGCCTTCAGGATCCTAAAAATGTTAGGAAGAGACTTAAGACTTTTCTCTTTAATTAAGCTGTCTTCCCTTTTTTTCTCTCTCTCCACACTGGGCTCGCACCGGGACACTCTTTGAGTAGCTGTGCGCGTTACAAAATGCTATAACATAACATAACATAGAGATACACTAGGCAGTGTTGAAAAAGTGTTGGCCTCTATTAGTCAAGTACCCCCGCTTGCTATCCCGCAGCCACAGACAGTACGAACCGGAATTCCCCCTTCAGATATTCTGAGTATTAGCCAGCCCCTGATTGATAAACCTAGGGCAAAGGGAGTTACGAACCGTGAGCCATTTTTTTTTGGGCACCCGGCCTCGACCCCTTTATCCTGGCTCATGCTGTACGGACCCGATCTATCAGTGCCCATCGACACAGCAATGAGAAGTAGTAACAGACAGCCTATCAGTAACCAACAGTCCCGGTTTAGCAGTAATTGACCTTCCCCCTGCCTGCAGCCCCTACACTGTGGTTTTGGTAGGGATGCCAGGTCTGGGTCCTCATAGAGAGGAACTCACTGATCAACTGATTAACAAAGTTACTCATTGGTTAGGCCAACACACCAGATTTAAAGTGGAAGATCACAGGCATATTCTGATGGCCAGGAGGGTCTCATGGATAGGACGGTCCAGGAAAACATTCAAGGGCAATAGTGTAATAGTTACATTTAGATTCCCAGAACTGGCACAAAATATTTTACGACAGATCCCACAACCCTCTTACCTTGAATTTGGTATTAAGCCATTACCACTGGGTTTCATTTATAGGCCCACCCCCAACACCATAAGTAGTAGCCATCTTTTAACCCAGGACGGGGGCTCTCTCTTCCCAGGGGGAATACAGACAACCGTTAAACCCTATGCCCCCTTGCGGGACCTTAATGACCCAGATTGACAGCGAGAGTGCGAAGACAAAAGCAAACCCAGTGTCATGCCTGTGGAATCACCGGCACAGAGACTGGTGAATAGGAATAATAGGGAGACACTGTCTGTTGTAAATGCAGGACATCATTTTTGCTGCTCAAACAGACCCGGGCCTAATAGCACAATGGCTGGTTCCATTGTGCCACTTTTAAGTCATACCCAGGGTATGGGGGAAAAACGAAATTTCATATCCTGGAATGGGGCAGGATTAGCCGCAAAATTTGCTGATGACAGTTGGCTTCAATTTATTAGATCCTTTAATATTATTTGTATTCAGGAGTCTTGGGAGATTGAAAATAATTTTTTCCTCAAGGGTTATAAAATGTTTTTTTGTATGGCAGAGGGCTCAAGAACGGGTAGATCAAGGGGAGTTTAATTCTCTTTATAGCCCTTGGGATTGGTGGATCCGTGAAGCACTTGAATTGGGATTCTAAAGTTGCACAAGGCCTCAAAATAGTGGTTGGGAAATCACTTAGATTCGCATTGATTAATTTTTATAATGCGAAAGGGAAGAGCCATGGGCCCTCAAGCCTTGCGGAACTTAGTGGTCAACTCGAGTTAATACAGTGCGAAGGCTTACCGCAGGAGAATTTAATTTTATTTGGAGATTTTAACTGTCATTTATGTCCAGCCCTAGCACAGGATTCACGAGACTGGTCCACATGTCCGACTAGGGAGGGATGGCATATGGAGCATTCTGTGGAAGGGCGTGAATTGAATGCTCTCCTAAACACTTATGATTTAATATATACCCTGGATTTGATTGCTAATTCCTCTGATTCTCCTGTGCCTCCGACCTACAAAGGCAGGGGATGCGCAACAATCATTGATTTTGTCTGTTTCTTTTCCCTTGGGTCGGCTTATATCTTCTTTTAATATTCGACACAGTCCTTTTAGTGATCATAATCCTTTGACTTTAGTGCTCGAAGTGCCGGGCAACCTGACTGGGTCACGCAGGATAAATGTGGGCACCTTTTCTGTAACTGATCAAGGAAGGCGCTTAAGGTGGTCACAGCTGGACACTATTGTTTTTAACCATTGTCTTTTCAGTATAAGACAACAGGAGATTTTAAAGTGTTTAGATTTGTCAGCCCCTGGAGAAGAAACCATACATGCATTTATTGCAATTGCGCATTCAGTTGCCAGCCTATTAACTGTCCCGCCAGTCACCTCACGCACAGATTACACGAGATGGTTTGATAGCGAGTGCTCCCGGGCTTTGCAGCAACTTAAGATGGCCGAGACACAGATCCACGTGACAGATCATGGGTGGCATATTGGTGCAGCAACTATAAGGTGGCCATTAAGGGCCGGAAGCGCTTGCTACAAAAACAAGCCTGGGAGGAGCTAATAGAAGCTAGTGAACAAAGGGACTGTACCCTTTTGTGGAGGGTTATTAACAGCCCCTGTTTTTCAGAACCGGAAAAACCTGGACTAGGTCATAATATTACCTCGGTTGAATGGAAGGCTCATTTTGAGAAAGTTTGCAATCATTGACACAGTGAGGAACTCAGTAAGGACGCAAATTACTCTTTTAGAGATGGATCTATTACCTTCACTCTTGAGGAGGTTAGGTTGGGTTATTGAGGGATTGTCCCGGAATAAGGCTCCCGGACCATACGGGATTCCCCCGGACCTTTTTCGTGACAACATAGATGTTTGGGCCCCGGTTTTAACCAGGGTTCTTAACGCTGCGGTAACGACAGTAATGCCGCCCTCGCGGTCTACTGCCACCATTGTCCAGATTTTTAAGAAAGGGGATAGGGACAATCCTCATTGTTACCGTCCTATATCTCTTATTGATGCTACCGTCAAATTCCTTGGCCTGGTCTTATTAAATAGGCTTTCTGATTGGGCTGACACCAACCAAATCATTTCGGAGGTGCAATATGGGTTTCGCATAGGACAGTCAACAACAGACCAGTGTCTAAATCTTTATCTGTTAATCTCTAAATATACGATAGCCAAACCCGGAGATCTCTTCCTGGGTTTTATGGACCTCACCTCGGCATTCGACCGGGTGAATCGCAGTAAACTATGGATTTTACTTGGTGACTTAGGGGTCGACCACGCGATTATAAATGTTTTAATGACCCTACACGCTAACACTACTGCTGTAGTTAGATACACTCAGGAAGGGAACATCACCGATAATTTTAAATGCTCTTGAGGGGTCAGACAAGGATGTATTCTAGCTCCTTTTTTATTTTCGTAATATATATAAATGGACAAGAATCATCCCTGATATCTTTACAGGCTGATACCCCTAGGATAGGTAGGAGACTGGTCCCTGTTCTGCTGTACGCGGACAACGTGGGACTACTACCACGAACATCGAGAGGTCTTCAGGTTTTACTAGATGGGTTTGTGTCCTTTATGAACGGGATGGACCGGTCACCGAATCTCACCAAATCGCATATTATGGAATTCGGTAAACAGGCCACTAGTCCGAATTCTTATAAGGTAGGCACACATAGTTTAGCGAAGGTCCCGGTTTTCTCTTATTTAGGCATTTTATTTGTTGTGAAACTCAACTGGAAACACTTGCAGGAGGGGAACCTTCTAGACATGAAAAAAATCAATGGGAGCTATTGTTAACTATACCCATAGACTAGGCACATGGTCACTGGGGGTAATTTTAAAGTTATATAACTCCTTCTGTATTCTTAAGAGTACCTATGGAAGTGAGGTATGGGGGTACACATCGATTAACAAATTACAGACCGCACAAAAAAAATAATTTAGATGAATTTTGAAAGTACCACAGGGTTCCCCCTCGTATTCTGCACACAAAGAATTAGGCACCAAGTATATAACGGATCTGGTGGCTGTTAAACCCCTGTTGTGCTGGGTAAAGATTTGGTCTAGCGAATAGGCAGGCTTTAACCAATTAGTAATTCAGGACTGCCTCTCACTTGACTGTGCACTAAAAATCCCATGGTTAAGATATGTCAAGGAGACCCTCACGGCCTTAGGTAGAGCAGACATTTTTATGAGACTGTGGGAGCGCATGCCGGATAAACAGACGCAGAGGCTGTATGTATTTCTTAATGGTGAGGGTTTATTAGGGACATTCAAGAACTCTGGTAGAGGTGGTGCAAATCCTTCTCTGTCCTTCGGGTCTTCCTCCTCCTGTGTGCAAGGGCTTGCGTCCTCCGTCTCGTCTCCTCCTCTCTTTGCCTAGTGGTCTTTCCCGGAGGCTCAGACATGGAAAAAGAAAGGAGCGGTCAGTCACTGCCCTTTTGTTAGAGGTAGGAGAATCGTGCACCCTTCACCTCACCCGTCCGGTGTCGAAAAATAGAAAAGAAGGAAAAGTGGGGTTTTCCACAGTAAAGAAAGGAATAATACAACCAAAAGGAAAGATCTAGAATAAAGACAGATAATCCTGGAATGCTTCTTCTCAGGCTATCAGATTAAATTCTTTGTAGTGGGATTCTTCTTCCTGTATCAGCACTTCGCTTTAGCAATCAGGAGGAAATTACGAGGGCCCTGATATGGGATAGCAGGGTGTTGTGGCACAGGGTCTCCGTGAAGGTGTGTGATGGGGTTGTCTAGCGTAGGGTGTGCAGTGCCCATTTTTAGTGCGCTTGTTTCCTTCCCGTTGACCCGAGTTCCCTCCTGTCGCCCTCGGCCCCTTCCCGCTATTCGCCCCTCCCGTGGACACTCACCGGCTCCACCGAAACTCTCGTGAGTTGCAGCCGCTCTCCAGCATCCTCCAGTGGGCACCACCACTCCTCGCTCCACCGCTCGTCTTCTCCTTCGGGTTCGGCTCCGTCTTCTTCTCGATTTCCGCCTCCTGGGTCTTCCTCACGATCCGCTCCACTCGCCTTCTCTCCGTCTCCTCGACTCGCTTCCTCTTCCTGCTCCGCCCAGTCCCTTTTCTCTGTCCGCTTGTCGATCCTTCCGGGGTCAGCTCCTCCTCCTTCCGCTGCGTCACCCCACTGCCTCTTCTCCTGTATGGACACATGACAGGTGGGCGGGGTTAGTTCCTCGAGTTGTGGCTGTCGGGATTGTGCATCTGGGTCGCTTCCTGCCGTTGAATGTCGGATCGGGCACTGTAGTCCGGAGGAACAGGTATGTGTCGGGGCCCGGCTGGTGTCACCTCACAGAGACACAACACAGTGAAGCCACAGGATAAGAATATTGTTAAAGATTTGTTTTTTAAATATGCCATGGCTTCCCGGGAGGAAAAGGAGCTTAGGAAACCTATGGTAAGAGGGCATGTCCTAGCTAGGTCTGGGCAGGGCATGGAGTCCCACTTATCTATTTTAACAAATGCCCATGATAGATTTTTAATTACTCGTTTTAGATTGAACCTGTTTCACCACGGATTGGCATTTCCTTCTGCATTTGTCTTACATGTAGAAGCTAGAGATCCCTGTGACTGCGACAATAGGTCTCCATATCATAACCTACACTTTGTTTTTCTTTTGTAATTATTTTACGTATCCCAGACGATTGTTTCTTAAACCGCTTTTAAAAGAACTGAAATTTAGGCATGCCCGGGTAGCTTTATTGTATCTGCAACTTCTGCCCAATGCTCGCACGCTTTTTTGTGTTACTAACCTTTTAAGAGCTGTTTTAAGGTCAAGAAACTTTAGATGTGATTAATGTTTACAAGGACATCGGTGATTGTGCCACTCTTCGGATATGCTGTTATGATGAATTTGATGTTGATTCCAATTATGGCTTCCCATATGACTCTGACTATTGCACGTCCATGTAGTTTTTTGTATTTTTAGTTTTTGCTTAATGCACATATGAGCTTTTAGTGTTATTAATTTTTTTAAATGCTGCATTGAGGTCAAGAAATTTTAGATGTGACTGACGAATGATATTTGTGATTTTGTGCATCTTGTGATTTGTAGTTATCAAATGAATTTGATGTTGATTGTATATGCGGTTTCTTATATGGCTGTGACTACTGCCGAATAAAGATTATTATTATTATTATTATTATTATTATAGATGTTTGGTGTTTTCTTGACATAACCATTTGGTGCCTGTATCCTGATCCTGGGTCACATGACTAGGTGTACCTGGCAGATGGTGTTTGTTTAGTGCTCCCAGACAGTGAGACAAAGGGAAGATAGGTGTTGGCAGGATGGGCCGCAAGGTGGAGGAGCTGTCACTTACTATACTTGCACATCACAAAGGGTCTGCCTGAGCACTCTCACAAAGGAGTTGTCACTGGTCTTTTGTAACCCCAGACAAGCTGGGCCAGGACAGGGAGGAGGGGAATGCCTGACACCCCAGGGGGCTGGAAACCTCTAGAAGCTCCCTCCACTTCAAAGGGGGCACCAGTTATACATTTTGGACCTCAGATCCCAACTCTTCAGTGCACTTCTGGACCTGAGGAAGTCTCTGCCAGGAAGAAGTACTGCGGTGCTGATGAAAGGACTGTCACTCTGCTGGACTGCTGACCCGAAGGACTGCTGCCCTGCTGTGCTGACCTGCTGACCTGCTGCCCTCTTGCCTGAGTGAGAAGGACTGGACCTGCAGCTTGTACCCTGGACCACCAGAGAAGTGACTCCAAAGACTAGACTCTTGTAACCTTCACCTGGACTCTACAACTGTGAGTCCTACCCTGCCAAGTAGTGCACTAGTACACTAGTCCTGGATCCTTTGAAGTGGGCCTGACGGAGCACTGCCAGCCCACCTCTGGACCCAGCAGGTCCAATGTGTCTCCTCTGCTGTGTGGCGCAACCCCGAGCAGAACCAACCCATCGCCTCTGCTAAGCGGTCTTTCCTGTCGCAAGGACTTTGCATAGGTGCTGCAACCTCATTGGAACTGCCGCTGTGTGACAGATCCTCGACTCATCAACTGCATCCTCGAAGACCATGCAGGACCCCACATCGCAAACCCTGCACCTTCTTCGGAGCCAGCCAGTTCATGATGCATCCTCGAAGTAGGACTTTGCATTGCAAGCCCCCCTCATCCATGGCATCCTTGACGATGACACTGGACCTCGCATCCCAGCATCGCAGCTCCCCAGAACCGACGCTGTGCGACACATCTTCGAGCCAGACCTCGGATTGCCTCGACTGTGTGACGTATCCTTGAAGTGGAACCTAGCAACGCTCCGTAACTAGGATTTAAGGTACTCTCTTTCAGCAGGCCTAACTGGGACCCTGTAGCCGGCTCATGCTCTATTGCAGTCGGCTTCAACTTATGACACTGTCCTGGTCAGGCGCGACCAGATATCCACAGTTGGCACTTTGGGCCTTTTGGCGCTATTTTACAGGTGAAATCTTTAAACCTGTGTATCATCAGTCCTACTGATTGGATTTTTGTCATTTTGGTCTTGTTTTATTTATTAAAATGTACTCTATTTTTCTACTCTGGTGTGGGATCCTTTTTCTATTGTGTTTTCACTTTCTTACTGTTTGAAGTGCTGCATAAATACTTTACACATTGCCTCTCAAGTGTGGCTGCTCTTTGCCAAGCTACCAGAGGGTTGAGCACCGGTTAATTTAGGGTTTGCTTGTGACTTCACCCTGACAAGGATTGTGGATTGGGCTTGAGTAGGGTGAAAAACACTCTTTCTTGCATGCTGGCACCCACGAGATTCCATATTCTTAAATTATGCGATTCAACAGACCATGGGGGTTATTTAGAGTTTGACACAGCAACCAAAACATGTGGCTGTCCCATCCACCCTATTAAGAGTGCATAGCCACTTATTCTAAATAGATTAGAAGGTACATACATCGTTTTTTGGCAGATTACCCACATCTGCCAAACTCTAAATTAATCCAGTATGTGCTTAGGCTTTCCTTCTCTCTCAGACATGCACACTCCTTTGGCACCTCAAAAAAACTTTCATGCTTCCATTATTAATCCTGAGGTACGGCTATTTCAGTTAAAATAAAATAAATAAATAAAGAGGTAGTGGACAATGGGGCTTCTATTACATTAGGTTGTGCCTAAAAATGTACATCCCTTTGGCCTATTTAATCAAATACCTTGTTAGAGTCACTAACCATAGTATAGGAATATTTGCCCAGCTGTATGTTTAAATGCATTTGATCACCTCTCTCAGATCTCATGACGAGAGGTGGTTATTGCTAAATGGCTTACATTCCTGTCTGCTCAATCCGCTGATTCACAAAAGAAAGCCGTTAAAAGTATTTAAGAAATATAAAGGAATATTTTATATTAAATATTCACTGTTAGTGCCATCGAGATGAATATGCTAAGAAGATATACTCTGTTTCCGATTGCACACCCTCAACTCTCAATGTTATAAGTGAAGAATTGCATACTCTTGAGTGCACGGTAGCCACAAAGCTGTGCATCACAGATCTAAATTGAGCATTGCATTCACACAGAATTCCTTGGACACCAATGGCTCGAAGTTATTTGTACTCTATACCTTAAATTTAAATCAGGGAGAACCAACTTGTCGTGTTGCCCATTATACACTCTTATCGGCAAAGCAGATTTTGATTTACATATGCCTGGAGAGCAACCACTAACTGCGAGGCTTCTAAGTGGCATCATATAATTATCTGAGTTTGCTTTAAAATTAAAATGCTGCTCTAAACTAGAATTGCTTGGATAGTTCCAACAAATTAACATTCAAGACAGTTTTTAGTGGTTCATATTTTATTTTTTTAACTGCAATATCGCATCTGTTTTTCAGGATTGACACACTGCTAATTCAAGGTGCTATGCTGCTGGTAATCTTTATTCGAAAAGAAGTTGTTCGTATGCTCCTTTGGAATGGATTTACTCGGAGACATTCTGAAATATTACATACCCTCGCCCATCAGATGCACCTGGCTCTAAATATAAGGCCTCTCTTTAACTGTTGCCATTGTACGTCATAAACGATGCTCGGTATTTCTTTGAGTGACAATGAAGTTCCACCGTCGTCTCCTGGTGGCACTCCTTGTCATACATACTGAAGAGTGAGAAATCTTCCACATGTCTGATGTTCCAGCTATAGAATAGGAGGCTTTCACCTCAGCACTTACATCACTGTCTAGGGCCTTGGACAGCTTTGCAAGTATGTGGGGCATATTAGCAAGACCCACGTTAAAATTATCGCCGTTTTAGCGGCAGGAAACTGCCGCTAAAACGGCGATAATGGGCTTGCTAATATGCGTTATAGAATTCAATAGAGCCCAGGTTAGATGTCCTGCACATCTAACCTGGGCTTCTATTGAATTCCATAACGCATATTAGCAAGCTTCATTATCGCCGCTTTAGCGGCAGTTTCCTGCCGCTAAAACGGCGATAATTTTAACGTGGGTCTTGCTAATATGCCCCTGTATTTTTAGTCTTTCCAGTTTCTTCAACTGTTCCCAATTAGGAGAGTGTGAAATTCATATAATTTGCTTTCAGTGGCGGCTCCTCGCTCTAGGAGCGTCGCCCCACTGCTTTTAAGCAGTGCGAAGTAGAAACATAAAATGATAATACCTTTGAGTTATTATAATTTTATGCTTGTGCTTCTTTGAAGCGGGTGGGTGGGCAGGGCTGCTCTGCTCTCGGAGCAGGGCAGGGGAGGAGTGGTTTGCCCACTCCTAAGTGCACATGACTGTTTGACCGGCTCACTCGGGCCACCCAAAACAGTTGTGTGCACTTTCCCTGTTCTCCATGCAGGCTGCATTACAGCCTGCGTGGAGAACATACCCAGGCCCCCATTCCCTGGCTGAGAGTTGAACCAGGACGCTCAGACCAATCACAACGCTGCATGCAGCGTTGTGATTGGTCAGTGGGGTCTGGCTGTGTTTCCTGTTGCTCGAGTTCGACGAGGAGAGCAAGAGCAGAGACGAGGGACACGGCGGCAAGGTGCGTTTATTTTTTATTTTATTTTTTTATATTGCGCCCCCCCCTGTGGCCCATCCCCGCCCCTACCCCGTCATGCCGGCCGCCACTGTTTGCTTTTGTGTAATTATGTGAAATTTCAGAAAAACTAAGCTAAATTGCATGTAATTATGCAAAATGCAAAACTGGCTGTTGGTGCTATCTTTTAGCGCAAAAAGCACCCTTACATCCATTTTCTAAGCGAGGATGCATCGTTTCTGTTGTTCACTAATGCTTGTGCTAAACTTTTGCAGTGACTTAATAGCAGAATTTTGGGAATTTCAAGCAACAAGTATAACATGAAATTACTAAAATTATGCAGGATTATGCCAGCACAACAGAAATTTCGCCTGGCCTATTCCATATCACACACATTAAGGGACTCCCTCAAGTGCTCCACCAACACTAGTATTGGTTACCCTGTTGCTGATGGTTCTTCATTGCCGGCGCCAGCCTGTATTTTGCCTGTGAAGGATAATGTCATTTACATCCTTCCTGACAGGAAAGATGTCTCCTCAACTTTGTCTCTCCCTTTAACTGTTTCTTCTTTCCCATCTTTCCTTGATGCCATTTACAATTCAGCGGATTGGTGTTGTGGATTTTATGCACACTCTCTTCAAATGCTGATTAATGCTTATTGCACAACACTGTTTTGATACTCACTAATCTTTTTTTTGCATTGTGTATTTTTACAAATTATATATTTTCTTATGGTTAGCAACAAATTTGCCTATATCATGTCCTTTCAACTTTTCCATACCACCATTGGGAGCATTGATATTCAATTCTACAATATTCGTTTATCATTGAAGCTTTACCATTACACTCTACATCTCTCAAGATGATAAGCTCTCATCGGGTAGGTATGGCTGATTTATTTTTAAGAGCAGGGTTTGTGACCTATGAACTTTGACCTTAATATTTGGTATGGTACCATAATGTGGGACTTATCATACACTTTTTGTGTTATGAAAGCGTCTAGTTTTTTCACATTAAGACTGGATATTTTTTATATACTGTTATTGCACCTATGACATGGAAAGTCAAATGCCATATGTGGGCTGCAGTGTGGAATTACACCATCCACATATATGACAAAAATATATTTCTGCCAGGAGTACCTCTGTGCTCTGGCTAGGCTGCGGTTTAAATGTACTGCAGTGACACATAGCCAGGAAAAATGCCTTCGCCATACCGGAAAAGCCCTATTTTATATAGTCATAAATCACCCCTACAATCGAATTGTAACCTCATAGGATGCCAATATATAAAAATAGGGCACACTACATATTGAAGTTTGTGTGCTTTCACAGTGAAATAAAACCCAAAAGTTATTTCACTTTATAGGTGTGGCTTGACTTTCCCTAATAGGCCTAGGTGGGATTAACATCTTTACTTTACTCCTCCACTTAGGAAATGGTTAGAAAAATGTTTCAAAGGTATTCCCTGCTTAGTTTTTACATTCTGACTTAATGGTGGAATCAGATTTTTGATAACACAATATGTGTAAGGCCAATGTTCCTGTAGAATTGGTGGAATTTGGCAGGTTTTAAACTTGGTTTTTATAGGGAAAATAAGTTTTCCTAACTATAACTAATCATTAACCTTTGGTTTTTTCAATGAATTTCAATGGTTTTACATTTTGTAAAATAAAAATGTGTTTCAAATTGTGGAGTCCAGTATTGCAAGTGGAGAGTTGTTATGTGGAGTGTCCTACAGTACAGTGGAGGAGAGTGTTGTAAAGTCTATTGTCATAGACTGTAATATGGTAGATTGGAATCGAGTGGAGTAGAGTGTAGTAGCGTATCATACAGTGTTGTAAAGTGTTGTATAGTGCAGTGGCATAGTGTTTCGTACACTGGAGTCAAGTATCGTAGACTGGAACAGCAAGTTGTACAGTGGAATAGCGTCTCAAACAGTAGAGTAGGGTGGCATAGACTGGCATAGACTGTCATAGAGTGGAATAGAGTGTTTTAGAGTGGAGTAGGATGAAGTAGATTGTCATAGAGTAGAGTATCTTCAAGTGGAGTGTCGTAGAGCATAGTGGAGGAGAGTGTCGGAGATTGGAGTGCCGTGTCATTTAGTGGAGTGGCATATCGTAGAGAGAAGTTGAGCACTGTGTGGTCATGTGTCATACAGTGTAGTGCAGTGGCGTAGAGTGGATGGCATAGAGTGGAGTAGAGTGTCAGACAGTGGAGCAGCATAGACCGGAGTATACTACAGTGGCGTAGAGTGGGATAAAGTGGAGTAGAGTGGAGTATAGTGGAGTGGAGGTCACTGGATTGGGGTAGAGTAGAGTGGAGTAAAGTGTCATAGAACGGAGTGGCGTGTCGCAGACTATAGTGGTGTGGAGAGCAGTAGAGTGGAGTAGCGTACAGTGTAGTGGCATAAAGTGGAATAGCGAGGAGTGGAGTAGAATAGCCTGGAGTGGCGAACAGTGGAGTAGAGTGTAATAGAGTATAGTGTAGTAGCATACAGTGGAGTGGTGTAAAGTGTAACAGCGTATAGTGTAGAAGCGTACACTAGAGGGCCGTACAGTGAAGTGTTTTAGACTGGAGAGGTGTATTGTGGGGTGGGGTAGAGTGTAATAGGATACAGTGGAGTGGGCTAAGGTGGAATACCATACTGTAGAGGAGTAAAGATTGAAGTTGCGTACAGTGTAATAGTGTAAAATAGAGTGGCGTACAGTGGAATAGCGTGGAGTACAATGGAGTGGTGTAGAGTAGAACAGTATAGAGGGGAATAGCTTAGAGTAGAATAATGTAGAGTGGAGTAGTGCAGACTGGAGTAGTGTACAGTGGAGTGGGGTAGAGTGAAATAGCATATAGTCGAGTGGTGTAGAGTGGAGTAGCTTCCAATGGACTAGTGTAGAATGGAGTGGCGTTGAGTGGAGTGGTGTACACTAGAGTGGTATAAAATGGAGTAGCGTATAACGGAGTGGCATACAGTGGAATAGTGTAGAGAGGTTTAGACTGGAATAGCGAATAGTGGAATGGAATACAGTGAAGTGGTGTAGACTGGAGTGGCATACACTGGAATGGGGTAGAGTTTAATAGCATACAGTGGAGTGCCGTACATTGGAGTGAGGTCCAATCAAATAGCGTAGAATTAAGTGGCATAGAGTGGAATGCCATGCACTGGAGTGGTGTCGAGTGCAGTGGCATACAGTGGAATAGCATAGAGTGGGGTGGCATACTGCTTCTGCGTCACGCATCAAATTTTGGCAGACGTCGATCCAAAGATTCTCAATAATCTATGTCTTCCATACATTCCCACCCGCGCTCTGCGGTCTGCAGGCCACCATCTGCTGCAGGTGCCACGTTTCCGTAGAGCGAGAACGGGGGTCGTTCATTTAAGGTACGAGCACCTACCCTTTGGAACTCACTGCTTCTCTCCATCAGGATCATCCCCAATCACCTGGCCTTTAGAAAGGCAGTAAAGACATGGCTGTTCCAGTAGCAGGAACCTCGTATGCACCCTCCCTCCGTACCTTAGCGCTGGGACGTCCCTTTGCTGGGACAGCCATGCACTCTACAAATCACCTAACATAACATAACATACAGTGAAATGGTGTAGAGTGGATTAGCATATACTGGAGTAGCGTATAGTGCAGTGGCATACAGTGGAGTGATGTACACTGAAGAGGCGTAGAATGGAGTTGCATACAGTGTAATAGTGTAGATTGAACTGGTGTTGAGTGGAGTTGTGTATAGTGTAATAGGGTAGAGTGAAGTGGTGTAGTGTAAAAGTATATAGTGGGCTAGCGTACAGTGGAGTGGAGTATAATGGAGTGGTGTAGAATGGAGTGGCATATAGTGGCATGGGGTAAAGTGTAATAGCATACAGTGGAGTGGCGTGTATTGGAGTGGGGTCCAATAGAATAGCGTAAAATGAAGTGGTGTAGAGTGGAGTGCCATAAACTGGAGTGGCACAGAGTGGAGTGTCGCGTACTGTGGAATGGCATACAGTTGAATAGTATACAATGGAGTGTTGTAGAGTGGAGTGGCATAGAGTGGAATAGAGTAGAGTGGAGTGGTGTCAGTAGTATGGCATAGAGTGGAATATCGTATAGTGCAGTAGCATCCAGTGGAGCGGTGTACAGAGGAATGATGTAGACTGGAATGGCGTACAGTGTAATAGCGTAGAGTAGAATGGCGTAGAATGGAGTCTCAAACAGTGGAGAGGCATAGAGTGGAGTGGCATAGAGTGGAATAGAGTATAGGGGAGTGGCTACAGTGCCATGGCATACATATGTATGTGACCTTTAGCAGCAATGTAGATTATGGCGTGCAGAGTAACGCAAAACAGCCAATTGTGCTGCCTTGCATTTCTCCAGATTGACCAATGAATGCAAGACCATGCATGGTGGCCTTGCGTTTCTTTGTAAATCTGACTTAAGTATTGCATTGCCCATGCGACACCATGAGTGACTCAAGGGTACCACAATTCAATAATACAACTACACCTTAGTTATATTTTGGGCCATGGTATACTGTGATAACTTTGCAGTATGCAGTGGTACATGGCGATGACAAGCCAGTATATAATTGGTTAATGGGTATTTTTAGAGAATGAAAAGGCAGTCATATTGTTTTTACCACACTTTGGCTGTGTTCAGTGTTAGAGCCTTAGATATAGGCACCTATTAGATCCATACCTATTACCACTTTAGTAAAGTGGTAATAGGTAGGAAAATGCATTTATATATATTTCTAAATAAGTTTGCGAAAATGGTAGTTTCAGTATAATTTGTGAAATTCCACGAAAGTATAGCGGTGACAGATATCACTAAGTTTAAATACCTTATAACTTACAAAACACTTACCCTACTTAACTGCAGTACCCAAAAAGCATCATATCGGCACCATAATGTATAATCCTGCCAAATTTCATGTAAACTAATTCAGCCGTTTAAGCGCTATGGCAAATACAATAGTCTAAGGAAATTGCATTGGTGGAAACCCGTGTTTAGGGACCCTCTTTTATCTTTGCACCCCCTTAACGATTCACCATAAAAATGTACATCAGTTCAAAATGTAGAAAATGCCATAGGTCTGGAAAGTTTTGTGGTGATTCGTCAAATGGGTGGAAAGTTATTAGGGAGCTAATGTTCGAGGAATTCTTATCTTTGGGAATACTAACTATAGCTACAGAGTGTCAACCACATTTAATGAGATTTCTTTCTTTTTATCTATTGTATTGTTTATGTTTTTTAATTGGTTTACATATAATCATGTGACCATAAATGTGTCTTTTAATTGTTTATGTAGTAGTTCTGAAACTTTACACATGCAGTCTAGTTTATTTTTTGGGCTCCCTTGCTACTTTTAGTAGGAATGTGCTACATGTGAAGACCAAAGTGAATGAAAGCCAATCATTGTTGTTATAAAAATTAAGATTATTATCTTTTTTTCTTAATGGCCAAATCTCATGTCCTCCATATAGTTGATTTTGTAGCTCACTGCTAGGTCAATTTTTCATTTTGTTGCACAGGAGTACATAAAGAAGATGGTTTGTGTTTGGCTTGTTGGGCACAGTTTAATTTTGGTCAGCCAGAGAGCATGCATAGAAAACGTATATAGATTAAGATGTATTCTATTTGTTATGTATTTGTTTATAGGTTTCCCTTATTTTGTGAACATAAATGGGTCGTTCAGTGGTTCATGTAGTAAATCTGAAACTTTACATATGCAGTCTAGTTTATTTTTTGGGCTTCCTTGCTTCTTTTAGTAGTATTGTTCTACAAGATATCACTAAGTTTAAAAACCTTAGAACTTAAAAAATACTTACTCTACTTACCTGCGGTACCCACAAGAATCATTTACGCACCCTAATATAAAATGCTGCCAAATTTCCGTATTATGCAAAATACAAAAGTCTATGCAATATTATTTGGATTTCAAGTCCGTTTTGGGACCCCCCTTTTTTCTTTGCACCTCCTTGACCAAACACCACAAAACTTTCAGTCCTCTGACAATAAAATGGGTGCAATATATCCGGTTAGTTTCGTGGACATTTGTCAAACGGGTGCAAAGTTACTGAAATCTGTTCAGTAGTTTGGGAGCCATTAACCTAAAAACAAATTTGTACATCTAGGGACACGGACCCTCCGCCGATCCAACAGTCCCTCTGCTGTAATTTGACTGGCTGCCAACACTTCAACCAGGAAGTAAAGGCAGACATCTTGGGACTGGCTTGAGCTGAGTCCCACAAAAAACATAAACAATAAACAAAGGGCGGCAGGGTAGGATTACCCAGACCCCCTAGAACTGGTGGTGAGATCCCACAGGGTCCCCGCTGATGGTTGAAAACATTTATTTTAATCAATTTTGAACAAATTCGTGGGTGGATCCATGGATTTGCTGCAAAATTGAAAAAAAAGAAGCACGGGCTACTGCCCTTCTTTTCAAGGAAGCCCCTGGGTGGCCCAAATCCTGGGGGCATGCGGGCATTAGAAAATAACAGGATGGGGATGCATGGGGCCCCCTCCAAGGCTTTGTAAAAGCCACAGGGCCACCACCTCCCTGAGGCACTTGTTGTTAATTATGGCACCCCGTCTCCCAGGCACCGCCACCACCCCAGGGCTAAAAGTTAAAAAAGATGGGAACCAGCACCTTCCTCACGGCCCCCCAACCGGGCCGTGCTTGGCCCCAGGGTCTGCCACCTCTCCGGGGCAGGCCCTCATACATGAACGCCTAGAGCCAATACTGGCCCTGGGGACCACCACCCCCCAGGAACGGCTCCTGCTTTGTCCCAGGGTGCCCACACCCAGGACTTAGCTGTTTGCTGTGGCTTTGCGGGACCTTTACCGCTCCCACCAAGCCATAGCAAATGCTCCACTTCCAGCAAGTGAGAGCATCAAATATGCTCTCGCTTGCTGGAAGTAGAGCAGAATTGCTTTCACAGACAGGGAGCTGCCTTTCCATCAGCTCCCTGTCTGTGAAAGCAATGCCAGCTCCCGCAGGAAGCAGGAAGCCGGCAGAGACTGTGTGGGCCTTCAGGCTCCCCCGTGGTCCCAGTGGAAAGTGGGTGCCCTGGGCGCACCTACTTTAAAGATGGCCAGGCCACAGGGGATGGGGTCTTTGAGGCTGAATTCGGCCGGGGAGGGGGCCACACAGCCCCCTCGCTATCTCTAAATAGCCAAGCCCCGGGGGATGGGGTCCCCAGGGCCTCAATCGGCCCTGGGAGACAGGCTGCGTAGCCCCCTCCCCTATTATAACTAGGTCAGGTCCCGGGATGGGGTCCCAAGGGCCAAAATTGGCCTGGGGACGGTGGCCACGTAGCCCCCTTCCTCATTCCAAAAAGGCTTGGACCCAGGGGATGGGGTCCCGGGGACCAAAATCAGCTCAGGGAGGGGGGCCACATGACCCACTTCCCTAAAAAAACATTTTTTTTAAAGCGGCCCAGCAAGTTGCCAGAGGCCCCACCCCCTTTCACCCCCCTGGTGCACTACTAGTTGGGGGACAAATTCCCCTTGCGTCCGAGGGTCCTTGGGGGCCAACTACCCCTCCTGTTACTTCCAGTAAGTCCCACATAGCAGGATTACTGAGAGAGCATCGAAGGTCACGCCCCCTTTCTCCACTACTCTGCAAACGCACCCCTTGGCACACTACTGGTTGGGGATGATATCCCATTGGATGCTGAGGGTCCTCAGGGGCCAACAAGCCCTCCTGTTACCTCCAGTAAATCCGACACAGCAGGATTCCAGACAGATGGTTGGAGGCCCGCCCCCTTTTTTCCACCACTCTGCAAACGCGACTACTAGTTAGTCCCAAACAGCAGGATTGCTGAGAAGTCTTCGTAGGCCATGCCCCCTTTTTCCACCACTCTGCAAATGTGCCTCCTGGTGCACTACTGGTTGGGGGTTTCCTGACAGACAGTTGGAGGCCTGCCCCCTTTCTCCACCCCTCTGCAACCGCGACTACTTTTTTAAAAACCATAGAAATTCACTTTAAAAAAAAAAGATTAAAGGGACGTTATAGTTAGGAAATAGAATTTAAAAAACCTTAGAAATTCACTGAAAAAAACAAAAGTTACAGGGATTTTATAGATAGGCTAACATTTCACTCATACAAAACCAAAGAAATTCAGCAGTTATAGTTAGCTGAGCTAACTATAACTTACACCCCCGCAATGCACTGCTTATGGCTTTGCATATTACATCACTCATGACATGGTCAGTGACATCACTCATGACATCTCAAATGACATCACTCATGACATCACTCATGACATCACTGATGACATTATCCTCAGAACCACTCACATACCCACTTTCACCCCAATACAACATCTCATACATCCACTCCCACACAACCACTCATACTCTTTCACAGACCCATACTAATGCTAACACACCATCTCACTGATCCATAGACCCGCTCACACATACAGCCACTAAAGCAACCAGTACCTCACATATACAGCCATCATGCACCTACTCACTGACCAACAGAAACACTCACATATCCAGGCATACAAACATACAAACACTTGCACACCCACTTATTGACCCATACAGCCACTCACACACTTAATAACTCACCCATATAGCTACTCACACACCTACTCACTCACCCATACTGTCACTCACACACCACTCACTCAACCATACAGTTACTCACACGCCCATTCACTTACTCATATATATACTAACACATGTACTCACTCACCTATTCAGTGACTGACACAAGCAAATACTTTCCCATACAACCTCTCTCATACTCACTCACCCATAAAGCCACTCACACACCCACTTACTTACCCATACACCCACTTGTAAACCCATTCATTCACCCATACATGCACTCATTTACACTCTCAGTCACCCATACATATGCTTATATACCTATTCAGTCACTCAGACAGACACTCATGCACCATTTCATTCACCATTTATAGCTACTGTCACACCTGCACACTCAGCCATACAGCCACTCATTCACCTTTACAGTCACTTACACACCCACTCACTCACCCATTGAGATAGTCACATAGCCACTCATTACTAATACACCCAAAGATTCACCTGCTCACTCACCCATATAAAAACGTACACACCCACTCATTCATGTATACGATATGTCACGTACCCACTCATTCTTCTATACAACACTTAGACACCCATTTAGTCACCCATACAGACACCCACAGCCACTTACCTTAGGCTATATGTTTGAAACCCAGTTTTCTTTAGAAAATAGGTCCAATCACTGGATGATGCCATCAGTGATGTCATTCGAGATGTCATCAGCGATGTCATTTGAGATGTAATAAGTGATTTCATGAGTGATGTCACTGACCATGTCATGAGTGATGTAATATGTGAGGTCATAAGCAGTGCATTGCGGGGGCGTAAGTTATAGTTAGCTCAGCTAACTATAACTGCTGAATTTCTCTGATTTTGTATGAGTGAGAAGTCAGCCTAACTACAATGTCCCTATAACCTTTGTTTTTTTTCAGTGAATTTCTAAAGTTATATTTCCTAACTATAACTTCCCTGTAACCTTTGCTTTTTAAGTGACTAATATATATATATATATATATATATATATATATATTACCTACTGGCGGTCGCCAGTAGGTAGTTATAGTTAGAACCTATTTTCCATAGGAAAAGCATTTTTTGTTTTCCCAATAACTTTAGCATCGTTTGACGAATCTGCGCAAAATTTTCAAAACTAGTGGAGCGCTCCGGTCAGCTCCTGTCTTGAAAGTTTCGGGGTGATTCGCCAAGCGGGGGCCGAGAAAAAAGGGGGGTCCCAAAACGTGCTTTCTCCATGTTAATTTCCATAGGAAACTTTAGACACGGCTACAGCTTGAACTGGTGAACGGAATTACACCAAATTTGGCAATGGTGTAAATCCGTTCAGTAGTTGCTGAGAAAATCAAAAAATAAAAGTTTCGATAAATAGATGCGCGGTGGATCCGCGCACCCTCCCGACCACGAGCTTTATTCTAATTGGCTGTCAACACTCCAAACCAGGAAGTGTTGGTAGCCATCTTGTGACTCGGTAGAACCGAGTCACAAGAAAAGAGAAAAAGAAATGCGAAAAAAAAGAAAAGGGGGCAGGGTAGAAACACCCTGACCCCCTAGGCCTGCTCAGGGGGTCCCACAAGGACCCCCAGGGCCCAAAAAAGCATTTTTTCTTTTTACAAATTGGCCGAATTCGCGCTGGTTGCGCAAATCCGGCCGAGAAAATTAAAAAAAAACGAAGCGCAGGCTCCCGCGCTTCGTTGTATTGAAGCCCCCGGGTGGGCCAGGTCCCGGGGGCACTGAAAAAATGTGTGGGGGGGCCCAATCCCCCACACACTGCCCCGGGGACCGCCACCTCCCCGGGGCTTGATTAAAGAATTGCGGTGGGCACGCAGCCCCCCCAGCCCCGGGGACCCCCACCCCTGGGGCTAATTTTTACCTGCAGGTGTTGGAGTGTCTATGGTTTTGAGAATGGCAGTCTGTAATTTAGAGTGGGTGTATCAAAGGTTATATTAGGGTGTGAGAAGATGCATCAAATTATCACATGGATGATTTCATCAGTGATGTCATTTGAGATGTCATCAGTGATGTCATGAGTGATGTCACTGACCATGTCATGAGTGATGTAATATGTGACTTCATCAGCAGTGCATTGCGGGGGCGCGAGTTATAGTTAGCTGAACTAACTATAACGGGGGAATTTCTCTGGTTTTGTACGAGTGAAATGTCCAACTAACTATAACTTTCCCTAAAACCTATGGTTTTTTCAGTGAATTTCTAAGGTTTTTTAAATGCTAATTTCTAACTATAACGTGCCTGAAAACTATGGTTTTTTCAGTGAATATATATATATATATGTCAGGGGACACGGTACCTCACTCACAGGCACCCGCTGATCGGCTCCTGGGAGAACTACAGATCCCGGCAGCCTTGGCGGGCGTCTGACGTCAGACGCACCGTCCCACGTGACACCGGGAAACCTGGGATAAGGCGAGGCAGCGGCAGAAGACGCTGCCGATTATTCCTAGAAGTCCGGTTCGGACGCTGGCCATTTTCTGCAGTATACCGGGTCCGGTAAGGGTGCCATTGGCACCGCTTGTCTCTTTTACTTACTGGATTACACGAAGACTTATCTGTACATAATGAGAGCACGACTCGTGTCGGTGCTCATAACTTTCTTTCCCTACGTTGGCGGGCTCTTGTCTAGGGTTCAGTTGTCCACAGAGCTCTTGCGAGGGAAATAGAGGTGCCTTTGAATATTGCAACATGTGCTTAACTTTACGCTGGTAAACTCCTTCTCGTAGGGAGAGTCTCATTGTGTCTTCCCTGTTGGAGAGCCTGGATAGTGGGCTCATGCAGGGAGGAATCTATTGGCTTTATTAGAATTGGGCTAACGCTTTCTGGAGAGTGACTTTCAACTCGGTTCTTTTGTTTATCCCGGAAGTTTTCCTGGATACAGTTAGTTGGATTACGTTCTACACAGTCCACTGTTTGCTGATGGTACTTCTGAGTGTGCTTGCCTCTCATATTTGTGTTTTAAGTGACTCACCGTATGTGCTCCTTCTACTTTACCTCCACAGGGGTGATCAAAGGCAGGTGTTCCTTCTGAGCTAGAAGCCCTCCTCCTACTATATCAGGGTAGGTGTTGCATGTAGGGAGAAAAAGGTACACGTTACAACGCAGGGAGGTTAGACAGGTATGCTGGATTGTTAGCCTCATATACGTTTTTATGTTTTCCAGCATATGGTGGGAGGAATTGTGATTACAGGCTCAGCACCCCTGTCAGCTGGCAACCTTTTCTTTCTTTACAAGTTAGTGGAAGTATGGGTTCATTTGAGCATTGTGGGAGTAGGGAGATATTAGAAAGGTCTAGGTGGTAATTTGTTCTTTTGTATTTACAGGTCTCCCTCCCCGCTGTCCCCATCCTTCCCTTCCCCCGCTTGACCATCCTTTAGTCTGTGTGTATTCATATCCAGACTCGGGACTGTCGAGAGGTGGACGCCTAAGAGCATGGGTTCGATCCTGAGGATACGTTCAGGCCTGGGACAGAATAATCGGCCCACGAATAGATTTATCCTCCCGGTCGAGCTGATTCTGCGATGGCCACCTTAGACGATATCATGGCAGCGCTAGCCACAGTGCAGGTTGAGCTTACGGCCTCGCGCAGTGAAACCGCTGCATTACAGGCAAGGGTGGATAGGATGCAAAGAAACCCTTTTGATTTTGGTACCCGGTCACAGCCCACAACTAGTTCTATGGTGGTGGAGATCCCTACACCTATACCTCTTGCCCCACCTGAAAAATTCACAGGAGACATATCCAAAGTACAGGTTTTTATAACGCAGATCCTTCTCCACTTCAACTGTAAACCTAAGCTGTTTTCCACTAATCAATCACGAGTGGCCTTTCTCATTTTGTATCTATCTGGAGATGCTGCTCAGTGGGCAGTCCCTTTTGTCAGAAGAGACGATCCTATGTTACATGATTGGGACTCTTTCAGGAAGGAGTTCGAGAGAACCTTTGATCGAAGAGCAGACACCTTTTCGGCAGATCGAGAACTACTTGCACTAAGACAGGGGAATAAAGACTTGATCGGATACCTGAACACCTTCCGGAGGTTAGTAGCGGAAACTCAGTGGCCCGAAAGCAAACAATCGGCTATATTCTATCAGGGCCTTCGGGAGGAACTGAAAGATGTGATTGCGCAAGTTGATCCCCAACCTCGGACGTGCTCAGCATTGATCGAATTGACGATGCGTTTGGACCATCGTTTGAGAGAACGGAAAGGGGATGTGAGAAGGAAAGAGAGGTACACCCCTCGTTTCGAACGATCAAAACCTCAGGAACCGGGTGCGGTCTCTTCAGAACCTATGGAAATCGGAACGGTGCGTGCATCTCTGTCTCGAGATGAGAGAGACTTTAGACGGAAGAACGGATTATGTCTGTATTGTGGGAAGAAGGGACATTATCTGAGGGAGTGTCCGGTGAAACCCAAGTTCAGTCGTCCACGATTGGGTGCCGCTGTGGTGAACAACCCTAAACCCTTGACGGAAAACTGAGAAGCTCAAGATGTGAAGAAGGGGAATCTTCGAGCGTTCTCTACATCCCTTCTGTCAAGAAAGACCCGTTTGTTTGTAAAGAGCATTTCTTCATTCCGTTGGTGTTGTACATAGACCAAGAACCTTGCTACACCCAAGCCATTGTTGATTCCGGAGCCACGGGGTGTTTTATGGATACCGAAGAAGCCCATAGATTGGGGGTTCAGCTTGTTTCGAAACCGGTACATGAAGTTGTATTTGCGGTTGATGGGAAACAGTTGGAATCAGGACCCATATGCCACGCCATGGAAACATACATCGTGGAATACGATAAGAAACATCAAGAACTGCTGTCCTTTAATATTATTCAAGCACCGTTATACAGCATCATACTAGGATTACCCTGGCTATCTACGCATAACCCCACCATTGACTGGGATCAGAAAACCCTTATTATGGATTCGGAATACTGCAGGACACATTGTATGAGGGCTTTCAACCTACCAACCCAAGCATTAGCAAATTGCCATCATATCGCAACCGCGGCCGAGACGGAGATGGAACTGCCTTCCTGTTATCAGCAGTATGAAGACGTTTGTGACGATCAAATGGCTGAAGTGCTTCCTCCGCACAGACCCTACGATTGTAGGATAGATCTTATGCCTGGTTCAGTGGTTCCCTGTGGTCGGATCTACGCATTGACGGAACCAGAAAACAAACACCTACGCCAGTATTTGGACAAATACTTGGCTCTGGGATTCATACGTCCTTCCAGTTCACCAGCGGCCTCTCCTTTATTTTTTATACCTAAAGCGAACGGAGAGCTTCGGACATGCATCGACTTCCGCGCCTTGAATGCCATCACCATACGTAACCAATACCCTCTACCCTTGATATCTGTTTTGCTGGAGCAGGTGAAAGGAGCTGTGATATTCCCGAAATTAGACCTGCGTGGAGCCTACCATTTGGTGAGGGTGCGTCAAGGAGACGAATGGAAGACTGCCTTCAAGACTCGGTATGGACTATACGAGTACTTAGTAATGCCATTCGGATTATGTAATGCGCCTGCCGCATTCCAATTCTTCCTAAATGACGTTCTACGGGCATATCTAGATCGGATAGTCGTAGTGGATATAGACGACATCCTGATCTATTCAGCAAGGGAAGAAGATCACATAAGACATGTGGGATTAATTCTGCAAGCATTGAAAGACCACCATCTATTTTGCAAGATCAGCAAATGTGAATTTCATGTTTCTACGGTCGAATTCCTAGGAGTAATGCTCACCCCCACTGGACAGGAGATGGCAGAACGGAAAGTGAGAGCAATCACCGAACGGCCATGTCCTAAGAACATGAAGGACATCCAATGTTTTATGGGATTTGCGAACTTCTATAGGCGTTTCATCGCCCACTTTTCCAACAAAGCAGCACCCCTGACAAGATTGACTAAGAAAAAGACATCTTTCCAGTGGACCAAGGAGGCACAGGTGGCGTTCGATACGCTGAAGAAAGCGTTCATCACTGCTCCCATCGTGACACATGCCAATCCGGCCTTGCCATACATTGTGGAGGCTGACGCCTCGGATGTAGCGATTGGAGCCGTGATATCACAGAGGGATGTCATTACAGGACAGATGCATCCGGTGGCCTTCATGTCTAAGAAACTGAACAGCGCCGAACAAAACTATACCATAGCTGAGAAAGAACTGCTGGCCATAAAAGAAGCTTTCGGGGAGTGGAGGCATTGGTTGATGGGAGCCAAACACACTGTCACCGTGTATACGGATCACCGCAACCTCCAGTTTCTAAAAACCGCCAGACAGCTTACTCCCCGGTTATTACGATGGATGGTGTTTTTCGAGGAATAAAACTTTATTGTAACATTTCGGCCTGGAGTGATGAACAAAAGGGTGGACACCTTATCCAGACAAGAGTCCACGGTGGTAGCATTACAAGGTCCCGAAAGAGCTGTCATAGAACCAAAGAACGTTATCGGAGCAGTCCACAGCGACATCTTTCTCAGAGGCGTCATAAAGGGACTCCGGACCTTCCGGTGGAAGGATTGGTGGAAGGGTCATCCTGAATGGAAAATGAAACAAGGCATACTCAGCAAAGGAACTCAGGTACTTATTCCCACTCTCAAATTAAGACAAACAGTCTTTCAGTGGTGTCAAGTAAATCCCAGTGCAGGACACAACGGCAGTGAAAAGACCTGCGAGAAGATATTGCCTCAGTTCTGGTGGCCTTCCCTCAGACGAGACGTTCCTGAGTGGGTGAAGAACTGTATAGTGTGTGCACAAATGAAAACGATAAAAGGCAAACCCCAAGGGCTCTTACAACCTCTACCCACTCCAGATACTCCATGGGAAAGGTTTTCGTTAGACTTCATAGTGGGTCTCCCTAAAGACAAGGAACATACGGTTATCCTAGTGGTAATCGATTACCTAACGAAATTGGGACATTTCATAGCATGCAAACAAATCCCTACAGCAGGACAGTTAGCCAAACTGCTCTTGATACATGTGGTTAAACTGCATGGTCTTCCCCAGGTGATTGTGTCCGACCGGGGGGCCCAGTTCACAGCCAAGTTCTGGAGAGTATGGTGTTCAGCTTTGCAGATCTCTTCCACCATGTCCACCAGTTTCCACCCACAAACAGATGGTCAGACAGAAAGGCTAAATCAAACATTAAAACAATATTTACGTTGCTACGTAGACAACAACACAGAAGCCTGTGTGGAGTGGTTGGGGCTTGCAGAAATAGTGTATAATAATGCTCAGCATAGCTCCACCAAACACTCCCCATTCTATAGCACTTACGGACATCACCCTCGTTTTATAGCTTTTTTGACACTGGGTAGGAGCGAGCGTCTTCCAGAAGTACAGGACAGGGTAAAACAAATACAGAACATCCTGAACAGCACACAAAAACATTTAGTACATGCTAAAGAACTTTACAAACGACAGGCAGACAAGCATCGTAAACCAGGGCCCACATACAAGAAAGGGGATTTAGTGTGGCTATCAACACGCAACATTCGTTTTAGGAGGTATAGTGGGTTTAATCCTAGATACATAGGTCCCTACAGAGTTGCTAAGCTTGTTAACCCTGTGGCGGTGAAACTTACATTACCTTCACACATGAGAATCCACCCTGTGTTCCATGTTTCCTTACTTAAACCTGCGTCTGGCCCAGCACTCAAGAAGCCGGCGCCTGTGTGGATTGACCAGGCCGAAGAGTACGAGGTGGCAGGCATACTAGACTCCAAGATCCGGCGCAACAGCCTTTGGTTTCTGGTAGCCTGGGAAGGGTATGGCGCTGAGGAGAACTCATGGGAGCCGGAGTCTGCGGTGCATGCTCCTAGGTTGGTTTCCGCTTTCCACAAACAACACCCTGGCAAACCTTGTGCCTGCCTGTGCTCTCCAAGAAGGGGATGTACTGTCAGGGGACACGGTACCGCACGCACAGGCACCCGATGATTGGCTCCCGGGAGAACTACAGTTCCCGGCAGCCTTGGTGGGGGTCTGACGTCAGACGCACCGTCCCACGTGACACCGGGAAACCTGGGATAAGGCGAGGCAGCGGCAGAAGGCGCTGCCGATTATTCCTAGAAGTCCGGTTCGGACGCTGGCCATTTTCTGCAGTATACCGGGTCCGGTAAGGGTGCCATTGGCACCGCTTGTCTCTTTTACTTACTGGATTACACGAAGACTTATCTGTACATAATTAGAGCACGACTCGTGTCGGTGCTCATAACTTTCTTTCCCTACGTTGGCGGGCTCTTGTCTAGGGTTCAGTTGTCCACAGAGCTCTTGCGAGGGAAATAGAGGTGCCTTTGAATATTGCAACATGTGCTTAACTTTACGCTGGTAAACTCCTTCTCGTAGGGAGAGTCTCATTATGTCTTCCCTGTTGGAGAGCCTGGATAGTGGGCTCATGCAGGGAGGAATCTATTGGCTTTATTAGTATTGGGCTAACGCTTTCTGGAGAGTGACTTTCAACTCTCAATTTGGTTCTTTTGTTTATCCCAGAAGTTTTCCTGGATACAGTTAGTTGGATTACGTTCTACACAGTCCACTGTTTGCTGATGTTACTTCTGAGTGTGCTTGCCTCTCATATTTGTGTTATAAGTGACTCACCGTATGTGCTCCTTCTACTTTACCTCCACAGGGGTGATCAAAGGCAGGTGTTCCTTCTGAGCTAGAAGCCCTCCTCCTACTATATCAGGGTAGGTGTTGCATGTAGGGAGAAAAAGGTACACGTTACAACGCAGGGAGGTTAGCTAGGTATGCTGGATTGTTAGCCTCATATACGTTTTTGTGTTTTCCAGCATATGGTGGGAGGAATTGCGATTACAGGCTCAGCACCCCTGTCAGCTGGCAACCTTTTCTTTCTTTACATGTTAGTGGAAGTATGGGTACATTTGAGCATTGTGGGAGTAGGGAGATATTAGAAAGGTCTAGGTGGTAATTTGTTCTTTTGTATTTACAGGTCTCCCTCCCCGCTGTCCCCATCCTTCCCTTCCCCCGCTTGACCATCCTTTAGTCTGTGTGTATTCATATCCAGACTTGGGACTGTCGAGAGGTGGACCCCTAAGACCATTGGTTCGATCCTGAGGATACGTTTAGGCCTGAGACAGAATATATATATATATATATATATATATATATATATATATATATATATATATATATATATATATATATATATATATATATATATATATATATATATATATATATATATATCCATATATATATCCAAAAGAACAGTCCTGTTTTCCCCACTGCCACGAAGGGAATCCACAGCACAGGTACGGACCATAAAGGCACTCCAATAAGTTCTTCGCAAAATTCTTTATTTCATCATGAACACCACAGAGTGTAACGGACCAGTGTCCGCCCAGACGCGTTTCGATCGCACACGGCGATCTTGATCACATGGCGCTCTGGTGACGAATCACAGTTGATATTCTATGTGTGACCAATCAAAACATCAGATTGGTCAGGTGACAATGTAGGGACATAAATAACAGACTACAATTTGGAAAACAGATTCACAGTAAATGGTCCAAGTCAAGAAAGAGTACAAAGATAGAGTGTAATACAAATAAATAAGAATAGTAGATATAAAGAACTAGCCCACAATTAAAACATGTAAATTATGTACAATAAATTAGATTGTAGGAGAGATATATGAAACCATATATTTCATATTTAAATACCGTGACTATAAAACCAAATGTACAATAATTACACAATGATAACTATTGCTGTTTGATAAAGTGCAAGTGCTGCAAGTACAGGTTGTTATATCATAATCACAGAAACTCTCCCCATCTATAAGTACCATTCTACATATCATGCTAAATGGGCAAAATACAAGCATACTGTTCATGAAGTTTAGTAACTATACACTCAATGAGTAGTAAAACCGAAGGGCCAATTAGATTGTAATTTGAATCCAAATTGTGTGCAAAAAGTGCAAGTGCAAAAACAAACCCCAAGACCTATAAATATACACAAATAAATAAAATATGAGAGAGGCTGTGTAAAGGCGCATGTTGGCAAAAAAACAACCAACAGGTTGTAATGAAAGTGCAAGTGCTGTAAGTTGATAAAGTGCCTGTGCGACAAATACTAAGAACCATAAAGCATTTCATCATGAATAAAATTGCTATAGTAAAAACTCATGTATTGAATATCAATGAGTAGCAGAAATAACCAAAAAAAAGAAACACACAATCCGCTGCAGTCAGGAGGAAGAGACACTGGATCTAAAAAGAGCCCGAGCTACAACACTGAGTACTGAAGAGATGAAAAGAGAGACCTATCAAAACTGACAGTGCTACAAGAAGTTGTGTAGGTCCTCACTTGTGTTGAGCCCATTGGGCATCTTCGTGTCGAGAATCATGATAAAGAAAGATTCAAGTTGTCGCAGTTTCCTCTCTCTGTGGCCCCCTCGCATAGAAATAGGGACTGCCCCAATAACTGAATATTTCAGGTCATCAACTTTGTTCTGATGCACTGCCTTAAAATGGCAGGCCACTGGATAGTTAGAATCAGAATTAATAATGGCTCGCAAGTGCTGCAAAATTCTAGTGTGTACTGCAAGTTTGGTGCTGCCAATGTATTTAAGTTGGCAAGTGCATTCTAACATATATACAGCATATTCGGTCCGACATGTATATATATATTATCTACTGGCGGTCGCCAGTAGATAGTTATAGTTAAAACCTATTATCCATAGGAAATCCGCAACATTCTATTTGAAATAACGTTGGCGCCGGTTGACGAATCTTCGCGAAAGTTTCCAACTTGTTGGGGCGCTCCGGTCCGCTCCTATCCTGAAAGTCTCGGGGTGATACGTCAAGCGGGGGCCGAGAAAAGAGGTCCCAAAACGCATTTTCCCCATTCATTTTTCCATAGGAACCTTTAGTCGCAGCTACAGCCCGAACTGCTGAACGGAATTACACCAAATTTGGCAAAGAGGTAGCCCTTGGTTCAATGTCGTGCCTTTTGCTTAAATGGTGTAAATCCGTTCAGTAGTTCCTGAGAAAATCAAAAGTAAATTCACATATATATCTGGGCGGAGCCTAACCACACATGTCATCGTGAGATCTGATTGGCTGTCAGCACTTCATCCTGGAATTGCTGGCAGCCATCTTGGGACCAATATAAATGATAGTACCTCATTGAAATGCATTGTAGTGAATAGAAGATTTTGAGGGTCACCAAAAGGAGAACTATAAAGGGTGATAACAGGCTTTAGTTACATTAGAATTTATTTGTTGATGGTACCATACTAATTTTAGGAATTGTGGTGTATTCTAAGGTGATTTTACCATGTGAAAAACCTTCTGCTGGGATATCATGAATCATGTTTGAGAGAACACTATTTTCTCATGCTTGTCCCATGGAGGTTTGGAAGATGCTCCAGAAGCTAAAATGAGAGCATATTTTCTGTAAATTCACATTATCTTTCTCACTCATGTGAGAATGAAGTCTGACATTCTCAGTAAAACATGTACATCCAACAAGGGCAGAGACTGTCAGTTGATTCCTTTGTGTTCTACTGCAGCTTCCCAGAGTGTTCTAAAGAACAACTAGAGTGCTAACAGCCTTACTTATGACAAAAGTATGGAACACCTGAAGCCATCTTGATTGGAATAAACTGGTAACACTTAAACAATTTAATTTAAAAGGAACAAAATGATGGGGTTCATTTTGTCATAGAAATTATGGTTAGTGCTGTAGAAAGAAAAATTAGGACATGTTTCAAGTGTGATCTCAAATATCTTCCTGTTATATTTCCACAGGAGCAGCCTGCCAGTTGATGCCTTTGTGTTCTACTGCAGCTTCCCAGAGTGTTCTAAAGAACAACTAGAGCGCTAACAGCCTTACTTATGACAAAAGTATGGCACACCTGAAGCCATCTTGATTGGAATAAACTGGTAACACTAAAACATTTGATTTAAAAAGGAACAAAATGATGGGGTTCATTTTGTTATAGAAATGATGGTTAGTGCTGTAGAAAGAAAAATTAGGACATATTTCAAGTGTGATCTCAAATATCTTCCTGTTATATTTCAACAGGAGCAGCCTGCCAGTTGATGCCTTTGTGTTCTACTGCAGCTTCCCAGAGTGTTCTAAAGAACAACTAGAGCGCTAACAGCCTTACTTATGACAAAAGTATGGCACACCTGAAGCCATCTTGATTGGAATAAACCAGTAACACTTAAAACATTTAATTTAAAAAGGAACAAAATGAGGGGTTCTTTTTGAAATAGAAATTATGGTTAGTGCTGCAGAAAGAAAAATGAGGGCATGTTTTAAGTGAGATCTCAAATCCTCTTCTATTTCATTAGAAAATTCTGACATGCAGACTGAAACAATCACTTTCAATACCAGCAGCAGACTACCAGTTAACTCCCTGGTGAGCAGTAGCTTTACTCCAGTGATCTAATGAGCAACTAGAGTGCTAACATTCTGAATTTATGGCAGATGTGAGACATCTGAATGCCTTCTTGATGGAATCAAAGTAAAAAACTGAAAGCATTTCCTACTGAGGAGACTGCAGTAAATGAAGAAATTAGGAAACTTCATAACAAAGAAGTCTTCCAAGATGGCCACCAGTGAAAAAAGAGCCCAAATGTAGCACAAAAATTACCCAGATGTAGCCCACATATAGCCCAATGACAAAAGTGTGCAAAACACTTTTTATTTTTAGTTTTTTGCAGTTTTATGTAGTGCAGACTGGTCAGGTATTGGAGCATTGCATCTTAAAACATGACCCCCTACACTACAAAAACACCACTGCACTACCTTAAACCCTAAAACACTACCCCCAGCGCGACCCCTACACTACACAAGCACCACTGCACTATCCTAAACCCTAAAACACTACCCCCAGCACGACCCCCTACACTACCCAAACACCACTGCACTAACCTAAATCCTAAAACACTACCACCAGCACGACCCCCTACACTACCCAAACACCACTGCACTACCCTAAAACATGACCCCCTACACTACACAAACACCACTGCACTACCCTAAACCCTAAAACACTACCCCAGCACGACCTCCTACACTACACAAGCACCACTGCACTACCCTAAACCCTAAAACACTACCCCCAGCACGACCCCCTACACTACAAAAACACCATTGCACTACCCTAAACCCTAAAACACTACCCCCAGCACGACCCCCTACACTACCCAATTCAAATTCAATTCAAATTCAGCTTTATTCGATTGTAAGATATTGCAATCATAAAAGCAATTCGTACACATTATAATCATATTAAAAGACTTAAAATTGAATATCGATTTTTCAAATTAATTCATTAAAAATTTTTTTGGGCAGCAGCTATGATCATTATATCGCGCTTAATAACATCAATTAAAAATTAATAACGTTTCATTAATTCTAAAAACAATATTCTTAAAAACAATTCCTCATGATATTATGCTCTTCCTATAGCTGACCACTTTTTTAAAAACATCGCAATTTTCCAAATCATATTAGCATTGTCCATAGTTTGTAATGCGATGTAAGCTGGACGACATTTTCTTATCAGCATAGTTCTCAACATTGGCAGAATCCAGACTTTCCTAATGACTACCCAAACACCACTGCACTAACCTAAATCCTAAAACACTACCCCCAGCACGACCCCCTACACTACCCAAACACCACTGCACTACCCTAAAACATGACCCGCTACACTACACAAACACCACTGCACTACCCTAAACCCTAAAACACTACCCCCAGCACGACCCCCTACACTACACAAGCACCACTGCACTACCCTAAACCCTAAAACACTACCCCCAGCACGACCCCCTACACTGCCCGAACACCACTGCACTGCCCTAAACCCTGAAACACCAGCCCCTGCATGACCCCCTACACTGCCCGAACACCACTGCACTGCCCTAAACCCTGAAACACCACCCCTAGCACGACCCCCTACACTGCCCGAACACCACTGCACTGCCCTAAACCCTGAAACACCACCCCTTCACGACCCCCTACACTGCCCAAACACCACTGCACTGCCCTAAACCCTGAAACACCACCCCCAGCATGACCCCCTACACTGCCCGAACACCACTGCACTGCCCTAAACCCTGAAACACTACCCCCAGCAAGACCCCCTACACTGCCCGAACACCACTGCACTGCCCTAAACCCTGAAACATCACCCCCAGCAAGACCCCCTACACTGCCCGAACACCACTGACCTAAACCCTGAAACACCACCCCCAGCACGACCCCCTACACTGCCCCAACACCACTGCACTGCCCTAAACCCTGAAACACTACCCCCAGCATGACCCCCTACACTGCCCGAACACCACTGCTCTGCCAAAAACCCTGAAACACCAGCCCCAGCACGACCCCCTACACTGCCCGAACACCACTGCACTGCCCTAAACCTTGAAACACCAGCCCCTGCACGACCCCCTACACTGCCCGAACACCACTGCACTACCCTAAACCCTGAAACATCACCCCCAGCACGACCCCCTACACTGCCCGAGCACCACTGCACTGCCCTAAACCCTGAAACACCAGCCCCAGCATGACCCCTACACTGCCCGAACACCACTGCACTGCCCTAAACCCTGAAACACCAGCCCCAGCACGACCGCCTACACTGCCCGAACACCACTGCACTGCCCTAAACCCTGAAACACCAGCCCCAGCACGACCCCCTACACTGCCCGAACACCACTGCACTGCCCTAAACCGTGAAACACCAGCCTCAGCACGACCCCTACACTGCCTAAACACCACTGCACTGCCCTGAACCCTGAAACACCAGCCCCAGCACAACACCCTACACTGCCCGAACACCACTGCACTGCCCTAAACCCTGAAACACCACCCCGTGCATGACCCCCTACACTGCCCGAACACCACTGCACTGCCCTAAACCCTGAAACACCACCCCCAGCGCGACCCCCTACACTGCCCGAACACCACTGCACTAAACCCTGACACACCACCCCTGCACAACCCCTACACTGCTCGAACACTACTGCACTGCCCTAAACCCAGAAACACCATCCCCAGCACGACCCCCTATACTGCACGAACACCACTGCACTGCCCTAAACCCTGAAACACTACCCCCAGCAAGACCCCCTACACTGCCCGAACACCACTGCACTGCCCTAAACCCTGAAACATCACCCCGAGCAAGACCCCCTACACTGCCCGAACACCACTGCCCTAAACCCTGAAACACCACCCCCAGCAAGACCCCCTACACTGCCCGAACACCACTGCACTGCCCTAAACCCTGAAACACCAGCCCCAGCACGACCCCTACACTGCCCGAACACCACTGCACTGCCCTAAACCCTGAAACATCACCCCGAGCAAGACCCCCTACACTGCCCGAACACCACTGCCCTAAACCCTGAAACACCACCCCCAGCAAGACCCCTACACTGCCCGAACACCACTGCACTGCCCTAAACCCTGAAACACCACCCCCTGCATGACCCCCTACACTGCCCGAACACTACTGCACTGCCCTAAACCCTGAAACACCACCCCCAGCACGACCCCCTACACTGCCACGAACACCACTGCACCGCCCTAAACCCTGAAACACTACCCCCAGCAAGACGCCCTACACTGCCCGAACACCACTGCACTGCCCTAAACCCTGAAACATCACCCCCAGCAAGACCCCTACACTGCCCGAACACCACTGCACTGCCCTAAACCCTGAAACACCACCCCCAGCACGACCCCCTACACTGCCCGAACACCACTGCTCTGCCCAAAACCCTGAAACACCAGCCCCAGCACGACCCCCTACACTGCCCGAACACCACTGCACTGCCCTAAACCCTGAAACACCAGCCCCAGCACGACCCCTACACTGCCCGAACACCACTGCACTGCCCTAAACCCTGAAACACCACCCTCAGCATGACCCCCTACACTGCCCGAACACCACTGCACTGCCCTAAACCCTGAAACACCAGCCCCAGCACGACCCCGTACACTGCCCGCACACCACTGCACTGCCCTAAACCCTGAAACACCAGCCCCAGCACAACCCCGTACACTGCCCGAACACCACTGCACTGCCCTAAACCCTGAAACACCAGCCCCAGCACGACCGCCTACACTGCCCGAAAACTACTGCACTGCCCTAAACCCTGAAACACCACCCCCAGCAAGACTACCTACACTGGCCGAACACCACTGCACTGCCCTAAACCCTGAAACACCACCCCCTGCACGACCCCCTACACTGCCCCAACACTACTGCACTGCCCTAAACCCTGAAACACCACCCCTCAGCATGACACCCTACACTGCCCAAACACCACTGCACTGCCCTAAACCCTGAAACACCACCCCAGCACGACCCCCTACACTGCCCGAACACCACTGCACTAAACCCTGAAACACCACCCCTGCACGACCCCCTACACTGCCGGAACACCACTGCACTGCCCTAAACCCTGAAACACCACCCCCAGCACGACCCCCTACACTGCCCTAACACCACTGCACTGCCCTAAACCCTGAAACATCACCCCCAGCACAACCCCCTACACTGCCTGAGCACCATTGCTCTGCCCTAAACCCTGAAACACTAGCCCCAGCACGACCCCCTACACTGCCCGAACACCACTGCACTGCCCTAAACCCTGAAACACCACCCCCAGCACGACCCCCTACACTGCCCGAACACCACTGCACTGCCCTAAACCCTGAAACACCAGCCCCAGCAAGACCACCTACACTGCCCGAACACCACTGCATTGCCCTAGACTCTGAAACACCAGCCCCAGCAAGACCCCCTACACTGCCCGAATACCACTGCACTGCCCTAAACCCTGAAACACCAGCCCCAGCATGACCCCCTACACTGCCCGAACACCACTGCACTGCCCTAAACCCTGAAACACCAGCCCCAGCACGACCCCCTACACTGCCCAAACACCACTGCACTGCCCTAAACCCTGAAACACCAGCCCCAGCACGACCCCCTACACTGCCCAAACACCACTGCACTGCCCTAAACCCTGAAACACCAGCCCCAGCACCACCCCCTACAATGCCCGAACACCACTGTACTGCCCTAAACCCTGAAACACCACCCCTGCACCGCCCCCTACACTGCCCGAACACCACTGCACTGCCCTAAACCCTGAAACACCACCCCCTGCACGACCCCTACACTGCCCAAACACCACTGCACTGCCCTAAACCCTGAAACACCACCCCCTGCACCACCCCCTACACTGCCCGAACACCACTGCACTGCCCTAAACCCTGAAACACCACCCCCTGCACCGCCCCCTACACTGCCCGAACACCACTGCACTGCCCTAAACCCTGAAACACCACCCCCAGCATGACCCCCTTTACCGCTCGAACACCACTGCACTGCCCCAAACCCTGAAACACCACCCCCAGCATGACCCCCTACACTGCCCGAACACCACTGCCCTAAACCCTGAAACACCACCCCTGCACGACCCCTACACTGCCCGAACACCACTGCACTGCCCTAAACCCTGAAACACCACCCCTGCACGACCCCCTACACTGCCCGAACATCACTGCACTGCCCTAAACCCTGAAACACCACCACCAGCACGACCCCCTCCACTGCCCGAACAACACTGCACTGCCCTAAACCCTAGAACACTACCCCCAGCATGACCCCCTACACTACCCGTACACCACTGCACTACCCTAAACCCTAAAATACTCCCCCAGCATGACCCCTACACTACCCGAACACGACTGCACTGCCCTAAACCCTAAAACACTCCCCCAGCACGACCCCCTACACTACCCGAACACCACTGCACTGCCCTAAACCCTAAAACACTCCCCCAGCACGACCCCCTACACTACCTAAACACCACTGCACTGCCCTAAACCCTAAAACACTACCCCCGCATGACCCCCTACACTACCCAAATACCAATGCACTACCCTAATCCCTAAAACACTACCCCCGCACAACCCCTACACTACCCAAAGACCACTGCACTACCCTAAACTCTAAAACAATACCCCCGCACGACTCCCTACACTACCCAAAGACCACTGCACTACCCTAAACCCTAAAACACGACCTCCTACACTACACAAACACCACTGCACTACCCTAAACCCTAAAAACTACCCCCAGCACGAACCCCTACACTACCCAAACACCACTGCACTACCCTAAACCATAAAACACTACCCCCAGCAGTACCCCTATGCTACCCAAACACCACTGCACTACCCTAAACCCTAAAACACTACCCCCAGCAGTACCCCCTACACTACCCAAACACCATTGCACTACCCTAAACCCTAAAACACTACCCCCAGCAGTATCCCCTACACTACCCAAACACCACTGCACTACCCTAAACCCTAAAACCCTAAAACACTAACCCCAGCACGACCCCCTACACTACCCGAACACCACTGTACTACCCTAAACCCTAAAACACTCCCCCAGCATGACTCCCTACACTACCCAAACACCACTGCACTACCCTAAACCCTAAATCTACCCCCAGCATGACCCCCTACACTACACAAACACCACTGCACTACCCTAAACCCTAAAACACTACCCCCAGCACGACCCTCTTCACTATCTAAACACAACTGCACAATTTGTTACAGGCATTGCAACGCAGGCCTGTGGTGCTTACTGGAAGTACCTGGTGGGCTGGTTGGGCCCCAGGGACTCTCAGGATTCAAGGTGACCTAATCCCCCAACTTAAAACGCGCCACGGGCGCGTTTGCACAGTGGTGAAGGGAGGGCGGGGCCTCAGGTGACATGTGCGCAAACACGCCCTGTGGTGCGTTTTAAGTTGGGGAGTTAATTCCCTTTGAATCCTGGGGGCCAACTAGCCCACCAGGTACCTTCAGTAAGCACAACAGAGGTGCGTTGCAGAGAGGTGAAAAAGGTGCGTGGCCTCGGAACGCCTCTCTGCAACTCAGCTCTGTGGTCCTAACTGTAGGTACCTGGGGGATAGTTGGGCCCCAGGGACCCTCAGGATTCAAGGGGACTTAATCCCGCAACTTAAAACGCGCCACGGGGCGCGTTGCACACATGTCACCTCAGGCCCCCTCCCTTCACCACTGTGCAAGCGCGCACTGGCTCTGGTTAGTCAGAGTCAGTTACCACCAGTACCCGTCTGAAAAAGTTTGGGCACAGGATGATTTTGCAACAAGGCCTCTTTCTGCTCCTCTGTTGGTTCTTTCTGCACATCTTTTGCTTCTTTCTGTGCGTTTTTCTTCTTTCTTCACATGTCCTACCTCTGTTGGCATAGTTAGAAACTAGCATTTAAAAACCTTTGAAATTCACTTAAAAAATCATAGTTTTCAGGCACGTTATAGTTAGAAATTAGCATTTAAAAAACCTTTGAAATTCACTGAAAAAACCATAGGTTTCAGGCACGTTATAGTTAGAAATTAGCATTTAAAAAACCTTTGAAATTCACTGAAAAAACCATAGGTTTCAGGCACGTTATAGTTAGAAATTAGCATTTAAAAAACCTTTGAAATTCACTGAAAAAACCATAGGTTTCAGACACGTTATAGTTAGAAATTAGCATTTAAAAAACCTTTGAAATTCACTGAAAAAACCATAGGTTTTAGGGACAGTTATAGTTAGTTGGACATTGCACTCGTACAAAACCCGTGAAATTCCCCTGTTATAGTTAGTTCAGCTAACTATAACTCGCGCCCCGCAATGCACTGCTGATGACGTCACATATTACATCACTCATGACATGGTCAGTGACATCACTGATGACATCACTGATGACATCTCAAATGACATCACTGATGACATCATCCATGTGATAATTTCATGCATCTTCTCACACCCTAATATAACTTTTGATACACCCACTCTAAATTACAGACTGCCATTCTCAAAACCATAGACACTCCAACACCAAAAACTACATACCCACTCACTGATTCTTAGGTCTACACACACATCCACTCACTCACCTGTACAGTCACTCATACTTACAGTCACTCAGTACAGGACTATCATATGCACTCATACACCTATATAAACACTCACACACCGCCACTCATCCATAGAGGTACTCACACACCTAGTCAGTCATGCAAAAAATTAATCACACACCCATTTACTCACCTATACAGTTATACACACACCAGCTCACTTACTCATACAAATACTAGCACATTCTTACGCTCTTATACAATAACTGATACAAGCACACACGCATCCATACAGCCACTCTCACAATAACACACTCTCACTTATAGCCATTTAAATACTCTAACACACATATATACTGCCTTTTACATATGTAGTTACTCGCACATGTACCACTGAGATATACATTCACTCACTAACACACCCATACACACACTCACCCACCCAAGCAGTCCATCACAGATGCACTCTTGAAATCATGCACCCAGTGAATCATCCACTCACACATCTATGTATAGAGTCACACACACCCCACCCACACAAACACTCAGGCAGCCATACAGATACTCAGAGAACCAATCAATAACCCATATAGACACTCATGTAGCTATTCGCAAATCCATGCATCCACTTACACACCAACAAACAGACGGATACAGACATTCACACAGTTTAGTCACTAACCCATGCATTCAGTAAGATACGTTTAATCACTCACTTGTAGAGTCAGTCACTCACGTACTAAATCATCCATTCAGACACTTATACACCCACTCATTCTTCAATACGCCTTTCCCTATATATATTAAACATATTTAAACTTTACAGAAACACACAGTCACTGGATGATGTCATCAGTGATGTCATCAGTGATGTCATTTGAGATGTCATCAGTGATGTCATCAGTGATGTCACTGATCATGTCATGAGTGATGTAATATGTGACGTCATCAGCAGTGCATTGCGGGGCGCGAGTTATAGTTAGCTGAACTAACTATAACAGGGGAATTTCACGGGTTTTGTACGAGTGCAATGTCCAACTAACTATAACTGTCCCTAAAACCTATGGTTTTTTCAGTGAATATATATATATTTATAATATATATATATCTCAAAGGCTGATGTTGCGTTATAGTTAGGCGAAAATGTCAGTTAAAACATGCCATTTTTAACCTACAAAAACACTGAAATTAACCAGTTGTAGCTATCTCAAGTAACTATAACTCGAGCCCTAAGGTAACTGTAACTAGCACCCCCATCATGCACAGATTTCTCATCAATAATTCAATTGTAAATGTTGCAGTGATATGATCTACGATGTCATAGATCATGTCATGAGTGATGTAATATGTGGGGTAATTAGCAGTGCTTGGGGAGGGTGCATGTTACAGTTACCTTAGGGCCCTGCGTCCAACCACTAGCAAATCCTATGCCATGAACGACCCTCTGGAATACACAGCGAATGGTTGGTCTCACTGGTCCTGCCTGCATTCCTGTACACTTACTGACTATTCCAAAGAGTCACATCACCAAAATATAAATAATTACCTTATTATCATCTTTCTCCAAAAATCACCATGTTTTTTTAATCTAGTGTACATTTCAGTAATTCACACAATTCAATGTTTAATAAAAGTGACTATTATAAAAATGTTTAAGAAACTTATAATAAAAAAATAGACGTTTGTGAGTCTTTCTTTTAACAGTTTTTATTATTGCATTTTTTTAGATGAAAAATGTTAAAAGAAAGACTTAGAGACTTGTTTTCAATAAAAGCAACATGTCTATGTGTCAACTCACAAAATGTAATCATAAAACAACCACAAGGGGCCTTGCACTCCAGCTGAAGAGCATAGAGCTTCAGCTACGAGCGCTTTAAACAATAATTAATAATAACTCTTGTGGGTCATGGTTTTCATGACCCAGGAGACTTACTGTTTTTTTTAAATGTTTCTAGGGGGCCGCCTCTCTTTAAGCAGCCCCATCCCCCAGGGCCTTAGGTAGTTGACCCGCGGCCTACCCAGGGCACCCACAAACCACTTTGTTGGGGTTTGCGGGGGAGCCCCGGCTCCCTGCATGCACCCATACTGGGTGCATCAGGAGCTGGCTTTTCTCCTGCCTGGAGGGAGCAGCTGTTTTTGCCTGGTTTTGCCTGCTCCCTCCAGAAGTCTGCTCCCAAGTGGTGGTAAGTACACAGTAATTGAGCTGGCCCCGGGGAATGGGGTTCCCAGGGCCCCTTATTTGTGACATTCAGTCCCAGAGGTGGGTCTCTGAATCCTATGAAGACTTGGGATGAGGGGCCGCACAGCCCTTCCCCTTTATTTTCTCTACGGTCTCGATGGATGGGGTCCCTGGGGCCCTTCAGACTCCGAGAAGGGGGTAGCATGCCTCTCTCCCCTAAATAGGTTTCCTGTCATTCCCCCCCCCCCCCCAGGGCCCTGGCCCACCCTGGAGAGTATTTTTTCACTTGCATGGGAGCCTCTGCTTTTTAAAAAAATTTGCAGCGGATTAAAGGATCCCCTATGAATTCCCAGCAAAATGTAAAAGACATATTTTTTTTACGCCAGGCAGGCTACCTCTAAAATCCCCTTATTGGCCCCTTATGTGTTTTCTCTACCTTTTTTTTTGTAGGACTCTGGACTTAAGATGGCTCTGTCACATCCTTGTTGATGGGATAGCAGCCAATCAGATCTCAGCTTTAGATCTGTTGGTCCAGTGAACCCTCCTTACCAAGAGCTAGCTTTCTGCCAAACCTGGAGCAATTCCATTCAGCAGACTTTCCAGTATCGCTGTTAAATTTTCCTATGGAAAAATGAATGGGGAAAATGCATTTTGGGACCCGCCCTTTTTCTTGGCCCACACCACACGAATCACCCGGAAACCTTCCAGGAAGGAACTGAGATTGATGAGTCTTTTTTGAGGACATTTTGGTGAAGATTCGTCAAAGGGGACCAAAGTTATTAGGAAACAAAAAAATGCTTTTCCTATGGAAACGCAGACCTTACAATAACTACCCAGTGGCGACTGCTACTGAGTAATATATACGTATATATAAATTCGCTGGAAAAAACCCAAAAAGAAAGGTTAAAGTGATGTTGTACTTAGGTGAAAATGCCACTTACAACATAACATTTCAGACTTAACAAACACTGAAATTCACCAGTTATAGTTAACTAAAGTAACTGTAACTGGTGCCCCAGCCATGCACAGTCTTACCTAAATTATGTAATTTAAGATGTCATGAGTGATGTTATCAATGCTGTCATTTAAAATTTCATGAGTGATGTAATATGTGAGAAATTATAACCATAACTAACTATAATGTCACTTTTAACCTTTGTTTTTTTCAATGAATTTCTAGTTTTCGTTTTAATGGAAAGTAATTTTTTTTACCATACCTTACAATACCAACCCCATGCCATGCGTGCTGTGGGTTTGGGCCCGTGGTGGGTGCATGATGGGTTGGGCTCATGGACAACCAACCCCAAGCCAGACACAGCCTTTGGCCATGCGCGGGGTTGGGGTGCAGGTCCTGTTTTTTATGATACAGGGTACCAATCACTTTTGTTCAGGTTGTGACCTGCCAAATCACAAAAGCATGTTTTCTGGAAAAAGATCTAGCTTTCTATCAAATTTGATGTAATTCCATTCAGCTGTTTTTTCTGAATAACTGTTCAATTTTCCCATGGAAAATTGCATGGGGATAAAGCGTTTAGGGACCCCCCTTTTCTCAGTCCCTGCTTGACGTATGACCCCAAAACTTTCCATGAACGAGCTGAGGTGCATGAGGCTTTTTATGAAAAGGTTTGTGAAGATTGATTAAATGGCTCCAAAGTTATTAGCAAACCAAAAAATCAATTTCCTATGAAAACGTTGCCTAGTAATAACAACCCAGTGGCGACTGCCATAATTGAGTAGTAAGGTCCAATGTTGCCATCGAGGAGGTCTAGTGGCATCATACATCATGAGGCAGAAGGCTGAGTCATTACTAAATGTCACCAGAAACCCAAGATATACAGTACCAGTTATGTATTCTTTTATATTAAATGTTTATTTTGGGGCTATTAGCTTGAAAAAGCTGTTTTCTTCAAAGTGCAGCTAACAACATGCACTGACTGGAATACTTAATCCTTGTTTACCTGTCCTTAATAAATTATAACAATAGGAAATGGTGAGGATCAGTGGATTAAAGTCATTTTTCTGCTGCAGCATTTACTGCATAATTATGGATTTACTGCATTTGTCATTCACACAAGAAGTTGAATTGATTTTGACTTAGGAGTAAGTGTGACAGACCAAAATAATCTACTCATCCCCTTTTTCTCTCTTTAGTATAGATTCACTGCATTTGCTACATAATTTGTAGATTCAACCAAAATTGTTGTTTCTATCTCAAATTGATAAACATAATACTGTCAAAGATGTGCCAGATAATTTGCATTTTTTTCTGCATAATCCTAACAGCCCCAACAATCATAAAACTTTGCAGAGTAGTTTGGGGGCTGCCATTATGGTGATGAAATCCATATAATATAAGGTTTTAATACTACTGCATTTTGTGCAATAAAACACCAAACCTGTCTGACATAGAGAGAGAACTGGAGAATCTTGATCTAAAAGAATCCTGTGTTAGATTTTGTGATAAATGGGGTCTCTAGTTGGCAGAGGTATACACCCTTTCCAAGTAGGGACCACCACTCTAGTCAGGATAAGTCAGATACACACCATAAATTAACCTGTGCTCAGCCTCTGGTCGCTTGGCACAGAGCAGTCAGGCTTAACTTAGAAGGCAATGTGTAAAGGACTTGTGCAACACTATTTCTGTAAAACAGTGAAAAACACTACACATAAATAATCCAAAGAACAATAGAGCTTAATTTAATGAACAAAACAAGATCAAAACGACAGAAATCCAATAAGTAGATCCGGCGCTATGAATTTATGAAGAATATTTTGAATTATAGTGCTTAGAGTCATAAAACGCTATCTGGTTGGGCTGGACCGGGTCAAATCTGACCAGTCAAGCTGACCCCGATGGAGTGCGGGTCGGATACAGAAGCCATGCAGGCCCCGCTGAAACTCTACCGTCACAGAGAAAAAAGTTGACATCGAGGAGCAGCTGAGAGGAGCGGAGGAGATGATACGTCATCGTCGATCCAAAGTATTGTAGGTGATGCGTCAGTTCTGAATAGCTCAATCGGGTCCCGCATCGTTGTCGAGCTCTGGGCGATGAAGGCAATTCATCATCGTCGAGCCGCGCTGTCGCTGCTGTGTAATCCTCGATGTGGCGATGAGTCGGCTTTGAAGGTGAATGCATCGGTTCTGTCGGATGTAAAGCAGGCGATGCATGAATTTTTTCAGAGCAGCCACAAAACTCACCTCCAAGGGCCCAGGACTGGATTGGTACCACTTGGCAGGGCAGGACTCACAGGTGGCAGAGTCCAGAGGCTGCAACATGGTTGAATAAAGTCTTTGATGACCCAAAGACTTCAGAACAGAAAGCAATCCAGCCAGCCCTTGCAGTCACTTGGTTCTGGGGATGTAGAGATTCAGATCCAGTCCTTCTCTCCACCAGGCAAGGTGCAGCAGGGCAGGCACAGCAGAGCAGTAGTCCACTAAATCCAGCAGAGTCCAGCAGAGTGTCCATCCTTTCAGTAGCACAGCAGTTCTTCTTCCTGGCAGAGTGTCCTCAGGTCCAAAGGGGGTGCTAACGACAGGAAAAGGTTGCAGAGGAGCCTTGCACTTCTTCCCTCTCTTGCCTCTTGCCTGGCAGGTGGGACAGGACCTACAGTATACATCTGAGGCCTTCCTCATTTGAGGCCAATAAAAGTGGGTGATAAGCCTGTCAAAGGTCTTGTCTTGCCCCAAATGAGCTGCAAGTAGAACATCATGAGCCAGACCAAGTATGAAGGTCCTGCAGCACTGGGGAACCATCAATACACATGTTGCACCAGGATCAGGAACGTAGGGTCACTATACAGGAGACTATTCTCCCAATATATCAGTTGCTTGCCAGAGGTGTCACCAGCTGCCTGGGTCTTAGACTGCTGCTGCAGACCCTCAAGAGAAGGGCATTCCTTCTATGCTCTGCAGAACTCCTCCCTAGTGGGGCCCCCTTCCTGCTGCCACTTGGTCCACTCAGGCATGTTCCCCAATTTGGCCACTTCCTCCCCTGTAGGTACTGGGGTTTCCCCTCAAGTTCAGCCAGGAGCGGGTTTCCTGTGCGCCTTGCCCTTTCTCTTTTTGGCAGGTGCCTGGGCCATTCTTGCAGGCTTCAGGTCCTCTTGACTACACTAACGGGCTGCCATGGACCGGATGCTTGTTTCCGGTCCAGGGAGGACTTGGCTTGGCAGTTCGGGCTGGACTGTTCCCATGAGGCACAGGGTCAAGACTGATTTGCATATGGCTGGGCCTAAACTGGGGTGGCATGGTGAGCAAAAGAACGATGGATTCAACCGAGATCTCTTGACTGGGGGTGAATGTTTGATTTGCTCTGCATTCCGTCCATCATCTGTGTGTCTTTTGCTTTCTCGCCCTAAGTGTGCCGGGTATGCCCAGACGTGGGTCCCGAGCTCACTGTGCCACTGGATTCAAGCTAGCCTGGCTGATAAGAGGTGATGCCCCGAAACCGGTCCCAGGATGCTTGTTTCCGGTCTAGGGAAGATCTGGCTTGGCAGTTTGGCTGGACTACCAAGGCACGCAAAACAGAAGGCTTCCTCAGTAAAAATGAATTTCTTTATCTTAACACTAGATCACCCAGAACAATGGTGATTTACACTCTCCCCAAGATACACAAAAACATAGATGCCCCATAGTTTCCGGTTGCGGCTCTATTCTGGAGCCACTCGGACGCTATGTGGATAGGTTTATCAAAGATTTTGTACCCAACCACAATGTTATATTAAGGACACGATGGACATGATCAACTTAGTTGAAGAATTACCTTTTGACTCTGACAATTGCACACTTTGCACTTTGGACGTCGAATCCCTTTATACTAATATCTCCCAGGAGGATGGGATCGAGGTTATCCAAAATATTCTTGACTCAAGGATTTGTCCACACTCTGTACCTACCTCATTTATCCTTCACTTTCTCAAGATTTGTCTAACTCAAAACTTTTTTTCATTTGATGGCATATTTTTGCAACAAATCAAAGGAACATCTATGGGAGAAGTTTTTGGTCCCAACTTTGTGATACTGTATATGGATTGGCTTGAAACCAATAAGATCCTATCCGAAACGAACCCTTTCGTGACTAATATAATGATGTGGAAGAGATATATTGATGATATTTTTATGATTTGGCAAGGCTCTGAAGCTACCTTGATCATGTTCCATGACTGGTTGAATACGAATTGTAATTGTCTAAAATTTACCAAAACACAGTAAATCACAAATAGCTATTTTGGATTTACTTATCAAACCACACGAAGGTGAACTGGTCACCACATTATTTTGCAAACCTACAGAGAGAGACACCCTACCTACTCTCTTACAACAGCCACCACCCATGAGCACTAAGGGACTCCCTTCCATTCTCACAGTTCTCACGCATTAGAAGGAATTGTTCCTACAAACAATACTATTTTCATGAAGCCAACAATTTGGCTAATAAACTTATGAACAGGGGCTATCCACGCAAACTTGTTAGAAGATCACTTAAACGAGCATGGTATTGCCCACGAGAAGCCCTCTTGACACCCAAATCCAAAACAGAAAATGACCAACTAGTATGTGTCACTATCTTCTCTCCTGTCTCCAATCAGGTAAAAAAATGCATTTTAAAACACTGGCCTATACTCAATGCTGGTAATTTGGCATTAGAATGACCACTGTTCCCCTTTCGTAAAAATAAAAACATGAAAGATCATTTGGTCAGAGCATCCCCCCTCCTAAAAAGTCTACCCAAACTCTCACAGACTTGTAGGGACTGATTCCTGTGCTGGTCTATTTCAAATGTGGGGGCTGTAGTGTTTGCCAACTGACCATCGAATGCAGAGTTTGCTTTCAGAAATATTGAAGTAACATTGAACCACTTCTCAAACTGTAACACTGCCAATGTTATATATTCAATCTTTTGTTCTTGCGACCTAATTTATATAGGCCAAACAACCCAAAAAGATCAGAATCCGGATCTGCCAACTTCGGAGCTGCCTCAGATGTAAAACACTCAACGCTCCTCTTGTGGATCACTTCACAGACCACGGACACACGGAAGATGACTTAAAATGGCAAGTCATCAGCGTGATTAAACCACCACTGACATTAGCACCATCCTAAACAAGGAGGAACTTAAATGGATTTTGCGAACCAACAGCCTACATACTGGACTCAATAAAACTGCGGATTGGACGAATCTGATTTAAATTATGTACAGCGCCAATGATTCGATGACTTGTCTTTGATAATCTCTAGTTTTAACCATACCACTACTAACTCTTCATGTCAACTGTACTAGTATCACTTATCTTGACTGCTAGCTTTTCAATTTCTCCATTGAGGATGCCCTACAAATAGATTCTTGGCTTCGGTCTAATATCGAGGCTATAGTTCCGACTGTTTCTCGTTCCTCAAAGAGGTCGGCTGCTCCGGCCCCCTGGTATAACGATCTTCTTAGAGCCAGTAAAAGGAACTGTAGAAAAAAGGAATGATAATGGCGTAAGCTCTACCTGCCTGAGGACAGGAAAGCGTATGAAGATATCCTAAGAACTCATTACTCTATGGTAAAAGAAGCTAAATCTAATTTCTTCCAATCCAAGATTGATATGGCCAAAAATAAAAGCAAAGAAACTTTTGGCATAGTTAAATCCTTCACTTCTCCAAAGGTGGGCTTAAATGAAGGGCCACGCACTGAAGCATGGTCGAAGCTGGTTGCAGAATTCTTCCATAAAAAAATCTTCGTGATTCAACAAAGTTTCACTAACATCTTGGAAGAGGAGTTGTCTTTTTATCATAATGCCAACAGTAAATTCCATAATTTGGATCCTCCATCCTTACATGCCTTCCCTGAGCTCCAGCCGGACGAGTCTATGGCCCTTCTCCATAGCATTAAGTCGGGCTCTCCATCCGATCCTTGCCCAGCTAACATCTTGACCTTACTGGCTCCCACTATTCACTCTTCAGTTCATCAGCTTTTTAATGCCTCCCTTTCCACAGGCATTATGCCAAAATTATGGAAGCACGCAAAGGTTCTTCCTCCGATAAAAAAGGCAAACGCTAACCCAACGGATCCAGCGAATTATAGGCCAATCTCTTTGCTTCTGGCTCTCTCAAAGGCATTGGAGAAGCATGTAAATAAAGCCTTGCAAAAACATATTGAAGAGGGGGGGGCTTCTCCATGAATCCCAATCTGGATTTAGGGCAAATTTCAGCACGGAGTCCGCCCTGCTGAAAGTGACAGACTTCATCAGGGGCATATTAGACCAGGGAGGAAAGGCCGTTCTGATACTGCTTGATCTGTCGGCGGCCTTTGACACGGTCCCACATGAAAGGCTTTTAACTAGGCTCAAAGACATTGGCCTATGTGGGACCGCCCTAACCTGGATGGCCTCTTTTTTGGGAAACTGATCTCAGGATATCTGGCTCCCTCCATTCGCTTCTCCGGTGCCTGCATCTGATGTGGGTGTCCCCCAGGGCTCCGCTCTCAGTCCTACCCTTTTCAATATTTATCTATCCCCTCTTGCATCCATGGTAGAGGATGAGGGCGCAAAAATTATTTCTTATGCTGATGACACTCAGTTGATCTTTTCCTGTGATAAAGGCTCCGACCTTGATGGGGTTAGGATCGGGGCCTGTCTCACGAAGGTGTTCAACTGGTTTAAGATTAATCAGCTAATGTGCAATCCGGATAAAACGGAGGTGGTTTTCTTTGGAAATCCGGTAATTTCTGATTGGCGCTCCTGGTGGCCTGCGGATTTGCCACCTCCACCCGCAGAAAAGGAGAAAGCCAAAAACTTAGGAATCATGATAGACAGAACTCTCTCTATGGGGCCCCAGATTCAAAATCTTACTGGTACATGTTTCGGCATCTTATGAATGCTAAAAAAATTCCTGCCACTGCTTCCGGTTGAAAGTAGGAAGATCGTAGTGCAGGCCATGGTGACTTCAAAGCTGGACTATGTCAACAGCCTGTACCTCGGTCTGCCCAAATCTTTGATCCAGCGCCTACAAGTGGTTCAAAACGTAGCAGCCAGAGCCATTTGTAAAACTAAACTCAGATCTAACATAACTCCGACTCTTACATCATTACACTGGCTCCGCATCAAAGACCGGATAGACTTTAAAGTCTTGACCATCTTCTTTAAAGCATTCCACAATGTAGGAGCCGGCTACCTAATGAAACAGGTTAATCATCACACTACTTTGAGGCCGCTATGAACCTCCAATGCCAACCTGCCCAAGATACGTCTGGCCCGTACCGGCGGCAGATGCTTTGGCTTCCTTGGCGCGAAATTGTGGAACAGCCTCCCGGCGCCATTGAGGCATAATTCCGACCTACTCTCCTTCAGGAAAAATTTGATAACTTGGCTGTTTAATCACTAGGCTGGGGCTTTCTCACTTTTTCCTTCTGCTGGTTAGGCGCCAGGACACTTTAGCCTGAGTAGCTGTGCGCTCCAACAAATACCCTATTTCATTTCATTTCAGGATGTCGTACCGTAATTGCAAATGTATCGCTCTAGATACATGTTTTTACACTTGTATTATGTCTCTCATGAACACCGGAATCCACCACCATTGTTTATAATATGTATAATTGCTAATAATATGTATATCTCGCAGGTCATCCCAATTACATATTATGTAGCAGGGAATGTTCATAGGCCTACCTCACGTGGCCATAGTTAATAATATGTATAATTGCTAATAACATGTATAACTCACAGGTCATCGCCATTACATATCAGGTAGCAGGGAATGCTCACAGGCCTATTTCACGTGGCCAAAGTTACTGCCTTAGTTGTCCTATGCATCAGCAATACGTGCAGCATATCGTGTCTGCTGTTCCGCAATTATTCTCTCTGTGTGAGTATTATTTTGCTCAGATTATACTGAATGTTAAAGGCATACATTTCTGATTAACTGTTCCGCAATTGGTCTCTCTGTGGGAGTATTATTTTGCTCAGATTATACTGAATGTTAAAGGCATAAATTTCGGATGAACTCGATCTCTCGCTTTTCCGCATCTGCCACTCATGATTCTATCTCCTATTAATTATGGATATGTGTGCGACCCTTACTGGCATGGGTATACTCTCTGTCAAGTTCTAATCGTTACTGTGCCTCTCGATCATGGCGCTCATCTGTACCCATCACTAACCCTCCATACTCGCGCTCCAGTTTCACTCGGTGAATTCTAGTCATGCGCACTATGAGCATGCCTCACTGCCCCTAATACCCCACACCTTGATGCACACAGTGTCTCTATTTTTCCGGTGCTTACCGGGACACTGTTGGACTGCGGGAAACAATTGCATCACGCCACTGTGCGCTTAACGGTAAGCCTCAACAGTGACTAATTCACCTGTGCTGGCCTTTGATATCTTTCCCTTTGACTTACGGCAATCCTGCCTGAAACTGTTTGCCCATTCTCTTCCATAGGCCCAAACTCTAACTATCCTCATCGGAACTCTGATGCAGGAAACATAAATGAAGACAGACAGGGCTCCGCTAAGTCGCCGTCACTCCTGTTATAAATCCTGCAGTAAGTTGAACACCGCTGGTGCTAGGCGGGTTTCCTAGTTTTATCACGTTGTGACTTAGTCTCTATTTTTCACAACCCTTTCAAATTGGCGTGCAATAATTAGCCGCCCGAACACTCCGGCCAATGGCCTTGCAGCGCCCACTTCCCTGGCTCCCGATACTCCTTTATCTCCCTCCCGTGATTTTGACTTGCGATCACTCACAGATCAGTTCTTTTTCACTTATCCGCATGACTTGGCTATCACCCACCCTTTACAGCCATGTAGAACCTATGGTCGCAGCCGCTATCACAATGTATGATTAAATTGTTACAAATACATTTTGTCTATTCTGACATTAATTCTGATTGTCTTCAAACCCGCGGGGCATATTGGCACTTAGCTCTTTGTCACTCCTCCTTCACCACAGGTAGTTCAGCACTACACATTGGTGTCTTGTCCAACCAGACTTATTTTAGAACCGTCATAACCCCATAAACTTCTCTTCTTTTTCCCTCCTTTTCCTTCTTCCCCCTCTTTTTCCTTCCTTCAATGTACAGGTTATCACTCGGGCATAAAACTTTGTGTCCTGATGATGATTCCCTAATTCTAGTGGGGATCGAAACGTCGTTGACCTTTGCATCTTGACTCCAAACTGACTCACTTGATTTTCTAGTGGAGCATAAGATGTTTGTTTAATTGTGACTGTTTGAAATTTGTATTCCTTTACAAAGTCACCTTGTACTTAAATGCCTGAGGTCTGGAAATCTGCTGACTTCCAACCTATAACCCACGTAATTTTGTACATATTTTTGTTCTTTGTCCTTCAATTGTTTTATATTTAATAAATGTATTGCATCTCCACTGGGGAGAATATCTTCACAGGGCTTACTGTGGTTCTGTGTACCATTGTTCATATACCCTTCCTGGAGGGACCAATGTTCCTTATAATGGGCTGTTCCCATGAGGCACAGGGTCAAGACTGATTTGCATATGGCTGGGTCTAAACTGGGGTAGCATGGTGAGCAAAAGAACAATGGATTTAACCCAGATCACTTGACTGGGGGTGAATGTTTGATTTGCTCTGCATTCCGTCCATCATCTGTGTGTCTTTTGCTTTCTCGCCCGTGTGGTCACTCACACCCAATCAGGCAGCCCCAACATCTCCATGTGGTACTTGAGCTCCACCTCCTTCCAGGCGGTATGCTTCAAGTCATCACCCAGCAGACATGGATGGACTCACAGCTACCTTTAGCAGACCTGAGATCCCCTCCCCCCCACGTTAAAAGGGAACCAGAGCCACTGGGTAGTGGCTCTCACCGTTGTTAGCTGCAACCACCTGGTGGAACACATTAGGGACTACCTGCTCTGAAGACACCAGATGACACCTGGCAGTGGTCATGCTGGCTCCTGTGTCTCTCAGAGCCTCCACCCTCTGTCCATTGATGGTGACCCACTGACTGTACTTCCTAGTATTGTCAGGCATGTGGGTTCTCTGTATCATTTCTCTGTCACCCAGGGACACTAGGGTAACTTCTGCACTGTCCCCCAAACTATCTGGACCATCTAGACCCCAAGAATTACACTAGCCAACCCCTAGCGACTGCCCACCAATGAGGGGCTGTGCCTGCTTGATAAACTTGGGATCCTCCTTGAAGTGCCCTTCCTGCTGACACTCAAAGCACTTCAGGGGCCCCTTCGCTGCAGATTTTCTGTCAGGGAACCACTTATTCTTCTTTTCAGTAGGGGAATGGGAGACCTGACTCACAGAACTGGTTTGTGGTCTATTGGAGAACTCCTTGTCTTTATTTTTGCTTACCCCTTCTTATGGTGAGGACCCTGCCCACCCTTGTGGTGATCCACCTAGATACCTTCTTAAGGACTCTGGTGCTGACCCAGCGGTACGCTTACTAAGCAAGCTCCCTGGGATCAGAGAGCCTACTGTCAACTAGGTGATCGTGTAGATCTGGAAAACAAAGACTGAACAGCTGCTCTTGTGCAATCAAATTGTACAACCCCTGGCAATCTTTAACCTCACTGCCCTTCACCCAACCATCCAGTGCCTTGCAAAAGGAATCTACACAATCCTGCCAGGTCTGTTGGGAAAACTTCTGACTATCCCTGAATTTTTGTCTGTAATTTTCTTGGGTCAGACCAAACTTCCTGATTAGGGCATCCTTCATGATGAGATACCTCATTCCGTCACCCCCCTCTAGAGTCAGAAGGGTGTCCCTCCCTTCAGTAGGAATATGCCTCCACAGATTAGCTCCCCAATCCTCCTCAGGGAACTTGTGCATCTGCAGAGCAATCTCATAGGCCTCAAACCATCTGTCTATGTCGTCTCCCACCACAAAATCAGATACCAAATCCTTGGGAATGTGAAGCCTCCTGTCAGAGGATGTTACGTGGTCGCTAGGGACATTGTCGACATCTTTAAGTTAGCATGAGCCCGGTAGCCATGATGCTGTGTAACGCGTCAGGCTTGTTGCGCCCTGGCATGGTTGAAAACAATCCCACTACACTTCCCATAATGCTCCTCTTTGGTCATCCAGTATCCTTGATTGTGTACTGTTACTGAAAACACCCAGGCATCACAGGGTCAGGTGACTAACATTGTATAAATGGGGGTTTCCCACCCACAACGCTGCTTGGTTTACTCCTACTTCGGATAGGACCACGCCCCTTGACCCGGATCCTCCATTGACCGCTTCCTGTGTGTCCTGAGAACCGTGTGAACTCACTTCACAGCGTTTGTAAGAATCTCTGGAGAGACTTCTGAAGACTCGACTGACGTGCTCGTCGGAGTCTTTTGTTTTACGCTGTGCTTCCTGGTTAAACCTTTCATTCCTAAAGCAGAAATCCAACCATTGTTCAAGCACGCGCTACTGAGAGAGGTTGCCTGCCTCTCAGTTCTTCCAGCGGACTTCTCCCTTCAAGACCGGCAGCCTTTCCCAGCGTGTGGACGCGCTGAGGCTAGGAAATTAACTGCCTCGCTGCTCCCTCAGCTGTTCCCCCCGCCCGAGTTGAATTCTGTTTCCAGCGCCGGTCCGTGCTGCTGCTCGAGGACGGCGTTTCTTTGATACATTGTTTCTCCTCCGAGGCGCACAGCCTGGTAAAGACTTTCGTTCGTGACAAAAAGCCTCTGGGGAATTCCCTGTGTACCGAAACTGCTTTGCTATTGTTAATTTCGGATCCAGCAACAATTGTAGCAAATTCGCTACCAGCCACGGATGGTGAACATTTATTTTTTGTTTCTTGGTGCACCTGACCTCCTTCAAAAAGGGAAACATGTGCCTCTGACCTTACAAGATGGCACTATTTGAGCACCTTTAGCTCTTCCAATAATAGCGAACTCAGTATTTTTATTTCTTGCTATTCCTGAAGAGTCTTCTGATATTGAGCTCAACCCTGCAGTTATATGTGTAAGTATGTGACAGTACACTGTCAACAATAATGGATGCTTACTCAGTGTAATCCCCTTGTTGGCAAGGTTCATTGTGAGGTAATTCTGCTAACGTTAGGTATATTGTTTCTTTTTCTCTTTTCTTTATTATTTTGTGTTTCTGCAGTCTGGAGGCACACGCTTAGACAAGTCATTGCTTCAACTCACCTATTCAGCTGCTGGTCATTCCCTGGTGGTCCTCGCATAAGGTCTCTTCTCTCCTAGGAGGTATTAGACATTACCCAGGTGACTGTTCTCCCTGGGTTGACTATACCTTATTGGAGAGTTGAAATACATCCTCGCTCCTGTGGATACTGGTCTTTTCTGCATGACTGAAGTAAGTCCTGATATGCTGCTTTTGCGCACGACACTGCATGTCTTTATTTTTGCAAGACTCTGTTTATGCCTTTCACATGAGAACTCTCTGCTGTGCTCGTTCTCTGCCTGTTCCTGGAGTTTAGTCTGAACGTTGTGAGCAAGGTCAATAAACACTGCCTCTTGTTGTTCTGTTCTGGTCAGGCCCTAGCACTTAGACAAAACATACCAATGCAGCTGTTTTTGCTGGAGACTCGTACTTTGATATTATGGGGATGCATGTTTAGGTAGAACACGCTTGGAGAGGGACCTTTCCAGGGAGAAGAGCAACACGCACCTGTGATGTAGAAATACGATCTATGGCCTGAGGTATAGGGTCTGCTGACAAAGCCCTGAGATCTTCTATTATATAATAATAATTCTGCTTACCAAGGGGAGGGAGCATAGGCACTGTAGTCCTTTCTCCATAGTCTTTGTATAATGACGTCTCTCTTTATGATATATGGCCTTACTGCAATGCTAACAATATTGGTGTTATGCATATTTATGCTTGTTGTGGCACGTATACTGCATTTTTGATCACGTTAGTTAAAATAAATATTTAAAACTATCTTCGTGTCTCTGTCAGATCTTATTGTGGATAAGTACGTGAGTGTGAGCGAAAAGGTGTGTCTTGTTACCACGATTCTTGAGAGATCCGGGAGTGTTGTGTTCTGGGGTGTCTAATCATTGGTTTCTCCGTTTGTGAGTAGGAGAGCGAGTGAGACACTATAGCTAGTCGGTCCTGGGCTCGTGGGCACTAAGGTGGTAGGAAGGCTTAGCCCCTATACACTGAGGTCCCATAATCCTGCGCATAGTTCTGTGTATGTGCAGAATCCCTGCAACAAGGACACCGAAGAAATGCTGCCACTATCTTGGCTGGACTCAGCCCTCCTGGCTTTGATGTCCAGCTCCCTCAAGCTGATTCCCTTATCCAACATCATTTTCTTCTCCTCCATAGCCAATCTTCTCTCCTCTAATGCTCTCTCCTTCTCCAGGTTGAGCTTAGCCAGTTCCAATTTCAACTTTCTCTCCTTCCTCCTATCCCTAGATGAAACACTGTTCCTTGCCTGAGGTGGAATCACCAATCCTAGAAGGATGTTGCACCCCCTTCCATGGGCAACAGTCCAAGACCCTCGCCAGGGCCCTGGTCCAAATCATTCTCCTCATCCTGCTCCTCTTCATCTTCATCCTCATCCTCCTCTGGGGTCTCATTAAATGCAGCATGGGCTTTAGACTAGGCTACCAGTGTCTTTTGCAGCTTCACCTTCCTGGTGGTGCTCTCTACAGTGCCATGTAGTTCCCACTAATCTGCAGGATCTGCACGTTTGTTGGACAACATAAACTTTGGGCGAGGTTCATAGACTGACTCCAAGCACCCCCGCAGGATATGTTGGCCTAGAGACAAGCTAGCTCACAGTGCCACCATAAGACCCCCTAAACTTACCAGGGAGCAAATAATTTCTGGCAATCACTGAACATGACAACCCTGACCCGTGGTAACAGATCAGGACCTTTCGCTCAGTCACTTGTGCTTATTTGTGCTCAGAGAAATATACAGAGAATACACAGTGAGGCGTTTTCAATATATTTATTGAACCAACGTTATTCTTGTATAGAATACATGTGCTGCGATAATCAGAAGACAGAAGCAGAAGAAAGCGATTTCAAGAACCAAAAGAGTAAATAGTAGATACAGTTCTACCATGGTGTTAAAACTGTGTATATGCAGGCATATGATAAAAGGCACTAATCAGGCGTACTCCTATCATGCAAACCCTACCTCTGCGTGTACCTAGAGTGTGTGTAGGTGCAAAACCAAGTATCCCCCAAGGGACGACCAAACCCCATTACCTGGCAGGAGAGAATGTAGGACCCCCTCTTGGTCACAAACTAGACACCCCTCATGAGCTGTCAGACCGCTGTGTGGTGAAGTCTCAGTATGCAGGGCCAGCTGAAGTGCCTCCTCTGCTAATCTTTTGGGATGCTCACTATTTATAATAGAAAGCATCCTTGTGATGTACTTATAAACTAGCAGTGTTATGGATATATAGATAGCCCCGTCGCCCCATGGATGAAGATAGAACGGCATTTGTACATTGTGCGTAAAAAGTAGGCCTGGGCGGTGAACTCCGCTCCACTCGCGGAGTTTGTGGAGTTTCCTGCACTCCGCGTTACGCAAAGATCGCGGAGTTCCGAAAAACTCCGCTTCGCGGTGCGTAGCGGAGTTTTTTTCCTCGCTCGCGTTCGTCAACGTCAAGTTGGCGACCGCAAGCGAGGAAAATCAACCTCCCGGCGAGATTTTTCCTCGTTCGCGATCGTCAACATCAAGTTGGCGAGCGTGGAAAATCAACATCCCGGCGAGATTTCTCAACGCGGGGGGGTCAGGTTTCTCATTGCGAGTGGTCGCGTATGCTCACGACCGCTCGCGTTGAGAAACTGCCCATTCGCGTTGAGAAAGCTGCCCCTCGAGTAAAAATCTACTCGAGCGGCAGAAAAGGAAAGCTTGCGCTGTGCATGGTGCCGTTCACAATGATTGCACAGTGCGGACAAGCATCCGGCACTGTGCAATCACCGTGAACTGCATTTTTCTATCATACTCCGCCACTCGCGGAGCTCTGCGTAGTGCGACAGAGTTTTTTATGCACTTCGCGGTGTTCCGCGTAGTGCAACTCCGCGAACTCCGCCCAGGGTTAGTAAAAAGGCCTTGTTCATGGTGTTCAAGGCATCGTGATAATGTTATGCGAAGCTAGATGTGTAAACAGGAGTAGTTTCAGAGAAACTAATCCAACATTGTCATGCACGCACATTACACCCACTCCTCATACTAAGGATCGATATATGAAAGCTTTCTAAAAAAGGCAGCATGCCATAATGAAATGCAAACAAAACCACTGTATAAAATCATCTAAAAGCAAGTTTCCCTTTAAAAAATTCATAAAAGCCATTAAAATTCATTATACTGTTTAAAACTCCAAGCACTCAGAAAACCATTGTGCCTAGAAAAGAAGAAAAAATATTGTTTTGAATCATTTTGTTTAAAAAATGGGCCAAATCGTTCCTACCATACGGAAAAAGCCAATTGTTTATGTCTTCCGAGTGGTAGTCGCTGTCAGGTTTCACCGGAGAAGGGTCCGGAGCCCGGAATGAACACTGACACGCCGAAGAGTCGGAACTACGACTCCGGTGATGCGACGCGTTCAGGAAATGACGCGCACACATGTTCATGTTCCCTCGAGGACATCCTGATAAATTGGTTCCGGGTCATGAGACGCCGCTGATTATTCTTCGGATTCAAGCAGTGTTTACAGGACTCGGTCCGGTAAGGGTGCATTTGGCACCACGCACTTTGTTTCTGGCTCATTTTCCAGGAATGTACACCGCGCGAATGCGGTTTTATATTATGTGACATTTGACATTTGCTCCTTCCTTTCCGTTGGCGAGTTTCTTTCAAAACTCATGTGAAGAGGAAATTCAGAGCGGCTTGATTCATGCTTGGGCTTTTTCTATGATTCTCTGATGGGAGGCTTCCTCGTTGGGAGGTCGTGTAAGATTTAACCTTAAGTCCAGGAGTTCTTTACAGACCAGGATTTTGATTTAAGTACACCTGCGTACTCTGCTGGTAGTAAGGTGTCAGGGAGTGCGGTAACTTCCTTTTGGCCAGGGTAACTGGTGTTATCCATCATACCTTAACAGCATCCATGCTTTGAGTATACACAGAACTTGGCTCTCATATCTTATGTGCTACAAGTGGAAGGAACGCTCACCAATAATTGAATATTTGTTCTCTACATGTTTGGGATGCTATGATTTGAATAGCGCATTTATTTTGTGTATTGCTTATCTGTTTGTGCATATAACAGGGGCTTGGTGTCAGAACCTACAAAGGTCATTTCTCACTTCCCCTGTGATTCATGACAACACAGATAATTGGGTATGTAAGAAGCCTCGAACTACATCTAATAAGAACTTTGTGGTGTTAACAGATCCTATATTGAATGGTATATTTTCCTTTCTCAAAGTGGTACATAAGCAACACAATATTTTATGGTAAAAAGATCCATCTTCTCATCTGGCCTACTAAATACAAAGAAAGTGCCTGTCTTTTCTTTTACAGGTATTGCTATATGGCTATATATGTATATATGGTGTGAGGAGGTGGAAGGGAGCAGTGACAGAGAGGGGAAAGAGTAGTTAGTAATTGTGTTCCTTCTTTTACAGATCTTCCTCCCTGCTGTTCCCTACTTTTCCTTCCCCCACTTAATCACTTCAACAGTCTGTGCTGATATAGCATTCAGACTTGAAGTTATTGAGAGGTGGACCCATACTACCATCACTCCAATCCTGAGGACACAGCGACATCGGAAAGAATAATCAGCCCACGAATTTGTGTCCTCCTGGTTGGTTTTATATAGAATGGCCACCCTTGATGATGTCATAGCAGCTCTTGCTGCAGTACAGATAGAGGTAGTGGCGTCTCATCATGAGACAGCAGCCCTACAAGCAAGAGTAGCTGGCATGCAACGTAACCCTTTTGAAGTTGGAGGAAGGTCACAGGCTTCTGCGAATCCCTTAGTAGTAGAAGTACCTACACCTATTCCATTAGCACCCCCGAGAGGTTTCATGGTGATCCTTATAAAGTGCAGGTGTTCCTCACACGTCATGTTAAATTTCTCATGTAAACCTAAAGCCTTTGCCACCAACCAAGCCAAAGTAGCATTCCTGATTTCATATCTGGCGGGAGAAGTGGCTCAGTGGGCAGTTCCGTTGGTACGGAGGGACGACCCACTGCTGTACGATTGGGATGCGTTCAAAATAGACTTTGAAAAAATATTCGATAGAAGATCAGCGTCTTTGTCAGCTGACAAAGACTTACTTGAATTAAGACAAGGTAATAGGGACCTGGTGGTCCATTTGAATATGTTTCGAAGGCTTGTAGCAGAAACCAACTGGCCCAGGTAAACAAGCTGCTGTTTTCTACCAAGGACTTAAAGATGACCTGAAGGATGTTATCGCGCAAATTGATCCACAACCCACGTCATGCGAGGATTTAATCGAATTGACTCTACGCCTGGATCATCATCTCAGTGAAAGAAAGGGGGACAACAAGAGAAGAGAAAAGACAGATCCTCGATTTGAGCGAGCCAAACAATCAGATTCTGCGCCTCCACAGGAGCTCATGGCGATAGGGGCGGTGAGAGTGTCACTATCTTCAGAGAAAAGGGAAATAAGATGCAAGAACGGGCTATGCATGTACTGCGGAAAGAAGGGACATTTCATCCGCGACTGCTTATCGAAACCCCGAGTCCCGCGATCGGGTTATGGGCCAACAGCGATATCAACTGGAGAGAGGAAGGCGGGAAACTGAAGGGCTCGAGTCTGGAAGAGAGATCACTCTCCAGCGGAATAAGCATCCCTTCTATAACAAGGATTATCAAGCCCAGCCATGATCATCTCTATATTCCCATTCAGATAGACATTCGGTCCAAGTGGTGTTTAGTGCAAGCCATGATTGAATCTGGGGCTACAGGATGCTTTATGGATCAAACATAGGCCAAGAACTTGGATATTACCCTCTTGGAGAAGAAAGTACCTGAACAAGTGTTTGCGGTGGATGGGAAGCTATTGGAGTTCAGACCTATCTGCTATGTTACAGAAGACCTATCGGTCTTATATGACAACACGCATTTGGAAACCATAACCTTCAGCATTATTCAAGCACCCCAATATGGTATATTTTGGGATTGCCTTGGTTGCGAAAACATAACCCAGAGATAAATTGGGTTGAAAAAAGACTGAGATGCAACTCTAGTTATTGTCAGGACCACTGTGTTTTCCCATTGAATCAACCAGCAAGTGCGCTAGCTACTGCACAATCCATAGCTACAGCCACCGAAAAAGAGACCATATTACCCACACCGTATCAAGAATTTGCAGACGTCTTCAGCAACAAGATGTCAGAGGTATTACCACCTTACAGACAGTATGACTGTCAAATCGATCTTGTACCAGGTACCGCCATACCTTTTGGTAGAGTATACGCAATAACTGAACCTGAGAATGAACACCTAAGGTCATATCTTGACAAATATTTGGCACTAGGATTCATACGTCATTCAAAATCTCCAGCGGCATAGCCTTTGCTCTTCATACCCAAAGCTAACGGGGAGCTTAGGACTTGCATAGACTTCCGTGCATTTAATGCCATCACCGTTCGGAATCAATACCCTCTACCCCTGATTCCTGTATTACTGGAACAAGTAAAAAAAGGCGGTGGTGTATACCAAACTGGATCTGATGGGGGCATACCGTTTAGTATGCATGAGGGAGGGAGACGAATGGAAAACAGCTTTTAAAACTCGTTACAGCTTATACGAGTATTTGGTCATGCCATTCGGGTTGTGTAAGGCTCCTGCTGCGTTCCAGTTTTTCCTGAATGACGTCTTGAAGGAGTATCTGGACAGATACGTGGTGGTATACATTGACGACATCCTTATCTACTCGGAAAGCAGAAAGAACCATATACAACACGTAAGTGCTGTATTACGCACTTTATGAAAACATTGGTTGTTCTGAAAGTTATCAAAATGCAAGTTCCATGTCTTTTCTGTGGAATTTTTGGGGGTGATGCTTTTTCCGTATGGACAGGAAATGGCAGAGAGGAAGGTGATAGCTGTGAAGGAGTGGCCGTGCCCGCAAACCGTCCGTGACGTTCAGTGCTTTTTGGGGTTCGCCAACTTTTACAGACGCTTCATCAAACGGTCTTCACACTTGGTAGCTCCTATAACTAAATTTCTACGCAAGAATACTGTGTTTTCATGGCCTGAAGAAGCACATAAGGCGTTTGACGATCTCAAACACGAATTTACCTCTGCCCCTTTTCTAGACCATGCTGACCCCGAAAGACCCTTTATTGTCTAAGTCGATGCCTCAGAGGTGGCTGTGGGAGCGGTGTTGTCACAGCGGAACACAGCTACGGGACAAATGCATCCAGTGGCTTACATGTCTCGGAAGCTAAATGATGCAGAAAGAAATTATAACATCGCCGAAAAAGAGCTACTAGCGATTAAAGATGCCTTCATGGAATGGAGGCACTGGTTAATGGGGGCCAAACACCACGTTACAGTTTTTTCCGACCATCGCAATCTGCAATTCATGCGGGCCACCCGGCACCTGACTCCAGACAGCTCAGATGGATGCTGTTCTTCACAGAATATAATTTTGTAGTAACCTACAGACCCTGGAGTAAAAACAAAAAAGCAGACGCCCTCACATGTCAAGACACCATGAAAGATTCAGAAGAGAGACCAGCACAAGCCATCAATAATCCACAGAAAGGGATATGTGTTATCCATTGTGATCCCTTTTTGAACCAGGTGGCACAGGGAGTTCAAACGTTCACCTGGAGGACATGGCTGAAGAGGCATCCAGAATGGCATATCAAGCAAGGAATACCCATACGTAGGCAACAAGTGTTGGTACCCACGGATAAACTATGGCTGCAAGTGTTTCAATGGTGCCACGAAGTTCCATGTGCAGGACATAACGGAATTGCAAAGACCAGAAACAGAGTGTTGCGTCAATTCTGGTGGCCTAGCATTCAAGCAAATGTGGTTTTATGGGTCAAGCGGTGTGAAGTATGTACACAAAATAAAACCAACACCATGAAACAACCAGGATTGTTGCGTCCCCTCCCTACGCCAGGAAAACCATGGGAAAACATATCACTGGACTTCATAGTGGGTTTGCCTTCAGATCATGGACATACTGCTATCTTGGTGGTGGTGGACTATTTAACCAAGATGGGTCACTTTGTGGCATGCAAACAGATTCCAGCCGCTAGTCAATTAGCCCAGTTGTTACTAATTCACGTTGTAAGGTTACATGGTCTCCCCAAAGTTGTTGTGTCAGACAGGGGGGCGCAGTTCATGGCCAACTTTTGGAAAGTGTGGTGTGCTGCCTTACATATATTTCAGCAGCCCTGTCCACTAGTTTCTATCCCCAAACAGATGGCCAAACCGAGCGTTTAAACCAAACGTTAAAGCAATACTCAGGTCTTATGTAAATAGGAATACAGAGGCTTTGGTGGAGTGGTTATGGTTAGCGGAAGTGGCTTATAAGAGTGCGTCACATGCATCTCTTCACAACTCCCCCTACTATTGCACATATGGCTTTCATCCACATTTCATCCTTTTTATACACCCAGCATCAGCACAAAAGGTTCCCGAAGTCCAGGAAAGGGTCACTCACATCCAGAACATACTATGCAGGACACGAAAGCAGTTGGAGCTGTCACGACTCGCTTCCTGCATTCACGTGTCCACCACCAGGGGGCCGAATTGTGGGACTTTCCAGTATTCTAATATGCTTCCAGACACTCCCCTGTATGCATATCCTGACTTCCAGGCATTTGGACATCATTTAGGAATTGACATCCATTCCCAATCCATGCCGGGTTTTGTGGAAGCCAGTCTGCTCATGCTGGAAACTCCATTACCTATAATCCCCTGCTCACTGCTTTGTCTCCACCCCTGCAGGCCAAGGATGGGTGGAGGAATTCAGTTCACCTGTGGCTGGCTGCTGCTAGCCTGCTCACACCTGATGCATGTGATTACTGTGAGCTGTTTTAAGCCCCAGCTCCCTTCAGCCCAGTGTTGGTCACTGTAGCTGTATACCGGTGAGGCCGATCCTTGTTTCCAGTGTTTCCTGAGCTTTTGATAACCTTGTTTCCAGTGTTTTTGATATCCCTTGATTCCTGAGCTATAGTTAATCCTTGTTCCTTGATTCCTGAGCTATAGCTATTCCTTGTGCCTGAATTAGCACTGCCTGCAGTGCTACCTTGTTTCCTGAGTTCCTGAGCTATAGCTATTCCTTGTGCCTGAATTAGCACTGCCTGCAGTGCTACCTTGTTCCCTGAGTTCCAGAGCTATAGCTATTCCTTGTGCCTGAATTAGCACTGCCTGCAGTGCTACCTTGTTTCCTGAGTTCCTGAGCTATAGTTATTCTTTGTTCCTGTTCCTGGGCTTCAGCTATTTCTTGTTCCTGATTTGCACTGCTTGCAGTGCTCTCTTGACTCCTTGTTTCCTGAGCTGTAGCTATTTCCTGTTTCCTTGAACCAGTACTGCCTGCAGTGCTACCTTGACTCCTGAGCCTTAGCATTCCTTGTTCCTGAACTGCAGCAGTTTCCCTTGTTCCTGAACTAGCACTGCCTGCAGTGCTACCTTGACTTCTGAGCCTTAGCATTCCTTGTTCCTGACCTGCAGCAGTTTCCCTTCTCCTGAACTAGCACTGCCTGCAGTGCTACCTTGACTCCTGAGCCTTAGCATTCCTTGTTCCTGACCTGCAGCAGTTTCCCTTCTCCTGAACTAGCACTGCCTGCAGTGCTACCTTGACTCCTGAGCCTTAGCATTCCTTGTTCCTGACCTGCAGCAGTTTCCCTTCTCCTGAACTAGCACTACCTGCAGTGCTACTTTGACTCCTGAGCTTTTGCTCAATTCTTGTTCCTGCCCCAGCACTGCCTTCTATGCTACTTTGTTTTCTTGATTCCTGAACCTGCACTACTCTAGTATACCCTTGTAGCCTCCTCTTCTGTATATCCTTTTCCAGTCCCTGCCTTTCTTCCCATTTCCTTGGTTCCAGTTCTAGTTTGCTGTCTTTCTATTTCTGCTGTCTTGCTTCTGTTACCTTGTATGTTTGTTACCTGCTTTCTGCCAAGTGTGCCCTGTGATTTCCTTCCTTTCCTGTTAAGCACTCCTCCTTGCTAGCTCCTTGTCTATTGTGCTTGTGTTTAGTTCTACCCCTTTGCTGTTACTGCCTTGCGTGTTCCTGTTTGATCGCCAGGATCCATGGGCACAGCTGACTACCAAGTGGTGTTTCTTGTTCACTGTGAGTATTGTCTTTGAGTTACTGTTATAACATCACCATAGGTATAAGCTCCACAGACCCTGCCTTTGCATACATATCCTATATGTGGGTATTTTCAGTCAGTATCTGTAACAGCAATTGTGGGTGAGGAACTTACTGAGCTTCAGTCTTACCGTGTGGAGCTCCTGAGTGCTTTACCCCACATTCCCTTTATTGTTAATGTTGTATTATATATATATGTCTTGCACGTCCGTTCTGGGTGTAGTTAGCCTGAATGCTAAATTGCCTTGTGAGTGCCCTTCCTTTCTGAGTCTTAGCCAACTTGTTCCTTTGTACAGGCTTCCCCTTTGGATCCCTTTTCTCCTCTGACTTCCTGTGTGATCCTGGGCAGCGCTGTACTCCTCTCTCTGTGTACGTTTTCTACCCCGTTCCCAGTCCTTGCCCAAGTCCCTGTGTTCCCGACATAGTCCCGGACAGTCCCTGACAGGAGCTTGCCAAAACAAACTATAAAACGCAAGCTGATAAACACAGAAGGCCAAACCCGGTATATAAAAAAGGGGACTAAGTGTGGTTGTCCACAAAAAACCTTCGGTTCAAGAGATACAGCATTTTCAATCCCAAATACATAGGCCCTTATCCAGTCATTAAACACATAAACCTGGTGGCGGTTCGTTTGGCTTTGCCCACCAACCTCCGCATACATCCGGTATTTCATGTGTCTTTATTGAAGCCCTCTCACACACCTATCAAGAAGAAGCCTAGACCAATCTGGGTTAACTCAGAACAAGAATAAGAAGTGAAAGGAATAATTGATTCTAAAATAAGTAAAAGAAAGCTTTGGTACCTGGTTGCATGGAGGGGCTATGGCCCAGAGGAAAATTCCTGGGAACCTGCATCTGGAGTTCATGCCCCCAGGTTGACAAAGTTGTTTCATCAGCGACACCCCCAAAAAGCCTGTCTATGTCAGTGTTCTCCTGGGGAGGGATGTAGTGTCAGGTCTCACCGGAGAAGGGTCTGGAGGCCGGAATGAACACTGACACTCCGAAGAGTCAGAACTACGACTCCCGTCATGCGGCGCTTTCAGGAAATGACACGCACGCATTTTCACGTTCCCTCGAGGCCATCCTGATAAATCGGTTCCGGGTCATGAGACACAGCTGATTATTCTTCGGATTCAAGCAGTGTTTACAGGAACGGGACTCAGTCCGGTAAGGGTGCATTTGGCACCACGCACTTTGTTTCTGGAACCAGTGGCTCATTTTCCAGGAATGTACACCACGCGGATGCGGTTTTACATTATGTGACATTTGGCATTCGCTCCTTCCTTTCCGTGGGCGAGTTTCTTTCGAAACTCATGCGGAGAGGAAATTCAGAGTGGCTTGATTCATGCTTGGTCTTTCTCTACGATTCTCTGAGGGGAGGCTTCCTCATTGGGAGGTCGTGTAAGATGTAACCTTAAGTCAAGGAGTTCTTTACGGACCAGGATTTTGATTCTTGTACACCTGCGTACTCTGCTGGTAGTAAGGTGTCAGGGAGTGCGGTAACGTCCTTTTGACCAGGGTAACTGGTGTTATCCATCATACCTTAACAGCATCCATGCTTTGAGTATATACGGAACTTGACTCTCATATCTTATGTGCTACAAACGGAAGGAACGCTCGCCAATAATTGAATATTTGCTATCTATATGTTTGGGATGCTATGATTTGAATAGCACATTTATTTTGTGTATTGCTTATCTGTTTGTGCATATAACAGGGGCTTGGTGTCAGAACCTAGGAAGGACATTTTTCACTTCCCCTGTGATTCATGACAACACAGATAATTGGGTATGTAAGAAGCCTCGAACTACATCTAATAAGAACTTTGCGGTGCTAACATATCCCATATTTTATGGTATATTTTACTTTCTCATAGTGGTACATAAGCAACACAACATTTTATGGTAAAAAGATCCGTCTTCTCATCTGGCCTACTAAATACAAAAAAAGTGACTGTCTTTTCTTTTACAGGTATTGCTATATGGCTATATATGTATATATGGTGTGAGGGGGGGAAGGAGCAGTGACAGAGAGGGGAAAGAGTAGTTAGTAATTGTGTTCATTCTTTTACAGATCTCCCTCCCTGCTGTTCCCTACCTTTCCTTCCCCCACTTAATCACTTCAACAGTCTGTGCTGATATAGCATTCAGACTTGAAGCTATTGAGAGGTGGACCCATACTAGCATCACTCCAATCCTGAGGACACAACGACATCGGACAGTCGCAACATTGTGATTGTAGGCAACCGCAGACGACATTCCCAGAGGTGCACCTCAAACCATGTTTATGAAGCAAAGGTGATTCCATCCAGTTCCCACAGCAGCCGCTGAGGCAGGGACTGCATCCTGTAAGTGTATCGGAGAGCTGGTATCCAGTTCACTAGGTGCCAAAACATCCCAGGGTGGCTTAAAGAATGCATTCATCAGCAATGGAATACGCTGGGGACAACAATACCCATGGGCCCTTAAGGGGTCCATCAGTACTTCAATGTCCAATGGCGCAACCGATTGTGATCAGAGGCATAGATCCGATACGCATTCATGGCTGCAAAGCAGGCAGCGGAATACAGGTTGTAAGCAGTGAAGCCAAAGAGGCCTGAAAGACAAGAACCAGTGCTCATTCAGTTATCGAAGCAGAGGTGTGCCTGCCGAAGAAGTGTATCATGATCTCACGACATTGTAGCACAGCCAGTGCTGTCTCCATTTTGGGTTGAACTGGGACGTCCATTGCGGAGCAGAAAAATGTAAATCAGGATTCCGCAACAAGTAGCAGGACAAGCGGGAGACCTCCAAAAATGCTTCCCAACACGGAGTGCATGAATGATGGTATAACTCTGAAAATTGTCTGAAAGGTGCTAACCTGTCCAGAGCCAATACATATTAAAAAGTGCACTTTTCCCTTCTTATCAGACATATTAAAGATACGGTGGACCAGCTCACCAAATGCAGCTGGAAGTTAGTATGGTACATAAGCAACACAACATTTTATGGTAAAAAGTTCTGTCTTCTCAGCTGGCCTACTAAATACAAAAAAAGTGCCTGTCTTTTCTTTTACAGGTATTGCTATATGGCTATATATGTATATATGGTGTGAGGGGGGGAAGGAGCAGTGACAGAGAGGGGAAAGAGTAGTTAGTAATTGTGTTCATTCTGTTACAGATCTCCCTCCCTGCTGTTCCCTACCTTTTCTTCCCCCACTTAATCACTTCAACAGTCTGTGCTGATATAGCATTCAGACTTGAAGCTATTGAGAGGTGGACCCATACTAGCATCACTCCAATTCTGAGGACACAACGGCATCGGAGAGTCGCAACATTGTGATTGTAGGCAACCGCAGACGACATTCCCAGAGGCGCACCTCAAACCATGTTTATGAAGCAAAGGTGATTCCATCCAGTTCCCACAGCAGCCGCTGAGGCAGGGACTGCATCCTGTAAGTGTATCGGAGAGCTGGTATCCAGTTCACTAGGTGCCAAAACATCCCAGGGTGGCTTAAAGAATGCTTTCATCAGCAATGGAATACGCTGGGGACAACAATACCCATGGGCCCTTAAGGGGTCCATCAGTATTTCAATGTCCAATGGCGCAACCGATTGTGATCAGAGGCATAGATCCAATACGCATTCATGGCTGCAAAGCAGGCAGCGGAATACAGGTTCTAAGCAGTGAAGCCAAAGAGGCCTGAAAGACAAGAACCAGTGCTCATTCAGTTATCGAAGCAGAGGTGTGTCTGCCGAAGAAGTGTATCATGATCTCACGGCATTGTAGCACAGCCAGTGCTGTCTCCATTTTGGGTTGAACTGGGACGTCCATTGCGGAGCAGAAACATTTAAATCAGGATTCCGCCACAAGTAGCAGGACAAGCGGGAGACCTCCAAAAATGCTTCCCAACACGGAGTGCATTAATGATGGTATAACTCTGAAAATTGTCTAAATGGTGCTAACCTGTCCAGAGCCAATACATTTTAAAAAGTGCACTTTTCCCTTCTTATCAGACATATTAAAGATACGGTGGACCAGCTCACCAAAATGCAGCTGGAAGTTAGTATGGAGTAGAGTTTGTATCTCGGACGAGGACCTTGCAACCTGGAGATCAAACGTCTTTCTGGCTGAAGGTAAGGTCACATCTTTTTGAAAAAGCATAGCTTTCACTTTGCTCAGAGATTTAAAGCGTATGTTGGAAACATTTAAGGTCATAGCGTTGCCTCCCTAACTGTGCGGGCAGGTGGAAACAGCACTTGTGTGCAACAAGTGACTATGGTATTAACCATTACCAGATCATAGATGCCTGGTTCCATTCTGCAGCAACCTTGATCATTTAGCATCAAATAGCTCCCATTCGAGAGCAGCTTGAAAACCGGATCAATCAAGACAGCCGGTGAACCCTTTAGATAACAAGACAAGTTCGCGACCAAAGCCTAGGATGCCCCATGAAGTGAAATGTCCTTGCATACTAAGGATCTGCTCAAAGCATTCTCACAGTCGAAACAGCTAAGAAAAACTTCTGTGTCCCCTTTCCTACATCTAAACCTGAATGGTAATTCCCAGTATTCGTGCACATAGCCTTCCCCTAGTACTTCATATCTGCTACTTGGTGATATTGTAAACATTATAGGAATTGGAAAGTCGTGACTGGTAGGGTGATATAACCATTGATTATCCAGTCTGTGGATGGGGTCTCAGCCATGGTGAAAGGTAATTGGTCTAACTTTTCAATGTGCATCATGGTATATTTCACATCTCTTCGTGCCATTACTATCTGCCTTTCCGTTAGATCATATGAGGAAAACAGACTTGTGCTGTTGATATAACACCACGGCGCGTGGCCAGAACGTAAAGTTTGCAACGTCCAGCTTAACATTACAATTGACCGTAGTTGTGATTGTCCATGTTGTAAAATAGACATATCTTGTTGTATTATGTCAATTGTAAAACATACTATGTTGCCCAGTGAATGTATTCTGGATGATAATGTGTTCATACCATTGTCAACCACAGCCAAAGCCTTTTCTAAATTAACCCTATCAATCTTGCGCAGTCTCTCAGCAGCCTCCTGTTGAGAAGCTTTCCACAGCTCATTGTATATTGCATACAAGAAGCGCTTTTGACTTGGGTTCCAGGGACCTAACAAGAAATCCCTGAAATCCATGTCACCAGAAAGAAGGGACAAGTGTTTCTTCACCTGAGAGAGTGTTGAGGTTTTTATCCAATCAAGGCACAACTTCCCAACACTGTATGATGTCACCACCCCCAAGTGTTCTGACTGTACATATCGCTGATCAGGCCTATTAATCCTAAAACCTTCGGTGTTGCCCAGGAATCTAGATTGACACCCATTTTTGTCCACAGGCCAAACCAACCATCCATTTCAATTGGGAACTGATAAATTGTAAGATCCATTTTGTATCATGGTATCTAGTGTATCCTCACTGTATTGTGTGAAATGCTGTCAGTTCTCAAAACATGAGAATGCAGGAATACGAGGTGTGTTCATATCCTTCATCTTGGCTATTCCAAGACAGGAAGTTAGTTGCACTGTATTGTTCAGGAAAATCATTTGATGTGGTATGAGGCATGCTCTGAACAAGGCCTCCGTTCCCTGAACCTACCAATCTTTTGTCCCCCAGACAGATTTTGTGTCCATGTTGTCTTTCCAAAAGTCAAAACCCTGTACAGACAGTTGGTAAATAAAGGAAGCAGAGTATATCAGCTTGGTGTTTGTAAGCATATTTTTCTTTGCAGGTGTAGGTGCAAGCCTATAGTAGCAAGAGGCTGGGTCTGATGCATCAAAACCAGAAAAATAAGCAAACTTTTGTGCAAATGTTTTTGAACTACCTTTCAGCAGTGTTGGGCAGTGTTCCATTGGGTTTAATTATAGACAGCACGTGGGATACTAGCTTTATATAAGAAGTGGTGACCATAATGTTGATAGCAGAACATGTTAGCAAATATACCATCATACAATGCATCAGAAGAAAATGCAGCTGATTGCACTAGATCTGCAAGCAAATTGTGCACAGTTTCAATGCCCCAGTCATCAGAAAAAGTACTAGAGCTGATGATATAATTTAAGGAAAATATAAACAAATATGACATTTGTAAAAGTTCAGTAGGACCATACACATTATAGATTACCCTGTCCCACACTATTCCTTCCGGAACTGGAACCTCTGTAATAATAATAATAATAAAGACATTTATAGGGCGCGCAGCTATCTCGACTGAGGTGTCCCGGCGCTAAAGTGGATAACAATGTAGCCATGCCGGCAAAGATCTAGTCTCTACAGCTGAACAGCCAGGTCTTCAAGGCCTTTCTAAACTCCTGTTCAGAGTGCATCATACGTAGTTGAAGGGGCAGGTCATTCCAGCATTTGGAGGTTCCCACCTTGAACGTTCTGCCCCCCCATTCTCGCTTTAGCAAAGCGGGGGATGAAGAGGTAGCGTTTCAGGTTGGACCTCAGCGATCTGCCCTGCTGGTAAGGGCGAAGTCTCTTCCTCAGATACTTGGGGCCTCTTCCCTGGTAGGCCCGAAAAGCAAATGTGAGGGCTTGAATTCAACTCTCTTGGCCACTGGGAGCCAATGGAGTTGTCTAAGGTGGGGGGGAGATATGGTGGCGGAGAGGGACCTTGCTGACCAGCCTAGCTGCCGTGCTTTTCACTATCTGCAGCCTACGGATCAAGCCGCTAGGCAGACCCAGATAGAGTCCGTTGGCGTAGTCGAGATGGGAGGTGACTAACCCATGCACTTCAGTTTTACGAGCTATATCTGGCAAGAAGTCGATGAATTTTCTAATAATTTTCATCTTACCAAAGCACCCCGCAGATACATGCTGGATATGGACGGAAAGGGATAAGTCATTGTCCCATCGGACTCCAAGATTCTTGACCGAGTCCTTAGGTACAGGGGCCGTTCCCAGTTCTACCGGCCACCAGAGGGCCGCCGGAGGTGGGACTGCTTGGTTAAAAAACAGAACCTCCGTCTTGTCGGCATTGAGCTTTAAAAAATTGCTACTCATCCAGGCGGAAATGCTTTTAAGGCAATCTCTGAAAGAGTCAAAGACTGATGCCGACACTTCACTGAAGGAAAACATCAGTTGGGTGTCATCTGCGTAGGATATCACCTTGATCCCCGTGTTAGTGATGTGTTCCGCCAGTGGTGCCATATAGATATTAAAGAGAAGTGGGCTCAGGGCCGAGCCCTGAGGCACCCCCCATCTTAGAGGTTTAGCAGTAGAGGAGAAAGGGTGGAGAAAGACCTGTTGGTCTCGGCCATGAAGGTAAGACGCGATCCAGTCCAGCGCCGTCCCACGGATGCCAATTTGTTTAAGACGATCAAGCAAGATGGAGTGGGACACCGTGTCAAACGCTGCTGACAGGTTGAGAAGTACCTGCATGGTCGCAGCACCCCCATCCACCACCCAGCGAATGGAATCAGCCATCTCAATCAGTGCGGATTCAGTGCTGTAACCAGGGCGAAAGCCAGACTGGGAGTCATGCAGTAGCCCGTTGGATTCAATGAAGGCAGCCAGCTGCTGATGCGCTAATTTCTCTAAGATTTGTGCGGGGGCCGAGAGAAGAGAAATGGGCCTGAAATTACTGGCGACTTCCGGGTCAGCGTTGGGTTTCTTCAATATGGGGAGGAGGAACGTATGTTTCCAGGCAGCTGGAAAAACCCCTAGCCTGAGTGAGGAATTCCAGATGGCATTAAGGGGGGGTTAAGCCATTCTGCCAGTAAGCTGTAATGTCTAGCTGGCCAGGGATCACTAGGTGACCCGGATTTGCATTTCTGAAGTTTGGCCAAGGAGGCCTCAACGGGAATCATAGCGAACTCAGAAAACACCGGCCGGTTCTGGCTATGGCCACAGAAAGCATCCTCCCCACTAGGGTGGTGAGCTGCAGGGAACGAGGCATAGACCTGTGATATTTTCTCCTCAAAGAAATTCGAAAGATTGTTGCACATCTCCAATGAAGAAACAACAGGGTGCAGAAGTGCCGAGGGGTTGGTGAAGGATTTCACGACCTTAAAAATTTCCCTGGAGGAATTCCTAAGCGCTGGGAATCCGATTGGCCAGGAAATCTCTTCTCTTGATGATGAGAAGTTTGCGGTATTCTTTCAATGCCGCTCTATACCCAATTTTATCCTCCGTAGCATATGGTTTTCTCCACTTACGCTCCAATCTTTTACAGTCACTTTTCTTAGCTCTAATGTCCTCGGTGAACCAAGGAGCGGAGGGGGTTGCTCTAGAAGAGCTAACAAGCTTCTATGGCGCAATTGTATCCAGGGCCTCCATGAACCAGGCATTCAAGTTTACAATGCTGTCATCAAGATTATTCGAGAGGAGGGGCTTAGAATCCTTAAGAAGAGGGATTAGGGACTCAGGGGAGACCCTACTCCAATTCCTCCTCAATTCCTTAGGGAGAGAGGTGACCCTGGCCCTAACTTTCAGGTGTAACTGGAAAGGGACCAGGAAGTGATCCGACCAAATCACTGGGGTGGGCGTATTCACTGTAACCTCCTGTATATTCGAACAAATAAGGTCCAGTGTATGGCCCGCTTTATGCGTTGGGGAGGAGACCAGTTGTGTCAGGTTAAAACTTGCCAGTGACGAAACAAAATTTGCGTTATGAGAACAGGAGGGATCATCAACATGTAGGTTAAGGTCACCTAGGACTGTAAAATTAGAATAGCGGGTGCTGGCCTGGGCGATATAGTCTGCCAGAATGGGGGTGGAACTATGGCAGCAGCCCGGGGGCCTGTAGAGAAGGAGCCACGCAAAGGAGTCCAAAGAAGAAAGTTTAATGCAGAAGGGGAGACCTTTGACACTGCCTATCTGCCCGAAATCGGTAGTTGACGTCACCCAGATGTCTTTGTGGATAATCGCCAGACCACCCCCCGGTCTGTTATCTCGTCTATTCGCACAGACAATGCTATAGCCCTGATGAATAGCTAAGGTCACAGCCGGGTTCCAGTCTTCACGCAGCCACATCCCTCTCATGAACATAAGGTCCCAGTTATTGTCCACTAGGAATTGGTGTATGTCAAGGGCGTATTTTGGCAGCGACCTGCAATTAATAAGGCAGGCTTTTAAGCCCCAGGGCTTAGAGGACTTTGGAGGGGATGGGCACGCCTCCTTATCCATCCGAGGGGTGCGGCTGGGATTAAGGGAAAAGTTGCAGCAGGGGCAATGAAAAGACCCATCTAAGTCACTCAGTAGCGTGAACGCCTGGCCTGGGCAGATGGAAGGTCTCACTGCTAGGAGCTCATCTCTGTCCCAGCCACTCGGGCATTCAGGAAAATTTTGGGCAGCATAACTGGCCCTGGCTGCGGACGGGCGCAGATGGGCTAGCCTTTTGTGTGCCTTTGGCATGCCGCCGGTGCGCCCGCTGTGCGCGTCCGCTGCGCGTCGGCGCCATTAGCCCTGAAATAGTCAGGAAGCAGACTCGTCGTAATGTTCACCAGGGACAGGTCCCTTAGTTCACGGTGCGATGATGCAGTTGGTTTCAGAACCAAGTTCACAAGTTGTACTTCAGAGTGTTCTGGGAGATAGTGTCCATTCAGAAGTAGGAAAAAGACAGTCACCAAACCAATCCAGAGGACCAGGAATAGTAATCCGATTGTAATTCAGAGGTGTAACCAGAGGGGTAACAAAGTATGTCTTATTCAGCCAAAGATAAAGAGCATGCACTTGTAACTTGAAAGGGAGAGGCGGTGGTATCTCAGGTTTGCTAGAATCTGATGAGAAGTCATCATAATGCACAAAGTATCCAAATGCTGTCCGGTCTATTTTTGGCAGCTCGGCAGGTTATGTAGAACTGGGAGTTGACTCAATCTGTGGCATATTCACGTAATCGCCGTCAATTTTCCGAATTGAAATTTGTTTTTCTGTACTCATTGACTGTACACTTGCAGTTGTTTTGACAGGAAGAAGTAATACTAGTTTCTCTTTGGAGAGGGAAATCTTCTGTAGTTATTAAAGCTTCCATCTGAACTTCCTGAATGGTAGCGACAGGAGTATGGTGGCTACCCAGGAGCCCAAGCAGCCTATTGTTGAGAATTGGCCACATAGTTTGGTTTAATCAGATCAATGGAGACAAACCTTTTGTCTTGGCTGCCGGCAAGAGACAGAAGAAGTACAGTTCTGGTACCCTCAACAGCCAGGACAGGTACAGGTGCTCCGTAGCATGGCCCAAATTCTTTCTTGTCCACAGGTTTTTCCCTGACCAGGTCCCTAGTCTTCGGGACCCAACAAGTTCTAGCCTGTACAACCTTCACTTCTCCAGTGGCAGTCCGTTTTACTTGGACGTTGCTTTGTGCGCCCCGGAATTCATTGAGTTACTGTAAAATAGCCAAACGATCATTGTTGTCAAACGGTGTTTCCGCCGCCGCTGTGCTGACATTATCGAGGTATGGTACCCACATTCTCACATCAAACAAGATTTCATATGAAGTACAAACCCCCAGGGATTTTCTTGCCATGTTATTGAGTGCCCTCTGGACCCTATATATGTGATTGACCCAACTGCGACCCGAGCCTAATACCCTTGCTGTTAAGGACTGCTTTAAGTCACGGTTTTTCCTCTAAACTATTGAATTTCCCTCAGGATAATAGGGGGAGGAGTACCCCAAGCCCACACCCAAACTTCCCATGGCTTCCTTGTAAGCCTGAGAGATAAATGCCGGGACCTGGTCGGAATGTAGTGTGGCAGTTGCATATGTCCGGATGAAGACTCTCAAATCCTTTATAACAGTTCGAGTGTCAGCCGACCGCTGTGGCCAAAACAACAGGAATTCGGAGCATGAATCCACTGCCACTAAGATGCACTTGCAAGCCCCATCTGAGTGTAAGGCGCAACAGTGCTCCAAATAAACGACTGCTAGAGGTTTGTCTGAGTTCAATAGAGGTGTCTGTGGTGGATGTGCTATGGTTGAGCCTTTCATCTGCTGGCAGATGTCACATTTGAGGACAAAGTCCTTGGTCTGTTTAGTTAGACCTGGCCACCAATAGTGCTGCTTTAGTAGCAAAACTGTAGTAGTAACCCCTGTGTGTGCTGACCCCAGACCCTCGTGTGCAGCTAGTATTAATCCCAATCTGCGATCTGTGTTTGGTATTACTCTATCCCCCACTCCTGGAGTCTGAGCATACAGAATTTTTTGTGCATCTAACTTGTAGGAGTACTTGAGTGGAAAGCCTTTCGGCAGGTGTGTGTCATTACGTGCAGCATTGACAGCCACCATGATGTCTCTATCTAATCTCGTGCTAGGACGAGTGATTGCAGCAACAGCAGCAGTGCGAACTGTTGCCTTAGCAACTTCATCAGTCATGTAATTCCCTTCAACATGAATGCCAACTCATTGATTACTCAATGTGTGGATAAAATGAGCCAATAGCAAGCATTCTTTCAGCTTTGCCACCTGTTCCCAAAGCAGCTTGTGCTTTACTGTGCAACCCTTGGAATCTCGAAATCCATTTTGGCCCCAATAGTGAAGATATTCATTATAGGACTGGACACAGTAATATGAATCGCACACTATAGGTGTGGGGAATCCATGATCTGTACTTTTTAGTGCCAGAATTAGGGCTTTGAGCTATGCCAGCTGCGCTGTACAATCCCCTAGGGACTGTGTGTGCGTTTTTCCAGGACGGAACTTTCCGTCATGCATGTGCCCTTTTACTATTGCGCACACCGTGGAATATTAGTGTCATGTCCCTACGGCAGGCTGAGCAGATCCATCAGTGTAGATGATGTAGTCATATTGACTTAGAGGCATCATTTCATTTGGCATAGGATATTCTTGTTCGTACTGCAGGAATGCTTGTGTTTGTAATGTAGAATCGAATCTGTAATCTATATCTGTTGCAGTGAGAGAGTTAGCCCATTGTATCCATTGTGGATGTAGTGCTTTGGCATTTGGAACGCTCGCTTTGGTGTCAGCCTCTAAGGTCGGTACCGGGGTAATGACAATTATTCGTTTCCCCTGTGCTAGTGCTCTCTGTCTCTCACACTACAGCAGTCTGTACTGCTGTGAGAATTTTCTCAGTGGGTGCAAAAAGCATTTCAGCGTTTGTGTACAAATGTTATTTGTATGCAATGGGTACTATATCACCTTCATTGAAAGTGATATAGGTGTACCCGGCTGGTCCAGCAACTACGCGGATCACCAGGTTAGTTGTATTTACACGTGTGTGCAAATGTTTTGAAGCTATCATGTCAGCTTGTACGGAACGCAAAATGTTGTATGTTCCTGTGTCCAATGGTTGATTGAAAAATCAGGTCTCATTAAATCGTAGAATGGCTTTATTCGTTCTGTGTATTCCAAAATGTATGTTCTGCCAAAATTAAAAAATCCTAAAATGAACTGTAATCTTTTCAGAGTCGTTGGAGCTTTCGAGCAATGTGCATTTTTCTAAAAAATGTGCCACCAGGCTTTTGCCTTCACTTGACAACTCGTATCCCAGAAACAGGACATTGAGATGGGCAATTTTCAATTTTTTTAAATTAAATTTGTAGCCCAGGTGAGCAAATCCTAGAATTATACAGTCTACTCTGTCCAAGTGTTCCAATAATTGATCGTCTGTCAGATAAATATCATCTACATAGGACAATGCATCCTCATCAACATTTTGATGTAACTGTGTCACTCTGTATGAAAACAGCCCAGGTTATTCTTATACTCCTGAGGTAAACAACAAAATTGCTGTTCCGAACCTAGCGCTGAAAACGTTGTCAAATATCTGTTTTCAGAAGCTATATTCTGGCAGAAGAATCCATTTGCGATATCTAGTGTTGTTTTGTATTTCTTTTGGACAGTATTGTTCATTAGTGCGGCACTGTGTGTGTTTTGTACTGTAAATATGTGAGTAGATGTGCTTAAATGGCGGTAGTCTAAAACTAGGCTCTATGAATTATCTGGTTTCATTGCAGGAAACAAGGGATTGTTCATTGAGGAGGTGCCATTCTCTATTACACCTTGGTATTCAAGTTGTTCTAGGATTTCTCTAACTTGTTTTTTAGCTTCATGTTTTATTGGGTACTGTCTCTGGCGTTGAGGAGTTGTTTTTAATGGGATTTCGTGATGAGGAGACTCATCGTCCCACCCAACATGATTGCAGTATACTGCAAGAGCTAGCGCTAATGTCCACTCCTTGGCATAAAAATGTTTAATAGATTCTGGAACGAGGTCAGAGAAAGCAGGTAAAATTACCATTTCCCCATTGGGCACTCCATTATTTACTCAGGTGGCCAATCCTTTTCAGTCATAAGAATATCGTAACCATATGTCAGGTTCTCCCAGAAGAGAGCCTTGATGTTCCAGGGTATGTTCCCTCCAATTGGAGTGTAATTTCGTATAAACGATGGGGGACACTTACCCTTGTATCAGGTGTTTCACCATGATATGCTCACTCAGCGCTACTACCGCCAGATAATCCATCAGGTTCCGGTGAGCTATCGTGACTTCTGCCGCGCTAACTAGCATTGTCACTGCTGATTACCCGTTCAGAAGCAGAGTCCTCAGCAGTTTGGGCATGTCTTATTTTAATCCCTGCTACCTTCTTATTTTTGAATTGAGATTTAAGAGTTTTTTTGTTTGTCTTCTTTTTTAAGGATGTAGTCTGAAGTGTGATGTTATTCCCTTTTCGTCTTCACAAGCTCTTCCGATCTGCGCTCTGACAGTCCACCTCTCACCGAACGTGCATTGGATGGATCCTGAAAGGAACAAGAGGAACGTGTATCAGTATCCTGATACCTGTCAGGCTTTTTTAATATTATCACGGTTTCTCAGATTGTATTCTTTTCAGCGGTTTCCTGTTGAGGAGACCCTCCCCGTGATTGTGTCTTGTTTTGTTCATTTTTTTGTTTATTGTCCCATTTCTTCTTAGAAGAATCGGGTGCTCGCTTAGAGTTATCTTTTTCAGAATTACTCTTAACCTGTGGTTTGGCTCCTAAATTATCTCTAACTAGCGTAGCATAGGTATCCTTGATAATTTTAGGCAATTCACGCTCCTGTTGGGCTGGAGTGAAGTCCCTCAGGCGTTGGCGTATAGCTAATGCAGCTGCCTCCCATTTTATGTTACTCAACATATTGGTGGATACTGCGGCAAAATTGCCCCTCAGTTTCATCCCTAAGTCCAGGGCAGGTGCTGCCCTGTACTCATTCATAAGCTGTTTCAATACATCAGGTAAAACAGCCAGTGAAGGGGTACCATGATTTCTGGTGTAAACAGCAGCGAAGACTGTACCCCAGGTGGCACAATCTTCTACCAGGAGAGCCATCCCCATTGGCAAGCAAATTGTCAAAAATTCTGTGTTTTTCCTGTGAGCCCGTATGGGGAAAAACTGCTTCAAGCTGGCTTGTTTTTTGTGCTATCCAGAACAGAATTTGCTCCCGACTGGTGGGAATCTTTCCCATTACGGCATTCAGCGTTTACGGGCTGATACCCGTGGTAGCCAATTGTGGTTGTGCAGCCTGAGTAGCCCGCATAGGGTTAATTGTGAGTGTTCGCATTATGAATTGTGTAAGATATCTGTAAATTTTTACTAGGTCTGCGTATAGTGCTGTTATTTCTACTGCATCTAAATTAGCAATATTAGGATGCGGTGTATAAGCAGCTAAGAACGGCCAAGTCGCTCCTTCTTTACTGAGTGGACCGAGTCTCACGGTTTCTATGGTGTGTGGGTGGGCGCCTTTAAACCAATTTATGTCTCCTTGGTAAGTTAATGGAATTTCTATGTCAACATATGGAAAGTATTCCTCTGGTGTTCCATCTTCAATGTATGTGTAAAACAATTTTGTGCGAGCATCTACAGTCATTAATGTAACCCAAGAATAAAAGACCTCTATTCTAAATGGTTCGTATGCTTCATCCACGAAGGTAATGTCACCACCCATTGCCGGGAGACCATATTGTAGAAATTTCATAGTACCCGCATGTCTGGAATTTTCTGCAATATTTAGAGTGACTACTTTGACTCCATTGTTATCTCCGTTATTTCCGTGTTCTGACATCGTTTTTAGAGAAAAAGGAAATTTATTAAATGAATTTATGTAGATGCACAATGTGGGAAACATTTTATCATACAAGCTTGAATAACCTAGAACCAATACATAGGGTATATCTACTCAGCTGAGGCAGATTTCCCTACCACCACAGATGTCTCCTCTTTGGAGGTGAGTAGGGGTCTCTGAGAAAAGCACAACTGAACTACTCAGACAGATCATTAAATAAGAGCCCAACCAACGTTGGCGGTGCCATGTCGTGTAGTCCCCACTAATCCATAGGATCTGCGTGTTTGTTGGACAACATAAACTTTGGGTGAGGTGCCTCGACTGATTCCAAGCACCCCTGGCCTAGAGACCAGCTAGCTCACAGTGCCACCATAAGCCCCCCTAACCTAACCAGGGAGCAAATAGTTTCTGGCAACCACTGAACATGACAACCTTGACCCCTCAGGGATTGTGGTAACAGATCAGGACCTTTCGCTCAGTCACTCATGCTTACTTGTGCTCAGAGAAGTATACAGAGAATACACAGTGGGTTGTTTTCAATATATTTATTGAACCAATGTTATTCTTGAATAGAATACATGTTCTGCGATAATCAGTACACAGAAGCAGATGAAAGTGATTACAAGCACCAAAAGAGTAAATAGAAGAAACAGTTCTACCATGGTGCTAAAACTGTATGTTTGCAGACATATGATACAAGGCAGTAATCAGGCATATGCGAACCCTACTCTGCGTGTACCTAGAGTATGTGTAGGTGCAAAGCCAAGAATCCCCCCAAGGGATGATCCAACTCCATTATCTGGTGGGAGAGAATGAAGGACCCCATCTTGGTCACGAACTGGACACACCTCACAAGATGTCAGACCGCTGCGGTGTGAAGTCTCAGCATGCAGGGACCGTCGGTGTCAGCTGAAGTGCCTCCTCTGCTAATCTTTTGGGATGCTCAATATTATAATAGAAATCATCCTTGTGATGTACTTATAGATTAGCAATGCTATGGATATGTAGGTAGCCCTGGCACCCCGTGGATGAAGATAGAACGACATTTGTGCGTGCATAAAAAGGCCTTGTACATGGTGTTCGATGCATGGTGATAATGTTATGCAAAGCTAGATGTGTAAAGGGAAGTAGTTTCAGAGAATCTAATCCAACATTGTCACACACATGAATATGTGCAAAAGGTCAAAGCAGAAATGTAATGTAAGAAAATGTGCAGCTTCGTTACTTGGGCCTAACCCGGCACATAACAACAGGAATCCCAAAGTCCTTGCAGAAATCCTTCACCTGGGCCAAAGTGTAACCCTCAAGTTTGGCCAGCTCTAACTCCATTTTTGCAGATGTAGAACCTCCAGTTAGAGACAAGATTTTAGAAAAAAGCCAAAATGCCTATCACAGAGAATTAAAAAATTAAAAATGGCAATGTGGATCAGAGACAATTGATTCGAATTGGTCTTATACGTGGATGTTAGTGTACACCAAATTACTGTAAAGCACTGCACAAACACAAGTCCTATCCTCACCGCTGATCGCCAATGTTAGAAATGGGCTCTCTAGCTGGCAGGGGTATGCACCCTGTCCAAGTAGAGACCACAATCCTAGTCAGGGTAAGTCATATACACACCCTAAATTAACCTGTGCTCACCCTCTGGTAGCTTAGCACAGAGCAGTCAGGCTTAACTTAAGAAGCAATAGTAAAGTATTTGTGCAACACTTAATACAGTAAAACATGAAAAACAGTGCACAAAAATAATCCAGGTTAAACAAATAGAGCTTAATTTAATGAACAAAACAAGACCAAAATGACAAAAATACAATAAGTTATACTGGAGTTATGAATTTTTTAAAGTCTATCTTGAATTATAGTGCTTAGAGCCATAAAGCACTCATGGGGGCTATCTGGTCATACTGGACCAGGTCAAATCTGAAGTCAAGCTGACCACGATGGAGTGCAGGTTGGATACAGAAGCCACGCAGCCCCTGCTGAAACAGTACCTTCACAGAGAAAAGCATCGACGTCGAGGAGCAGCTGCAAGGAGCGGAGGAGGCGATGCGTCATCGTCAATCTGAAGTACTGTAGGAGATGCATCAATTCCAAGTGGCGCAGTCGGGTCCTGCGTCGTCGACGAGCTCCAGGCGATGAAGGCAATGCATTATCATCGAGCCCCTCTGTCACTGCTGTGGAATCCTCGAAGTGGCGATGCTTTGTTGTCGATGGCAAAAACATTGGTTCTGTCCAACGCAAATCAGGCAATGGGTGGAGTTGTGCAGAAGCAGCCAGAAAACCCACCTGGGGCCCAGGACTGGATTGGCACCACTTGGCAGGGCAAGAGTCACAGGAGGCTGCAGCAGGGTTCAATGAAGTCTTTGATGACCCTGAAAATTCAGAACTGGAGACAAGCCAGGAAGCCCTTGGAGTCACTCGGTTCTGGGATGTTGAGATTCAGGTCCAGTCCTTCTCACCACCAGGCAAAGGGCAGCAGGTAGGAGGGCAGCCACAGCAGAGCAGGAGTCCAGCAGAGTGTCAGTCCTTTCAGCAGCCAGCAGTCCTTCTTCCTGGCAGAGTGTCCTCGGGTCCCGAGTGTGCTGAGTTGGTCGTGTCAGGGGCCCAGTACTTATACCCAGTTGTACCTTTGAAGTGAGGGAGACTTCAAAGAGAGGCCTTTGAAGTCCACAAGGTCCCTGCCCTTCCTACTCTGGCTCTAGACTCACTACAGGGAGTTATGCAGCTCTTTGTGTGGGGACAAGCACAGCCCTATTCAGGTGCAAGTCAGCTGCTCCATCCCATCCAGCCCAGGACTACCCATCAGCCTCCCACCAGGATGTGAATGACACACCTCAGTTCCCTCTGTGTGTGACCGTCTAGAGGGAATGAACAAATCCCAGCTGTCTCCACCCAGATATGTAGTCAGAGACAGGCAGAGACACAGAATGGTTAAAGTAAGAAAAGGCCAACTTTCTAAAAGTACCAAAAAGGCACGAGGCTTGCGCACCCCTCTGTCGCACTGCTAGATGCAGGAAACCTTTCCTCATCATAGACCACTCCATGCTGAATAATCCATACTTGACCAGTGAAACCATATTTAAACAATTCCTCATTTCACATTTAATCCATTACTGTTGCTGAAAATCACTGCGGAGACAGCGTGATGTCACCATGATTCTTTTATTGAACATTTTCAAATCCCGCCTGCTCGCCCATCCAGGCTTCTAACAGTGACACGTGGAAAGAATCATTGATACGAGTAGGCTCATATCATTTAATTTCACCCAATGCATTTCGAGCCGAGTGGCTCTTTGTCAGGGGTTTGCTGAAACAAATAAAAGAGATAGCTTCACCAACTGCTCTAAACAGACTGTCTGTGTCCAATAGAAATCGTAATATGACTGCCCCACCAACTGTTCTAAACAGACTGTCTGTGTCCAATAGAAATCATAATATGACTGCCCCCTGCGCCACCACCCTCATCAACCCTCCCTCCCTGCAATTACCCAACTGTGAAGAAACCCACATGTTGCACAACAAAGATGTTACACCCTTCACTGCTAAGTGCGAAACCCCCCCAGACTCAGAATTACAAATGTCAAATATAATGCTATACATAAAGTCGCTACATGCATTGTACCAAACTAATAAAACTCCCAGCCTATTAACCAAACCCTCTAAACCTTCTTATAATATCCCCAAAGTACCTCACTACATCTTAATACCGAATCTCCCTACGTACTAAATAATCTATATTTAAACTTTTACCTCCGGAGCCACAACCAGCAGCCTCATCTTAGCGTGCGTTTTCACTCGATACTAACGAAAGTATAAGCTTTCTCCACCTCTCAAGCCGTTAAAATTAAAGGCTCGCCCATGTGTGAACAATTGGTGTTTGAAATCTAATGGTTGTCTTTAACCCCGTGACCTGACACTGTTGAAACTCCATTTCTTAAAGAAATATTTCATGGAAAACCGGCGCCCTATCCAATGCCCATGCAAACATAAAAATGAAAATCACAAAAAAAATGTACTTTTTACAGCCCTATAGTGAACCCTCCCATGCCAATGATCAAAAAATGATTTTAAAAAATGTGTATATAAACAAAATCGACCTGTGTAGAAAATAAATATCATCATTATAACCATTAAATGAGTGAAAAAAAGTCCATGAAAATTGCACAGAAACTTAAGCATGCATGAAGATGAAAATAAACCACAACAGCAGTAACGCTTCAACTATCCCTCGATATGAATGGTACTGTTCCAACAGTTATCTCAAACTGCATGAAATCCACTCTGGACACTCCATGTTTTTCACTGTCTCCGAAGTGATGAAAGTTCATTGACTTTATTTATTCAAAGTTCAACCAAATAATCCGTGGGGTGCAAGCTCGCATTGGGACAGTAAGTTGCAAAGCAAGACAGAAAATGTACGGTTGCACTCCTTCCCTTAAAAATGTATTAACTTCTTTAGAATATGGAACCAAATAATTGCGTGCGAACAGATGCTGTGAACCGTCCCCAAAATCACAGCTCCATTGAAAAGAACCAGCATTTTCAGACTTACAATTTAAAATCCGACTTCACCATAAATTGTGATTTTAAATTGTGAGTCCAGAGACACCTAACTCGAAATTTCTATCTTGTCCCAATTGGGAATTACACTAATAAGATGCAATAAGGCAATTCCAATGTTAACCGATGGGCATGCTAGACCTTGTAGTAGAGTAAAAATGAATTTAAGAGTTGGTTAATACCTGGACACATGTACACTTAAATCTACACTGCACGCTACATTTGGGGCTGTCCAGAGCCTACCTTAGGGGTGACTTATATGTATTAAAAAGGAAGGGTTAGGCCTGGCAACTGGGATACCTTGCTGGGTTGACATGGCAGTTTAAACTGCTCACACAGGCTCTGCAACGTCAGGCCTGAGACATGGTTTAAAATGCTACTGAAGTGGGTGGCACAATCCGTGCTGCAGGCCCACTAGTAGCATTTAATTTACAGGCCCTGAGCACAAGTAGTGCACTTTACTAGATACTAATAAGTAAATTAAATATGCCAATTAAGGATAAGCCAATGCTCTTTTGTTTTAGGGAAAGAGCACCTGTACCTTACCAATGGTCAGCGGTGGTAAAGTGCCTAGAATCCCAAAGGCAGCAAAAATGAAGTCAGTATAACAGGAGGTCAGACAGCAAAAGTGTCTGGGAAACCACACCAAGGACGCCAGGTCTAACAGATTAGATGCTTCATTTTAGACTATACATTAAATAAGGGCCTTCTAAAACCGTGCTTAAAGCAGAACAGTTCCCAAAAAACTCATACAACTCTGGGAACAAAGAAATGCATAATCTTGCTGCAAAATTTTACAAGAAAAAAACAGCCTGTCCTTAAATCTGAAGAGATCCTTATTCCCAGTGTATAGCAACCTGTCCATTAATAAGATCCTAGCCATTTATAAGACTCATTCGCTTCTTATATGCAAGGCATATCCTCCAATGAAAAGCAAGCACTGGCAAAGCCAGTGGGGTCTCATCTTTTGTACTGAATTTGCTAATGCTGTTTGAGGACGGGTGGTGTGCATGGAGGAAAGAACACAAGGGAGCCAGTAACACAGAGGGGCCGATTCCGATCTCGGTCGGAGGCGCACCCAATACCATTCGGTCGGGAAAAAAGCCATGCGAATGCCTGTTTCCCGACCGATCCGTACAGCATACCGAACGAGTAAGTACGATGTGCACAACAGCACAGAATCCGGCCGAGTCGTACTCACCCAATCCAGGTCCTGTTCTCCGACCGAGGCGAATCCGGAAACGCAGAATCGAGTCGCACGGAAGGGAAAATGCAGCCCCGTCCGGCCGAACAAGTACGATGCGCTTTCCGTACGCGCCGAACCCGTCGCTACGCACGGCACGTCAAAGCATCCGGGAGAGGCGCACATAAGCTCCGATTCGCGCCACAACACGATCCACGGCTACGAGGCGAACACGCCAGAGCCGAGGACGACGCGAAGCGACGAGAAAGACGAACGACACGAACCAACCATGAATCCCTGCGTCCCGATCATACCAATATTCTACATTTACTACCGGAACAGGCACGGACGCGTACGGCGCAGAAGGTAAGTCAGACACCAATCACAAAACACATACAACACGTACACGACACATCACACACACACAGAGGGATGCAGAATTTACTTACACCAGCAACAGCAGCACCATAGGGGCGGGATGCCCATCACCAATGCCACATATGCACACAGGGGCCTGAATGCGCACCACCACCACCCCTACCCAGGGGGGGCCGGATGCCTACCACTACTACCACCCTTAGCCAGGGGGGGCTGGATGCCTACCACAACCACCACCCTTACCCAGGGGGGGCTGGATGCCTACCACTACTACCACCCTTAGCCAGGGGGGTGCCAGATGCCCACCACCACTACCACCCTTACCCAGGGGGGGCTGGATGCCTTACCACTACTACCACCCTTAGCCATGGGGGTGCCAGATGCCTACCACTACTACCACCCTAAGCCAGGGGGTGGATGCCTACCACTACTACCACCCTTAGCCAGGGGGGTGCCAGATGCCCACCACCACTACCACCCTTACCCAGGGGGGGCTGGATGCCTACCACTACTACCACCCTTAGCCAGGGGGGTGCCAGATGCCCACCACCCTTACCCAGGGGGGCTGGATGCCTACCACTACTACCACCCTTAGCCATGGGGTGCCAGATGCCTACCACTACTACCACCCTTAGCCAGGGGGCTGGATGCCTACCACTACTACCACCCTTAGCTAGGGGGTGCCAGATGCCTACCACTACTACCACCCTTACCCAGGGGGCTGGATGCCTACCACTACTACCACCCTTAGCCAGGGGGGTGCCAGATGCCCACCACCACTACCACCCTCACCCAGGGGGGCTGGATGCCTACCACTACTACCACCCTTAGCCAGGGGGGTGCCAGATGCCTACCACCACTACCACCCTTACCCAGGGGGGGCTGGATGCCTACCACTACTACCACCCTTAGCCATGGGGGTGCCAGATGCCTACCACTACTACCACCCTAAGCCAGGGGGGCTGGATGCCTACCACTACTACCACCCTTAGCCATGGGGGTGCCAGATGCCTACCACCACTACCACCCTTACCCAGGGGGGGCTGGATGCCTACCACTACTACCACCCTTAGCCATGGGGGTGCCAGATGCCTACCACTACTACCACCCTAAGCCAGGGGGGCTGGATGCCTACCACTACTACCACCCTTAGCCATGGGGGTGCCAGATGCCTACCACTACTACCACCCTTACCCAGGGGGGGCTGGATGCCTACCACTACTACCACCCTTAGCCAGGGGGTGCCAGATGCCTACCACCACTACCACCCTTACCCAGGGGGGGCTGGATGCCTACCACTACTACCACCCTTAGCCATGGGGGTGCCAGATGCCTACCACTACTACCACCCTTACCCAGGGGGCTGGATGCCTGTCACTACTACCACCTCTACCCATGGGGGGCTGGATGCCTACCACCAACACCACCCCCACTCATAGGATGGACAATGCATGACACAACCAGCACACCACAACCTAGGGAATGCAAGAAAAAGACATCCCCCAACACCATGACAAGCGTGTGTAGACTGTGTCAAATGCCTACAACACTGAACATGACTTTGAACATACAATGTGACCCCCTATACATGTGCCACACATATATGTGTGTGGCCCCGCAATGCAAGCAGGCCATGACCATTGTGGCAATGGGGTCCAAACTCCCATCATCACAGTGACCAAAATGTAAGTGTGGGGTCCATAGCTGAAGCACATTTTGAACATTGTGGCAATGGGGTCCAAACCCCCATCATCACAGTGACCAAAATGTAAGTGTGGGGTCCATAGCTGAAGCACATTTTGAACAGTGTGGCAATGGGGTCCAAACCCCCATCATCACAGTGACCAAAATGTAAGTGTGGGGTCCATAGCTGAAGCACATTTTGAACAGTGTGGCAATGGGGTCCAAACCCCCATCATCACAGTGACCAAAATGTAAGTGTGGGGTCCATAGCTGAAGCACATTTTGAACATTGTGGCAATGGGGTCCAAACCCCCATCATCACAGTGACCAAAATGTAAGTGTGGGGTCCATAGCTGAAGCACATTTTGAACATTGTGGCAATGGGGTCCAAACCCCCATCATTACAGTGACCAAAATGTAAGGGTGGGGTCCATAGCTGAAGCACATTTTGAACAGTGTGGCAATGGGGTCCAACCCCCATCATCACAGTGACCAAAAGGTAAGTGTGGGGTCCATAGCTGAAGCACATTTTGAACATTGTGGCAATGGGGTCCAAACCCCCATCATCACAGTGACCAAAATGTAAGTGTGGGGTCCATAGCTGAAGCACATTTTGAACAGTGTGGCAATGGGGTCCAAACCCCCATCATCACAGTGACCAAAATGTAAGTGTGGGGTCCATATCTGAAGCACATTTTGAACATTGTGGCAATGGGGTCCAAACCCCCATCATCACAGTGACCAAAATGTAAGTGTTGACAAAGAAAAAGCTGCAACTGCCAAACTGCATGGATTATTCCTGGTCACAGAACATAAAACACATCAGTGGCAAAGTAGTGCATGTGTCCCATTGCAACATAAATTGGGGGAGGCAAATTCTGCAGTGCAAATAAGACATACCTTTGGCCATGTGCAGACAAACAACACCCATGGGGGCTGACACTGTCAACATTCATCAATGACACAATGACAGAAGTGACCATCAGAATGCAGACCCACATATTTGCACCAATGGGCACACAAATGCAGATACCCTGTGGAGACTGTAGATGTGAGGTGAACAGATACCATACCATGGCAGCAATGGGACACACAAACCATGATCATTGTGCTGACCGATGACCTAGGAGTCCCAGGGACAGCAGGGGAAACCCACCAAACTACATACAGCCAATGGCACATCCAAGATATGCCAATGCAGTGGTGCAGATGCACAAACACAAACAGGCAGACCCACACTGCACATCATACACAACAGGTGAGGGGGGGTGCCAGTGTCCCCAGGCAACCACACAACACATGAGGAGGCCTGAATACCAATCATACAGATGTGCATACAGTGCCACACAAAGGTAACTCATGGATCCAAATCCCCTATGTGGGCAAGCAGGCATTGTCAGATGAGAGGGAGCACAAATCACACATGTCACACAGGCACGTAGGAACAGCAACTGACACAGCAAGACACAGACACACCACAGCACTACCCCCAGGGCCCCCACAATGTGGTGACCCTGGGCTGCATTACAATCCCACTGTGATGACAAAGCTAAATGTTGTTCACACTGTGAACCACAGTCATGTGTCCTGAGCAACAAACTACCATCACACCTACACAAGCACAAATCAATCAGCACGGCCAGTAAGCCAAGGCCAACATGGAGGCAGGGGTCTAGCCGGACAACAACTCTCATCTGCACACACTCAACACCACACACCTCGACCTCCAACAATGTGCAGCAGTGAAGCACACATGCACTGGTGACATTGCACATGCACCCATGACTATTCCAGGGTGGTGGGTGGGAACCAAGGTGCAGAAACACATCACACATGGCCACTCAACAAGACTCCTGAATGTCTGACACACTGCACACTACGCTGTACATGGACATGACGGCAATACCACACCAACCAATGGGATCCCAGCCACAGTCACACACCAATGAAGAAGCCAAGGTCACCCACAAAGAACACACATAGACAACAACCAACATTGCAGCCCGGACCCTGAGGAGTGCCAGCAGTCACACACACAACGTGTCACAATCACTGAAAGATAATACAAACTGGAAATCACATGACAGGGGCAAACAACAAGTGCCAAGGGGAAACCTGACTGTGACCCATCTGCGTCTGCACACAAACTCAGCCCTGACAGCAAACACACCTATGGGTGACACCCTGATGACCAGTAATGTGCCATGCACCCACATCACAGAGAACCCAGGGAGAAGACTTTGGGGGAACATAGGTCAACTCAGCAAGCATCACAAACAGGTACAACACTAGGGATCACAGCATGCACAGCTAAACGGAAGTGAACACACAGACATGCTCATACAACACACACCGTGGGCGCAGGCAATGTCACAGGAGTACACACTGCCATGAGGGGACTCCACTCCTGTGTGAGGAAAGCTGTGCCATATGTTGCCTCAGTAGGGCCCCATCATGTCAGCTGAGCACTTGGTCACACAATAAACAATTAGCACCAAATGAAGGCTCCTGTCACATCAGCCTGGTCATGGAAGTACCAACGAAATCATCAGCACAGATCCAACACACTTGTATAGCAATGTTGCACTGACAACACAGATGAGTCCTTCCCCATTGATGCCCAAACCTGCATGTCCAGTGGAGATGGCCACACGGTCAGGGAAGTAGACGAATTGAACAATGGCAGGCACAACAGATGTGCAGGGGTGGAAGCCACAGATGTGAAATTGCTAATGTAAGTAGGAAATCCCATTGCCAAATACTGAACACATGACACCCTCAGATGCTGCTATGGATGACATGGATACACCACAGGATAGGACACATTCCCCCTGGACCACATGGGTTCCTGCACAGTAACACTTCATTATCATGAGACCAAATATCACCATCACTGCAGCAAGGGCATGGTTAGCATCATCAACAACATGTACATCAGAAGCATAAGCACTAGAGAACAGAAAGTTGCTTTATTCAGCATATGTGTGTATTGAAAAGTGAAAGTCCAGAAAAACCACAAAGGCCAATGGCCAGTCCATTGTCAAAGTCCAAACAGGGTGACAGTGGCAGATGTCACCCTACGCATGCCTGCACTGCACAAAACCAGGGACAATCCACTAGGAGGGGCAACCGGGGGGCAGGCCAGGCACCGCAGGGACAGGATCAGGGCTCACCAGGAGGAGGCAGGGAAGGGGTGGTGGGTGCTGGAGAGCCACTGACAACTGCAGTGGAGGTGTCTGACATGGTGTGTGCCGGCACAACTGGGGGGCATGACTCAGATGTTGTGGGTGCCGGCACGACTGCAGTGGACCCTGCAGATGGAGTGGACAGGTCCGCCACTGCAGTGCCCAAGTCAGACAGGGTGGTAGTGGACTCCACTGCGGTGCCTACCACCAGGGGAGGAGAATGGGGAACAGGCAAGGTGGGCTGGACAGAGGGGGAGGACACCCTCACCACATCAGTGGCACAGACAAGCGCAGCGGGGGGTGTGGTGCCGGGAGAGCAAGTGGCAGGGGGAGAAGGCCGGATCCTCTTGGGGATGGTATATCTGTGGGTGGGGGAACCTGGGGCAGGGTGTGGTGGGGGCACCTGTGGAGTGGGGGCCTGAGGGATGGAGGAAGGAGACCTGGTGCCTGAGCTGCAGGGCGGCGGCGGGGTCTTGCTCTTACGACTCCGGGGGGACTTGCGGGTGGGGGCCTCAGTCTGTCTGCGCCTGTGGGAGGGTGTCCGGGGGCAAGGGGCACTCTGCTCCGTGTGGGTGGGCTTCCTCTTCCCCCTGAAAGCTGTATCAGCTGGATCGGAGGGGAAGAGGCCGAGGTCACTGAGGAAGAGCCGCTGGGTCTTTGGGGTTGCAGGTGAGGTAAGGGAGGGTGCTTTGGAGGGAGAGGCAACTGAGGTCTGCGCAGTGCTCGTGGATGCGTGTGTGTGTTCCAGGCCCCCATCCCCTGTGAGTCTGGTTTCAGTCCCCTGACTGTGCGTGCGTGTGCGTTTTGTTTGTGGCGTGTGTGTCTGTGTGCTGGACGTGTGTGTGCTGGTGTGTGCCTGTGCCGGTGTGTGTGTGCTTGGGACGGGTAAGGTGCTGGGGAGTGTGGATGGAGCAGAGGCAGGAGGGGTGAGGGACTGTCTGAGGAGGGACACTGCTGCCGTCAGGGAGGAGTCCATGGACCTATTGCCCCTCTGTAGGTCAGACATGCCCGATGAGATGCCCTCCATGAACGACACCAGCTGAGTCAACAGAGCGGTGTGCGCATGGAGGACACTCAGCATGGCTGTCTGCCCTACATGGAGCTGGCGAAGGAGGTACACAGACTCCTCACTCAGGGCAGCAGGGGACACAGGGGCAGGGGGTGCGGTGCCTGGCCCAAAGGAGACACGCTCCCGAACATGGGAGCCTCCACGGACCTGGGGAATGGGAGCCGATGGGAGGGCGGTGGTGGTGCTGGTGGTGGCGGGGACAGCAACACTAGCTGGGGTGTGGTGGCTGCTGGCACCCGCCTCCATAAGGGAGTCAATCTCCGAGCTGCTGTGGTCCTCAGCTGAGGTGGATGGTGCTGAGGACTCCTCGGTGTGGCTCCCCTCGCCCTCCGTGCCACTGGGTCCCTCCGACCACTCCTCGGCTGCTGACCCAGTTTGGCTCTCCGGCTCCTCCTGGTCCGTGGAGCTGTCCCCTTCAGTGGCCGTGGATGTATCTGCAAACAATGGGGAAACAGACAGACATCAGTCACCTGCACCAAACGCACACACCACTGTGAGCACAGCACATTACAGAGCAAGCCCTGGCATCATTAGTTGAACATTGCTAAAAGTGCCCTAACTGAACAGGAGAAGCCAATTGTCAGTCTGATGCCAACCATGGCACTCACATCCCACATGGCCTTGCACCCATCTGTCTGGTGTCTGTTGGATAGCAACACCCCAGTGTGGACACATGCACCACCTACACAGTAGTTGGACAGTGCAGAGGACACGGTGTAGCATGTGGACATGCACACATCACAACTCTTGCCACTGAGTCAGTACAGGTTTCCGGATGAAAGGGATGCCCAGAGTCAAATAGGAAATGCATGTGATGCATACCAGCGACAGACACCATGATGCACCCATGTCCTGATAGCCATCGCCACAATGGTGTGCATGTAGCACATGTCACTCCCCTGCAGGATCACCAATAAGTAGACACATGCCATGGCGGAGGCATGACTGCTAAGTCATACATCACTGTCTCAGTGATGTATGACTTGGCAGCCAGACAACAACACTCTGCACTGTGTCACAATAGTAGGTCATGGGGAATGCAAGTCCTGGAGCTGCACAAGTGCACATGTACATCCCCCACACAACACATCATCTTAACCCTCATCTGTCCAGGTCATACCGATTGGACATATGGGAGACCTGTGACACTACCCTCTGAACCTGAGCCCCTCACAATCTGCTGTGAATGGGAAACAGCTGCCTGAACTTCACATTCGCATACCCCAGTCTGCACGGGCAGCTGATCAAACACCTATGTGACACACAAGTATCGTCTCCTATGGTCACATCTCCAGTGGCATGCTGAGCCCCTACCGAGAAACACCCCAGCAGTCCTGGCAACAAATCCACAGCACACTGACACAGAGGCAGACACCTGAGGGGTCAAATTACTGCGCACAATGTGTCAGCTGATACACGGGAGTGGGAGTACAGAGTGCATTGCATGGCCTGGAGTAGGCATGACTGTCCTGCCCCACATGAATGAGGGATGAGCCCTGGACAGTGGATAGCTGGCTATGTATGTGTGACACACGTAATCTGCACACTCCTGGGGCCCAAACATTGTTCCCACCCGCTGCATGGGTGTGTGCCAGATACCCCAGGCACATGTGGTGGCTCAGCTCAGCAAGTGGACCGCATATCAAAGCAACACGCAGATTACATGTCCGAACACAGGCGTTGTGTGAACAATGGACCCACCCATGATGCCCACAACAGAGTTAGGGAAACAGATGCTGTCCCCCACCTTTAGTGAAGCAAACTGCAAGGACACAGTCCCAAGTGACACAATTCCCTGAATGTAAGGGCCACACCTGGGTATCAGATGAGGAGTGGGCAGTGCACAATAGAGGGACATGGCTCCTGGACAACATGACTGCTGTACTGTGGCAGTTTAACCAGGCCAGAGGAGGGCACATAGCATGTAATACAGAGTTCACAGTGCAGTCTTTGACTCACCCCCTCCTTGCTGCTGTCTGGCCTTCAGCTGCCCATCCAGGTCTGGAAACACCACCGCCAGGATCTGGAGCATGTGGGGGGTCAGGGTCCGTGTTCCGCCCTCCTGCGAGGAGGCGACAGCTTCAGCTGGACCCGTGCAATCCTCCGGGTCCAGCCCCGAAGGTCCTGCCACCTCTTCTGGCAGTTGCGGATCCGGCGCTTGTAGACCCCCACGGACCGGACAGCCCGGACGATGTCCTTCCAGATCTCCTGCTTCCGATGGGCATTAACCTGTCAGGATGACAAAGTGAAAAGGCCATTACTACACATGCAACATATCCGTGCATGACACAGTTGTATATACATGTCTCAATCACAGGGGCACATGATGTACACAGGCAGTGCAACGCTGCCCATGGACAGTTTGCCAGAAGTCACTACATGGTATCATTGCATGGGAAGTAAAACCTTGTTCAAATGCACTGTCACTGCACCATACCTGTCCAGTGCATGTCACTACACACTATGGGGGTGACAACTACTCAGTGAGCCTGCTAGCCAGTGGCGTGCAGACTTTCAGCCTTGCTAGTCAGACAAAATGCACATTCAGAAAGGCAGTGCACAGAACACTCACCTGCTCCCCTGGTGTCCCATACAGCTTGCTGTACTGTGGAAGCAGGCTGTCCAGCAGGGCCTGGTTCTCCTCAAGGCTGAAGGCTGGGGATCTCTCCACAGTACGTGCCATTGCAGGGTCCAGAGGGGGCAGAGACAGCAGTGCAGTGGCAGATGTCGTCCTGGAGCATGTAGTGCAGGCAAGTGAGCTCTCAGGGGAACAGCCAGCAATATATATGTGCTGGAGAGGCAGATACTGTCCCATGTGTCCAAAGTGATAGGTCCAAGTCGTTTGCATCTTCTGAATCTGGCCAATCCATGGAATAGCAGCACCAATACACGCCCACAGTATCCTTCAAATCTTCAACTTCATGACATACATGATTTTGCAACATTGTTGTGGGTGACCAACTGAATTTCCAGCAACCGACTCGCTCGAATTTCGAAAACGCGTCCGTTGCCAGGCTAGGCCATTGTCAATGGGTGCGCACCGATCGGTCCATTGCTGTTCAACGCGTACAGGGGTACAACGCGTACCCGCACACATTGAATGCAATGGGCCGGCCGGGGGCACCGATCGGTCCATTGCTGTTCAACGCGTACAGGGGTACAACGCGTACCCGCACACATTGAATGCAATGGGCCGGCCGGGGCACCGATCGGTCCATTGCTGTTCAACGCGCACAGGGGTACAACGCGTACCCGCACACATTGATTGCAATGGGCCGGCCGGGGGCACCAATCGGTCCATTGCTGTTCAACGCATACAGGGGTACAACGCGTACCCGCACACATTGAATGCAATGGGCCGGCCGGGGGCACCGATCGGTCCATTGCGGTACAACGCGTACATGGGTACAACGCGTACCCGCACACATTGAATGCAATGGGCCGGCCGGGGGCACCGATCGGTCCATTGCTGTTCAACGCATCCCTGTACAAGTGACTGGCATATGTCACCATGCCTGTCTCAGATGAACATATGCCAGCCACAGATAGCTCCCAGGGGAGTGAGGGGCACACCTACAACACGACAGCCTGTCCAAACTGTATCATAAGGCATGTAAGGCTGCATTTCCTATTGTGTGTATGTTGGTGTACATGTTGTCCTGTGGGTGTCACCTGGGGGCAGCCACCCCCAGGCTGTGCACGTGTTCATGGGGACAGAATCCTGGGTGTTACGTGTACATGACCACTGTGATGTGCAACTGTTCATATCTGTGCATGTGCCATGGTCACATTTCACGGTGGTGTACGTGTGTGTCATGTCACATACCCCGTGAGTCCCATGTGGGACGGTATGTTTGAGCCAGGGTGTCCCAGTGGCACAATAGTGATGGTCCTCCACAGTCTGTGTGCATGTAGTGTTTACAATGTCTCTGATTTCATGTGCACAATGGGAGACAGTCTCCACATCCACGTTGTGTGTGCATGGACTTTGATGTTGTGCGTGTGTGTGTCACAGACGTCCATGTCTGTCCTGCAGTGGCAAGTGGGACCACTACCTGTGGGGGTCATGGTTGTTTTGCAGTGGTGTATAAATGATACTCCATGTAATGCCAGTGTCCATGTGGCAATACAGGGTCCCTGGGAATGTACCTGTCGTTGAGCTGTGATGCCTGGGGCACATCTGTCCTCACATGTCACTGTGGGGGGTGATTGTGACACGGCAGCAGGAGATGGGAACTGTGACACGGTCTCATGATATCCAATGGGCCAACCTGGGACTTATTGATGCCACTTGTTGAACCGTGATGACAGATGTTGGCCATGTATGTACCATACATGTCCTTACGGAACTGCACACTTCATGTAGTTGTGCCTCATAATGATGTATGTTGTGATATTGAGTGTGTTCAATGCCACATATGTGGGGTGACTGACAATCTTGCTTTCTTCTCCTCTGCACTGCAGGGCTCCTGCTGTCCATAGACCATTCCCAGACCTGGCAACGATGGTGGAACGGGACAGCATCCGACGGTACCGCTTCACCAGGCAGCTGATTGAGGATTTGGCAGTGCAGTTGGCCCCACATTTGCAGCCTGGCCGGCCGTATCCTACAGCGCTGACCCCCAAGGTGAAGGTGATGGCAGCCCTACACTTCTTTGCCACCGGTACCTTCCAACATACTGTGGCGACTGCTGGTGGGATGTCACAGACCATGTTGAGCCGTGTGCTCCTCGATGTTTTGGAGGCAATGTTGCTATTCCTCAACCGGTACATCTATTTCCCTAGACTGCAACGACTCACTGACGTGAAGAGTGACTTCTATGCCCTGGGGAGGATGCCGCATGTCATTGGCTCCATTGATGGGACACATGTGGCTTTGGTACCACCACAGGCCCAGGAGCAGGCCTACCGTAACCGCAAGCACTACCACTCGGTCAATGCACTGGTGGTGTGTCTTGCAGATATGACCATCACACACGTGTGTGCCCGTTTCCCTGGTTCAGCACACGATGCCTTTGTGATGAGGAGTAGTCGCATCCCCAGGATGATGGCACAGATGCAGAACCAGCGTGCCTGGCTTGTCGGTGTGTACTGACTTTGTGCCATTGTGTGTGATCTGATCTGTAGTATTCCGCCCACTTTTCCAAGTCAGCTAATGTGCACTTGTCTGTCCGTAGGTGACTCGGGATACCCCAACATGCCGTGGTTGCTGACACCCCTCAGGAACCCTGTGATACCAGCCCAGATGCGCTACAATGAGGCACATGGTCGGACCAGGAGAGTGATTGAGCGGACATTTGGTCTCCTGAAGAGCCGCTTCCGCTGCCTGGACAAGACAGGAGGGTCCCTCCCATATGCCCCAGCGAAGGTGTGCAAGATTATCATCGTCTGCTGCATGCTCCACAACCTGGCAGTGCGGAAGGAGTTGCCTCTCATCCAGGATGACAATGACCAACATCCGCCACCTGTGGAGGATCCTGGCCTGGACCACGATGCCAGTGATGATGATGATGATGAGGGTGATGTCCGCACACAGCTCATCACCAACTTCTTTAGCTGAATGTGAGTATCCTGAGGTGTCATGTCAATGATGTGAGTTGGCATGATATGTGTAGGTGGTGCTCTGGTGCTGTTGGAGTGTGTCCATGGGCTACTTGACTGGATGTGTGTAGCGATGTGTGCTTACAGGTGGTCTGTACTCCCCAACAGTGTTGACATGCTAACTTGGTTCTGGGTGGGTATCTTGTAACATGTATTGTGCATGAGTTTTGCTGTTCTGTCCTGTTCTCCATTGCTTTTGACTGTGTGTCATTTCTGTCCTTCACAGGGTACTTTCAGATTCGTTTGGTCAACTGTGTCCACCGACGACGTGATTGTACTTCCAGGGTGGTAGCTGTTGTGTCCCTACAGGTGATGTGCGCCACACCCATGGACTTCCTTCCTTCTACAGTTGTTGACTGTGTGCCCGCTGCCAGGTGGGATTACCTTGCATCTGTAGTGGTTACGACATGTTGCAACTGTGTAATAAACCTGTGCTTCACTTTGTGATGTGCGTTGTCTGTGGTCACACATTTGACTGCCATTTGCTTACTGCACCTGTGGGCTACTTGACTACAACTGGGAATAGGTTTGGTGTCTGTGCATTGCACCGTCTTCCCTGGCAACATCAGTGTAGGCAATGAGTCAGATGGCCTAGGTGTGTATGTGTTGTGTAGCCCTGGTGGTGTGTCTCCCTCATATGTGTCACGTTGCCTTTACTCACATGCCTGTGTTGTACTTGCTGTTGCAGTTCGCATACACAGTGTAATTTTGCAGTTCATCATCCCCATGACAGCACCCACGTTGGAATCACAACAGAGGCAAGTATGGTGTATTAGTGTGTTTATTGTGATACATTTGTGTGAATAGTGCATAGGATGGTTAGTGCTGTACATATATATTGCAATCAGAAGTTCCTAGGTGAATTGAAAGTCCTGGTAGACAAAATCCCCAGTATCAGGGCCACAGTTGTCTGAGACATTGGTCCAACTTGTACTCCCCATGTCATGTGTGGGAGTTATGTTGCCGTCAACAGGGTGAACAGTTTGTGCACAAAGGTGAACATCCAGAACAGGTTCAGGCTTCCTGGGGGTTGCACTTGGCCATCGGCCTCTCACTTGCCACTCCTCGGACGACCCCTCTTCTTTGGGGAGGGCCCCTCAAGTACAGGCTGCTGCGGTGCAGGGGACTCTCCGCCAGAGTCATCCTCCCTCCCTGTGGCAGTTGCAGTTTGTTCAGCACCAGATGTTGTTGGCACACAGGGAGGTGTGGACTGGTTGCTGTTCATCTGGCGGAGGCATTGTAATATGTCCCTGTGCACCGCCGTCATCTCTTGCAGTGCGTCCCACTTGGACTCCACGCGGGACATGTGTGAGTCCAAGCGGGCATGATGGGCAGCCTGCTGCTGTTTCATGTCTCTGAGGAGCCCCACTACCTGGCTGAGATCTCCGGTGCTGGACTGGTACGCATCGGCTATGCGTACCAGTTGTGGGTCATCATGCACACCAGCAACCTCTGCAAGCAGCGACCTCTGTCTCCCACCCCTCCCACCACCTCTGCCGACATGTGCAGTGCGTGCAGTGCCACGCACAGATGACCCTGGTCCCCCTTGGGGGTTGGTGGTGGTGTCCATGGCCCCACGTTGGTCCAGGGTCCCTGTGCTGGTGGTGCTCCTTGTTCTGTCCATGTCGGCAGGGATGGTATTTGTGGTGACAGTCGTTGGAGGGGTGGGTGCAGGGGGTGCAGCTGGTGGTCCTGCTGGTGCTGCAGCTGGTGGTCCTGCTGGTGCTGCATGTTGACTTGCACCGGATGTGCCAGGTTGGTCTTCTTCGTCCGAGGAGGGCAGAGGATGTACGACACCAGTGAGCTCCGCATCCTCTTGAGCCTGGGACTGGGACTCCTCAGCGTCTGCTGCTGTGTCCCCATCATCACCTGTTTTTGGGAGACACACACAATGTATGTTATGTTTCTGCAGGCAACAATGGTTGACACACCTGACAGTTGTGACTGTGCCTCTGGGTGCGGGCCTGTACATTGCATTGTCCTAAGTTGTCACAGTCAGGGGTTGATATTGGTGTAGCACATTGTCCTGCATTATTTGGGCATTTCTATGTATTTGTTGGGGTGTGAACATGGTCTGCATTGGTTGTATTTGGTTGACAGCCGGCCCTCCTTCCCACACAGCCAGTCAGTTATCCCACCATGGACTGTGCTTGCATTGCAGGGAGTGCAAGTTGTCTTTCAGGATGTCAGTCAGTGGTGTCCTGCTGTTGGTTGTTGCACAGTTGCCAGCAGGGCCTTGTGCTCCCCACAGCAGTAGCCAGTGTCAGCCATCTTGTCAGTTGTTTTCCACTCCCTGTGATGTGAGCATGGTTCAGGGTGTTGTTGATGGGCCAGTTGTGAGGCTGAGCAATATCTGTGCCTACTACTCCCATCATGCTATTGCCTCCACCCCCCTTCCCAGCATGCCCATACTTACTTGCTTTTGTGGGGAGTTCAGTGTGTGTGGGTGTGAGAGCAATGGCAAGATGGCTGACAGTGGTGTCCTGCTGTTGGTTGGTGTGCAGTTCCCAGCATGCCCTTGTGCTCCCCACGACACAGCAACAGTGTCAGACATCTTTGATGGGCCTTTCCACTCTCTGTGGGATGTGCATGCGTGAGTGTGAGCTTGCTGGGCCATGTGGTGGGGGATGTAGAGCTGTGCCTACGACTCCCATCATGCTATTGCCTCCACCCCCTTCCCAGCATGCCCATGCTTCCTTCCTTTTGACTCTGCTTCCCTGTGGGGTGGGCTGCCTGTGCTGACAGGATGGCTGGGAGTGTTGTCCTGGCAGTTGTTTGGCTAAAAGTCCAAAGAGTGTCCCTGTGCTTCACACAACATAACCCAGGGTGGAGGTTATTTGTGGGATCTTGAGTTAGGATGTGAGGCATTGCATTCTCCCAGGTGGGTTCTGTGGAGTTTGTGTTGAGGGGGTGTGTGAGGGGAGGTGCTTGTGACTATGGTCAGTGCTGCGAGTCCTCCTTCCCACCCAGCCAGATATCCCACCATGGAACGTGCTTGCATTGCAGAGAGTGCAAGTTGGCTTTCAGGATGTCAGGCAGTGGTGTTGTGCTGTTTGTTGGTGCACAGTTCCCAGCAGGGCCTTGTGCTCCCCACAGCAGTAGCCAGTGTCAGCCATCTTGTGAGTCCTTATCCACTCCCTGTGATGTGAGCATGGTTCAGGGTGGTGTTGATGGGCCAGTTGTGAGGCTGAGCGATATCTGTGCCTACTACTCCCATCATGCTATTGCCTCCACCCCCTTCCCAGCATGCCCATGCTTCCTTCCTTTTGACTCTGCTTCCCTGTGGGGTGGGCTGCCTGTTCTGACAGGATGGCTGGGAGTGTTGTCCTGGCAGTTGTTTGGCTAAAAGTCCCAAGAGTGTCCCTGTGCTTCACACAACATTACCCAGGGTGGAGGTTCTTTGTGGGATCTTGAGTTAGGATGTGAGGCATTGCATTCTCCCAGGTGGGTTCTGTGGAGTTTGTGTTGAGGGGGTGTGTGAGGGGAGGTGTTTGTGACTATGGTCAGTGCTGCGAGTCCTCCTTCCCACCCAGCCAGATATCCCACCATGGAACGTGCTTCCATTGCAGGGAGTGGAAGTTGTCTCTCAGGATGTCAGTCAGTGGTGTCCTGCTGTTGGTTGTTGCACAGTTGCCAGCAGGGCCTTGTGCTCCCCACAGCAGTAGCCAGTGTCAGCCATCTTGTGAGTCCTTTTCCACTCCCTGTGATGTGCGCATGGTTCATGGTGGTGTTGATGGGACAGTTGTGGGGGTGAGCAATATGTGTGACTACGACTCCCATGATGCTATTGGCTACACTGACTTGCCCAGCATACACAGAATTCCTTCCTTTCAGTGGTCTTCACTGTGTGTTGGTGTTGTAGTGGTGGCTACATGTCTGGATGTGTTTGTTAGTTCTATTTGTGCCACTGCCTAGCTGTAGTTGTAGTTGTGTTTGTACATGTGATGACACGGTTAAATGTAACTTTGAGATGGCATGTGTTGTGTTTATCTGACTGACATACACATTTTGGGATGATTCTGTTCTGGTTGCTGTGTAATTGCTATGAGTGCATGGTTTGACTCTCCCCTTGACAGTGATGTGTGTGTGTATTGTGGCAGAATATTGTGTACATTTGTTGTGTACTCACCAGGCTCTGGGATGTTCTCTAGTCCATAGACGCAAACTGGCGGAAGGATGGCCCGCACCTTCTCCTCCCAGGGCCTGAGGTATACTGGCTTGGCAGGAGGGCCACTGCCGGTGTATTGGCTCAGGAGGTAGTCCTTCTTGAGCAGCTCCCGTACCCTCCTGCGCACGTCATACCACCTGTCCTGGATGTCAGTCTTTGTGCGCAGACATGGTGATTGTGCGTTCACCCTGTTGATGATCCTCTCCCACATCTTGGTTTTCTGGGAGATGGGTGTCTGTTGGACCAGTGTGCCAAACAGCTGTGGCTCTACCCTGAGGATCTCGTCTACCAGGACTTCCAATTCACAATCTAGGAACTTGTGATTCTTCTTGGGGGGCATGGTGATGGGTGGTGATGGTGAGTGATGTGTGTGTTGGTGTGCAGGTGAGGGTGTGTGAGTGTGTGTTTTGCTGGGTGTATGTGAGGTAGCTATTTGTTGGTGTGCTGATGGTGTGTGGCTTGTGTGAGGGATGAGCTGTGGGTGTGTGGTTGCTGTCTGTTGAGTGCTGGCAGTAGAATAGCATTTGCAAAGGATCATGGTTGGGATTTGTGTCCTTTATATGGGTGGAGTTGTGGGTGTGTCTTTGTTCTCTGTCCACACCCCCCCAGTATTTATTGGCTTTGTAATTGCTTGTTTGGCCTTTTTTTGTGTATTTTTCCTTAGTACTTTCTGTGCATGTTGGAAACGTTCTTGTGACCGAGTCGGACCCTGCATTTGTCTCGTACGGTCTTCTCCGTTTCGTTCACGCTGTGTTTGTGCAGTTTTCTATGCTGCGTACGCGTCGGTCACGGTGTTTTGTGTTACTTCGGCTCGGTTTTGTATGCGTGTGGGTCGTACGGCTTGTCCTCCGTTCGACTCGGTCGTGGTTTTCGCGCCTTGCATCGTACTTAGCGGTTTGGAGTTCGTGTGTACGTTTCGGTTGGATTTGTTCCGGGTGCGTGTCGGTCGGTTCGATTCGCGTGTTTTTCCGGCCGGATTGCTGTTTTCCATGCGGCTCGGTCGTTTGGCT